>JANRMT010062792.1:14396122-14470284 GCA_026402145.1 Polypterus bichir lapradei
ATATATATATATTTGTGTGTATATATATATATATATATATATATATAATGCAAATGTGCCTGGGTGTTTCTGGGTACATTGGCTAGTTTATGATAAAGAGTGCACTTGAATGTTTGAAACAGTTGTTTGAGATTTCAGTTTTTTAATGTGTTCATGTATATTTGATGCAAAATACAAAGTGTTGAATAATAAACATGCAGAGAGATAAAAAGTTGTTTTGTTTTGGCATTATTTAGAAAAAAATGAGGAGATCCCAGCATGCACGAAAAGAAACTGAATTTCTAAGGCTAAAACGAACCAGATTGGGTTTGGATGACTTTGAGTCTTTGAAGGTTATCGGAAGAGGAGCTTTTGGAGAGGTTTGTTGTATTAAAAGAGGCAAATAAAACATTTTCACGTAAAATTAAATTTCATATTTAACTTGTACCTTTTTAACCTCTTTCAGGTGCGTCTCGTTCAGAAGAAGGACACTGGCCATATTTATGCCATGAAGATCCTGAGAAAAGCAGACATGCTTGAAAAAGAACAAGTATAAAGATCTATATGTTCTTCTTCAAACCTGATTTTAGACTTCATTTTATATATTTACAAGTTTTGCTGCATATTCTAACCTTTTTTTGTCACAACAAATTTGTTTGTATTAATGCTTATTTAATGCATTTTGCTACAATAGGAAAAAGTAAAAATAATTAAATGGTAATCTACATTTAACCATTGCTTTGTTGTTTTTTTTCTTTAGGTAGCACATATCAGGGCCGAGAGGGATATTTTGGTGGAAGCTGATGGAGCATGGGTTGTGAAAATGTTTTACAGTTTTCAAGATAAAAGAAACCTCTATTTAATTATGGAATTTCTTCCAGGAGGTGAGGTTTAAGAGCAGTGAATTAAAGGTGTACAATTATGGAAACTTTGCATATGAAGTTATAACTGTTTTAGTCATCTGTCATTGAAGAGCGTGTTTTTTGTAATACTGTTTAAAACACTGTCATTTATTTTAAAAGCCAAATTGTATATCCGTAGTGTGCTTAATAGACTATAAAAACAAAATATTTGAGTTATTTAATTAGTTAGTTTGGCTCTGATACTTGTGATTAGGAATAACAATATGATGTAACATTATTTTGTCTACTGAAACTATAGTCTTATTTATTTACTAAAAAAGTCTGTCTGATTTTTCCATATAGCCACACATTGAGCAAACAAATTACACTAGTTTCCCAGAAAGCATTAATTTTAAATTTTATTTCAAAGAAAATAACATTCCATAATGATCAAGTTCAATTTATACAATGAAGAAAATAACATTACATACAATCAAGTTGAACTTAACAAACCAGAATTCAGCCCCCACCCAAGAGAAAGAGAGCAGAGCCAACAGCAAGAACAAATCTTTAAAAACAACAAAGAAGGGCGAATGCCCTATTCCCTGAAATAAAATGCTTATTCTAAAATGTTATTAATTTGATCTTGCCATGTTTTAAAAAACTTTTGAACAGATCCTCTAAGCAAAAATTAGATTTTTTTCCAATTTCAAATAGTCAGAGCTTTGAGCAAAATAAGTTTATGTGCTAGTAGTGTGGTGTAGGCAATTACAATCAATTTGTCCTTCTCCACTGTAAGCCCATCTTGGGAGTACATGAAACAGCCATTCAATGATAATTTAGAAGTGATTTTGACATCAAGGCTGTCTGATTTGTATTCAAAGATTTTTGTCCTAAATATTGTTAATTTGGTGCACTTTCAAAACCGGTGGCCCAGTGAAACTGCAACGTTCACAGGTTGAATCTTGCCCTCTATACGTTTTGGACAATTTTAAACAAGATACATGTGAATAAGAGACAGATTTTAAGTTGAGTGATTGAATGCTTTACACATGAAGAGCTAAAGTGTATTCTGTACATGGCTGCCTTCCACACCTTTTCTGAGATATTAAGCAAAAGATCCCTTCCCATATACCCAAGGATCTTTGAAGGGAAGAGACTTTGATATGTTTTTATATATTATTGAGATGCTGTCTGAGTCTTCAAGACTGATCAGTATTTCCTCTGGAATAGAAATTGGTGGGAGGTATGGAAAATTGGGTAGGTTCCTTTCAGCAAAGTTTCAGATTTGAAAGTAGTGGAAAAATTGTGGTGTTGTGTTAAATTTGAAGTATAATTGTTCATAATATGCAGTCTCTAAGTGTTTTAATCCCGGATGTGTATGTTTGAGAGGACAGAAAAAGGTGATTATCTTGTAGAGGTGCAATAGATAAATGCTTCTCTGCCTTGAAGTGCTTCCTGCATTGGTTACATATCTTGAATTATTAATGGATAATTGGATTATTGGTATATTGATGATAATTTGTATTCACTGGGTTATAAAGCAGGGCATATAAAGAAGTACATCAGGCTTCTGTATATTGATCAATTTGTGTCAACGTCCAGGTCTTTCTAGCTTAATTATTTGCTTCCTGGTAATACAGTTTAAAGTTAGGTAGTGCCATGCCACCTTCTTCTTGAAACCTTTGTAGAGTTGTTCTTTGTATGTGTGGATGTCTTGATTTTCCAAATAAGTGAGGTTATAATTGAGTCTAATTTCTTAAAGAATGATTTGTTAATGTAGATGGGGATGTTCTGAAATAGGGGAAAAAAAAGCTTGGGAAGGATGTTCATCTAGACAATATTAATTCTCCCTGTTGAAGTGAAATGGAGTGTAAAGCATCTGTTCACATCTTGTTTAATTTTTTTTCCATGCTGACGGCAAAATTTTGTTGAAAAAGATCTGTATGTTTACTTGTGATATTTACGTCTAGGTATTTAAACTGATCTGCTGAAATAAATGGGTAGTTATCCAGTCTAGCATTGTTTGCTAGGACACTTTTATTCAAATTAATTTTGAGTCCGGATATCTTTTGAAATTTTGCTAGTGCATTAAGGACTACTGGTAAGCAAGTTTGTGGATCTGATATATACAGTATCATATCATCTACACATAGTTATATTTTCTGTTGAAGTCAAGCATTATTACTCTCTTTTTTTTTTAGTGTGTATCTATTGATGGTACCTTGTTGCTTGGAAAATTTACCCTCTAAATTGCAGCAAAGCCACGTTGCAGCAAATCCTCCTTTAAATGTCAGGAAAAGGAATAAAACAAAGTATACATAGATTATTTTTTTTTTTTTTTTTTTATATAAATAAATGATGGCTTTTCTAGATGCAAACAGCTCAATATCTGTATTGGAGTTCTCTTCTCACTTTTCCCTTTAGTCTGCCTTTAGTAAGCTAGAATAGAATATTTTGTAAAGGGTATATCTTGCCTTCAGGTAGCTTTCAGGCTTGGAACTTTTCAAGGCATGGCATCATTCTTTGTTTTGTGCAGTTTCAGAACAGAAGCCTATCTAATTTGGTATGAATACATATGTTGTTGAAATACTGTCTTCAGATCTATCTGGACATTAGTTTTCTGAAGTTCTCTAAGTTCTCTTTTTTTGATTGGTTATGAGGATCAGCCTGCTAAAACCTTTTAACAGATTTGATTCTGCCACCAGTTTCACTCTCTTGTGTCTGGCTTTATTTAATATGACAATTCGTTTATATCAGGTCTGGGAAGCGGTTTAAAAAAAAAAATTATGTAATATATGTCTTAATCAATATTAATCGTATCTAACATTAAAACATGTATAAAATTAATAGATTAATCATAAAGTAAATACACACTGAATCTGAAAATTAATGTAGAATCAACACAAAGGAATTAAAAATAATGAATGGCATATTTTAAACTTAAACATTGACCTGAACTTTTAACAAAATACTACTCGCGCAAATACAGCCTGAATTTGAATGCCTTCCTAAAAGGCAAGATGAAAAGAAAGCAGAAAGAAAAGAGACCAATGTATTAATTCTCAAATTGGTATAGCATATAAAACACAGATGTGTTGAAGTAAAAAAACAATCGAAACGACTGACTTTGAATGCACTGCTGAAGACTGATTTAATTGAAAGAATAAATATCTCTTAAATGGGCACATATTAAATTTTTGTTAAAACTCTGTAAAACCAATCCTGAATTCTTCATCATCATTATCAACAATTGTGTAATGTATAATTTTCAAGTGCCGCGTCTGGGAGTGGCAATCTCCAAGCTCTTAGTGCCGCATGTCCTACCACTTCAGACAATTTAGCACGTCTGAGATTTTATGCTTTTGTGGCTGGTAGAATCGTGGTGTGCCTTGGAATTTGTTGGGTTACAAAAACGTGCCACCACAAAAAAACAGTTGGAAAAACACTGCTTTACCTGCACCTTTGCTCCTGGCATGCTAAAAAAGATCCCTGTAGCTGCTGTCTCACTTAAAAACCGACACTGTGCATTACTTCAATGGTTATGTTGCATTCTTTGCATAAATTTGCAAAAATACTGCACATTGGAATAATGGATGAGGATAATCATTACACTTTTTTGTTTTTGAGAATTTTGTCATTATATTAGGGTACTTAGCACTGTAAGCTACCTGGCAGTCCAGCGAGTTAAATACAGAGGTACTTAAGACTTACTTTGGTTTTAGCGCTACTCAAAGATAACTTATTTAGCACTTATGGGATAACATGAAATGAAAGGGAAAAAAAGCACATTTTTTTACTTATCAACTTTTCTCTAGCACTGCACCAAGACTGCCGTAAACCTCCCTCCACCTTTCCTCCCACCACTCTACACCTATGTCAGTTTGTATAAATCAAGAAAGTGAACAGCAGTGCAACATATTGACATGTGGCGTGTTGTTGTGTACCGGATAATATGAAATTTTGAACCTTAAATTTTGAAAAGTAGTGTAAATAGAGTACTGGATGTGTATGTAACTCTTTAGGTGCAGACTTAACTTTTTTGTATTATTGTTTTGTAATGTTGGAGAAAAAAAATGGCATGAAAATGCCACTCTGACCAAAGCACTGCCTGAGGGGTTTGCCTCACTGCTTGCCTGGGATACAACAATATTTTTAATGCGTTTTAAAAAGGTCACAAAAATAAACACGTTAACTTTCCCAGGCCTAATACAGGTATATATGAATTATAATCAGTAGGATTATTCCAATAGATGCAAAGTTACAGTATGGATGTCTTAGATACTATTTTTATTTTTTATTTTTGTAGTGTTTTTTTTTTTAATTAATGTCCTGTGACTATTTTAAAATATCAAGTGGAATTATAAACAGCATGCCAGTCTTTTAAAAACATTCACAAATTCACACAAACACACTAGGGTCGATTAGCATGTCAAATTTACCACATTCAAAATTGTGTGAATGTGTATAGAGTGCTGTGACAAAGTGCCTCACTTCTTAATAATCAGCCAAAAATGATATATACACAAGCATTCAGAAATTTCATGTTTCGAGTAGAAATTGATACCTTTTTTTAATCAAAATGGCATTAAAACAAATTAAAAACGCAGCTATGACATTACTTCTGATTGGCTATTATTACACTAAATGACTGATTTTTAATTCATTGTTTACATGATGTGAATAATTTCCTCAAGGCAAACACCTTAGCTCATCCCTAATTAGTTGTGCTTATTAAAAAAAACCTTTGTAATCACATTAGCAACAATGTAATGCCTTTATTCTTTTTATAGCAGTAGAGTGTTGTACCGTGTTAGCCATAGATTGATACAGGAGAATGTAGGGTGAAATGACACCTTTTATTGGCTAACTAAATAGATTACGAATGCAAGCTTTCGAGGCAGCTAAGGCCCCTTCATCAGGCAAGGTGTCCTTTATTCTTTTTAATAAAGCAAGGAAATTCTTTCATTGGTTTGCATGGTACTGGCTTTCTTAAAGTCCAGTTCCAGGGTTAAAAATAGCCAAAACAAAATAGCCTTCTGAAGAAACATGTTTTTGCAAAATTAAGGTTATCTAAGGTAGTGTTGGAAGCATTACTACTATTTTGAATTCAGTACATTACTAATACCAGCTTTTGCACCCCAGTAACAATACTAAAGCAAATAATGGATACTTTTTTATTTTTCATGCAATAAATTGCAAATTAATGTTGTTCCCCCAAAAAAGTATTGACAAACACTAACTGTAATAACAGAGTTGTGGTGCATTTAATTTATTTTAAAAATTCAGAGGTGGGGGATTGATTTGTTTCAAACCACCTTCCCTTTTTTTCTTTTTGTAAAACTCAAGTTATGTGTATGGAGTGTTTTTGATTTTAAAAAATTAAATAAAATTAAAATAAAAAATAAATAAATATTATAGCAACAACAACCAAGCACAAAATGGGTACAAGTGCTGGAGTGCTGAGCTGGCTACTGTCGCCCAACTTCCAGCCGCCCACCACCCCACAGTCCATTAACAATGCAAGGGAAACCCTGTTTTCTTGTTAGTTGCTTCCTGACCTGAATTCCAGATACAGTTAGTCTCCTACTTCAGTGTCACGGCCCTGAAGCACACACATCTCCTTCCCTCTCCCTCATCTAATTTACTCACAAGCACTGTTGAACAGCATACTGCGCTATTCAGCTTCTGCTGTGCTGGAATGGCAATCCAGCAATTTCTTTATTTTCTCTTGTCAATATCTTTCTGACTCATCTGACAGGCTGTCTTCCTTAATGCACCTTTAACCAATGGACCGTATACTCTCAAGCTCCTACCACTTATTTGCACCAGTCCCTCCTCCTTTGTCCTCCCTGACCTCACTGCAGTGCTTCATTTGCATAACCCACCCAAGGCTGTGGAGTGGGTGTAGGAAGCAACTATTGCATTACTGGAGTAAATGTAAATTGTAAAATAATCTGTTAAAATTTCCAATTTCACATAATACTATTTCAAATAATCTTTTTTTGTAGCCTTTTGATAAAAAACTCTTTTTTTTAATTTTGTAAGTTTTGTCTTCTGTTTAATGTTATTCAATGTCTGTAGCATTTTAATAAATAATATAGAAACTCCACAATAGCATCACTATAGCCTTTAAACCCAAACTTAAACATGTTAGGGTGCTAAAAACGTAGACTGATGATGCATGTTGGCAGTGATAAAATTCTTTGTATCCTATATGTTGTGTGCTTTCAGTCAACATAGTAAATGCGCTACCATTCAAATGTCTGGGGACACTATGAAATTTGCATGTTTTTGATAGAAATACATACCTTTTATTATCTTGATACCATTAAATTAATTTAAAAATATAGCTAAGACATTACTTATGTGTATAATGGCTATTACTGCTTGGAATGACTAATTTTTTAAATATTTTCCACATAGTCATATGAAAAAATTTGGGAACCCCTCTTAATTCTTTAGATTTTTGTTTATCATTGGCTGAGCTTTCAAAATCGCAACTTCCTTTTAATATATGACATGCCTTATGGAAACAATAGTATTTCAGCAGTGACATTAAGTTTATTGGATTAACAGAAAATATGCAATATGCATCATAACAAAATTAGACAGGTGCATTAATTTGGGCACCCCAACAGAGATATTACATCAGTACTTAGTTTGACTTCTTTTGCAAATATAACAGCCTCTAGACTCCTCCTATAGCCTTTGTTGAGTGTTTGGATTCTGGATGGAGGTATTTTTGACCATTCTTCCATATAAAATCTCTCCAGTTCAGTTAAATTTGATGGCTGCCGAGCATGGACAGCCTGCTTCCAATCATCCCATAGATTTTCAATGATATTCAAGTCAGGGGACTGTGACAGCCATTCCAGATCATTGTTCTTCTCCCTCTGCATGAATGCCTTTATAGATTTCGAACTGTGTTTTAGGTCATTGGGTCAATATCCAACCCCTGCGTAACTTCAGCTTTGTGACTGATGCTTGAAAATTATCCTGAAGAATTTGTTGATATTGGGTTGAATTCATCCGACCCTCGACTTTAACAAGGGCCACAGTCCATGAACTAGCCACACAGAATGATGGAACCTCCACCAAATTTGACAGTAGGTAGCAGGTGTTTTTCTTGGAATGCGGTGTTCTTCTTTCGCCATGCAGAGCACTTTTTTTTAATGACCAAATAACTCAATTTTTGTCTCATCAGTCCAAAGCACTTTGTTCCAAAATGAATCTGGCTTTTTTAAATGAGTATTTACATACAACAAGCGACTCTGTTTGTGGTGTGAGTACAGAAAGGGCTTCTTTCTCATCACCCTACCATACAGATGTTCTTTGTGCAAATTGTGGTGAATTGTAGATCGATGTACAGATACACCATCTGCAGGAAGATGTTCTTGTAGGTCTTTGGAGGTGATCTGTGGGTTTTCTGTAACCATTCTCACAATCCTGCGCATATGCTGCTCCTGTATTTTTCTTGGCCTGCCAGACCTGAGTTTAACAGCATCTGTGCCTGTGGCCTTCCATTTCCTGATTACATTCCTTACAGTTGAAACTGACAGTTTAAACCTGTGAGATAGCTTTTTGTAGCTGGCCCTAAACCATGATACTGAACAATCTTTGTTTTCAGATCTTTTGAGAGTTGTTTTGAGGATCCCATACTGTCACTCTTCAGAGGAGAATCAAATGGAAGCACAACTTGCAATTGACCACCTTAAATACCTTTTTTCATGATTGGACACACCTTTCTATGAAGTTCAAGGCTTAACGAGCTAATCCAACCAATTTGGTGTTGCAAGTAATCAGTATTAAGCAGTTACATCCATTCAAATCAGCAAAATTACAAGGGTACCCACATTTTTGCACATTTGATTTAATTTCATACAACTAAATACTGCTTCACTAAAAATCTTTGTTTGGAAAACACCCCAGTACTCAGATGTTCCTAGGAAATGAAAGACATACCACTGTTATCTTTTTTTGTTGAAAGTAAATTATTATGCAGGCTGAAAGGGGTTCCCAAATTTTTTCATATGACTGCCAAGCCCCATTTTCAGTAGCAATTCCTTCAGTGTCCTTATGTTAATCTCCCGTGGTTTATCTTTAATTAGTCCTGTTTACATGCTAAATGGATATTAGATAAACCTTTCTAATTGCATTAGCATCACTGAAAGTGTTTTTTTTTTTTTTTTTCTTTTTGCACTTGGTTTACAAGGGACTGCCATTCCTAAAGTACAGTTCTGGGTTCACAAATGGCCAAAATGCTACAGCTACTAGTGAGGTACTGAAATTCTTTGGATAGAATGTGCAAAATTCCCTCACATCATCTTTTTTTCTAGACCGAGGAAATTTCGAAACTAGCTGCTCCTAAAGATTTTTTTTGCCCTCTCTCCTTTCCAGGTTAGCTACCAATAAGGTATGGGGTGGTTTCTTTTTTTATTTTTATATTATACTAGCTGATTACCCAGTGGCTTCGCTCACTGAGTGCAAGGGAAAAAAGTAAAATGTAGTATATAAATTATTAAACAGTAAAACATTAACATGTGAGAAGTAAAGATACATTGAGCAGTACTGGAGTGCTTTCGGGTAAAGTACATTTTAAAGGCGCTATAACACAACAGATAAGTAGCACTAACAGCAGCTTAAATGTATTTGGATCATCTCTCGGTAGCAGATCCCTTGTGAAAGGCGCTACACGACCGCTGCGTTATAAAAATTACATTTTCTATGCAATCCTGCAAATTTCTGCCTGACAACCTTGCACTACGTGCCTGTGATTTAAGAGAAAAATGAATCTGAGAATTGTGGACGCTGCCCTTCTGTGCTTAACGGGCAGAAGGTCCAAACAATTCCCAAGTCCAAAACTTAACATGAAGAGGTTGGTACATCTTCTTGGATGTAAACCGTCCATCTTTTTAAAAGAGTTCATCACAAAAGCAACCTTGAATGTTGCGGGGTTTTAGTGACCTGAACTCACCTTAAGGGACAGTAAGTAGTCGTGCAGCGCAATTTACAAAGACTTTTGCTTTGATGGCGCTGATCACACTCATTCGCTAAGATTTCCACTGTCCCAGGAGCTGACGGGGCACTCGAAGTGTCACAAACGGTGCGAGAAGAGAGGACGCCGTCCAAAACTGCGAAGCTCTCGACCCGGCGGAGCAGCCCGACATACCACGCCTCCGAGCATCCACTTTGTTCTCACGACCCCTCGCCGCTGAAGGCGGTGTAGTCTTCACATAATTTACAGCTCAGCGCAGTTAAAAAGTAGAAAGACGCAAAGCTGTTTTCCTCATCTCTTCTACTATCAAGTACTGCCAATTTATAAGTTTTTTTTTTTTTTTAAATGTGTCAGTTTCCGCGACAGTCACGTGGACGAATAAATAAAACCTCTCTGTCAGAATGTGCCTGGCGGCGTACGGCTGAGCTCTGGAGTCCAGAGAGGAGGGCTGGGAGAGGGCGACGTGGGGCGCACTTCTATGGGATAGATCGGCGTGTTTGTTTTAACTTCTTTTCAATATCAGTAAAATATCTCTCACACAAATAATAACAATTCATAAAGATGACATAAAAATGGCGTCCACAAACGAAGTGATTAAATCCTGTATTATAATATGTTCTGTGGTCATACGTAATTTCCGTTTCAAACGCGAAAAGAATTTTATATATAGATAGTATTTTCTTCCTCAGTCATATAATATTGGTGGTGCTGACATTATTGCCTGCATGTTTTAAAGTTATGTTTTGTCACCATTTTCCACTACTGTTAGGGGGAGGTGGTGAAAGAGGCTAGTTTTGCCTGTTTTATTATTTTTAAACAAAATAAACTACAAATTTTTTTTGTTAAAGTGAATAAGACCTTTGTTATCTAATATGTGTAGAAGATATATTGAAAACATACTGATGCAATAAACACCATATTTGGCTTATATATGTGAAGTCCACAGGAGTGCGAGACGATTATTTTTGGGTACATGTCTCATAAACAGAAAGATCATAAAACCGGTTTACCCTGCAGCTGACATGGAAAGAGGTGCCAAGTTCTATATGGTTATACTTGGCAGTTCTTGTACACTATTAGGGATGTATATCATATAGTTTGAGATTTTTTTTTCACAGCCTTGTTAAAAACTGGGGTAAGTGCTCAAACTTTGCTATTTGAGCTGTGCTAAAAAGACAGGGTCATATGTGAAGCCATTCTGGTCTCCGCTGAATGTGGGATTGTATGTCAAAGAGTGGGTGAATGTAAATAGTTTGATATTTATAATGTTCTATATACAAGAAAGTGTTTTGTGGTCTAAGAATGTCATAGGCTGCAGACATTTACTCTTTATCACTGGTTAGGTTATTTCTTATACAGACTGAAACAATGCTTTGGGTATGGAGGCAGGAATTCAAGAACACCTAGAACAACATAAAAATTTTGATGAGAACATTCCATTTAGCCTAACAAGAAACAACAACAATGCCATTTATTTATGTAGCGCATTTTCATGCAAACAGTGTATCTCAAAGTGCTTTATAAAATGAAATAAAAGGAGGTTAAATTTAAAATATAAACAAGCAAGATTAGGCAATAATATTATACAATATGCAACAAAGAAAAAGGTAAGGTTGAATGGCCAGAAGGACAGGACAAACAAAAAAAAAAAAAAAAAAAAAAAAAAACAGACTGGAGGAAAGAAAAAATCTGCAGAGGTTCTAAAATAATGGGTTTTTAGCAGTTTTTAAAATTGTTCTACAGTATTAGCCTGGCGAATTTCTATTGGTAAAGTATTAAACATTTTAGGCGCATAACAGCAGATAGTCGCCTCATCACTTCTTTTCAGGTTGGCTTTTGGAATTATGAGCAGACCTTCATTTGAAGATCTGAGGTTACTACTTAGAGTGTAAGTGGACAAACATTCCAAAATATAGGACAGGGTGAGATTATTTAAGGCATTGAAAATGATTAGTAGTATTTTAAAGTCAATTGTAAGTGACATGGGTAACCAATATAATGATGCTAAGACTGGTGAGATGTGCTCCAATTTTCTTTTTCTAGATAAACTAGCCGATTGATGTCTGTCTTAGGTAGTCCTGAAATGTGTGCATTACAGTAATATAGTCGACTGAAAACAAAAGTGTAAACTAATTTTTCAGAGTCTTGTAAAGTTATAAGTTATATTCCTTAAGTGAAAATATGTAATCCAATGTGATTTAATGTGTGTTTTAAAATTTAGGTCAGAGTCAATAGTTACCCTTAAATTCTTTACCTCCGACTTGACTTTTAAGGCTAAGGGATCATGTTTATTTCTAATACCCTGACTATATCCATTTTTGCCAATCACTAAGATTTTTTTTTCTCCTTATTTAGTCTGAGAAAGTTGCTGCTCATTCATTCAGAAATATAAGTAAGACACAGGATGAGAGAGTCAAGAGTGTCAGAGTCATCAGTTACTATCGATAAATACAGCTGTGTGTCATCTGCATAGCTGTGGTAGCTCACCTTGGGCTTTGAGATAATCTGAACTAATAAAAGCATATAGATTCAAAAGAGCAGTGGACCAGTATAGTTCCTTGTGGTACACCATATAAAATATCGTAGGTGTCCAAGGTGTAATCACCACAATTAACAAAGAATTTTCTACCTGTTAAATATATACGTGGATGCGCTATGTTGAGCTCTAAAGGTGAAGATCTGTATTGCATGCCTGTGGTGCTCAAAGAGAAAGGTGAACATTTATGTACAGCAGTACATGTTTCTAGTTGTTTGTACTTGTACTGAAATACTGTTTGCAGAGTTATAAATTACATATTGCAAAAAAGATCACAGTTTTTGTGTTTCAAAGTCAGGTGCCATTTTGTGCTTGTAAATAAATCTGTTAGTAAAATGTATGTTTTTAACCTTTTCTTCAATTTTTTTAAATAACTGGTCTATGATTTGGATAGCTGTTAGCCAATCCCCCAGTGAGTTCAAGACAAAGGAGACAAATGTTTCTGACAAGGGTACCTCATTTCCCATATGTCTTCAAGATCAAGAATTTTTTGTTGATTTTTAAATATTTTAGGTATGTAGTCCAAAAAAAGAAGAGACTTGGCACAATCAGTAAACAAAATGTACAGTAAAAACTGTAAAATGCAGTATATTTATAAGTTTTGAACAAGGGAAACTAATTATGAGGGGCAGAGCACTTACTGCATGAATTAGCAATATTAATGGACTAAATGTTTTAGAAATATTGGCCTGCATCATGTGCATGTAACAGAATATATCAATATTTAGCTAGTAGGTCTGAAATGTGTTCACCTGTCCTCATTTTAAATTATTTGATGTACAAGAAAATTTTCATCTGGCCAAAACTGTCATGTTCTAAAAGTGAAAACATTTGTATATTTATTAATAAAGCTGATGATAATATGCAGATATTTCACTGTAAATATATTTACACATTTTATTCTTTCAATTATTTTGTGGTAGTAAATAATATGGTAAGCTTTTCAATTCTGTTTCACCAGGTGACATGATGACTTTGCTCATGAAGAAGGATACTTTGTCAGAAGAGGAAACCCAGTTTTACATCGCTGAGACTGTGCTGGCCATAGATGCCATTCACCAGCTAGGATTCATTCATAGAGATATTAAACCGGATAACCTCCTGTTAGATTCTAGGGTGAGCAAAATCAAGATATGAGGATTAAATCTGTTACAGATTAAATTGTAAAGTTTTTTAATGTTCAAATGTTGCCATATTGTATCATTTCATTTTTTAAATAATTAAAAATAAGTAATCACTTTTAACATTAAGATTTTGCATAAGATATAATTGGGGAAAGTGAGATAGTTAAGGACCAGGCAAACAGCAAATGTTTGGAATTATATTGCCACTCCAGTATGAACTTCAACTGTTAAAATAAGATCATTATATAGAGATTAAACTTTGTGCTCCAATTTTGGACTCCCTTGTGTTGTCTAAGGGAACAAGTTTGATATTTTGCACACAGGGCACTTCACTTCAAAATTGCTTCAGAATGCCAGATTACTGTCACTTGATTGCTATTTCTTTTGTATCTTTCTAATTCTAGTTAACTTCTTTGATGAGTAACTTTTCACCGTCATAATAATGCATGTTTCATATAACAGATTTAAACTGGGCCAAGTTCCAATTAATTGTCTAATATGAAGTTTGATATTCAAAATTATTTTTACATTGTTAATATGTAGTGCTTCTCAAATAATAACTGTGTATCATTCATTATATCTCTAGGGACATGTTAAACTGTCTGACTTTGGTTTATGCACTGGACTGAAGAAGGCACATAGAACAGAATTCTATAGGAATCTAACTCACAATCCTCCCAGTGATTTTTGTAAGAAAACATGCTTTCTTCTTAATGTTTTGCCTTATAACTCACTACCACCAATATTTTTTTTTCTTCCTTTTTTGTTTTATGCAATACTAACAGCCTTTCAGTGAGTATTGGTGTCTTTTTTTTTTCTTTTTTAGGTTATTCATTTAGTAGCATTGTTTTTTCTCTCTTAAATGTTCATGAGAGTTCACAATTGATTTCCTGGAAAATTATAATTGGAGAAATTAAAAATCTAAACTCTGCATATGTAATGAATTTGGTTGTGTATGCATACTTTCAAGAGGCAACCACACTTGGAATTATTTAATCACCCTATCTGATTTGTTAATTAAGAATAACTGGACATCTGCTTCAACATGATGTTTGTGGTTTTTGTTGCAGAACACCTTGGTTAAAAAAAAGTGCTCTCCTGTCTTCAACTGCCTGATATGCCCAATTTTAAAAATATGTATTATATGACAGTGAAGACCATCGGTTTAATTAAATATATTAGCAGTACAACAAAGTATAATGTTTTTCAAAAGTGAAGTGTTTTTTTTTTTTTCTCTCTATATACAGTGTCCTCCACAGAGTACATTGAAATGATAAAAAAAAAACAAAACATAAATATTAATAATACTGCCCAATCAGTTAGGTAAACACAAGCATTTAATGCAGCCATTATAGAAGTGGTAGATTTCATATTTCACCCACCTTTACAGCAATTTATTTATATAGATAGAAAGATAGATATATATATATATATATATTATAGAGAGAGAGATAGATAGATGGTAAATTTGACTTGCATCAGAATATTGACTTTGTGGTTGTCTGTGACGTTTTAGGGCTCGTTTATACTTCACACTCATCATCATCATAGCTGCCATGCATTCCCAGCGTTCATTTGACGCGTCCTTTAGGCAGGTCCTCAGAAATGAATGCAACGCGTGCGCCAGTTTCAGTACCAGCAAAAAGTCGGGGGGAGCAGTGTGATAAAAGTTAGAATGTCACGTCAAAGTCTCTGTTTACTATTTACATGTGACAGAAAGCCTCTAGGCAGATCCTACGGGATTGATGTGATGTGAAAGGTTTGATGTGGTGAAGGAAAATGCCGACATAACAGATGCATTCGTGGTGCTTTTATATTCAAGTGTCGCATATTCCCGATCGTAATGACACGATACATTTTAAAAGTCTCACATACCATCTTTTGTACCGTCTTTTTTTTTTTCTGGGGCTTCCTCCTGACCTGACAGCAGCGGCAAACAGCAATAGATCACCCCACAGAACACATTAAATGTATGATATTCCAACTCTCTGCACATTTTAGAATCCTTGGATTTATACTTAATATCACTTTCATGATGAAATGTTACATTTTACAGGTAAGTCGTTAATTTCGTTTAAATAATGAATACTGTTAATAATTACACACATGTGGGTGACATGGTGGCGGAGCGGTAGCACTGCTGTCTCGCAGGGAGTCACGTCGCTGGTATTCACTGCCTGGAGTTTACATGTTTTCCTGCTGGGGTTCCACAGTGTGCTCTGGTTTCCTTCCAAAGATATGCAGATTTGGTGACACTAAAAAGACGCTAGTGTATGGGAGTGCTTGTATTCACCTTTCAATGAGCTGATACCCCGTCTAGGGATTGTTTCTGCCTCGTGCCCAATGCTTGCTAGAATGAACACATCCCTGGATTGATGGATTTAGTCATTAAACATCCTTTTCAGGGAGATTGCAGTAAGGTGTCATCGGAATTTAATGGGTATTCCAGGCAAATCACAACACAGTGAAGCTGAACCTGTTCTCACCTTGAAATCTCGCACTGCCACCTGGTGGATTCTTCCAGATTTACGTAAAGTGCGCATGCAAGTATAAACAGTACAACGCTTGCATAGCAGGAGGGTCCTCTGGAGCGCATTGTATGAAGTATAAACCTGTCCTAACATGTAAGCCAATGAATAGTAGTTTCTGACTGCTTTTCACTGGCACTTGGGATGAATTTAGTAATTTTTAGAATCGGTTGCCTTTTTCTCTTTTGCTGGTCAATAATGGCAGTAGTTTTCCTTGTGTGACCTGAATATTGTGATTTATATATATTTCATATTTCTTTTTAGGGATATTCAATTATGTACATGTTTATAGAGTGCGCTTTAAATATACAAGATTTGAATACTTTGCACATTTACAAGTACAGAAAAGCAGAAACATAATACTATACCCAAAAATTACATGCAATATGTACAAAAAATATAGCACATAGATAAATACTTTTTCATTATTCTCTTGAAGTGGATAAATTATTTGCCAGATGGAAGCGAAGAATGGAAAAATGGATTTTGCCACAGGTTTTCAGAAAACAGAGAACACAGTTCTATGTGCTCTACAGCTAATTGTCCAGTTTCTCCATCTGCATTGTTATTTGTCTGTTTCATAGCACATCATAAAGCAGTATGTTTTAAGTGTGATGCAACAAATTTTTGACACTGGTTTTCTCACTGGTGTTGACTTACTTGATTGCAGACAGTAGAAGTTTAGAAGGTGTAGTTCAACTCACCAGCAACTCTAACAAAGTATGATATCCTCTGAAATAGATGGGGTATCCCCAGTATTCCAGATTCTTGTTTTGTTATGCCTCATTTCCTTGGTATGGTGTGGTCCAGACTTCTTATTTTCATTTCATTATCCAGATTGCTTGCTTTCTATTTACAAGCAGTTCTCGAGTTTTAAAACTTGATGAGGCCAATAGGTGAACATTCAATTCAAGAAGAAATGCCCAATCACCAAGAAGCACCAAGCACCTAATTGTATGTACATTTGAAACATGAATTCAGCCCAACAGATGTAGTTTTTTTTTAAACATTTAGGGCGTACAGAATTTAGATTTTTACCCTAAATATACCCTGAATATCATGATGAGGATTTTATGAGGATCGATATATGGAAGTTGAACAGAATACTGACTGTTTAATTACCTTTCATTATTTCACTCTGTCCTATGTTATTTCATGTTCACATCTTGACATAACAGTTAATTTTGGTGTATTTAAGTAATACATTCTTGTTCTAATCCTTTCTTTGCTGTACAGTAAACAGATTAGTGGTGCTACTTAAATTATTAACTAAAATGAATGTAATGGTTTAATTGAACATTGAATATGTACAGTGATTTCAATTAGAGATCCAAATAACCCATTGGTGAGGCAGAGCTAAAATGAATAAAAGAAAACACTCAGGAAAGGAATATAGACCTGATGATCTTAATACTGAATATCAAGTATAGATTTCCTTTGTTGTAATAACATCTTTTTATAACAGCTTTTCAGAACATGAATTCTAAAAGGAAAGCAGAAACATGGAAGAAAAACAGAAGGCAGTTAGTGAGTATTTTGAATGTTTAATATTTTTCCTGATTGATTACTTATTGCCGTCTACTCTCAGAATAATTTAATTTTGTGATGGTGTAGTTGATATGTTTAAATATGTTATGTTTAGATGTACTATGACTACTTTTGATGTCTGTTTTATATAGGCTACAGCTACATCCATCCTATAATGCTGCACATTTTTGCTTCTAATTATCTTATTACTTTTTCCTTAACATTGCTTCAGATCTTTCACAAGAGTAGTGGCTTAGGCATATTGTCTTAAGGTACTGCAAATGTCAGAAAACATTTCTTCTTACAGAGAAGAGTTGAGTGACTTGTTTTGATTTTCATACCATAGAATTAGTTTTAGATTTAATAACCACTTAGGTAAGATGTCTGAATATTATTTATATCTGTTTTTAGAATTTTAGACAGTAAAAGTGGAGTTTTCCAGTTGCTAGTCTATAATTAATGGTTAACATATTTGCCTTACTATTGCAGGTAGTCATAATATTGTTACGCTACTTTCATGTGCTGTGAAAATTTTTGAAGTTTCCACTTCTGATATTTAAATTTCCCACTTTGTTGTATTCATGTGAATTTCCTACTGCCATTTTGGGAGATCACTGTTGATTTGCTACTTGAGCAACATAAGAAAGCAATTACTAAAACAAAGGAGTTTAACTGTATAATTAAAAAGCAAATTAAACATAGTAAGTATTATTGCATTATTTAAAATGTAATTCAACCTTAGAGTGTCTGACTTGCCTGACAATTTTTTTTTATTATATATTGTTGAATGAACTGAGAGGTAATTTTTATGCCACTACTCAAATAATTTGGGTAGCATTGTTATCTGTAAATGGTCCTAACTGGTGCAATCATTTCGAAATGCATTCACCATATGAGATTTCAAACTTGGAAATCCCATTTGTGTGATTTGTAGCATTAGGCTGTCCAAGGTTTTGTTAAATTTGTGATTTGGTTAATTGTAGTTTTGTTAGAGGGTGTTTCCATGTCTGTTACTCGTTAAACCCCAAATCTATCAATCCTAAGGTTTAAAATTGAATGTAATGTTTCAGTAACACTAATCATCTCTTCTTTTTCTTAATCTTTTTTTTCCTCCCTCGTTAAGGCTTATTCAACTGTGGGAACACCAGACTATATTGCTCCAGAGGTATTCATGCAGACTGGCTATAATAAACTCTGTGATTGGTGGTCTTTGGGAGTCATAATGTATGAAATGTTGATAGGTACAGTATTTTTAGTTGTTTTTGCTGTTTTCTTTTTTTATTCAACAACACTACTGTATAGGATTTTGCAAAGAACAACAATACAAGTTACTGTTGGATAAATGTAAATCTATATTTATTACTCCATTATGAAACAAGTTTGCTTAGTGTGCCCAACCTTTATATGATGTATTGCCAGTTTCCGAAGAATTTCTTTTTCTGCTTCTGATCACTATATTTAAAAGTACGTGTTGTTTGGTTTTTATGGTAGCAGCAAACAATAGAACATTCGTTCATAAAGATGACATTTTACTTATTTATTTTCATTTAGTACTTGTGTCTTACACCTTGTGTTCATTTAGTGGGGGTTTGGTGTAATGGCTGATCTGTATGCTTAGAATGGCTTATCTTTTTGCTTTGAATTTACTTTGTAAAACACAATGTTCTGTTGTGGTTTGTGAAAGTTTGTTTGGAATATATCTGTTACAGTTAAGATATATTGCTGTTGTGTGATTTATACATACTTGCTAATACATTCAAAGCATTAAGTTATTTTGATGTTCTTTGTGTTGTCATTAATGATGACAAGTTAATAAGTAATTCTTTTTCAAGTATTTTGAAAAGGTTGGACCTTAAAACATTTTCAAGTCTCCGCTTATTTAATTACTGTTGTTTCTTCATAATGTAATTTAACCTTTCTAGTCAGCTTCAAAGAAAATGGTTACTGAAACTGTACTGTACGATATTAAAAGTAATTTGAGGTGTACTTCAAAATGAAAGATTCAATATGTATTTAAATCTAGAATGACACCTTAATTTGTTTTTAGTGAGTATCAGATTTTACAATCCAGATTTTGATTTGTTGTGCTATAATTAGTTTTATCAAATGAAATGTACATATACAATAATAAAAAAAAATCGTAGAACCAGGATAGTGTTTTAATTAGAAAAAGATTAATATTTTATAAAAAAAAATTTGAAAGAAATACTGTAGTTTACTGCTAAACATAACACATTTAAATGAGCTGAAAAAATGAAATGAATGCAGAAAATATTTTACTTCATCCTTGAGAAATTTGAACTGTTTTTTCATTTTGTGTTTGATCTTTGTGAATTAAGAATAAAACCTTACATTGTTTTTGTTTTTCCCAGGATATCCTCCATTCTGTTCTGAAACACCTCAGGAAACATACCGAAAGGTTATGAATTGGAAAGAGACATTAGTTTTTCCTCCAGAAGTGCCAATTTCTGAGAAAGCGAAGGACTTGATTTTAAGGTCTGTTAAATAAAGCAAAAATATCTTTAAAATGGCACCATCTTTAAATTAATGTTAGTTATTTTATCTACTCCATATATTATTGTTCTTTTAAAGCAATTTGTTTATAATGCATTCTTTTGTTTTGATATAGGTTCTGTAATGATGCAGAGAATAGAGTTGGTGCTAATGGCGTAGAGGAAATAAAAGGTCACCCCTTCTTTGTACCAGTAGACTGGGAACACATAAGGTGTGTTTACCTGCCACTTCTAAACCTTAAATTTAATACAGTCTTGCTTGGTTACTTTGTCTGTTAGAAGCTGCACTCTTAATTTCTTAATGTATCATTGTATTTCATCAAAACACCACCAAAATGTTTCTACAAGTCTCCGTTTCTACTGTGAAGAGGAAACTTTGTGCTGCAGGTTTGACAGGGCAAGTGTCAATAGGAAAGCCTTTCATTAAAGGACAAAATAGGACCCGGAAATACTGGCTGTGAACTACTGAAGACTGGAAGAAAGTATTATGGACCGATGAATCAAAATTTGAAATCTTCGGTTCATCATGCAGGGTGTTTATACGCCATCGAGTTGGTAAAAGGATGATTCCTCAGCATGTGACACCAACTGTCAGACATGGAGGAGGAAGTGCGGTGGTCTGGGGTTCTTTTTGCTGGAGGCAGAGTGAGTGACTTTCACAGAGTGACTGGCATTCTGAATCAAAGGGGTTACCACAGTTTGGCTGGTATATCAGCAAAAGGTGGCTACTTTGACGAATCAAAAATGTGAATAGAATTTTGTGCACTTAATGATTCCATGACTTATTTTTTTTATTTGCCATTGTTTATTTGTTTTATGCCTTGATTTCATGAAACATGAACATTAAACTGTGTGCATTTCCATAAAAACTGAGGTGTTCTAAAACTTTTGACTGGTAGTTTACATACCATGTATTTATTTTTTTTGGTCATTAACAAGTATAATAACTAAGCTACTTTTAAAGGTAACTTTCCCCAACACTGCTAGAAACAAGAGTGTAAAAAACTTAAAAAGCTACCGAGTAACGCCCAATTTATCATTTCATATTTTCTTAAAAAAAAAAAAAAATACACATCATAAATTCCCGTAATTGAACCCAAGTCAAAGCAAGTAATTATATTACAAACCGCAGTTTTGCAATTTAACTCAATTAAATTCTTCTGCTGTGCCACTGAGGATAATAATGCTGCTGACAATGACGCTCAGAGAGAACTATTAAAGAGCTATATGAATCAAAGTTAAATTGCAGAGGGTATAAACCCAAAGAATAATTATTTTTGATTAAATATGCATCATATTTAATTTCCTCTTTTCTGGAGTGTTTTTTTGCATTACACAGTCGCAGCAGGAAAAAAAATAATAATGTACATTGTACTAGCACCTTGGGTTCCATGCAGCTTTTGTTATCTGTAGTTCCAACACCAGCCATGCTGTGTTTGATTCTGTAGTCTAGAATATTGTGGTGTTTTGAGTTTTGTGATACAGTTCTAAAATATGAACAGGTTGATATAATAAATATTGCTAAGACATACATTTATTATGTCTACGTAAAATGGAACCAATGTAAGCAAGTTCCTGTGTTTACCGATATTGATAAGTATGACGGACAGCCGGAATGCCTCCTTAGTGGATGGTCTGGGGAAGCGGACATGCAGAGGGCACTACCTCCTCCAGAGCGCTAGATTGCAGCCCCCCTAGATTGCAGCAGTGCCTCGGTTTCCCACAGGGCTACAGTAGAGTTAGAGTTCAGCACAGCCCTATTGGGTTCCGTGGGTGCTTCCAGAGGGTGCTGTAGGCGAAGTCAGAGCCATAATACAATGGGCTTCCACGATACCTGGGAGTACTTCCGGATAATGCTGATGGGCCACCTGAAGTGCTCCAAGGTGCAGCATAAAAGGGACCGCCTCACTTCACTCAGGAAGCCAGAGTTGGGAGGAGGAGGACAAAGCTTGCTGGATGAGGAGTGCAGGCAGAAGGAGACAGAGAGGAAGAAAAAGAAAAGAAGTCAAAGTGCGATGTCCAGCTTTATTTGTGCTGTGCTCTTGGTACTGTGTGGCGGGAAACGAAAGAAAATTTCCCCCTTGTAAATAAAAACGTGTTGTGCTTGTCTTGTGGCTTGTGCCTTGCATCTGTCTGTCTATCTGGTTTGGGGAGCTGGTGTGCCCCCTGGTGGTCACATAAGGTATCGTTCCTCATTGTATGACGATGTACCAGTATTGTTGGAATCATTCAAATTTTCTTTGGTTGCAAGCCATCCTCAAAATATTTTTTTTCAGTTAGGTTAAAATTATGTATAATCTACAAATACCAGGCCATTGGGAAGCACAGCAGAGGGTTGATCTGTTATTGTCTGGTCACTGTTGTTCATGGAACGCTTTTAGCCAGTCATCTCTAAAGTTTTCTTCTGAAATCATAAATGGGGGAATAATGATCAAGCCACATGATTTGACATGTTTTAACAGACAAAAAAAGTTACCCTTCAAAGTGGAGGGACCTTTTTATCTCTTCAAACAAGAGATTTCAAGTTCAACACATCAGTGGCATGAGGGTGAGAAGCCAAGAGACCAGGGTTTTATAAGCAAGCTGCAGAATGAGGAATAGGAATATGTTCAGCATCTTGAAATAGATGATAAAAGAAAGACAGAATTATTAGGTGTGAATTGCTTGGAAAATGCTGTAGGGATAATTGTGCTTGACAGTAAGGAGATTAATACATGGAAAATTACATGCTAAATTAGGGGAATGAAAGATGAAGGACCAAGCAATAAGTTTTGGAAAGAGGAGATGACAAAAGTGCAGATAATGATTGGTAAAGCAGTGCATCTAGCTGAAGGTGTTAGAAATGTTGAAGGCAACAGAAGGTCCTGAAATTGAATGGTTTAGCACACCTGTGCAGCATGATTGTGTGAAAGGACTGCTGAAAATCAGAAAAAAACTGTGTTCATTACAGTCCACAAGCCACAAGAGTGTGTGTCCTGTAATACAGTTAAGCTTTTTAAGAAAGCAATGATGGTGGTTGTGAAGAGTGTTAGAGAAAAGAAGCAGGGAATCAGGTAAGTTAGTGAAATTCATTTTGGTTTCATGGCACAACGGAAGCCATCTTTGTTGACAGGTAAATGTAGGAAAAGCATTAAATGAAATGAAACAAGTTGCATTATATATTTGTAGTTCTGGAGAAGGCGTTTGACAGGATTCTATGAGAAGTGATGAGGTAGGCATTAAGAAACTTAGCTGTGGGTGAGTGTCTGTAGCTGTGGTTAGTGATTGGTAGTGATGATTGGTTGCATGATGGTGTTCAGAATAGTAGAAGGGGTTAATGAAATTTTTGATTTGAAGGTGGGGCCTGCACCATGGATTAGTGTCTGTTTTGTGCGATAATGATGGAGGTGGTGACTAGAGAGGTGAATGAAGGATTGCAGTGGGAGTTCTAGTATGCTGATGATCTTCTATTAACTGCAAAAGGTGAAGTGGCATTGAAAGAGAAGATAATGAGATGTAAAGATTTTTTTGGAAACTGAATGCCTCAAAATCATGCAGGAAACGCCAAAATGATGACTAGAAGCAAAGGAGCAGGAGGTATAGAAGAAGTGGATGCATGACCATGCAGCATATGCAGTAGGGGTGTAACTCAATGCAATGTACAGGTTGTTGGAGGTGGGCACATAGAACATGTAGTGGTGTGAATGGTAGTCTGTGGGCAGGCGTGAAACTTTTAACTATAGAAAGTGTGTTAGATGGGTGCAGAATAGTGATGCAGTGAATGTTAGATATCAACAATGGAGATGTTTTGGAGAACATTGGGAAGACTTGGTAATTTGGTTACAGATGTCCAGACAGAGGTGTTGAAACATCAGTGTGTGGAAGAAATTACAGCAGCTATCCCTTATTCAGACTTGTGCAAAGATCTACTGTGACATTTAAAGGAAAAGTTTGTGAAAACTGTGTGAGGAGTAGAGTTCTGTATGAGATTAAGGCATGGCCAGTGAAAGCAGAACATGAAGCAAAGCTGGAAACAACAGAGATAAGAATAATCAGATGGATGTGTGAAGTGTCACAGAGTCAGTCAGTCGGAAGACTTGTTGAGGAGATGATGAATGTTGTGCTGAGCCGAAACATACTAAGGTGGTCTACTTATGTAGAGCAAAAGGTATTGGGACACTTCAATAAAGAGGTGATCCATGATGGAGGTAGAGGGGATAAAGCTGAAGGAGAAATGGTTGTAAGTGATGCATAATGATGTGAAAATATTCTCACCCCAGACTATAACCCAAACTACAGAAAGTGGAGAAAAAAGGTTTCTCCTGGCTAATGTGGCAAATTGCAATGTATTAAAGATGATGTTAATGCTGATATTCTATCAAATAAATGTATCATTGTATACTGTAGATGTGTAAGATCAACTGTATGACTTGGAGAGTATGGTTGATGGCAGTATCCATTTAATAGTTCAATAATTTAAGGAAATATGCAATATTTTTTACTAGTTGTCTTTGAGTTTCTGACATACATTATTAAACAGAATCCCTGTTGCAAGAAATATGTTACAGCCCAGACATCCTAAATGTTTATAGCATTGCTTACATGCACAATAAAATTACATATTGGACACTTGGAGTTTATTTTGCATGCAGTTTTTTTTTTTTAACTAAATCTGTTATAATTTATTTTCCATTGTAAATAACTGAATATAATGATAAAGAGTTACTGAACTGAACTTTCATTATATAGGGAGCGACCAGCAGCCATTTCAATTGAAATAAAAAGTATTGATGACACATCCAACTTTGATGAATTCCCAGAATCTGATATCTTACAGCCTGGTAAGTAATACTTGACATGTGTAATAATTTAAAACTAAAAAGTCATTATAAGTTATTATGGAATTTACAGGAAATGTACAGTATATAATGAAATATTGAAGGTAATAAACAGTACTTAAGCCATTTTCTAATTTAATTTTAAATTCATTTTATGTTCAGGCTATTAAAATTGTGTGTGTGTATGTGTGTGTATATATATATATAAAAACGTGTGCTGAAAGAAATCTCTGTCCAAAAGTTCATTTTAAAAATGTTTAGTGAAAGTTAAAAGCAAAAAATCCACACAAGAATAAAGAAAAAAGTAATTATACGTAGAATAAAAGGCAAAAAAAAGGAAAAATTTATCTTTAGTATTTTTCCTTGTATCTCTAATTCGTTAATTAATGCTGATTTATTTTGTTTTCTTATTGTGTCTTTTATTTTTCTATTCTTTATTATGTAAAGCACTTTAAGCTACTGTTTGTATGAAAATGTGCTATATAAATAAATGTTGTTGTTGTTCTCTAAACTTGGCTTTTCTTGAGAAACTTCAGTTATTTCTGTACTTTAAGTTCTTTACTTTTTCTTCTTTACTTAAAGATTCTTAGTTTCTTCTTCTGTATGCTTTAAACGTACGGCACAGCACTTAAATAAGTGCTGTTTTCTTACAAATTACTTTATACATTCAAAGTCCATAGGCACGTAGATATGAGCACAGTTTAAAACCTTGTGCCCTCTACGCCTTACACAAGGCTGGTCACTAACGGAAGAATAATGTTTAGTCAAAGCAGATAGAAATAGCTATACCAATTCAATTCTACTTATGGGGCTTATAGGAACCTCCCATAGATTTTGCATTGTCATCTAGTAAAATATTTATCTTATATAACTAGGAAATGGCTCTTACACTATAAATCAGTATACAGTACACCCCCAAAATTCGTGGGGGTTACGTTCCTAGAGCACCCGTGAATTGTGAAAAACCATGAATTTTGGATGTGGTTTAAAAAAGCCTATATTTATAGTTTAAACCCTAAAAATGCCCCCAAAACACTTTAATTTCAAACTCAGCTTAATACATAACCTAAAAATAAAGAATGTAAAGGTAAGCCCATATACTGTACAGAACTGTACTGCTATGTCTCCTGCAGTGCTAGAATGTAAAATACCAATGTTACCGTGATATGTACTGTAATTCATGCAAGCGTGTTTTCATTGCCAGAGGCCTTAGAAGGTGCAGGGCGTTTCGGCGGCATCTTGGGGCTTTAACCCTTAAGCTGCCACATACTTGAGGGTTAATGCATCCTTGGACGCCAAATACTCTTTTGCTGCACTTTTTAAGTAAATGTCAAATTCACAAAGAAAAAGTGAAATTTTAATGGAACACATTTTTTTTCATGCAATGAGCATCACAATTACTGCAGTACTGATCATTTTACACACTGCTAATGAACTGTAAAAACTATTTAAAAAAAACTACTGGAACAATATGTACAAGGTGCAACTGACACCATGGATGAAATTCAGTAAATCACTGAGCCAACTGCGCTTGAATTGGCTGCAGGCAAGCACACAGAGGTAAGCGCTGATGCTTGCAGTCTAGTCTAGTGAGGCAGCTCAGTCCTAGGGACAGTGAGGCTGAAGTGCTGCAGGGTGTCATGCTTGGGTCACAGAATTCCACAGAAACACAGGAGATTGTAGAGACAGGAACTTTATTCAAACACTTCAAACAAACATGTCCCTTTCAGAAGTAAAACAAGCTCAGTATGCAGTTAGTTCTAGACAAACATCATAGGGGAGCACAATGGGAGTGGGACCCCCAACAGGAGCACAATGGGAGTGGGACCCCCAACAGGGGCACAGGATGTTTGGGGGAGGAGAGAGAGAGAAACAAAGCAGTCAGCCAAAAAGGACAGGTGCTGTTCAGGCTTTTAAGTAAGTGTAGCGCGAGAAGCATATCGCGCAACAGAGCAGCCGCAAGTAAGGGAGCAATGTGAAGGTAGTCTATCAGCGTTTTTTAAGAGGGGTTTTTTGAGGAGTGTCCATGTATTCAAGGGGTGCATTCACCCCCCATCTCACAAGAAGCTGGCAGTGGTCATGAGCTGGCTGCTCAACGAATGTATGGCACTGACTGATCAGCTCCTGCGTGCTCGGAAATGGCACTGGGAAACTATTATAGCCGGTTGTGGCGATTTTAAGAGTTAAGAGGAACAAAACGGAAAACGCAAGAACACTCAGCTAGAGAAGCATCACAGTCAATCAGCAGCAAGGGGAAATCAATAACGCTGTAGCAGTCCGGTGCTACTAAGATTTACACTGTCGAAGACGCCGATTTATTTATTTTTTATGGTGGAGATTCCAGGGACGCACCCAGCCTTGGCCTGACCCGCACGCATTCACAAACAAGGACAAAGACAAAGCAAACCGGTAATCAAACAGCAAATAAAGAATGTAATGAAATAATTGAAAACAGGGATACCACCCCTGTTACCCTTATGGCGATTACACATTAAATACAACAAAGCACAAACAAAACACAGTAAATCATGAAAAACGTTCATGAAAAATGGCAACGGATGAAATGTAATGATGAAAATAGATAGTCCAGAGTTTCGCACGTTGAATGGGAATGTAAAGATAGTCCTACCGCTAGTTCCTGAAATGGTGAAGACGGTTTCAGGAGCACTCCTTTCTTTGCAGGATGGCCATGAATCCACTTACAGTCCTCATGTACACAGGCAGACGGCAGACAATCCAGACGCCAACCATGAAACGATACAGGACAAAACGAAGTACAGGTAACCCAACAGAAGGCAGACAGACAGGAACTTGAAACACAAATTACAAAAACTTTTTTTTTTTTTGCTTTTGGTCACCGGCCCCCTTTTTAAAAGCTACGCTGACATCCTTTGACCCCAACAGCCCCAGCACCCTCGGAGCCACTGCAGGGAGTTGCAGTTTCAAATTCTATTGGCAACTTTCACCATCCCAAGCCGCGTTTTCCTCTACAGTTGCTTCCTGTTCTCTCTACAGTATAGTATTGGCACGAAATAAGCCATAAAAATTGCGGGGGATATTTGCAGTTTCCGCTAACAATTATTGGATAGGTTCTAAGGAAAAATCCATGAATGACTGAGGCTGCAAACTCAGAATCGCGACTTCGCGTGGGTCTACTGTAATTAAACAACTTCCATTCTCCATTTCTCTGCCTCATAATTAATCATTTTAACTCCATAGTTACCAGGCTGGCAGGCATTTGTTTTGGACAAATGCAGACAATGTTAATGTGTTAAAGTGCATATAACTATAAACTGAGACAGACATTAAACCCCTCAGTCTATATCAATTGACTAAGAACTTCAGTGAAGCTTTTTAATCCTCACAGCGACTCACCTCACTAACAAAAATTGGCTCCCCTTCTAGTGCTGTGTTTTATATTGCCTTTACTGGTATATTGGCATTGGTTTCATACAATAAGGATTTTTAGTTTTAACAGTAAAAGAGTTTACAACCTTTATACTTTGTGTGTGTGTGTGTGTGTATCATAATTTTATTAATAAAATGTTGGCATTTCAGCTGCCCGACCCAGAGAAATTGCTGCATTAAGGTAAATGGACTAACACTTTAAATAATATTAATTGGACTTCGCTGCCTGTTCACAATACAAACTCAACAGCCTACAATTTGGCGTTGCTCGCAGGTTAACATATGTGCTTGCAAAACAAAAATGTTACCTTTTATGCAAGCAGAGAAGAGAATTTTGATCAAATTAATGTAATATGTAAACTTTGTAAGAGGCACATTGATGGCAACGCAAGCAACCTTTTTGTACACTTCAAGAGCAGCCACAGTAGCATACTTTATACAGAGAGTGTCTGAAAAGACAGGCTGCAGCTTCTTTTGTGATGCAGCACTACAGAAAGTGAACTAAAGACAGTTTACAATCACTGAGTCATTCGCAAGAGGATGCCTGTATAACAATTAAACAAATCCATGAACAAAATTACGAATGTTATAACAGAGCCTATTGTTAAAGAAATGAGTCCAGTTTATATGGTGCAAAATGAGAATTCAAAAACTTACTGAAAATACCTTGGACCCCAGGCATATAATGCTAAGTCTCACTTACGTCACCAAAGCCGTGCTCACACAAAAGTTTAAGTATGCAGACAAAAAGACCAGTTATTAAATCAATTGGCTATTTAGCATGCAGAATCTATGGTCTATCCACAAAATTGAACAATATACTGTATAAGCACTATAGTAATACGAACTGTCAACTAATAATTGCTTACAAACATCATTCCTCATCCCCATGTAAGGGGAAAGCATTTAGATATTTCTTTCCAAAAACACATTTCCTCTCGAACACATGGCACAATGTTACTTTACGTTTCTACATGGTGAAGTGTCTGTTTTCTTTCATGCGCACTTTGAGTGCTGCATTTGAAAACAGGGCTTGAATAAACAGTTTTTTTCATTATTTCTTATATCTATATTTGTTTATTACATTTGCGTTTCTATCATGTTGTTTATTATGAGGGTATTATCAGGACCACAAGTCCTTTAAAGAACCCTTGTATTTTAATTGCAGATGAAGTCAGAAATAATCAAGCAGGCAGTGGGGAGACAAACAAACAACAAAAAATGAGGCAGTGAGCAATAAATCTACATCAGATCAGGAATGTTAGGGGCAGGAAATTGTAGATACAAGCCACATAACCTGCAACAGCATCTTATAGAAGGAAAATTGGATAAAAAACATAAAAGGTGCAAGTATCACTGGACTTCAGAAAAACTCACTGCTGTACTATGTGCCAGGAGCCATGATGTTGGCAGTGATCACAAAAATGTAACTGTGGTCTGTGATTATTGTGCTAACACAATATGACTGTAATTTGTTATTATTCTATGATTTGTAGGAAATTGTTTTAAAAAAATGTATGGTGTGCACAGCTATGGTTATGTGTGGCTTGATTTATATATACCAGGTCACTAAAGACCAAGGGTATATAATAGTGTTTCCTGAAAGTTCAGTGTATAGCAGAGTTAAGAGAACTCCAGAAAGCTCAGAAATTGCTCTTGCCAACAGACATGAAACTGAGAAAGACTTGCAAAGCTGTCCACAGATGGCTGATGCAAACAGTGAGTATGATCCTCTACTATAGTGGAAAACCAATAAAATCAATTTACCTTGAGTGTGTCACCTTACAAAGAAATCTCTCTATTATAAAAAAATCTTGAGATGAGACTATTGCCAAGAGATTTTTTCAAGTCCCACTCTCCTCTCAACCATTTGCAGTTAATGGCCCACGCCCCTGGTCCTCTCACTTCTCATTGGTGTAAATGCTTTTCTCAGACACAGTTCCTGCACTCTCAGCTCTTATAATTTTTTACATTTTCCTCTCTTTAAGTTCCTCATTAAAGAAGACTTCTTATGTCCAAATCTTATTGAAGAATTGAGTACACGGGCAATCCTAGCACAGAGAAACAATTAAGTCCAATGAATTAACGTGAAAATTGTCGATCAGTTACTTGGCAAATTGGTTAAATGTGTATCAATAGACTATGCTGAAACAGTTGGTGGTGATTGTGCGGAAGATGAAAACATCAACTTGCAATATCTCGTAGAATATCTACAACCATTAACATCATCCGGTCTTCCACTGGCCGAATTACTGTTGAAAGAATGATGTATCGTAATGCTATTGCGTAATTTATGTATGAGTGATGGGCTATGCAATAGGACAAGATTAGTTGTATTCAAAATTGGTCAAACAATTCTGACATGTAAAATTTTAACAGGTGACAAGAAAGGTAATGTAGTACATCTTCCATGGATAACATTAGACACCAAAGGAGATCTTGATATGCCATCCGTATTTAAACGTTTACAGTTTCCCGTTAGAATAGCTTTTGCTATGACAATTAACAAATCATAGGGGCAAACATTCGGAAAAGTCGGTTTATTTATAAGAGAGTGACACGATATTTACTCACAGGCAGTTATACGTTGCGTTGTCACGATGTAACTCCAAACACGGAATCAAAATTTAAAGCGATATTGATGAAAATTTAATTCCAAATATTGTTTTTACTGAAGTTTTACAGTAAAAGTGTAAGTTTTTAAAAAGTATTTGCGTGTTGATTTCAAAGCCAAACAGAACGAAAACGTATAACGCAATTAATACCTCTAACGCAACATGACACACAATTTTCTTTCAATTTATTATGTTTTACTATTTTTTACTATGGTTAATTACTCGTTGTAATGTAAAATAGTTAGGTCTCTTATTCATATGTAACAATTCCCATGAAAATAACAATATGTTTAAATTGTGCATCTGCTTCACCATATGTGAGCAGCAGAGCCACTTCGTGGCTTGTGTGTAGCGCCCTCACGGCGCCAATATATTACTGCAACTATTTCCCTATCTGAAACAGCATTTAGTACAGGTGGAAACATGTCACTTGGCATATAGCATCGCTCTAACATTGTAGATAAGCTGGTCTTTCTGACCCACAACCAGTGACAGTTCTCAGAATGTTGAGATAATAAAATCACCGGATCTCTACATGTGCATTACAAATAGAGCTAAAGTATCTATTTAAGTGAGCAGTTTTTTTTTTTTTGTACAGTTTTGCACATTTGAAATATTTTAGGTAGTGTCTAGTAAAATTTAATTATAATTTGGTGAATGCATTACAATATTTGTTAAGATTGTTTTAAAAGAATAGTTTATACTAAATAATGCAAATAAAAGTAAATTCTTTTTCTAGGAATAGTTTTTTTTTTTTGTTTGTTTTTTCTGTCCTCCTGTCCATCAGACCTTACTTTATTCTTTGTTACTTAGTATTGCCTAATGTTATTTTTATATTTTTCTTTTTTCATCTTGTAAAGCTCTTTGAGCTACACAATATGTATGAAAACGTGCAATGTAAATAAATGTTGTTTTTGTTGTACTGAAGAGCTCAGTAACTTTAAATACAGCACATACATGACACTTGTCAGCATGGGAATTTTCTGCTCTACTAGATCTGTCCCAGTCAACTATAAATGCTATTGTGAAGTTGAGCAATAGTAGCTTAGCCGTGAAGTGGTAGACCACACAAGCTCATGGGATGGGGCTGCTCAGTGCTGATATCACATGCATAAAAATTGTCTATACTCTGTTTTGTCACTCAAATTGGCGTTCCCTACTACCTCTGGAAACAACATCAGCACAGGCACTGTGCATTGAGAATTTAATGAAATTGGTTTCCGTAGCTGAGCTATGTGCAATGCCAAGCATCAGCTGGTATGGTCTAAAGCATACTGCCATTGGACTCTGGAGCAGTGGAAATATTTTCTCTGGAGTGGTGAATCATGCTTCACTATCTTTACTGATGGAGGAATCCGAGTTTGGTGGATGCTTGCATAGTGCCTACTGTAAATTTTGGTAATGAAGGGATAATGGCATGGGGCTACTTTTCTGTGTTTAGGCTAGATTCTTTGGTTCCACTGAAGGGTACTGTTAATGCTACAGCATACAAATTAATTTTAGATAATTGTGTGCTTCCAACTTAGTGGTAACAATTTGTGGAAGAACCTTTTCTGTTCCAACATGACTGTGCCCCTGCGTATAAAGCCAGGTCCATAATGACATGGTTCAGTTTGTCTGGTGTGGGGTTTGGTGCCCTGCAGAGTGCCCTGACTTCAACCTTTTTGAATACCATTGGAATGAATTACGAGCCACGTTTTATCATCCATCACTACCTGACCTCACAAATGCTGTTTTGCTCTAAATGGGCACAAATTATTCCAGAGACACTCCAAAATCTTGGGGGCAGAATGGGGGCTGTTATAGCTAAAGATTGGAGGGCCTACTCCAGATTTATTTATAGCCATGGTTTTTGAATAGGATTTAAAACAAACTTATATAGCCATGATGGTCAGGTGTCCACAAACCTTTGGCCGTATAGTGTATACTGTACACAGTAGTTGGGTAAAAACATGAAAAAACAGACAAGACCTTTTTTTATATTTAAAACTTTAAGTTTCAGCCAACATCAATGATTTTGTGGATGCTTTGGGTGCCAATGTATTTCTTTTTGTTCACATTTCAGTGACAAACACATCGGAACCTGATTATAAATCAAAGGACTGGGTTTTCCTTAACTATACCTACAAAAGGTTTGAAGGACTAACACAACGAGGCTCCATTCCTTCTTACATGAAGACAGGAAACCTGTGACATTCAGGGAATGAAGAAAAATGTGGAAACTCTTTAAAGTAGCTGCACTGCCTGGGCCCTCAGCAGCTGCTGATTATGCATACACAGGAAGAACTCAACTACACTTGGGTGTATATCACAGAACTGCTGAAATTCTACAGGATTAGGATTTCTGAAATATTAAGTGGCTGCTTCACTATGAATTTTGGCAGAGCCAGCAGCCATTTTTCTCAACATATCTTGTTCTTTGCATTTTAGTCTTTGTTTTATAATATAAAGGTACTAGGATATGTTGAACACTTTTTTCAGGTTTACATGTAGCACTGTCCAGTATGGAACTCTTCTTTTAGTTGTACTGTATTTAAAGCACTAAAAAAAAAAAAGAATCCTCATATCCTAATACTATTACAGTCTGGTTGAAGATTGCAGAGTTCATTTAGGTACAATACAGTATATGAATGCCAAAGTTGCCCAAGCCCTGTTAAATAACACATGGCTTATGATCGAAATTGGTTGCTCAAGTTAACTTAACTACCAACTGAAATTTTCACTACTTATCAATAAATTTACTGGTGTGTGAAAACATTTTTTGGAGAGATCTAATATTATAAATATCAACACTGATAAACAAAGTACTGTAATCTATCTTGTTAGATTCCATTTTACTGTGTTACAAAAATTTAAGATTTGTTCATAGTCTCAATTTAAACACTGCGAGAAAACTAATTTCTATCAGTGGTGAGGCATTAGGTTAAAAATAATTCATCTAAATTACAGTATATTGATGCAGATTTTCATTTAGCATTTCTTCTTCCCCTTATCATTTGTGATTTTATGTTACACAGGGTATGTTGTTAATTTTGCGTGCTTAAAGCATTCATTGATTTATGCTTTCCATGCTGAATAATGTGTAACTGTTGGTTGGAAGAGCCAGATGGAATTTTTTTATTTTATTTTCAACCTTATTCAGAGGAATAACAATTGTTCTGCAGACTAAATAAAAACTGTTGCACTAATGGCAGCAGGAAAAGGTGGAGACTGAAAAAGAAATCTAGAAATCTCACAAAAAGCTGGATGTAGCATATGACAAGTGCTGAATGACTGCCAACAACATAGTACAAAGCATTTTTTTCATAAAGCTGTTTAGATTGTTTTTAAAATGTTGTATGTTTTTTTTTTTTCCTTCAGGTAAACTGAGCCCCCATGACTTTCTTTGCATTAGTTTAAAGTACTAACTTTCTGTAGAGAAATATGCCTGTTGAAAATGTTTTATTTTTTTTTTTTTTATTTTTGGGAAAACTTTACATTTTTGGAAATATTAAGTATTTTGCTAAATGATTTTGTTTTTTTGAACAATTATATTTTATGTCCTCTCTGTGACTTGCATTGCCGCTTATATACAGTGAATTTTAAATGTCTTTTCTTTTTTGCAAGTACTATTTTTTTAATCACTGATTTTTTTTATTTTTTTTTTTTTAAATGGGGTTTTGACAAATTCGGGTCAAGTCACTGTCTCCATGGAGCTTTCTCAAGGCACTCAAAAACGTATCTCCCACTTCAGAAACAGGCTGGTTAGCTTGATTTGGCATCTTTAAATTGATACAGTTTTAATGACTGTGCCCTGTGATGAACTGACACATCACCCAAGATTGGATCCCACCTTGCACTTGTATGCTGCCAGAATAGACTACAACCCCTTTGACCTTGTAAGAGGTATATAGAGTTTAAAAATAAATCTCTTTAAAGTAGGATGAACCAGGAAGTGAGTTTAGATTCAGTTATTTAAAAAAAAAAATATCATTAGAATGAACAGAAGCTGCTTCCAAGACCTTTTTTGTAATCCTGTTAGTACCAAAGAAATCATATTCTGTTAATAGTTATTTGAAGTCATTTACATTTGTTTATTTTTTACTGTATGAATTACATACAAACATTTTTATGGTATGGTATAGAAAATATTTGCAGCCTATTAACAATCATGTTCTTTTATGCATTTTAATGTGTCTGGGAACTACCAATTTAGGAATTTAGTAGCTGTAAGGAAACACTAATTATTTGTGTATCAAAATTACTTGATTTAGACAAAGTAAATTTAGCATATCATTTTTTGTGTATGCAGATTTTTTCTTATACAAATGAGATTTCATATTCTATTTTATGTGCATATTTAAAGTCCTGCATTTCCAATCTTTTTAGTTAATGTGCGCTTCCTTGCTGTGAGCACACTCCTGTTTTGTAGTGTTAACTGCGATCCTGCTGGTTGCTTCAAAGTGCTCAAAGAATGGATTCTCTAGCTAAATTGTAAATGAACATTCTCATGTAAGATAAGGACATCACTCATTGACTTATTAGAACTGGATAACTTGTGTTCTTTCGTGTTTTCCTGTGCTGAAGTTCACCCTCTGCCATAAAGGACTCTTTTTAAACAAGTTGGCCTACATAATTTGTAGGATCTTTCTCATCACTAGTTGTGAACTTTGTTTAAAGAAGTGTCTTTACCAACAACATCAAACTGGGTGGAGAGGGTGATTTATGAATGACTCATCTGAGCTAAAGGAAGTCTGAGTTAGTTCCAGTGACTGTGCAGTGTTCAGTGTCTCTCAAACTATTTCTAACAGGGTTTTTTGATCATTGTGTGAGATGCAGATATACACAGTCTATATAAAACTTTCAATTAAAGTCTGGTGCCATATTTATTTACTTCATATAATCAATATAAACTCATTTCCTTTTTGGCTACCAATACATAACTCAGATTTTTGAGAAAATTATATGGATAAATCAATTATTTACTATTTTGCCAGAGTATTGAGGTTGTCAGGATCACTCATGCATACATACACTGGATTTAAAAGTGAATGGAAATTATTGGAGAAAGGGATATAAAAAGTTTTTGCATTTTTTTTTCCTTTCATGGTTTACAATTTATTAATCCTAATTTTTCCTAAATATTTGCTTTTTACCAAAGAATTCAAAATACTTTTTATCAGTATAGAATCTCTAAGAATGTATCTGTTTGTAGAGTAAGGAATGCTATAAAGAAAGTGATGTAAATGTTTATACTTGTAAAGGAATGTCAATGTTAAGTTATTTGGGGTATTATAATATTTAAAGTTTCTGATGTATACAATTGTTAAAAAGCGGTACATCATCTCTTTTTGGGGGTTTGGTGTAATGTTTTTTTTTTTTTTTTCTTTTTCAACTGTCATTAAGATGCAAATGTTTTATGTTGAGAAAATATTTGATGGCAAGCAAATCTGCATTTACTGGAAGCTCCAGAATTAGTCAGTGTAAGAGTTTTTTATTTATCCCTACCAGGGAGCACATGAAGGAATTGTGCAGATGTTTTAGCTTGAGATTGTTTCATTGTTTTTGTTGCCTGTTTACAGTGGTGAATTTAGTTAATCCAAAAAATGTTTTACACAATCAATTTATTGTCATTGCCAAATATTTAATTTAAATGAATAAATCCCCATGTGGTTAAGCATTTTCCCTCTTCAATCGAGTATACATGTCAATTTTTTTTCTCCAGCTGCTTAGTTCATTTTGCTTTGAGTGGCACATTTTCACCTTTGTCATAGAAAATATATAAATTATGTAACAATATAATGGAAATATTCATTGAAATGTTTTACAGGCATTTGTATTTGTTTCATTATTGCCCACTGTAACAAACATTTTCCAGCAATACCTGAAGCAAAACATTAGTATGAATGTCTGCTGAAGCAAACTAGAATGGTCAACATAGACAAGAATATTCAGAAATGATATTTGGCATAATTACAACAAAATGTTGTACATTTGTCTGATATTCCAGTGGAAAATTCAATTTTTAATATAATGTGACATTTTAAAATTTATTTCTGTTTGCATTCTGCATTGTGAAAAACAGCTAAAAACAAAGTAGTGAAAGTCAATACAGGGTAGCAAGGGAGTTTCTTCAATTGTTCAAAGATAAAGTGTATATTGCTAATTTTTTTGTAACATAATGAAATAAACATGAAGATACAGTAAACAGTTTGGTGTTAAAATGATGTATTTCCACTTGGTATCTTGAACATATTTTGAGCTTGCTTTTATAATCATCATGTTACAGGATGACTTGCATGGGGTCATAGTGGCTCAGGCAATGTAATTTGCAGACAAATCTAAATTGACCAGTTGTGGATAGGTTAATGAGGGGTGGACTGTGCACACATTGTTGTGGATTACAGTCCCAATTAAGGTTTGTTCCTTCCTTGTTGCTGAGATGGGCCTGTTACCCTCTGACCTTAGGCTTCACAGAAAAGGATCAGAAAATTGACTTGATGAATGAAATACTGCCATATGGCCTATTCTAAATAGTTAAAATAATCTTTCTTTACTGAAGCCTATGGTACGTAGAGAATTTTAACTTCAAATATTTACAAAGTACTAATGAAAATCAAAATCTAAATACTTTTAAGGAAAGAATAACAGAAAGCTTCATTTATTGGCCTCTCCTCTGAACCAACTCCTGGCTTTATAACTGGAACATCTACATCTTAAGGGCTTCAGAAGATTTATTAACCCTCAAAAATCAAATTCAGATATGTACATTGTAAAAAGTATATATACATTAAACTTAAGAGTAAGAGTCATCTGGTGGTGTAGCAGAACAAAGCTGTATTACTAACTCCGATTTCAATGCTCAGTAGAAACATAACCTAAACTAGTAATATACATGATGACATAACACTGACTTAATCAAAATAAATGTAACCTCCTTTTACATTTGCAGTTGTAAAATCTCCCATGGTAAAGAAATAAGAGGAGAAACCTGCCTGAAGTGAATTTAAGCAGTGTGTTGTATTATACTTTGCATGCTTAGCCCTGAATGTGTACATGGTGTTTCCAGTGAACATTTGTGTTTTGAAATCTGTCCAAATGCCAATGGATTTTGTACTAAATAGTAATTTAATATGGAAATCATGCTCTTAAAGTAGCCTTAATGATTGTCATATTACAGCAGCTTGGCAATTTTTGCTCATTCAAGTGATGAGGTGCACCTTGGGCTTCTGCTGTGTTATTTTTCATTTCATGCAGCCATTTAAAGCTCTATAATGCATCTGGTTTGCTTACATTTGCTTTTATGCAATATATACATAAAACATAACACTGTGGTTTTCTCTCGTTTGTATTGTTTAATCAATAAAAAAGAGAATTTTTACAGATTATGCATGGCACATTACAAAGCGCAAAGATTCTTTATCGATTCTCCAGGGAAAAATGCTTGTATAGCAAGCGATATACAAAAGCTTACACCGAAGATTTCAAAGGTGAAACAGTATGATAAACAAATGTGCCATAATTTGTTTAAAATCAACATAGTAAAATGGAAAAAAATATATATAGTGTGTGTATGTGTGCATGTATATATGTGTGTGTGTGTGTATATTATAATATAATATAGAGAGAGATTAATATCTCCCATTTGGTTAAAAAAATGTTCTGCATTGTTCCCTATTTAACTAGGGTAGACCCAGTCTTGTAATAAATTAATTTGTAGATTGACCAGGGCAATCAAGCTAAGAATTTACACCATTGTTCATGATAGCCAATTCAGCAAACATCCTCCTCTCTACCACTGTCTCCATGAAAGTGCTAAGAAAAGAGACCTTCTTGGTTAACTTCCTGGTTAACTTTAGTTCATTGGCATCTACTGTTCTGCTATTTCCCTATCTTCTTTTTTTCATCTTTCAGTTTTTCCCATTAGGGGTTACCATAGTAGATCGTTTATTTCTATATTTTCTTGTCCTCTACATCTTGTTCTGTCACACCCACCACCGGCATGTCCTCTCTCACCACATCCATAAACATTTCTCTTAGGCCTTTCTTATTTCCTCTTGCCTGGCAGTTCTGTCTTTAGCATCCTTCTCCCAATATAATATACCCAGCATCTCTCCTTTTCACATGTCCAAACCAATGCAATCTTGCCTCTCTGCCTATGTCTCCAAACCGTCCAACTTAAGCCAACCATCTAATATACTCATTTCTAATCTGTCCATTCTAGTCACACCCAGTGCAAATCATAACATCTTTCACTCTGCCACCTTCAGCTCTCTCTCTTGTCTTTTCATTAGTGCCACCATCTCCAACCCATATCACATAGCTGGTCTCTTGTAGACCTTCCCTTTCACTCTTGCTGGTAACCATCTGTCACAAATCACTCCCAATACTCTTCTCCACCCTACCTGCACTTTCTTCTTCAACTCTCTTCCACACTCCCCATTAGTCTGCACTGCTGAACCCAAGTATTTAAACTCATCCACCTTCTTCAATTCCCTACATCCTCATCATTCCTTTGACCTCCCTCTCATTTACACATATTTATTCTGTCTTGTTCCTACTGACCTTCATTCCTCTCCTTTTTAGAGCATACCCTCCACATTCTAGGGTCTCCTCAACCTGCTCCCTAGTTTCATTACAGATCATATTGTCATTTGCAAACATCATAGTCTACGGGGACTCTTGCCTAGTCGCGTCTGTCAACCTGTCCATCATCATTGCAAATAAGAAAGGGCTCAGAGCCAATCCCCGAGGAGGTAATGCCACCTCCATCTTGAACACATCCGTCACTCCTACTGCAGACCTATCCACTGTCACATTTGCCTCGTACATATCCTGTACCACTCTTACATACTTCTCTGCCACTCCCGACTTCCTTATACAATACCACAACTCTCTAGGCACCCTATCATATGCTTTCACCAAGTCCACAAAGAACTCCTTCTGACCTTCTCTATACTTCTCCGTCAACACCCTCAGAGCAAACATTGCATCTGTGGTGCTCTTTCCTGGCATGAAACCATACTTCTGCTTGCTAATCATCACCTCCTTTCTTAACCAAGCTTCCACTGGTCTATCCCTTAATGTCATGTTGTGACTCATCAGTTTTATTCCTCTGTAGTTACTACAGCTCTGCACATCCCCCTTATTCTTAAAAATCGGTACCAGTATACTTCACTCCTCAGGTATCCTGTCATTTTCCAAAATTGCATTAAATGATCTGGTTAAAAACTCCACTGCCATCTCTCCTGAACACCTCCATGCTTCCATAGGTATGTAATCTGGATCAAAAAGCCTTCCCATTCTTCATTCTCTTTATAGCTGTCCTTACTTCATCCTTGTTAATCCATTGCACTTGCTGGTTCACTATCTCCACATCATCTAACCTCTCTCTCTCTCTCTTTCTCTCTCTCTCTCTCTCTCTTCCTCTTCATTCATCAACCTCTCAAATTACTCTTTCCATCTACTCAACACACTCTCCTTGCTGGTGACTATGTTTCCATCTTTATCCTTTATGACCCTAACCTGCTGCTTATCTTTCCCAGCTCGTTCCATCTGTCTAGCCAATTGGTACAGGTCCTTTTCTCCCTCCTTAATGTCCAGCCTCTCATACAACTCATCATATGCCTTATATTTATAATATGCCTTCACCACATCTCTCTTCAACTTATGCCTTATCTCCTTGTACTCCTGTCTTCCTTCTTTCTCTCTCTGATTATCCCACATATCCTTTACCAACCTCTTCCTCTGTATACTCTCCTTTACTTCCCCATTCCACCACCAGCATTCCTTGTCCTCCTTCCTCTGTCCAGATGTCACACCGAGCACACTTCTTGATGTCCACCCTTACTACTTTTGCTGTAGTTGCCCAGCTCTCTGCCACCCAGTGCCAGTCTTACTTCCTCCCTGATCTCAACCTTGCAGTTTTATTTTTTCAACTTTTATCATTTGATCCTTGGCTCTACCCTCGCTCTCCTCCTCCTCTTGATCTCCAGCATCATCCTACAGACCACCATCCTATGCTTCCTTACTACGCTTTCCCTTGCCACCACTTTGTGGTTTTCAGTCTCCTTCATATTGACTCTCCTGCATAGGATTTAATCCACCTCTGAGCATCTTCCTCCACTTGTGCTGTCATCTGACCTTCTGCATTTCTGTCCTTGATGCTATACCTATTCATCACCTCCTCATCTCATCTGTTCCCTTCCCCAACATGTCCATTGAAATCTGCTCCAATTACCACTTTCTGTCCCTTAGGTACACTGTTCATCACTTCATCAAACTCACTCCAGAAATCATCTTTGAGCCATTGCACACCCAATTGGCCGGGCATATGCACTAACAAAATTCATCACACCTTCATTCTGACCAACACTCTTTTTACCTACAAAACACTCTTGACATACTGTTCCTGCAGGGTATCCCCTACCCCATCTTTCCTCCCACCCACACCATAGTAGAATAATTTGAATCTGCCTACAATAAATTTGACCTTACTTCTTCCATCTAGTCTCTTGCATGCACAATATATCAACCTTCTTTCTCCTCACCATATCGGCTAAGGCTCTTCCTTTAACAGTCATAATTCTAAAGTTCAAAGTTCCTGCCTTCACTTCCACTCTCCTACCCTTCCTCCTCTCTCTGTACACCTTCCAAGTATGGGGAGGACAGATTAGACTTTGCCAGAAAACATTTTTTAAAAGCCTGTCCAGTTCTAGAACAATTTTCTTTGGACAGAGGAAACTAAGATCAATATATTCCAGAATGTTGGAAACAGAAGAGTATGGATAAGAGAAGAAATGGCTCATGATCCGATAAATACCATATTATCTGTGAAAAACGGTGGAGGCAATTTTATGGCATGATTATGCATGGCTGCGAATAGAAGTCAGTCACAAATGTTTATTGGTGCTATGGCTGCTGAAAGTATTAGGATGATTTCTGAAGTGAATAGGGCTGTACTGTCTGCTCAGATTCAGCCAAATTCCTGAAAACTGATAGGATGATGTTTCACAGAACAAATGGACAATGAGCCAAAACATACTATGAAAACAAACCAAGTGCTTTACAAAGCAATGACCAAGTCAATCAACTGACCTCAACCCAGTTGGAAATGCATTTCACTTGCTGAAGACAAAACTGATGGCTGAAATTCCAACGAACAAGCAGCACCTAAAGGCAGCTGCAGTAATGACCTGGCAAAGCATCACTAGAGTGCAAATGGTTATGGGTTGCAGATTTCAGGTAGTCATTAAATGTAAAGGATTTTCAATCAAATATTGAAAATGATCATTATATTTATGACTAGCCGCCCCCCGCGTAGAAGTGAAACAGGACAGTGAGGAGGGCCCTGCCTGGCTCCCTACTCCTGACGTCACACTTCCTCACTCCCCTTGGCCTGCAGCCTCTGTCTCAGATTAGCATGAATATATCGCTCCTGCAAGCAGACTATGATTCTTAGCACAATGAGAGAAGTCACACAATCAACTGGAATGTTTAAGCAAATTATAGAAAAAAACCCAGTCTAAATCTGTTAAGTAGTTCTCTCGTGAAAAGCGGACAGACATATATATAGAGAGATTATATTAGCTTGTCCAAATACTTTTGAGCCCTTGAAAATTGGGGGACTGTGCATGAAACTGTCTGTCTTTTCTAAACAGTACATATAATATTGTTTGTTAAATCCCTTAATCTAAAGCTGAAAGTCTATACTACAATCACATCTTGATTATTTTCTTCAAATCCATTATGATGGTGTACAGAGCCAAAATTATGAAAATTGTGACACTGTCCAAATACTTATGAACCTGACTGTGTATTGTTAAGTTCATTACATAAAATTTAATCAGATTTTAATGTGACAAAACAGGACAGACTCCAAGGGGGATGTTTCACAAATCGCTGTTTTCAATATAAAGTTGTATAAAATTTGTATGACTAGCAGGTTGGACACTTTTTTTATTTTTCTTCCCGTTCTGATGTTTAAGAAGGGTCTTTCTTGTTCTTCCATCTTTTCTTTCAATATCAATTAAAAAAAAATACTTGCTTCAGCATCCTTTTCGCCTGTCGCAAGTCACAACAATTTCAAATGCTGTTGTTGTGCTGTGCAATTCGGTCTGAAAAACGTTCACATATTCCTGACTTCCTTCCACAAATTAGCTAAGCTGTATCTGGACTAGGAAGTAGCATAATATTCCCTAAACTGCTTAATTCAGGACCTTGGGGGGCTGCAGCCTATACCAACAGCAGCAGGTGCAAGTCAATGACAGGACCACTCACATATTCACCCACACACGGGGCCAGTCTCGGATCACTAATAAACCTGACCAGCTTGTCTGGGAATATGAGAGGAAAACTTAAACAGACAACGGCCAGATGTGTCAAGAACTGTTTCCAAAATGGTAATTTTTAAAACCTGAATATATTCTCATTCGTTGTATGTATTTGTACTATAGGCATTCCTCATTTTCTATTAGTTGTAACTTTGAAAAGCTACTTAGTCAGTCAATCAAGCAAAAGACTGCGATGTGGTGGAGACTGGGGGTGCTGGAGTTTATACCATAGGGCTGCCAGGTTAGACCCTGCCTACTTGTTGTGCGCTCCTGAGCCGCTCAGTTGGCTTCTGTTGTAAGAATGAATGATCTCGAAAAATCACCTAGGCCACAAATAAATAATACATTTTACTTGTTGCATAATGTCTCCATCTACTGCCTGAGCAGACATAAAACATAATGTAGTTTTGGTACCTCTCTTTTGCCTCTTGTAATTGCATATTAGATACTATATTGAAATGATTTGAGTGTGAGTTTTCTTTTCCTTCTTCCTCTTCCTCTGCATTTCTTTCCACTTCACATCATTATAAAATCTTAAACTGAAATTATGAGATAGTAAATCAAACTTATAAAATACTAAGTTGAAATTTGACGCTGTTCTACCCCTGGCTGAAGATGCTTACTTGGTCAAAAGGTGAGATTCTAACTAATCTGTGGTAATAATATGAGCTGCTTTAAACGATTTCTGAAGAAGTTTCTACAAACTAAAAATAGAAAGTGTAATCCAAAAAAGTCTGCAGTTTTCAAGTTTTTCAGTTTCAGTTTTTCACTGCACTACAGTAAGTGCCATTAAAGAAAAAAAAAAGGCTATAATAGTGACAGTTTCCAGTATATACGTTACAATTGAAGTGGAAGGAACGCAATGGATAGTTTAGTCCTGATTCTTCCATCCATCCATTATCCAACCTTCTATATCCTAAATACAGAGTCACGGGGGTCTGCTGGAGCCAATCCCAGCCAACACAGGGTGCAAGGCAGGAAACAAACCCCGGGCAGGGCGCCAGCCCACCGCAGGGCACACACACACACCAAGCACTAGGGACAATTTAGGATCGCCAATGCACCTAACCTGCATGTCTTTGGACTGTGGGAGGAGACCCACGCAGACATGGGGAGAACATGCAAACTCCACGCAGGGAGGACCTGGGAAGCGAACCTGGGTCTCCTAACTGCGAGGCAGCCTAACTGTTGTTTGGTTTTCTTAAAACATTTTTGAATTGTTTTAAGAAACCAAATAATTACCAATTGAAAAAGATCTATTAATACAAAATGACCAATTCTAGCAGGAAGTATCACTGTTTCCATCCATTATCTAACTACAGGGTCACAGGAGCCAATCCCAGGGCAGGGCAAACAAACACACACACCAAGCACAATTTAGAATCGCCAATGCACCTAACCTGCATGTCTTTGGACTGTGGGAGGAGACCCACGCAGACACGGGGAGAACATGCAAACTCCATGCAGGGAGGACCCGGGAAGCGAACCCAGGTCTCCTAACTGCGAGGCAGCAGCGCTATGCACTGCGCCACCGTGCCACCCATGTCCTGATTCTTGAAGCATATTATATCAGGACTTTTTATTTATTTATTTATTTATTACATCTGCTTTCCTAACCTCTTTGGTCCAACAGATGATGACATGGAGTGGGAGTGTATCCTAGTACCATTGATTGCAAAGCAGAAAGCAACCCTAGAATGGACGACAGTTCATATGCACATACCCACACTCATGTAGACCGGTCAAATTGAAAGTCAAGATGTCAGCCCATCAACAGGTGTACTGACTTGTATGACCACAATAACTCATATTTGGCCAGTTTATTGTCTCGAGGAGTAAGGAGTACATCAGGTAAACTGATTTATATTTTCTGTTAATTGTAATTTTCTATTAATTGAAAAGACGTTTTTGAATGTATTTTTGAATACATTCTAGTTTATCTTAGTGATGTGTTGCATGTTGGTTTCACATGAAAGTAAGGATTTCACTGTAGTCTGTACTTTGATGACATTAATATTACTACTACTACTACTACTATGGCTAATTAATCTGCCAATCCTGGAGGTCTTCAAAGTAACCGGACAGCTCAAAGCAAACCAAGACAGACATGTCAAGGTGCATTGAACAGAATCTGTGCTGTAGATCCAAACTGAATGCTCCTAATCAAATGGTCAACTGGCCTTTCTGTTGTCAAAAGAAGATGTGCAAAAGGGCCCCGGTGGAGCTTGAAGTGCCTGTATAACTTTTCTGCAGAATCACGAATTCTTTTAAGGTACGTTTCTGCATTTTTGTCATCATATTTGTAGGATACCTGCAAAACTTATGTACAAAAACAACAGATTAAATCATTTCTATCCATTTGCTATCTATCCAACCCTCATAATCCTGTTTTTTCAGGTTTGTGGGGAGATGGAGGCTATGCCAACAGCACTCTTCCCAAGAAGGATGCACCTGTAACTGGAGTTCATTATAAAGTAAGAAATGAATGACCAGAAAGAAATATAGTTGTGATAGAGGTTTTCCTGAAGTTTTCCTGAAGTACTGTATTTTGTTCTAATTGGCTTCATTATTTCATGATTCAACATGAAACCTAAATGGCTCAATGTGCTATTTGACAAATACGTACCAGCAAGTGCTCATAGGTGGGGCTTGCACCTTCTCCCCTTGTCTGCACTCTGGTTTTCCTCACACATTCTCACAATGTGTGGTTAGGTTGAGTGGCAACACTAAATGGCCCAGTATGGGTGTGTGCCCTGCAAGTGACTGGCACTCCTTAATTCCTGCCTTGTACTCAGTATTGCTGGGATAACTTATGACCGTTATGACCCTGATTTGGATTAAATGGTTTTAATAAATTGATGGATGATATAATATTTTACAACTGGCCAATTTCAACAATACAGATACTGCGTCCACTCTCTGTACTCCCTCTGCACGTATGACTGCATGGCTGCACGTGACTCTAACATCATTTTTGAGTTTGCTGATGGCACATCTCTGGTAGGCTTTATTTAACAAGAATGAGCAGGCTTGAATGAAGTGGAGAGTCTGTCACACTGGTGTCAGGCCAACAGTCTTCTACTGAATTGTGGACATTGGGAGGAAACAGCAGAGGCACTGCCACCCACTCAGTATTATAGTTTTTCTCGATTGCTAAAACACTAAACCCTATTGTCTGAACCAAATTCTCAGTTGCCTGAACCCACTTATTGAATCAGTCACACTTTTGGCAAAACCATAAGCACTTTTCACCTGTTTAGACACATCTTGTCAACACATTGTCATTGTGATGCACCTGTGTTGCATAATGGTGAGCACAGGTGGCAAAAGTCAAACACAATTAAAGCTCAGTTGTCACCGGTTGAACACAACAACTCAAAATTTATCACACTTGTGGCTAATGATGTGAGGGTACATATAAGCCAGAGCACTGGTTTGTGAGGCACTACAATGGATAGAAATCTAAGAAGAGGAGTTCGTGTGAGAGGAGGTCGAGCAGGTCGAGGTGGTCAGCGAGGACAAAGAACAGTAATATCTGATGAAATCAGAGCTACTGTGATTGACCATGTTCTTGTCCATGGTATGACAGTGAAGGAGGCTGGACTAAGGGTACAACCAAACATCAGTAGATTCACTGTGTCCACCATAATCTGAAGATTTAGAGAAGAGAACAGGTAGTTACCTTTTTTGAAATTATAGTATGTAAATGTTGACAACAATTACATATGTACAATGACTGTACTATATACTGTACCACAGTAAACATGTTTCAGTACATCACTGTGCCAGTGTACTGTAGTATTGTAATGGAGGGTTAGTCTGACTGTTTGTAGGCCTATTCCATGTATGTATTTTTGTAAGTGCATGTTCTCTTTTTGTAGAATTGAAAGACTGCCACATGGGGGAGGTAGGACATCTATGTTCTCCCCACACCAAGAGACCCTAATTGTCGACATGGTCCATGAGAACAACACCATTAAACTGCGTGAAATTCAGCTGAGGATCATTGAGGACCATGTGCATTTTGAGGGTATTGACAGTGTCAGCCTCTCTACTGTTGACCGTGTCCTCAAGCGCAACAGACTGCGCATGAAACAGCTGTACAGAGTGCCCTTTGAACGCATCTCTGATAGAGTCAAAGAGCAAAGATTCCAGTATGTACAGGTTGGTATTTATCCAGACACATAAATGTTGGTTACTGTAAGTAGTGATTTACTGTAGTTGGCCTACATCCCTTACAAAAATATACAGTGGTGTGAAAAACTATTCGCCCCCTTCCTGATTTCTGATTCTTTTGCATGTTTGTCACACAAAATGTTTCTGATCATCAAACATATGTAACCATTAGTCAAATAAAACACAAGTAAACACAAAATGCAGTTTTTAAATGATGGTTTTTATTATTTAGGGAGAAAAAAAATCCAAACCTACATGGCCCTGTGTGAAAAAGTAATTGCCCCCTTGTTAAAAAATAACCTAACTGTGGTGTATCACACCTGAGTTCAATTTCCGTAGCCACCCCCAGGCCTGATTACTGCCACACCTGTTTCAATCAAGAAATCACTTAAATAGGAGCTGCCTGACACAGAGAAGTAGACCAAAAGCACCTCAGAAGCTAGACATCATGCCAAGATCCAAAGAAATTCAGGAACAAATGAGAACAGAAGTAATTGAGATCTATCAGTCTGGTAAAGGTTATAAAGCCATTTCTAAAGCTTTGGGACTCCAGCGAACCACAGTGAGAGCCATTATCCACAAATGGCAAAAACATGGAACAGTGGTGAACCTTCCTAGGAGCGGCCGGCTGACCAAAATTACCCCAAGAGCGCAGAGACGACTCATCCGAGAGGTCACAAAAGACCCCAGGACAACGTCTAAAGAACTGCAGGCCTCACTTGCCTCAATTAAGGTCAGTGTTCACGACTCCACCATAAGAAAGAGACTGGGCAAAAACGGCCTGCATGGCAGATTTCCAAGACGCAAACCACTGTTAAGCAAAAAGAACATTAGGGCTCATCTCAATTTTGCTAAGAAACATCTCAATGATTGCCAAGACTTTTGGGAAAATACCTTGTGGACTGATGAGATAAAAGTTGAACTTTTTGGAAGGCAAATGTCCCGTTACATCTGGCGTAAAAGGAACACAGCATTTCAGAAAAAGAACATCATACCAACAGTAAAATATGGTGGTGGTAGTGTGATGGTCTGGGGTTGTTTTGCTGCTTCAGGACCTGGAAGGCTTGCTGTGATAGATGGAACCATGAATTCTACTGTCTACCAAAAAATCCTGAAGGAGAATGTCTGGCCATCTGTTCGTCAACTCAAGCTGAAGCGATCTTGGGTGCTGCAACAGGACAATGACCCAAAACACACACCAGCAAATCCACCTCTGAATGGCTGAAGAAAAACAAAATGAAGACTTTGGAGTGGCCTAGTCAAAGTCCTGACCTGAATCCAATTGAGATGCTATGGCATGACCTTAAAAAGGCGGTTCATGCTAGAAAACCCTCAAATAAAGCTGAATTACAACAATTCTGCAAAGATGAGTGGGCCAAAATTCTTCCAGAGCGCTGTAAAAGACTCATTGCAAGTTATCGCAAACGCTTGATTGCAGTTATTGCTGCTAAGGGTGGCCCAACCGGTTATTAGGTTCAGGGGGCAATTACTTTTTCACACAGGGCCATGTAGGTTTGGATTTTTTTTTCTCCCTAAATAATAAAAAACATCATTTAAAAACTGTATTTTGTGTTTACTTGTGTTATATTTGACTAATGGTTACATGTGTTTGATGATCAGAAACATTTTGTGTGACAAACATGCAAAAGAATAAGAAATCAGGAAGGGGGCAAATAGTTTTTCACACCACTGTATACATTATTGTCCCTTTATATTCATCTCAAGGCACAGCCATAGCAGTTGAGCAACTAAACATTTCACTGCGTATTGTACTATATGTACTGTATAGCTGAGTTATGAACAAAATCAAATCTTTGGGGTTTTTGTTTTTTAGAATTTTCCATTTCACAGCATATCGTACTGTATGTACAGCTGAGTTACAAATAAAATCAAATCTATGTTCCATTTTTTAGTATTTTAAACTGAAATGTTTTTAAACTTTTCTTGTCTAGATAGCCCAACCCCACAACTTCTGTAGTTGATCATGTAATTTTTGTGAATTGATAGAATGTAAAGTATGTTAACACCCCTGCCATTTGTTATGTAGATATGGTGAGGACCATTCCAAACCTGCTCACTAAACAGATCGTGAAAATGCTGCATACAGTCTACAGTACAGAGCACCATTCCTTCACAGGACACGCTTATTGAAAGTGGGACGATTTAGAAACGCCAATCAGACTAACTAACCTGTGCGATTCCGGAATGTCAACATGTTTTTGTTTCAGTTCTATTCCCATTTTTGTCATTCTCACCTAGTACCTCACTCCCAGTCATAGTGAGTTATGGGAATGTTTCTCTAGTTATACATTGATGTTGTGAAGACTACAAATAAACTGAATATATGTGCACTTGTGCAGACCTTTAAGTGGTGTGGACCTGCTATGAGAAAAAGACAACACTACAGTCAGATAAGCAAACAGAGATTAAGAGGGGATGAGATTAAAGTAATTAATATTATGAAGGGAATTAGTATGTTGGACACTTGCTGTTACTTTAAAATGAGTTCTGCAACTACAACATGGCGATACATATAGAAAATTATGAAGGGTGAATTTTGCATTAATGTTACAAAACTTGTCTTCACATGAAGAATTATAGACATGCAAGATAAATTAAAAAGTAGTATAGTATAGAGTAGGACATTTTGGACCATCAAATCTTGATTTGATGTTATTCTGGGCAATCTAGGTGAATAGGATGATGACCTTTTTGGGATAAATTGCCTGTTTTCGTCAAAATGGTTCTAAATAAATGACTGAGCAGTCACTGGAGCTGGCACAGTACTCCTTTAGCGTGACCGACTCAGAAGTGTGCCTTTCACTCACCACCTAGAGTGTGGGGCCTGAGATCATATCCCACATGTCTGGTGGGAGCAACATATAGCTCAAAGTGAAAAATTCCTAGTAACATATGTCAGTATAGTACAGTTCTCAGCTGCATTTACAGAAGTGATTTCCACTGCATTCACCTGATGTCTTCTCTTTGTAGATCTGCTGTTGTTTAATGCAGTTATGGGCTTATAGGGTAGCAATTGTCACATGTACAGACTACAGTGAAATTCTTACATGCATGTAGTGCCTATTTACTACTAAAAGAAATAACTGTACATTGTGTCAGGCAAGTATTAAAGTGGAATTAACAACTCAAATGGTTCCTTATAGCAACCAAGGGTGGTAGTAGTAGTTGTGGTAGCTATCTTGTCATGTGTATGAAGTATTTGTTCAGTGAAATTTGTGGACGCTAGGGGTCGCTGTTGCCCCGTGAAACCCACCAGACAGACGTCCAAGACACACTTGTAAAAAGCACCAAGAAGAATTTCAATATTTTTCTTCAAATACAGTGCACAAAGCACCACACTCGCCACAATTCTCCAAACCTCAATAATAATAATATTAATAACAATAATCAACAACAATCCTCCACTCCCAGCAGCTTCGTCACCCAACCTCCCAACTCCGGCTCTTTTTGTTGGGACTCGAATAGTCCTTTAAATAGTCCTTGACCCGGAAGTGCTTCTGTCCTTCTGTCCATGTGATTTAATAGGATTTCCGGGTCAGATAAAGGCTCTTATTTTTCTTCAGCCCTCAAGTAGCCCGGAAGTACTGCGGGCTTCCGTCCTCATGGCTCTGAAGTACTTCCGGGTTGTAGTAACAGTAGGAGTCCCCAGGTTCTTTGTGTGCTCCCCCTGGCGGCACCCACAGCACCCAGCGGGGCTGAGGAAACGGACTCCATGTCCCAGGATGCCCTGAGGGAATCCGGGGAACCGTTGTCGTCCAGGGGAGCTGCTACCTAGCGTCCCGGGGGAGACAGCGCCCTGAAAAGGCTGCGTTCCTCCATTCTTCTCTTTCAGGAACGTCCCGGCCGGATTGAACCGCTGGCTGGCCATCACAAATTCTTACTTGGATATTGAACAAACATGCAAGTCATCACTACTCTTCTGTGACACGATGTAAGAAGCATAGAAATGTGCAAGTTAGCCACCTCTTCTATTATCTGGGAAAGAAGAAGAACAAATGGCCATAATGTTTAGATATGAAATTGAGAGGATATTGATGTATACAGACTTAATCTGGCTGAAGTGAGGGGACACACATAACCCAGTTTCATCAAATATAATTCCAGTGTACTGCTAAATCAATTATGTTATCTTTTAGTTCAGGGGTGTCAAACTCTAGTCCTGGAGGGCCGCAGTGGCTGCAGGTTTTCATTCTAACCATCTTCTTAATTAGTGACCAGTTTTTGCTGCTAATTACTTCTTTCAATTGACTTGACTCAGGCCCTTTAGTTGTTTCTTTTTCCCTCATTAGCAACCAAATAATAATGAGACACAAAACAAGCCACCACATCACACAATATCTGAAAATAAAGAAAGGTGAAGGTCTCAGTAAGGTTGATCTCTCAACTCACCAAAACACTTTGACGATGTTCTTATGAGAAACAGAAAATCAACAGTTTTGGAAATGTCAGCTGTGGCAGAACGAGAGCAACAACAAGCCGTGGAATTAAATAACGAGTTTAATTAACAGCAAGAATTGGCTTCTCATTAAGAAACTGGTTGGAGTTTGAAGCCCCAGTTTAGCCGGTCACCTGATGGCTCGTTTCATGTCTCATTTCTGTTTGGCTGCATTTTAATGAGGAAATGAATCAATTCAGAGGACTGAATCCTTCTAACAGGGCTATTAAAATGTGAATTAGCAGTGAAAATAGGTCACTGATTAGAAAAAGGGTTAGAATAAAAACCTATAGCCGCTGTGGCCCTTCAGGCCTGGAGTTCGACACCTGTGTTTTAGTTACTTGTTCTGTCAGATATGTATTATATGTACTGTACATACCTTGTACTTGATATTGATATATTTGCAGTGTTCTTCATTTGAAATAGTTGTTTAGCAATTTCCCTGATGTGTTGTTTTATCCTTTTTTTCTATTGTTGCTGCCGTGATTTTGGAGGCTAATTGCAAACAGAGTATGTGTCACTGTGCTATAAAGTATAAATGTAAAGTAAATTCAGTTAAGCTTGAGTGTCATTCTACATTTAGGACATTAGATATTTTACAAAAGGAAAGAGACAATTCACTAATGTACAAGCTTGACTGGTTAGCAAATATCACACCTAGTTACACTTTTAAAAACTGTGAGGGTGGCAACTTCAACTTCAGATCATTTTGGGGGTTCATGAAAGGATAGGAGAGCAGAAAGACTTTGTGTGAGTTAACCAGAATTGTAGGAATACATCAATACAGCAGCTGTTAGATAAATTAGCTTCTGACTTAAGTTGAGATTGTGCTGTCAGGTTAGTATAACATTTCGAGTGAGGAAGTAAGAAGGCAACACTCTGATTGAATCATCCGATCCTCCAAACACAACAAAAGCAGCTGGACATACACACTGTAGAGAGATTTATTAGAAAATGTATCCTGTGTTGCCACAAATTCAGAGTGCAGGGAGTGTTGACAAAAGGGTGCACTATGTGGTTGTTTGCAAAGCAGTTAAAGTGGACTACAAAACCGCTCCACGTGTTCCAGAAAGACCATTTTCTTAGGAAACACATTAGGTAATAAACTCAAACTAAGAAGACCTAATATTGCAAAAGCACAGCAGCCATCTTGACAGCCATGTTGGTAATATAAGTGATTTTGTGCAGTTCACAGTCGTAGCAAGGCACAGAGGGAAATACGCTTAAAGTGTTTTGATTCCTGGAAAAGTACTGAACAGTCTATTTGGTCATGACGTACCTTTGGAAAAGAATTAAAGAGGTCTTGGACAACCATGATGGTGAAGTAGGCAGGCCTAACCTAGAACCTGTGAAGATGCATTTCTGTAAGGTGCGTAATTGATTAGCCTCTAAATGGCAGAACTGGTGAGTGAAACTCAATTATTTCAAAATAACACAAATAAAATTTGAAATGTAATAAAATTATTTTAAAAAGTTTGTTTTTATCCCTATGACATCAAGGATACTTTATAATTAAAAAGGCATGTTTTATGTATAAATAATGTCTTTGCATCCTATGAACAATTACACTCTAAATTTAGTTTTCCATCAACACAATTTTTCCACTACCTCCAAATTAGAAACTTTGCTAAATTAAATCTGCCCACTTTCCCTCACAACCCACCTATTTCTATTCCAGAAGAGATATTGATCAGTCTTGAAGACTCAGACAGTATTTCTATAATATGTAAAAACATTTTACAGTCCCTCCCTTTCAAAGATCCAAGAGGACAATGGGAAAAGGATCTCTCACTCAGCATTTCAGAAACGGAGTGGAAGGTAGCAATGCAGAGAATTCACTCGAGCTCCAAATGCGCAAAATATAGAATTATTCAACTCAAAATTATATAGCGCATCTCTCTCGTTTAAAATTGTACAAAATGTTTCCAGGGCAAGAGCCAACCTGCGAACGCTGCAATCAAGTCCCAGCCTCACTGGGTCACATGTTTTGGGTGTGTACCAAATTAACATCATTCTAAAATCTTTAAATGCCTTTCAGACAGCCTTGGTGTCACAATCCCTCCTAACCCACTGACAGCTGTGTTTGGTGTTCTTCTAGATGGGCTTAAAGCAGAGAAGGACAAACAAACTGTGATTGCCTTTACTACACTACTGGCACGCAGACTTATCTTGCTCAACTGGAAGAATTGTAGCCCACCTCTTTTAAGTCCGTGGGTAACTAATGTTATATACTATTTGAAACTGGAAAAAATCTAATTCTCCCTTAAAAGATCTGTTCGGAACTTTTTTAAAACCTGGCAGGACCTAATCAATAATATTTTAGAACAAGCACTTATGCTGGGGAGAAATCCTCCTTTCCCTCTATACAACTCTGAAAAGTTTTACTCTGGCTGTTGGCCTTTCTCATGAGAGGGGGTTGAACTGAATTTAGTTTTGTTAAGGTTGACTTGATTGTATGGAATGTTATATGTTTTATATAAATTCAATAAACGTTAAAAAAACAAAATTTGAAAATGAATTGTCAGTGGTTCATGGAAAATAATTCCTTTTCAGGTTTATGACTCTCCATTAACCATAACGATGTCTGACAAAGTGCTAACCTGCATTATAAGGGACTAACTGCACTGCCCATTTAAGATGGGTTGAAGTCTAAGTAATCAACTTAGACCTCAGCGTTAACGTTTGCCATTCACCATGCAATGCCTATGTGTCTGTTATATGCCATTTGGTATGAGATTCATAAAAGAAGTGCTACTGTTTGTGATGCGCCATCTGTTGGAATGATGGAGACATGGCAACTGGACAGACACTTATCCTGTTAGTTGCCTCCTTAGCGTTAGATTTTTTCTCAAGAAAACATGTAAAAAGCATTGTATTTTTTGGCTTGAAAAATGACATTTTTATGAAATTTCATCGCTCTACTGTAAAATGTGTTAAACACTAAAAGTACAATGTGAGAAGTGTAGAAAGTATAATAATGATACAAATAATAATAATAATGATGAATAATAATAATAATAATATGAACAGCTCACTGCACAAGTGCAAGTGATGCGAGTGTCACTTTCGAATTCCCAGAATCACTTTCGGTTCCACTGAAACTACCTGAAACCAGATTCACTTCACTTCGTCATAACTGCTGATGAGAGCCGTTTCTTACAAGACACCATTACAAGGCTAAGAGAACACGCGTCTACACCATTGACTAGGTAACACTTGGGTCTGATGCTTATGCAGGATACACCCTGAGTAACGCTCAGCACTATTACTGTTGACTTTTACAGGCCGAGTAAACCTGGGTCTTAAGCGAGACGTGTCTATACTATTACCCGAGTTACACTCGGGACTAACACTGCGGTGTAAAAACATGTTTTTACAGCCTGAGTCAATCCTCGGGTCTACCGCTGAGGAAGATAAGGTGGATTAAACTTATATTTAAACTGTGTCACCCTGTGGTTTGTTAATGTATCACAAGAAAAATGAAATCTATGGAATATTTGCAGGGTAGGTCAACATAAGGCACAGAAGAGCAAATGTTTTTGTGTGTCATTTTGACACAAAATTACAGCTATTAATTCATAATGATGCAAATTGAAAATGACAAACTGGAAAGCACCTTGTTAGTATTCTGTGCATTTTTGTACTAAAACAAAAGTTCAATCCATCACCTGCAGATTAGATCATGTGAATTTGACTGCAGCCGATTTAAATAGGGTGGAGTGGTGGCTCTGAGGCTAAGGATCGGCACTGGTATCAGGAATGTTGCCAGTTTCAATCCTTGCTGCTGCCAAAGGGGATTCTTCTCTGCTGGGCTCTTGAGCAAAGCCCTTAACCTGCAATTGTTCCAGGGGTGCTGTACAAAGGCTGACCCTGCACTCTGACCCCAAGGGGTATATGAAAACTAACAAATTCCTAATATAAGAAATTGTATAAGATGAAATAAATAACAATGCATTATAAAATACGTCTAGGCCGTGGGATGGAGACCTGAGCATTAAAATGAAAACTGGAGTGCCAGTAATTAAATAGCATAACATTCTCAAATCTGCTTAAAGGAATACTCCACCCAAAAATGGTATACACTTTATATGTTACTTACCCCATGTAATTTATAGTGATAGTTATCATGGAGAAGGAAGTTAACAAACTTTAATACAATAAGTGTCGATGGGGATCAATGATGGAGAACAGCAAACCATATAAAAACATCCATAAAAAAATCTCCTGTTACTTGCGTCACATAATCCTGACTGCGTGCTCAAAATGGGCAAAATACAATTCAACTGATTTTTTTGTATAGAGCTCATCACTGAGTGCAGGCTCAGAGTGCTCTGAAAAATTCTCTGTTAAATTACAAGTATAGATTATACTGATTACTAAATACAGACCTGTTACACATATAAATACAGATTTGTTAAAATAGGCAGAGGACAAGGTAGAAACTGACTAAACACAAATGGAAACCAAGAATAGCTGTCCATTGCTTAATTGATGAACTATAGCCAGTTGATAAAGGAGGAGATTAAAATTTTAAAAGAGAAAGTCAAAAACAAAAATGAATGCAATTAATAAATAAATATTTGCAGAAAATCAGACCAGGGCATGTAGAGGAAACGTGTTTATAATGGGAATGAGTGTTCGAACGCAATTCTTCATTTAAAAGATTTGTGTGGCAGAAAATTGCCCGTAACTAAACATGTTGTCTACCAGGAAGTTGCTGTCCTACATAATGTACGTTGGACAATTTATGTACATTTCAGCTGTTTGAATGATCTATTAGAGCCCAAGGAGAAGCCGTGACATTGCCATAGACAGACACCACACCTCCCAGAATCATTCTGTAGAGTCCAGCTTCAACATTGCAAAACGGCTAGCACTATTACATTTATTTAAAATGTTCTTTGTAATTTAGTTTTTAACAATATTTGCAAAAGTACCTCAGCCAATATAACATAATATAGTAGAATAATAGAATAATTAAGAGCCAGTTTGATTTTTTTTTTCCCTTGTTATAAATCATAAAATCTAGATGGAAAGGTTTGCTATAATGGGCAGATGGAAAAATAAATGGAAAACTGCTGCAACGATACAATGTCCATTGAAGACTAGGTGCAATCTTCTTTCAAGACTTCACTACACCATTACTTTAATATAATATATGTTATTTTTTATTGCACTCTTCAATCACAACAGCAGTCCTGAAGTACCACAAAAATATTTCTTAATCAACGTGTCCCAGATTCCACTGAGCAGATTGGCGTTCCTTTGAAAATTGCACAATAGCACAAAAGCAAAATAACAAAAACGCAGTATGAGGACAGATTTGAACTCTGAGTGTGATTTTGGTCTGCAGTTAGAGTTCTGTAGTAGTTCAATTCTTTTCCCAATAACAGCCAGTGCTGAACAGAACATGTTTTCATATTTACCAATGTCTCCCTAAGGTCAGGAGATATTACGGCTTCGGCAGTGTCATTGAGCAGGAATGTACGATACAAACAATACATACTCGCAAAGAAATACTTGTGCTGGAATATAGGCAGGCATTCATAAAACAGACTTCATTTTACAGAGCACCTTTTGTCCAACTTTGTTATCTCAAATTCAATACTTTAGTTACTGATGTGCTTTTTTTGAAATATGCTGCTTTAACTTGTTTTTAAACAATTTCAAAGGACATCATTCTGAGTGAACATGTCTGTCTCACACTTCCCAAATGACTCATTTAGCCCAGCCACAGACAGAAAAGAATTCAGCCCCGCATGCCCCATCAAACTAATCAACTTCAAAAGGTAGAACTGGTCTGGGGTTGTGTAGCTTAGCAAGCCATGGATATGTAGTTATCTTAACATAACTGCACATAAGAAAATAAGATTAATCTCTTCATCTGTTTTCTGAACCCACTAAACCCATGTCATGATGACAGGGAGCTGGAGCCGAGCCTGGCAAGGCAGGAAATAGGCCAACACAGGGCATCTATTTAGTTTAGGTGGGACGATCAAGAGTTACTGATGTCAGCAAACTTAACATGTCCAAGTCTGAACAGGCTGAAGTACTTAGAACCACTGGAGATAACAATATCAACTTGGAAAGAATTTCAAAAGTAAATTAAATAAAGAAACAAGTTAGATGATACCTAACATGCAGGTGCGTTCAGTGACTAAATTAGCTGATATGAAACTTGGAACATTTCATGTTTTTTATTTACTTCATCCAAGAGTCAGTTTTTATAGTTTTGTAACAATGTTAAAATATTAAAACATAATCGAGATAACAGAATGCAATTCCATTTGTTAGTAGACTACATTTAAATGCATGTCTTTCAATAGCTCTTTACAATGGAGTTAAAAATGGAGCAGGAATAGGCTTGTGGTGGCTCAGTAGCTTTCATACGCAGCAGATTGCAGCTCAAGTGCTGTGAAAATGGCATCGATTGATGTGTGTTATTGGTGGAGGGTCTCTAACTGCTGTTTCCAGCCATCCATTATCCAACCCGCTATATCAGTGGTTCTCAACCTGTGGGGCGGGCCCCCTAGGGGGGCACGAAGATGTGAAAAAAAGAAAACAAGAATCAAAAAAATGAAAAAAAATCTGTTGAAACCAAAACAAATTAACTTAAACTACATTCTGATACTAGAACAATAAATATAGAGTTAGATAAATGTCGATAAAAGTTAAGTAGGAATAATAAAATATCCATCTACATTTCAAAAAAAATGTTAGGGGGGGCGAGATTAAAACTGTTATGAAAACTTGGGTTGCAAATACAGTACTTAAAGGTTGAGAAACGCTGTGCTATATCCTAACACAGGGTCACGGGGGTTTGCTGGAGCCAGTCCCAGCCAACACAGGAAACAAACCCTGGGCAGGGCGCCAGCCCACCACAAGGCACACACACTAGGGACAATTTAGGATCGCCAATGCACCTAACCTGCATGTCTTTGGACTGTAGGAGGAAACCCACGCAGACTCGGGGAGAACATGCACACTCCACGCAGGGAGGACCCGGGAAGTGAACCCAGGTCTCCTTACTGTGAAGCAGTAGCGCTACCCACTGCACCACCGTGCCACCCTAACTGTTGTTTGTTTTTTTTTTAAAACATTTTTGAATTGTTTTAAGAAACCAAATAATTACCAATTGAAAAATATGTATTAATACAAAATGACCAACTCTAGCAGGAAGTATCACTATTTCCATCCATCCATCCATCCATTATCTAACTACAGGGTAACGGGGGTCTGCTGGAGCCAATCCCAGTCAACACAGGGCGCAAGGTCTAACTATTGGGTCACGGGGGTCTGCTGGAGCCAATCCCAGCCAGTACAGGGCGCAAGACAGGAAACAAACCCCGGGCAGGGCACACACACCCGCACACCAAACACACAGTAGGGGAAAATTTAGAACCGCCAATGCACCTAACCTGCATGTCTTTGCACTGTGGGAGGAAACCGGAGTACCCGGAGGAAACCCACGCATACATGGGGAGAACATGCAATCTCCCCACAGGGAGGACCTGGGAAGTGACTGAGAGGCAGCAACGTTACCCGCAGCGCCACTGTGCCGCCCCCCTATTTCCAAGCCATTAAAATAAGTTCCCATCTAGCTATTAATATTAGTTAAAACACAGTACAGTAGAGTCTCGCTTATCTGATGTTTCGCCGGCCCATTTATGTCCGATAAGCGAGACTCTACTGTACTGTGTTTTAACTAATATTAATAGCTAGATGGAATGTTGGATAATGGGAGGTGTTAAGAAAAAGCCTATTAAATGTCAAACTATGTTATAATTTTACACATTACGAACCTCAATCCACGAACGTCTCTGGACACGTACAAATCGGGTTATGACCAAAAAGTTCGCCAAACATTTGCATCTGTTCACGACCATACACTAGGTATACGAACGAGCCAGATTCCCTTTCGGTTTGTGCGCGCCAATGATTTCTGCACATGTTCAGTCTCTCCCTGTGCATTTACTGTGCAGCAAGAGAGAGAGAGCGTGAGAGAGAGACACAGGCAGACACATGCGCGCGAGAGAGAGAGACACACGCGCACACACACACGCGCAAGAGAGACACACAGGTGCACGCACACGCACACACACACACACACACGAGAGAGACACACACAGACACAGGCACACACACACACACGCGCGTGAGAGAGACTCAGGCACACACACACACGCGCGTGAGAGAGACTCAGGCACACACACACACGCGCGTGAGAGAGACTCAGGCACACACACACATGCGAGCAAGAGAGACACACGCGCACACGCACACATGCTAGAGAGGGCTGACCACATAATCCACTGTAATCATGTTTTACAACAAAACAACTGAAAAATTTAACTGAAAAAATGAACTTAGCAACTAAAAATAGACTACGCTCACGATTGCAGCTTACAGTTCTTGTTGCTGATTGATGTGTTGTTTTTTGTTTTTTTTTTTGCAGTGGGACGTCGGATAATACAGAATGTTGGATAAGCGAGACTCTACTGTAATTCGTTAAAATTTTATAATTTTTAATAAGTGAAAACTTGGAAAGGAACTAATTTACTGTATAACAGGAATGCGAAAGATGATTGTGATCTTAAGAATAAGCTTCGAATACACGTAGCCAACTTCAGCTTCATATACTTTTAAAAGATTTTCATGCCAGTATGAAAATGCACGGAAATAAAATTGGCACTTCAAGTACATAAACCATAATACCACTAAGTTAATGAGCACCCAGCAAACTGCAATCCTGCCTATTTGTGGCCAGCGTGGTCTGATCTTCTGTCCGCAGGTCACCTGCAGTTCCATCTCCATGGCCGTCTGTAGGATTTGAAGGGATAGACGTCTGTGATTGTCATGCGGTGTTACTCGTGGATAAAAACCTAAAAAGGTGGCTCATATCTGTGTCTAAAATAAAACGCTTACCATTGATCAGAGGCTATTTGGTATACGATTGGCAAGAAGTTCAGGGGCTTGCCATGATTGGCCACGATTGTTGATGTACATCTGAAGCTTTGCAACAGGCAACACTGTGATCGCTAAACCCGCTCCATGTTTATATCAGTTAGGGCAGCCGCTTCTTTCCTGTGTTAATAATTAGTTCAAACATCATTTAGTTGTTCAATCAATTAAGTCTTATATAGGGTGGTCCAGATCTAATTATGTAATTTTCATTACCTTATAACTTATTAAATTTATTACATAGAAAATTACCCGAAAAATCCTGGACCATCGAGAAGTGTGCGAATTGACGACATGAAGAATCGTCTTTGCGCCGAACTGGAATCGTCCCCGCATAAATCAAAGTCATCCAGATGATCTGGATCTGCATAATTAGAAATGGACCACCCTGTAGATGCTTGTATATGTTATTTATTTCCGCAGAAGTGACTTTTTCTACTCTATCAGTTAATTTACCTTAAGCAACTGGAGAAAGGCACTGCTGTGTCAGCTGTTTGTGCACGTGCACTCTGTCCGATGTTTGAGTCACTTACATTTCGCTTCTGAGCGGCTGTCAGATGAGTAGAAAGGGGAAATATATAAAATCTACACATTCAAGCAAATGCCCTCGAGGTAAAATTGAAACAATTATTTAATTCATAGTTCATGTTGCACAGAATGTTTCTCTGTTTCAAGGTTGAAAAGTTTGCAGCTTTGCTAGTCCTGGGATATTCTGACATTTCAAAACTTTGCACCCACAATGCATTTGAGATATCTTAATGAACATGGAACTGGCTTGACAAATTTACTTGAAGAATAAGCATGCCACATATCAACAAAATTGATCTACTGTACTAGGTGGGGGGAGAGAGTTGTTTCATGCAGACAGACAGACAGACATGGGCTATCACAATAGGTGCTTTGCACATTATATATATATAGACGGTTGTGGCGAGTGCCCTCTTCTACGCGGTGGTGTGCTGGGGTGGCAGCATAAAGATGAAAGACGCCTCACGCCTGGACAAACTGGTGAGGAAGGCAGGCTCTATTGTAGGAGTAAAGTTGGACAGTTTAACATCTGTGGCAGAGCAACGGGCACTAAGCAAACTCCTGTCAATCATGAATAATCCACTGCATCCACTGAACAGTGTCATCTCCAGGCAGAGGAGTAGCTTCAGTGACAGACTTTTGTCACTGTCCTGCTCCACTGACAGACTGAGGAGATCGTTCCTCCCCCACACTATGCGACTCTTCAATTCCACCCGGGGGAGTAAATGCTAACTTTTTTCATTTTTATTACTATTTAATTTAATATTGTTTCTTTGTATCAGTATACTGCTGCTGGATTATGTGAATTTCCCCTTGGGATTAATAAAGTATCTATCTATCTATCTATCTATCTATCTATCTATCTATCTATCTAATCTCCACTAAAAAGGGAAGTTTTGTCAGGTTACTTTGCTGTTAAATTTTCCCTGTTTACATGTGGTTTAATTAAATTGTTTTCAGCCTGAACTATTAAAAGATGCTCCAGTAAAACCAAACAGTTTTTTATTTTCCTGTGTGATTTCCCCATAAAGACTAATCCACTGTAGCGAGGGGCAGCAAGGCTGTAAAGAGGAAGAGACTTCCGTGTAATATCACACCCTCACCCCCAGATGCAGTTAGAAATCAGAAGTGTGCTTATTCAACTGGGAAAATGGAATTCTCGTATATCTCAGCTAGTTAAGATGGTGCTTTCTGTCTTAATGGCCCTGAGTTCACAGCCTGCCTCTCCATCTGAGGATGCGAACCAGAAAAATGTGGGGCTCTGATTAATTTCTCACCAATGACACACAAGCATTTAATATAAGCATCACTCAGCTTTTCTTTGTCTCTGTGCTTTTTAATACAACAGACTGGTGACTTTGAGGCTAAAGATCTACACTTGCAATCAGAAGGTAACTGCCATACCATAAATTCCAAAAGTGGTTCCACTCTGTTGGGATTTGGTATAGCGGGTCCACATCTCCCGTCCTAAGGCCAGTTTTAAATAAATAATCGCCACACTCCCGGCAATATGAGGGGGTGTGGTTGTGTGGCTGAAGCGGGTCCTGGGGAATTTGTGATGTGGGTGTTTCTCATCTAAGTGCACAGGTGAGAGACGGTCCGCATCTGTAATTGTTCCCGGGAGCCGCTGATTGCCACAGGTGAATCATGTCCCCATTATAAAGAGTAGCACTAGGCAGCTAGCGAGAGTAAAAGAAAAAAAAAAAAAAGAAAGAAAGAAAAGAGCAAAGCCAAAGGTTGCAGGAGAGCAAGAACAAGCGAGGAGGAGAGAGAGCCGCTGGAAGGCAGGCAGGCAGCTGGACAGTGAACCATAGTAGGGCTGTTTGGCCAGGGCAGTTGAAAGTGGTCACTCCCGCTGAACTTTTTATGGAGGAACAGGAGTGACTGGCAGTAGGACGGCTGGCCACATAAGGCTGAGAAGGCAGCGGGAGTCTGGAGGCTTGGAAGGAGAAGCCCCAACGTGAGTGTCCTGGCCGTTGGGTGAAAGCCCAGGGATCGGAAGGCCACCAGATCAGTTAAGTGGTTGAGAAGGTCAGCTGCAGGAAGGGAGACTCCCCTGTTGAGAAACCTGATGGGAGAAGCAGGAGAGCCGCCAGGTAAAAGACACTGGGCTTTGGATTTTTAGAGGGACTGCTTCCAGTGTTATTTTAACCCTGTCGTCATTTTAAAGGATTGTTGCTTGTTCTATTGAATTTTTAACCTCCACTTCTGTTTTAATGGATTATTTATTTAAAGATTTGATGCACTGCACTTTGTTTGAACACTTGTTTTAGTTTGTTGTTTTTAAATAAAAGCACTTTGCACTTTTGCACCATCCCCTTGCTCCTTTGTTGTGCTTCACTGCCGAGCTCATCGGTAACATTACCGACAGTGCAGGGTTCAAGGGCTCCCAGAAGCAAGATCCTCACATGGGCCCTTGAGCAAACCCCTTAATCTACAATTGCTCCGGGGTATGATGTTAACCTGCATCCACCCGGCCTCCAACTTGCAAGGGAAAATTTGGAGGTTGGTGGCAGGACTGTAAAAAACCTCACACTGTTCCACTCCATTGGTACTGAGGTGTCATCTGTTGTACGGCTGTGCTTGCTTCCTAATTTGGGATCCTGAGGTGGTTCGTCATGTGCTGGGTGCGGCAACATGCTGAATCACTGCAGGCTTCTAACCTCTCTCTGTGGATGACTTGACATCTTCATCATTGGCATAGTGCATCCCAAGGAGATAGCCATTGAAATTTGGGAACAGGTGGAATTCACAAGGAATCAGGGTGGAAATGGCATCTCTTTGATTCCACAGTTTAACAGCACAGCACAGGAGAAGGAGAATGACCTATGGGTTTCCATGTTGCTATTCCATGATTATCTGCCACAAACTCCAAAGCAAATCTAAGTAATATTGGCACGTTATGTATGCCTTTTCAATCCTATAATCAATATGGCCTACCTTTGACATCATATACATTTGTGTACAAGATGTTGGCACTTGTGTATGTGACCTTAGACCTTGAATGTCTTTGGTGTTGGAGCATCACCATTGTTTAACTATGGGTCATAGTGATACATTCAAGTTTCACCCTGTAGTTGTAAAATTTATGGTAGCAATGGATGTAGAAATTTCAGGAATCATCATTCCAAATGGCCAATATACGCAGACCTTGCAATGATTTAAGTTAGATGATTCATTATCTTTATCTCACTGATTGTTGTCTCTAGGGTTTTCTCCACAGTTGCAACTTACCTTTTGTTATTAATTTTGAAGATGGAACAGACCTTGGGTCATCTTTGAAAGATGTTCTGCCATGGCTGAATTCTACAGCCTGCCCCTTAACTGTGGCGTAGAGAAGGGACTGCACTTCGTACATAAGGACTAGTTGTAAATGAACCTCTAAATGCTCTCTAGAATAAAAAAAAATCAAAGAAAGCATGATATTTTAGTTTGTTTTTCTGTATGCATGCAATTCACTTATTTTAGACCCTTTTTAGGTACAGGCTGAAAACTTTTTTGATTACCCCTCATATATGTAAACCCATTATATATGCATAAGTGTATATGCTTGTACATGCTGCAAGATGTTATCTGTAAGCAGGCGAGGTAAGTTGGGATAAGGCAACCAGGAGCTTAGACAGAATTGGACAATGCTGTGGTATGACAGGTCTCTTGGCTGGAACTTTGGAAAGTGTAGTCATGCCGCATCCAGTTTTCGGTACAAGTAATCTACAACAATAACAACAACATTTATTTACATAGCACATTTTCATACAAACAGTAGCTCAAAGTGCTTTACATAATGAAAAACAGAAAAATAAAAGACACAGTAAGAAAATAAAATAAGTCAACATTAATTAACATAGAATAAGAGTAAGGTCCAATGGCCAGGGTGGACAGAAAAAACAAAAAAAACTCCAGACGGCTGGAGAAAAAATAAAATCTGTAGGGATTCCAGACCATTAGACTGCCCAGTCCCCTCTGGGCATTCTACCTAACATAAATGAAACAGTCCTCTTTGGATCTACAACAATCTACCAAACCCATTTACCTTGTTCTGCTGGGAGATGATCGACTCTCTACCATTCCCACTATGCCAGAAGGTTGGGAATCGCCCAGTGAAGATTGCCATCTCTTTTGTCCGAGGTGGAACGACGCGACCTTTTGCTGCTAGATGGACTGCCTCTGGCCTATTGTTTATTTATTTGAGGTTGTCTTGGTTTTCCATTGAAGTTCTGTAATTAAGGAGTAGAATGACTTTAGAGGAATTTAGAACTAGAAGTACACAAATCTGTCTCAGTACTTTACAAGTGTGACTTATACAGTCATCACAACCTACTTTTTCATATGTTTTTTTAATGAATATTCTGACTTTGTTCCCTACTTCAAATTATCTGTTACCCTTCTATTTAAACTATGAGAAAACAAACAAAGAGGGCCTGCAGCAGGTGCACATCCTTCAAATGAAATCAAGTCATGTTTTATTTGTCACATATAATCATATACAGTACAGTATGTTGTGAAATGCTTAGTTGCTGAACTCCAAGACTGCACATTAGAAGAATATAAATAGACAATAAATAGTAAATACTCCGTTCTATAAATATCAATATGCACAATGACAGAATTATTTTAATATTAACCAAACATACAGTATAATAAATAGATAAAACTTAACATAGAAGAATTAACAATCGGGCATCTTGTAGCTCTAGACACTGTCCTTGTTTAGGATGCAGATAGACTGTGGAAAGAAGCTTGCCCTCATTCTCTCTGAATTGGACTTTAGGCAGCCATACAGTTTTAATGAGTAGAGCACAGACAAGACGCCATTGTTGGGATGGCTAGTGTCTCATAATTTTTTTTTTGCCTTGGCCCGACATTGCTTGGTGTAGATGACCTGGAAGATAGAGAGTGCACAACCAATGATGCGTTCAGTTGACCACACAACTCTCTGCAGAGCCTTGTGGTCCTGCTGCCTGCTGTTCGCAACCCAGATGGTAATGTTTCTTGTCAGGATACTTTCAATGGTGGATTTATAGAAATTCTTCAGTACTGGGGAGGGCAGCCTAAAATCCCTGAGGTGTTTGAGGTGGTAAAGACATTGTTGTTCTTTCTTAACCAAAGTGTTGGTGTGTTTGTGTCCACCCTTGTTACAGGATTGCTGTTAATACTGAGGGGGTGGTAGAGTCTCTGCTGTTTTCCCCTCAAAGTCCACAATGATCCCTTTTGTCCAGGTGACGTTCAAGAGAAGACTGTTGTCCTGACATCATTGTCACAGACATCCAGGTAAGTCTGCTCACTGTTGTTAGAGATCGGGCCTAGAACAACATCTTATAATTTAAGGTTTCAACTGGCCTCACATACAAAGTCCCATTAAGTGTTGCCACACACGTGCGATCGGGAAACAGCCGAAGGGCCTAAATGATAGTAATTCTACGCCAGACCAGGGGGCAGCAGAGTGTGCTGACTGTCTCTCTCAGTCTATTGAAGACCTTCCATGGGAAATCCCACATGGTTCCGGTGCCACCGATGACATCACTTCCGGTCCTGGCACCGATAATGATATCACTTCCGGTTTTGGCGCCGATGACATCGCTTCCCATACTGCCCTTTAAAACTGCCATCTTGCCTCAATACAAACCAGTTCTGTTTTGAACTCTGCTCTATTAACATCTCTGTTCAAATTTAAATCAACTTTTGCAGCCGGGAAACAATATACGGGTGGCTGCCCCAAACCTTTATGATGTCTGTGACTTGTTATTGTGACAGAATCCTAAACAAGAAAAATAAGCATGGGTGTAGAAAGATGTTGAATTGCAGTCTACCATAATGCAATTAACAGGAAAGCAGAGATTTAGTTATTAGCACTGCTTCCTCCATATCTCCACTGTCCTGGGCTTTATTTTCAGCCTAGCTGTTATCCCTGTAGCTGTTTCCACCCTCATCCCAAAGACATTCACTTTAAACAGTTTTGCTGCTCTACACTCACCAAGTGATGGTGGGAATATGTATAAGGTTGTACCACCCCTTTCCAAAATAGTTGGGATGCTGTGTAAAATGTAAATAAAAAAAGAATTTGATGATTTTCAAATCGCATAAACCCATATTTAAAATAGAAAAAGACAATGGAACAGATGTTGAAATTTGTTTTGTTTTATGACAAAATATGCCTGTTTTGAATTTGATGGCAACAACATGTTTAAAAAATGTTGGAAAGGGGCAACGAAAGATTGGAAAAGTTGTGTAATGCTAACAACTGACAGCCAATTAGGTGGATAATTGGCAACAGGTCAGTAACATGATTAGGTATAAAAAGATCATAACAGTGAGGCTGAGTCCCTCAGAAGTAAAGATGGGGAGAAGTTCACCACTCTGTGCAAGAATGCATTGGCAAACACAGTGCAACAATTTAAGAATAATGTTCCTCAACATAAAATCGCAAAGAATTTCGTGAATTTCATCATTTACTGTACATAATATATGATTAAAACATTCAGAGAAACCGGAGAAATCACTGCACGCAAGAGACAAGGCTGAAAATCACTATTGGTTGGATGTGATCTATGTGCCCTCTGGTGGCACTGCATTAAAACAGACATGATTCTGTAGTGGAAATCACTGCATGAGCTCAGGAACACTTCTGAAAACCATTGTCTGGGAACACAGTTCATCTTTGCCTCCACAAATGCAAGTTAAAACTCCATCATGAAAAGAAGAAGCCGTATTTAAACATGATTCAGAAACACTGAGACCTTCTCTGGACCCAAGCACATTTAAGATGGACTGAGGTGAAGTGAAAAAATATCCTCTGGTCTAATGGATCAAAATATGTCATTCTTTTTGGGAATCATGAATGCTGCTTCCTCCAGGCTTAAGAAGCGAGTGATTATCTGGCTTGTTATCAGCGCACAGGACCGTTCCTTGTGGTGCTCCAGTGTTGCTCATGCTCATATCTTTGCAAACTGCGGTCTGCCTGACAGATAGTCCATTATCTAGGACACCATATGCTCATTCATCAGCATATCTTAGAGATTATCCCTTATTGGTGGATAAATCAAAAAACATAATCCTCACAGTGCTGCCAGCTTTGTCCAGGTGAAAAATAAGCCTTGTGGAGCAGATAGATAATTGCATTCTCCACTCCAATCTTTGTCCAATAAGCAAACTGTAGTGAGTTCAGGTGGTCTACCAGAAGAGGACTCATATAGTCTGGGGCCAGTCTCTCAAAGGTCTTCATGATGTGAGACACAAGATCTCACCATTCCTCTTGTACAGAAGTGAATTGTTTGGCCTGATAAAATACTTGGACTACAGTAGGTGCACAGGAACACCACAAGCAAAGACTGCAGAGCTGAACTAGACCACATCCCACTGCTGCCTTCAATTAGACATGAGCCACCTGTGTAACAGTGACCCAGACTTCTACTGCCGAACTATAGAGCTAGGAGTCAACTATGAAACCATGTGTCATCACCTCCCTGGCACAGTTCATCAGAGCACTGAACCACACCAGTGGTCTGGAAAAGACTGCAAGCATCAACATCAGAAAAGCTGCAGTTGAAAACAGAAGATCCTTCATCATTCAGTGGCAACAAAAAGTACAACAGCATAACAAACTAGAATGGTACCGGAACCTTGCAGTGTGTCTACACCTGGCACCATGCCTGGTCACAACAGAAGACCCCAAGGTCAGATAGATACTGAGCCACTATGGACTGAGTTGTCACAGTCTGGCAGTAGAAACTGTTCATCACCAACAAACATGGAGAACCAAGCAACAGGGATACTATGGGCAGTGAGACTTTGGAGAGGTGGAAGATGAACAGTAGTCCTACTGCAGTGCCCCAAACAGAACAGTGGTGGACTCCAGCTTCACCGCATTATCAGAAGCGATTCCAGAGTACCCAGCACTGGGCAACATAGCCAAACTTGCCATTCTGGGGGAGGATGTATACATTAATATATATATTATGAATTTACTGTATATACTGTATCCTTTTTAATGTAATTGCTGTATTATTTTGTTCTGCATTTCTCATTACCTTTAATTCCCTTATCATCATACTCTCATTCTTGTTAGCACTATAATTGTTTCTGCTTCGGCAAAAGATATTGAACTTGTCAGCTACTTTAAATTGAACTGAACCTCTTGTAATATCTACACCTAGCACATACGGTAGTTCCTTAATAACCTTTTTCAATATCCCATTGGTGCACAGGCGCAACTGCGGCAAGGCTACGGACGACATCATTGGCCGAGCTTAACTTTCTGCTTTTTTTGCGCTTTTCTGCAACGACCAGTCTAGTGCAATGAAAAACGGGAATTGCTCGCGCTCTTCTGTTCTCGCGTGACTTCACTTCACTCACCCGGCGAATTGATCTCAAGACGCAAATGAGGAATAGAGTGGAGGTGGAAAAGGATGTTCTGTTTCCGCGGCTTCATTGTGTGCTGTGCGGAATAAAAAAAATAAATATATAATAAAATCAATTGTAAAACTCCCTCCTCCTGTTTCCAACACTGCTACCTCCCTCCTCCCCCCACCCTCGCTCTGTCTTCTTCTTCTACTCCTCCTCCTCATGCATTACAGTCCGGGCGCCCGGCGAACCGGCTCCTGCCATGTCGGTGGGAAATGCGGCGGCTGGCATCGGTGAGACAACGATTGGAGATACGACAGGTACCAAATATTCATTTTTAGCTTTCGGTGAGGAATGTCGAGCATTTGGCCAGATGTGGCAGATCCGAACAGCCACTAGTAGGAGACTTGGCTTGTGTGCACTGCTGTCTCGAACGACTGCATATAAGAGACAGTTGTTGGAGGCGATCAAATAAGCGCAGTTTTCTAGGTTATAGTGCACGGCTCCGAAAGTAGGTCAGTAGTTTAGTAGATCAAACTCCTCGACTTGATAAAGTCTGCATGGAACGCCAGTGTAGACATAAGTTACCGGTTTATTATAATGAAATAAATGCTGTGGATACTGATTGACTGTTGCTAAAGGACTTGCATTTGAAAATGTCACTTTAAGTTTTTAAATGTCTCTTTCACCAGGGGTTTATGTAACGGCGCATTTGCGCTGTCATGTTGTTTATACGCGTTTTGAACATGTACTTTTGCGGGCTTGTTATGTTTATACATTTTAAAAGAAAAAGTGGAGCGTGTTTTGATCATCTTTAAGACACTCCTGTATAGACGGTATGTGGCATCTGGTGCAAGGAGTTTGGCCGACATGCCATAGACAGTATCTAGTTGTATAATCGTGCATAATGCGCAAATAAATAATTATCTGTAGGTAAAACTGGCAATCGAGCATTTAGAGATTTACGCTGAAATTGAATAGAGAATGTTTTTTTTCTTGATGCAAAAATACAGCAGTTCTTTTATATAACGCGAATAAATTACTCGTCCTCTATTTCCGATCAGGGGCAATTTTGTTTTATTGGTGCCCGGGTTTGTACTTTGTATACTTCTTACTATCGCAGCTGCACGCCAGTTCGTCGTTTTATTGGGCTTCAGGCAGAGTCTCTTTTTTAAACTGGAGTAATTTTATTGACTTGTTGCACTGTGAAATGGCAGTACCTGCAAAATAATATTTTTTTTATTTTGGAAATGTCGGTGTGCTTGTAAAGTTGACTTTAGAAAAACGTATCTCATTTGTCTTGTAAAGATGTCACATTGTGCTTCATTGTGCGCAGTTATATAAGATGTAGGTCAAATAACGAGGCTATTTGCTGTGATTTCTTTTCTAAGGTGTTGTGTGTGTTTTGTATTTCTGTTTTAAAAAGCAAGTTGCTCATATACTTTTGTTTTTTCCTTGGTGAATTCATGAAAGTGTATTACTATATATATGTATATATACTGTATGTGTGTATGTATTTATATGTACTGTATGTATGTGTATATTGTGTGTGTGTGTGTGTGTATAGATAGATATAGATGTAGATGGATATAACATATATAAATAGATATTGAGTCACTATTGGTACAGAAAAAAAAAACAAAAAACTGGAGACCCCAGGGTTGGAGTGACACTAACTTACATTTCTTTTAGTTTTTTAAAATAAATCCTCCAAAAAGACACCAAAGCCTTTAAATATTAAGGATTTGCTGTATCTTTCGTTTAATTGTATATTACTGTTATTTAACAGTAACAATTAAATGCAAGTAAAAAGTTAATTGTATGTTACTTGATTATGTTGAACTCTTTTTGTATGTCTATTTGGATAAAAGTGTCCGCTAGGCAAATAAATGTAAAATATTAGTTTCTTATATAAAATACTTTCATGTAATCATGAAGGAATATAACTGTTATATATTATTTATTTCTCTATGAATAGCAGTTATTTCCCTTTAAACAATTGTATGTAGGAAGAGTGTGGGGAAGCTGAGCCAGTTACAGCAGCATCGAAGGTAGGAGGCCAGTTATTCATTTTGTCACACTTGAGAATTGACTGACAGATTTGTCGCTGGTCATTAACTGAAGAACCCAGTAAATACTCCTTCACATTAAAGTAGACAGTCAGTACCTCATAGTGTCCACCTGGGAATCAAGCCTAGTCTCCACCATACTTATTATTAGTAAACCAATAGAACAGTGTAAATGTAATATGTGCAGCGCCAAATACCAGAGGAAGGCGATCCAGGGATGCTTCTAAGAGGCAGAGTTTCAAAGAAAAAGCCAAATGTTAAACTGACAAATATAAAGAAAAGGTTAAAATAGGCAAAGGAACATAGATGTTGGACAGAAGATGACTGGAAAAGTGTATTATGCTCAGCATCCCGGAGTCATCTTTTCTTAATTGCATACAACACTGGTATTTGGTGTTTGTTTAGTGATGAAGACAACTGAGGATCAATAAGGTGTATGTCTCTCGAACTACAGACTCTGATGTCCTTCTCCTCTTATGCAGTTGCCTATCTGGACCTTCTTCTTTTTCTGCTCTAGTTTTACCCAGTTTGTCTTCTTCTCTCAAGAGTGTAATGGATATCTTTGTATGAAATCTTCAGTTTCTTGGCAGGCTGTCACATGGAATAGCCTTCCATCCATCCATTATCCAACTCGCTATATCCTAACCACAGGGCCACGGGGGTCTGCTGGAGCCAATCCCAGCCAACACAGGGCACAAGGCAGGAAACAAACCCCAGGCAGGGCGCCAACCCACCGCAGGGCGCACACACACACACCCACAACAAGCACACACTAGGGACAATTTAGGATCGCCAATGCATCTAACCTGCATGTCTTTGGACTGTGGGAGGAAACCGGAGCACCCGGATGAACCAGGAATAGCCTTCCTTATGCAAAAGACAATAAACCGGCATGTTTCTTGAGCTGTTTCATTTTGGCCCTTTTTGAACCCAGAACTGAACTTTAGGAATGGCAGTACCTTTTAACCCACGTGAACAGAGTAACAGGTTTCAGTGGTGCTAATGCAAGTGCAAAGGTTTCTCTAATAATTAATTAACTTGTAAACACGATTAATTAAAGGTAAGGTAAGGGAGGTTACTTTAAGGACACTGAAGGAATTGCTGCTGAAAGTGGGGCTTTGAAGCAACAATATGTGAATAATAAATTAAAAATCAGTCATTTCATGCAGTAATGGCCATTATTAACACTAGTAATGCCTTGGCTATTTGCCCACTCATATCTCCTCTAAATGGTTGAGCAGGCTGGGTATTCATAATCTTATCTCAAACGTTGCGCCTGAAGTCCCAGCTAAAACTTGTGAAACTTACCACAGTTGTCTTCATTCTCTTCTGTGGGTTATTAATTCTGTACACTCTGTTAATCATGCTGGACTTGCTTTGCTAAACTGTGACTTTCTTACGAAGGAGTTGTCTTTTCTTTATGATTTATTTATCCAGAAAACCTGTGCCTTACACCTGATTTCTGAGATGTGGCGGCAACCAGGGAACTAATATATATATATATAAATCTGATGATACCTTTTGGGGTATATCCAAACACTGTTTGAAGTGCTTATGTTGTTAGCATGTTGCCCCCCCTACCAAAAGTTAATTTATTTCTTTTGTCTAAACTAGATTAATCACTTTGATTTTATTAAATTATTAGTGATATTATATTTTTATTTTAATACTAGCAAAATACCCACGCTTCGCAGCAGAGAAGTAGTGTGTTAAAGAAGTAATGAAAAAGAAAAGGAAACATTTTGAAAATAACGTAACATGATTGTCAATGTAATTGTTTGGTCACTGTTATGAGTGTTGCTGTCATATATATACATATATATATATATATATATACACACACACACATTATATATACAGTATATATATATATATATATATATATACACACAGTACAGGCCAAAAGTTTGGACACACCTCCTCATTCAATGTGTTTTCTTTATTTTCATGACCATTTACAGCACTCCATCACTCTCCTTCTTGGTCAAATAGCCCTTACACAGCCTGGAGGTGTGTTTGGGGTCATTGTCCTGTTGAAAAATAAATGATCGTTCAACTAACCTGACTTCTGCACAACACAACTGCTGGTCCCAACCCCATTGATAAAGCAAGAAATTCCACTAAATAACCCTGATAAGGCACACCTGTGAAGTGAAAAGCATTTCAGGTGACTACCTGTTGAAGCTCATCGAGAGAATGCCAAGAGTGTGCAAAGCAGTAATCAGAGCAAAGGGTGGCTATTTTGAAGAAACTAGAATATAAAACATGTTTTCAGTTATTTCACCTTTTTTTGTTAAGTACATAACTCCACATGTGTTCATTCATAGTTTTGATGCCTTCAGTCATGAAAATAAAAAAAAACACATTGAATGAGGAGGTGTGTCCAAACTTTTGGCCTGTACTGTATGTGTGTATATATATATATATATATATA
>JANRMT010062792.1:14489649-14515953 GCA_026402145.1 Polypterus bichir lapradei
CGTGTAGGTAGAAGGCTGAAATTTGGCAGGCCCATTCCTTACAGCTTACTTACAAAAGTTAAGCAGGTTTCATTTCGAAATTCTACGCATAACGGTCATAACGGTCAACAACGTCCGCCATGTTGAACTTTCTTATTTACGGCCCCATCTTCACGAAATTTGGTAGGTGGCTTCCCTGAGCTAACCAAAACCAATGTATGTACTTATTTCGGTGGTATGATGCCACTGTCGGCCGCCATATTGAACTTTACAACAGTCTTTGTTACTTATGGGCCCATCTTCAAGAAATTTGGTACACGGGTTCCCAACGCTAACTGAATCCTACTTACGTACATATATACGTCCATAGCCTGCAGCTTGGTCACCATGTGAGGCGGCGTTGGGTCCCCCATCCCAACGCCTCCCACGTTGTTGGCTGCCTGCCTATATAAGGCCATCCGTCGCTCCGGTCTCTACATTCCCTTCCTTGCTTCGCCACGGGATTCACATCTCCCTGCTGATAACTACAGACTTTTTGTTTAATCCACGGCTTCTCCGCTGTTTTATTGTTTGTTTATTACAATTATAGTTATTGTATAGGTATTTTACACTTGCTTTACATTACTCAGGTACTCATTTCCTTCATCATTCCAACCCCCATTAACATGTCTATCGAGGTGATCACCATCGATCAAAGAACTGTCACTTACCGAGTGGTTTCCATGCCCGGAGATGGCACCTGCCTTTTCCATTCTCTTTGTTACATATTGCACGGCCATATCAGGCTCACTCTTGATATCCGGAAGAACATTGTGTCTTATGTATTGAATGACTGGGACAGGTTCAAGGTGTGGACTGATGACGGTACAGGAGATAATTATACTACACAGGAGCACTAGAAGAGTGAAATGCTTAAGCCCTTCACCTATGGTTCTGCATGTGAGTTGATGGCTGCCGCTGAATTGTTCGGTTGGTGCTTTCAAGTGTACCGAAATGGCCAAATATTTTACACCTTTCGACAACCGCCAATGCCTCTTAAACATCTTAGATTCACAGGTGACGATTTCAGTAGTGGACACTTTGATGTTTATGAATGTTTAAACTCTCAAAAGCTGGATGTGAAGTTATCGATGAAACCGGTTATATGCTTACAATGCTTGACAGATGCCGAATGTCACTTCAACACAAGTCCTGCAAATACTGTCGTAATTGAAACAAACCATGAAACTCAAACCGATTATGACAGCAGCAATCCAAGCTGTGAGATTTGACACAAGATTACTGTTCACATGGCCAACTGTAAGTTACATGCTCAAGAGTAAGCTCAGCGCACAGCTTGGTCATATTACAACCGGAGGGCCGAACTGACAACGTGGCATACAAAGAGATCCTTAACAGATAATTATTGGCATATTTTCCCTCAGTTTAAAAAGGTTAAATTTTCTTCTTAATAAAAATTTTAATGCAGTACTTCGCCGCTGCGAAGCGCGGGTATTTTGCTATTTGAAGATATAATAAGGTTAACTGTGGTTTAAGTATTCTTTTTTTCTGCCAGAAGTTGAACATGACAAATGTACTGTAGAACATTATACAACTGTATTTCAAATAAATAAAATCTACTCTATATGTATTAAATCCTAAGCCTAAAAGTGCAAAGATTTTATATGATGTTTTTATGTCGCATTTTTTGTCACGCTTTAAATCAGGCTTATTTTAAAACCTACATATATATATTTGGTATCATTCTTTTCAGAATTTATCAGACTTTAATGTGACATTGTTAGATTTCGAGATTCTTATTCCATTTTTTAAATTATAAACTAAAATATCAAGAAAGTTGTGTTTTTTTAATATCAAAAAGTCGTGGTGTTTATTTTTGATCGAGTAAAGTTTCTTTCACAGGATCAATCTATTAAAAAAAATGTATCTATTTATAATACCAGTGTTTGTATTTAGGTGATTTAGTTAGCTGAAGGTTGAGTTATGATGACCCATTTCATACCACTTTAGTTTTCATGAATGCATTGTTTATTTAGTCTCTTATAAATACTCATTGAGCATAGTGGACCTCAGTTTAACTGGAATACTCCAATTAGTAAGAGAGTAAATATTTTATTCTGATTTCATGATTTTTACTCTGTTAAATAATAATTAATTTTTATTTTGCATATTTATAGAATTTCATGATTTTTGACTCCAATAAATAATAATTTTTCTTTTGTACATTTACAGATTTTACTAATATTCTGGCCGCAACTGGGGGTTGGGTGCCAAAGGCGCCAAGGGGTCTTGCCTCCTAGTAGGTATATATAAGAAACTAAAATCTGACCAGTCAGCTTCTTCAAGTGTTACAGGAAAACACAAACAAAATTCACAACTAAATTCTTTGGTCAGTTCTAATACATAAAATAGGTAATACAAAATAAAAAAGCCTCAATTCAAGTCAAATACTTCCATGTTTTACTCTGAACACACTAAATTTGTTGGTCAACTCCAGATAAAATCTCAATTCAAAATTCTAAAATCTTAAATATAAAACTAAAATCTTAAAAGCTTTCAAGTTTTACAGGAGAGCACAAAGTGAATTATTCAATCGGTTCCAAATAAATACAGTAGATATCAATACAAAATAAATCTTAAAAAAAATTACTTCTATATTGTATTCTTCCCTTTGTGTAGATTCAAACTGTTTTAAGTGATTAGGAAACAAATCCACAAATAAATATAAATAGACAAAAACCATTTTGTATATATTCTTTGCACAAATTCAGGCAGCTATCAAAAGTAAATGAAGGGTAACGTAAACAAAATTGACATATTCACCCAATTATGGTCAGCTTATGGTCCAAGGTAAAAAAAAAAATTAAAGAAAGGCACAAGAAATCCCCAGCAGTGCAGTGAAGTCTGTGAAGTCAGTATTGTGTGTGCTGTAAAGGTTGGCACTGCTTCAGATGGTACAAAAGATTATTACCTGTCTTTGTGAATACATGCTTTTGACACAATTTGAAGTGCACGCTACTATGCTTCTTGTCAGTCTTTAAATAATCAAAATATCTCCACACTACTGAATTCCTCGGACTCCTCTTTTCAACAACGTCCTCATCTTTTGAGCCTTGTGTTTTGTGTCTTCTTTGGTAACATAATTTTTTTTTTTTTTTCTTCTAAAGTTTTCGTTAACATTTTCTGTTGTTATTTTCTCCTTCATCTCTCTCCCACTCCTAAGGTACTGGTGTGCACAGCTGAAGTAGCCCAAACATTAATGCATGTGATGCTGCTACTCCTCCGCTGAGTGCTGTGTGCGTCTGCCTAACATGATGTGGTTATAACTCAATTCAAGCCACATAATTGGTTTGGAATGATGCTGTTCTCATCATCATTGGCTTTTCATGTTGTCTGTCAAAACATGGATGGAATGAGTTCTGTCAATGTTGTATCAACCATGTCTTATATTTCTATTGAGGAAAAGGTATTTCACGATAATCTTCATTGTTTTATCGCCTGGCCCTATCAACACCGACTAGAAGTCGAAAGTGGAAAAATTGCACTCCCCTCCCCCATGTAATCAACCCGGGTTGAAGGTGTTAATTGGAGTCTAGTAATTAACTTCCTTAGCATTCAACCCAAGGATTACTTGTCCTGTGAAAACAGTGTTAACAGCCTTATACCGCGCGCTAGCTGGGCAACAGTGTAGATGCATCTTCTCCTAGCCTCATAATAGCATCTTGTAAGAACAGCCTAACAACCTAGGTGTTGCACGCTCTTAACTGTGAAATGAACAGTGATGTTTATGAGCCTTTCATCAGCAGTGATCACAAAGTGATTCTGTCTTCAAGGCAGTGAAATTGAATCAGACAGTGAAACCGAAAGTGATTCTGATGAGTCTGAAAATGTCTCTCGTGTTTGGGTTTCTGTTGATTCTGCTACAGATAAACCAGCACCACCTCATTTTTATTTTGTGGGGCAGCCATGAATAAAAGTGAACATTGACAGTCAAGATCCGCAGATCAGCAGATTTCGCCAAAGTGTTATTCACAGCAAATTTGCTGCATTTGCCCTTGTTTGTCGAATTATTTACAGGGACACTCCAGAAGGGGGAGGAAGCAGTATGGGGCCCACAGCAGAAGGATGAACAGGCCCAGAAGGAATTGTCTATTGTCGGGGGGGGGGGGACTGAGCAGCAGGAGGAGGAAGAAGATAATCAGGAAGTGGTGGTCAGGGGGTACCTCTACAACATGGCTGCACATATGCTGCAGTGCCTTAGGAGGAAACCCTGGATTAAAACTATAAAATAGAGGAACTATTACTGGGTGGCCAACCTACTAGATCCCCGGTACAAAGCCAAGATGGGGGAGATTATGGAGCCCAGTCAACAGGAACACCGGATGCATCACCTCTGTTCTGTCCTTACCAACAAGCTGCTTGAGGCATACCCCTACACTCGCTTCCTCGCTACCTCTCCACATGTTCATCAGAGAGCTGTCAGTAGCAGAAACAGCAGCAGCAGCCATGGTGGAGGCAATCTGATGGATATGAGAAGAGAGTTTTTCAAGCATCGATGACCCAGTCTGACAAAGGGTGACAATAGCAGCAGTCACGGCAAGAGGCTGGACTGCAAATGATTCAATGTACACTGATGACCCTGTTGAATTCTGGGTGATTATGCTGGATTTAAACCAGGAGCTTGCTCAGTATGCGCTGGAAGTGCTGTATTGCCTGGCTTCCAGCTTACTGTCTGACCAGGCTTTCAGTGCTACAGGCAGGGTGGTCACAGACAAGAGGACCCGAATCTGTGGACAGACTGACCTTTATAAAAATGAATGAGTCCTGGATCAGCAGTGATTTCCAGCCCCTGTCTGCTGATTCTAGGGACTAGATGGGTTTCTTGTCTATTGCTCTCTATTGCTTTCCTTTTTGGTTTTTTTTTGTAAATCTTTGATTCAATTTTATCTCAGGGAGGCATGGGGGTGCAGTGGTTGGCACTGCTACTGCATGGCTTGTGTCACCTTTTTGGCCTCAATAATCGATCTAGTATAGTTGTATAGTTGGCAGACATTTTTCTAATCCTAAGGGACACTTTAAAGATGATTGCACCATTATAATGCAGTCAGATCTAGTTAAGTTAGTCCTTCCCTATTGACTTTAATGGATTTTGCCAAGTTCGGCGAATGTCATGAATATATCATTGGCAAAGTGAACTTGGCAGTGTTCACTTGTCATTTTTCATCATTATTATTATTTGTATAATTATTATACCTTTTTCACTTCTGACTTTGCACTTTTAATGTTTTGTACATTTTACAGTAGAAAGGTGAGATTTAAAAAAAAACTGGTTTTCCAAGACAAAAAATCCAAAGCTTTTTGCATTTTTTCTCAAAAAACAAACCAAAAAAATGTAACACTAAGGTTAAACACAGTTGGGCTTTAGTACAGCTACAGTATATTGACCTCATTTACTTTGATACTTTACATCGGTCAAATTGTTAGCACAAAGATTCAACAAGCACATAATGCATTTATAGAAGCAAATTTCTGAAGAGTGGAGAAAAGTTGTTTATCATTTTGACAAGGGCTAAAAAGCTATTTTAACACTCTGGGACTCTAATTAATCACAGTGAAAGTTATAATCTCCAAATGGAAAACACTTGGAACAGTAGTGAATCTTCCCAGGAGCGGCAAGCCTGCCAGAGTTACTCTCGAGGGTACCATAACATCATCCATAAGGTCACAAAGGATCCAAAAAGGCCTAAAGAACTGCAGGCTTCTTTTGCCTCAGTAAATGACAATGTTCATTACTCCATAATTGTTAGAATCCTGAGTAAAATAAGCTTTACTGGAGAAAGGTGGAAACCACTGTAAAATAAGAAGCGCATAAATGCGCGTGCCTCATTTGCCAAGAAACACCTGGATGATCCCTAAGATTTTTGTAAGAATGTTCTGTGGATGAATGAATCAAAAATTGAATTTTTTGCGCAATGTTTGTCACTTTTTTTCTGGCATAAAATGATAATCACATTCCACAGCAAGTACATTATATCATAACATGCTGTTGCTTTTGTGATGCTGTGTTGTAGTTGTATTGTACACATTAGGAATATTTATACTGTATTTACTGTGTGTATTTTCAATCTGTTGTTCATTGTTTTAGGACTGATGGAGAAGATCAGCACACAAAAATGAAATGTTTCAGGTATGTTTTAAATCATTAAAGAATGGTTAAAACTGGTTTTACTAAGATTAGACTGGAGAAGTAAATTATTTCTGTAATTTATTGGCCACTTTTACCTGCATTTTATCTGGATGACTAAATTAACTTCTTTATAAGATTTCTAATATCTGCCATTTAAATAAATAGTTAAATTGTAGAGCTCCCTGGTTAGAATATTTACCATTTGCAGTTTTATTGCAGGTAACTTGTAATTTCTAAGTCGAGTTACTTGTAGCCTTTCTTGGAAACAATCTGACTCTATTTATTTACTATTCTTTATTTTTCTTTTCTTTTTTTAGGATCAGATAGCTGTTTCTTCATATGCATTAAACACCTCACTTCCAACATTATCCAATTGCTCCCTGTCAGAAATGTTTCAGGCTTAATTGGGAGCCAAAGTGTGCTTCTTTGTTTCTGTGTTATAAAGTTTATTTGTTATTGATTATTATTTTTTAAACAAACTAGTGTTATTCCAAAAAATATGAATATAGTATATAACAAAAAAGAAAAGCAAACAGAAGGCCTTCCAAAACTCATTCTCTTTGGCCTCCGTACCCATGCCTGAACAAACTTATTTTCCATAATCAACTATGCAGGGTGGATCTCCCCCTTTCCCACCTTTCAAGTCCACATATCAGAATTGCCCTCTGATCCAGTAATTGCGATAGAATTACAGTATGACAAATTTTAAAAAGAAGTGTTTATTTTCGATGGTGGATTAAAAAGATTGGAGGATTACATGAATATTTCTGTATGGGTTGTATACATACTTTTTATTAAATTTTCATATATTCTTTAAGTTATAGCACTGATGTTAAATCTACAAAAAATGAGGATCTGATGTCTCCAATTCATGACATGGGAGTAGGAAGTGTAATTATTATAAATTACAAATAAACTTTATTTTTCATTATTCTAAAATGATATACTGTATGAAGGACACCCATGCTGCTTCTCTCTTTTGTGAGACATTGAGCTATTTTTTAAAGGGAAGGTGGGCTTAACTACTATTTTCCATTTATAAATGCAGGACATTAAGAGGTCAGTACTGTTTTTTCCAAGGAAAGTGTTCAACTATATGAATGCTGACTGATACACCCTGTCCACTGTGTCACTTTTTCACATTGCAGTCAGTATGATTGGTATTTAAGAATGAAATGCATTAGGTAAAGTTTAATAAAGCGGTGGAGTAAAAGGCACATCTTTTTTTATAGGTTGACTTTAATCACATTTGTGGATAGATTTATACCCTTAAAAACTTTATATGTCATCCAGCTATGATGTGAAAAAATATAATGCATTTTGAGGAGATCATCATTTTGATGTCTCTTTAATTTTTTACCTTTTTAAAAGAGCAGAAATGAAGTACTTCTTAAGCTATTGAGACATTTTTCATAAAGTGACATGATGACCTAAAGTTTGTCATTTTGCTATATCCATACTAAATCTTGTTAATGCATGCAGAGATTTAAAACACACACTAACTGACCATACTTGTGCTTCATCTGGTCCCACTGGAATTGGGTTGCATTTGGGCACCAAAAAACTTCAGAAAAAATCTTTAGTGTTTTTTTTTTTTTTTTTTTTTAGTTTGGAACAATATCAGTAAAATCTTCCATGTTTAGTTGATTATTGTAGGGAGGAGTGTCCCATCTTCATCTTCAAACTTCTGGGGCTTTTTTCCCTTCAGTTATCTCACATTTTTAGGTGTACTAACGCTATCAACCAACACATCTTTGTTAAACTTGTAGTTTTATCTAGTTCTGGATCTAATTCTAGTGTTCATCTTCTTGTGTTTGGCTTTCAAATGATTTTTTGTAGCATTTGTTAATCTTGTTCTTCTTATTAGCCACTTAAATATTGCCTCTGTGTTCATTTTTTGTAAGATTTTTTTAGATAATGGTGTCTGCTAAATAATTAGTAATGCCAAATCATTCACTGATCATTAGAGCATGAAATTTAATATTTACATGTTTCAAAAAAGAAACATTTGAAGACTTCTGATGCATCAAGTTACAGTGTACAAAAGAGAGAGTAGTATTGGCATTATGCATGTGAACCTCTATATGCATTTGGTCAGAAGTAGCTACAAGCGGATAAAATGGGATAACAGCCCAATATATCATGTAAATGTAACTTGTTGAATCAAGTATTAGTTATTTTTTTAGGGTTTCTTTTTCAAAAACTTTTTATAGCCCCACGAAGCATGACAGCTAGGAGCAAGCCCATAAAGTACTCAATGTACTTTTCAGATTTCCTTGTATTTCATCAGATTGTTCATACTGATAATTTGTGATTTACCTTCCCATGTTGTTTGAACTGTCATTCAAGTACCATTCTTACCTTACTGTGCAGCCTAGTGATCATATGGTGTTACAATGTGTAAAATTGGTGATAACAAACAAGTCCAAATGATGTTGGGAGCTACTAACAGTCCCTTTTAATGATGACTATTGTCATACTATTTTGAAATGAGCTTTCAATCTTTCAGATAGGAGTCAGGATGGTCACAGAGAATGTTATGTCTTACCCTCTCTCTTCTCCCCAATATTCATATGGAAATCCCAATATGTTAAAACCGTAGGCATTTTCTATGTCTCTGCCTCTCATACTTGGTAAGGTCCAGCCTGTTTGAGTACCACTCTGGCGTTTCTTAAAGCTTGAGTAGACTGTTTATCTTATCCAGACTTCTTTAGAAAGTTTCATTTGCTTTTGTTTGAGTAATAGGAGGTGTAGAAGTTTATTTAAATAACTACTGTACATAGATTTTGTTACAAATGGATGCTTAAAAATCATTGTAGTCCTTCCTTAGCTTAAATGTGGTATTTTAGAATATCTAATGGAAAAACTAGTATTTAATTTTTAAGAGTACATAGAGCTCTCACAGTTTCCATATTGGAGATGTTTACCACCTTTCAAATGGAGCTTTGTTAACTGAATGTAATAGCAACTTCTGTATTTAGAGAGGAGGGATTTTATGGGCATTGAAGATCACTTGTGTAGAGTTTATTGTTTTTACTGTTAAATCTAATTATCTCAATAAAGCATATTAAAGCAAAAATGTCTTGAGTTTGTGTTCTTACTTTTTGCTTAATTCTTTTGTTTATTTCAGAGAACCACACAGCCAGATTGAAAAAAGAAGAAGAGATAAAATGAATTATCTGATAGATGAGCTCTCAGCCATAATCCCAACTTGTAACCCAATGTCTCGAAAACTAGATAAACTTACAGTCTTGAGAATGGCTGTGCAACATTTAAAATCAATGAAAGGTAGGAGGAGTATTGTTTGTCTCAATTAAACTCACTTTTTAATATGAAATTTGTGCCTAGAAGTTTAATCTACGAAAGGATTTTTAATTTAGCTTTTTTTCTGTTTAATAGAGTTGTTAAACTAAATGCTGCTCTGACTACATTGCATAGATGGATTATTATTTTAATTTTGATGTGGAGAGATTTAGTTACTTGTAGCTTGTTGTTTAGGGTAACACGTTTTGAGGAAAGAGAGAAATTTTTTAAATCTTTCTTTATGCTGCCTCGCAGCTCCAGAGTTTCCTACACAGTCTCTTCTTGTGTGAATGTTGTAGGTTTTTTCCCCCCAAGCAAATGAAGCAGTAAAGTGTCAATCTGCAATTTTTAACATTTAACTAAAGATTGGCTTCAGTTTAGGCTAAAATTTGAGATAAAATTGCCATTTCATAATTACTGCATCTTAAATCGTGTGCTCTGTTTGGCGTTATAGTAGCAATGTAAAAATGTATTAACAACAATTAAATTTACTGGCACATTTCATATTCATACAAATTGATGCTGACAACAAGGAACAAAAGTAGTCAGTCTGCTGCTGTTGATAGAGGTGCATGTGGAATTTTTTTTAAAAAATACTCTCAAATTGAACTGATGTATTTCCGACAATAAATTTCGTTACTTGGCGGTTGACAATTGGTAGTTGGGATGTTTGGGACTACCAGTTTTTAATTCTGACAATTATAATACAGACCCCAAACGCCTGATGTGTTTCCAGATGTTTTTCGGATCTGCAGTATTTTTCTAATCAAAAATAAATTGATAAAAGACCCAATTCTTCAAGTACAATCTTAACTTGGGTGTTACTTTTCAACTGACAGGGCTTGCTACCACTGAGAAAATAGCCTGAAATACTGTTTGTTGGTCACGTGTTGGTTTGAAAGTTCCAACGAGGCTTCTGTCACAGATATTCAGCATTAGGGACTGGACATTTACCTTTCAAAATTGGAGGGCTATACTCAATTACAAACAGATCTTGCCTTTTGAAGTCACAGAAAGGGCATGATAGGAATATCATAAAAAAATAAGATGTTCACCATTAACTGTTATGTTACAATTTGTCCACCCCTCATTTTTGTATATATATTTTGATGGTTTCTGAAACTGCTTCTCCTGAGTTTATTTTGTTGTAAAGGATTGGAAAGAAAAGGAATGCTTGTTCCAATGGGTCATTTCTCTACATATAGCATTTGAAGTTTGGTGCTTCAAAAGAGGAAGTGGTGTTATGTCTATGTAATTTTTCTTCTGCCGTCTGCATGCAGAAGTAAAAAACAAGGTTTTGGTTTAAGTCATTGTAGTGCTATGCTTCATGATTTCTTCTGTTTCTTACTACTGTCTTTTTTAATTTATTCAGGTGCTGGAAGTTCTTTTACTGAAGCCAGTTACAAGCCTTCATTCTTACCAGATGATGAGTTTAAGCAACTTGTTCTCCGGGTAATTTATAAACAGACTTGCTTACTAGGTGTTCTTTGTATATTTAATGATGTTGGGAAGAAGGTTGGTAAATGAGAACAACAACAACAACATTTATTTATATAGCACATTTTAATACAAAAAGTAGCTCAAAGTGCTTTACATAATGAAGAAAACAAAAATAAAAGACAAAATAAGAAATTAAAATAAGACAACATTAGTTAACATAGAAAAGGAGTAAGGTCCGATGGCCAGGGTGGACAGAAAAAACAGAAAAAAAACTCCAGACGGCTGGAGAAAAAAAATAAAATCTGCAGGGGTTCCAGGCCACGGGACCGCCCAGTCCCCTCTGGGCATTCTACCTAACATAAATGAAATAGTCCTCTTTGTAGTTAGGGTTCTCACAGAGTCACTTGATGTTGATGGTCATACAGACTTCTGGCTTTTAATCAATCCATCATTGTTGGAACATCATGGTGCTTTGAGTAGATGGTGGAAGGATACTGGAAAAGGAAACAGAAGAGAGAGTAGAGGTTAGTACAGATTTTAGAGCCACCATGAATAGTTATTATAATGAGTTGGATATACAGATTAATCAGGATTTTGATTACAGTGAAGTTATGAGAAGGCCATGTTAAAATAATGTGTTTTCAGCAGTTTTTTTAAAGTGCTCCACCGTATCAGCCCGGCGAATTCCCATTGGGAGGCTATTCCAGATTTTCGGTGCATAACAGCAGAAGGCTGCCTCACCACTTTTAAGTTTTGTTCTTGGAATTCTAAGGAGATACTCATTTAAGGATCTGAGGTTACGATTTGGAATATAAGGTGTCAGACATTCCGATATATAAGATGGGGCGAGATTATTTAAGGCTTTATATACCATAAGCAGAATTTTAAAGTCAATCCTGAATGACACAGGTAACCAGTGTAGCGACATCAAAACTGGAGAAATGTGCTTGGATTTTCTTTTCCTAGTTAGGATTCTAGCAGCTGCATTCTGCACTAGTTGCAAATGATTTGTCTTTTTTTGGGTAGTCCTGAGAGGAGTGTGTTACAGTAATCTAGTCGACTGAAAACAAACGCGTGAACTAATTTCTCAGCATCTTTCAGTGATATAAGAGGTCTAACTTTAGCTATGTTTCTTAAGTGAAAAAATGCTGTTCTAGTGATCTGATTAATATGTGATTTAAAATTCAGATTACAGTCAACAATTACCCCTAAGCTTTTTACCTCCGTCTTGACTATTAATCCTAATGTATCCAGTTTATTTCTAATAACCTCATTGTATCCATTATTGCCAATCACTAAGATTTCAGTTTTCTCTTTATTTAACTTGAGAAAGTTACTATTCATCCACTCTGAGATACAAGTCAGACATTGTGTTAGTGAATCAAGAGAATCGGGGTCATCAGGTGCTATTGATAATATGCAACAATTAGTTATTGATTTTGTTAAAAAAAATATATATATATGATTTCTCCTATAATGGCTTTTTCCCCATTTTTGTCAGTCATAATTCATTTATGATACTAACTAAGGAGTTCTGTTTATGACCGTATCATCTTGTTATTAATCAAATATTTAACAGTTGAGTATACTGTAGTTAACACAGGTAACAATTACACAAAGTAGCCTGAACTAGAATTTCTGTTTAGTATATTGTGATTTTTATTTTCCTTTTAGCACTGTTAGGAAAGTTGAAATAGTCAATTAGTGTGCTACCTCAGTTTGTATTGCTGTTGTCTTAATGTTTCACTTCTTTTACATAGCTGTTCTATGCCAAAATTGCTTTTCAGTATAAAATGTAAGTACTGTATTATAGAGAAAAGTTAGGTTGAAAAACTCTTGAAATTGATTTTTGTTAAATGATTGAAGCAATTAAAGTATTCTGTACTTAAAATATTAAGCAAATATTTTCTTAAATGTCTGTTCCATTAATGCATACTGCAAGTGGTCAGTATAAAGATTTCCCTGAAGGTTAACAAGGTGGATATATTAACAAAGTTTTAAATGTTGTTTTTTTTTTATGTAGTCCCCGGGTTGTTGGAGGTGGGGCAGGGGCTGGAATTGCATAACAAAGTTGATGTAATGAGTAAGCAGTAACAAAGATAACAAAAAGAAATCCAAAGGGTAAATGATTGACAAGTAGTTGTTAAGTAAAGATAAGTACAGTTTAATGAATGCAGTATTTTTTTTTTGGTCTCTTCAAAAATTATGTAATCTTGCTGGCACCTACTTTTGTTAAACTTTTTTTAACTTAGCATTTTTAATAATTTCCCTTTTTATAATAAAATTACCTGTTAGTGCTTTATGAAAGTTATGGCAATCACATCTGTGTTGACACCATTTTTCAAGATGACACACCTGATTTGCATTAAATGTAGTGCATCTTCCTAGCAGAGACGACTTCTGCTCTTCTTTGGTATTATGTGTTAATATACTGTACATAATGAGCTAGGCAAACTTCAGCTCTTTACGTGTACACTCCAGTGGTAATTAACCAGCACAAGTATTGAAATTGTAATCATGGGTGGATTGGATTACCGCCTGTCAGTGGCAGCACTTAAAATATTCTCTTCCAATCTCTATGCCTTAATGAAATGATTGCTTATCTTTTTCATAGGCTGCAGATGGGTTCCTATTTGTTGTTGGATGTGATCGAGGAAAAATACTTTTTGTCTCAGAGTCTGTTTCCAAGGTCCTTAACTATGGCCGTGTAAGTATATTTTTTTTATTATCTGTTGGTTTTAAACTAGTACTGTAAGAATCAATATCATGGAATATGGCAATGTATTTTTATTAAATATACTAGGGGGCTCTGCCCCCTACTCGCTTCGCTTGCCACCCCCAGGTTTGGTTTACCAGATATACAATTAAAAGAGATTGTTATTTTCATTGTAATTGTTACATATGCATTATTTTCACTTTTACTTTAAAACTTTTGTAAAAACAATACTTGTCCTTTATTTCTGGCTGGGGGCGTGGTTACATCTCTTTCTCTCAGGGCGTATAACGCTGCTCGTGTTGTGAAGGGGGTGCGGCTGAACGCATGCTAAGGAGATGCCGTCAGATCATCTGCTGTCTTTCTGCTGTTGGCGAGCTGCCTGTTCTGCTTGTCTCGATGCCTAATCATTTCAAAGCCTGTACAGCAGCTGTCTTTTTGCCACTTCGTGACACTGCCACCCGTGTTATGACGGGGTTTGGGGGACCTTGGGTTTTGGTGGCTGAACGCATGCTTAGAAGCAGTCAGATCATCTGCTGGCTTTCTGCTGCTGGCGAGCTGTGTGTTTTGCTTGTGGCTTGTCATTGTTTTAAGAGCTGGGAGCACATGAAGCGTGTCTGCTAGAAGCAATCCAACAACTGTTAGGTTAGATGTCTGTTGACTTGTTTTAAATGATGTCTCAGTGCCTTTTCTCGCGTGATGTTGTAAAAACAATACTTGTCCTTTATTTCCGGCCCAGGGCGTGGTTAAATCTTTCTCGCAGGACATATAACGCTGCTCACGTTGTGAGCGCGGGGGGTGGATTTGGGGGCAGCTGAGCGCATGCTAAGGAGATGCTGTCGGATCATCTGCTGTCTTTCTGCTGCTGTCGCGCTGCCCATAGATCATTTTAAAGCCTGTACAGCCACTGTCCTTTTTGCCACTTTGTCTCTCTGCCACTCACTCGCGTTGTGAAGGGCGGGGGGGGGGGGAAACGGAGGGGGGGGATGTGAACACAAGCCAAGGAGAAACAGTTGGATTATCTGCTGTCCTTCTTTCTGCTGCTGCCATGCTGCCCGTCGATTATTTTAAAGCCTGAACAGCAGCTGTCCTTTTGCCACATAGCGTCTCTGCCACTCGCATTGGGGGGGTTAGGGTGGCTAAACGCACGCAAAGAGAAGCGGTCAGATCATCTGCTGGCAAGCTGCGTGTTTTGCTTGTCGCTTGTCGTTGTTTAAAGAGCTGGGAGCAAGTTAAAGTGTCTCTCGCAGGACTTCAAATTGTCTCCCAAGAAGATCACATCTCGTCTACCTAGTTTCCCTCCCCAAGATTTTTTTTTTTATAATAGAGAGAGAGTTTTAAGTTCATTTTGTTACATTGTTTTCATTATTATCTTATTACATTATTTATTTCTTCCTTTCTATATGTGTTAAATTTGTTTCCAGCTTGAATGCCTGTGTTTGTTTTTGTAACCTGTTTCCACCCATGCCCATGTGTTGTTGCTAGTGAAGCTAAGCTAATAAATACAAATATATAGCAGTACTCAATTAATACTTTTAAAACCGAGTAAAGAGATTTCTTTAAGAAGTTAATTGGGTAACACTGTGACCTTTTTATATATTTTGACAGCATATGATTGCTGTGTTTGCTCAGTTGAGTGGAGCTGAATTTACTGTACATTTTCTGTTAAATTCTCATTTTCATTTATGTTCTCAGTGTGTGAACTTAGATTTCAAGAGTATGGCTCAGGTCCGTGGAAAATGACAGTTTTGTTTACTTCCTGAAGGTGTTTCAAAGTACTTTTCTCTTTGTCATGTCATAGGGCTACAATAGAAAAAAATATATAGCATTAAAGATTCTTTTTTTTTTTTTTTCTTTTCACTCCTTCGTTCTGAATGCTTAACACATTCATAATATTCATAACATTTCATACACATCAAATGGACAGAGGTGCCACAGTTGTTTGTTCTTTGTTTTGGTAGCTTATTACTTTTTGCATTACAATCTTCTCAAACATGTGGCATTTGAGATTAAGCCAGTACATTCTAATCATGACAGCTTAATAACAATATTGTGACAGAAAACAAATAATTTACGAAAATCAAAGTTCCCTGTTTTATTACTAAGAAAATATTTAAAAAAAATTGACACCCTAGGTTTACAAGACAGAGAAGGAAAAAGTGGGAAGAAAGATCTAGAAATGTTTAATAAATGCTAACAGAGTGCATATTCAAGGCCTGGAGCAAAACATCCTTAATATTAAAGGGAGTAAGCTGAAAAGCACCGTTTATAAAAGTCAAATGATTTTCATATAATTTTAGAAACAAGAAATTCTACCCTTATTGACACAACACTTTCTTTACCATCCAGTTCACTCCTTGAAGGCAAAAAGGATACAAATACTATATAAAAATATTTGTGTATGTTATCCATATGTGAGGGAGTGTATTGTAGGACAAAGTGGGCATTGCCCATTCTGCTAGGTTTTCGTGGCAGACAAGGCCTGTTAAGACAGGAGATTTAACTAGGATGCAGACATCCAGCTTCTCCTTCCTCCATCTACTTTCCAAAGTAAATGACTGAACTCTTCATACCAGGACCAGCCTGTACTTTATCTGATAACAAAAGTGTGAATCAAAGTTGAACTGCCATATTTGCAGTAGCCTCCCTGCATGTCCTCTCAGTCCAGAAGGTACCAAATAGACACCCAACAACAAAGAGCTATAATTCAACAAATGACAACTGTGATGTACAAAATAATGTGGTTATGAGAATACACTGATTTTGTAACTGGAAGTGATCTTAATCCAATCACAAGAGGTTACAGTTCTTTCAAAAACTACCTACATAAATATATCAGGGGAAATCTAAGAAAACTCTCAGGCGAGCACTCCTGCATACTTGTAACTGGAGAAGTCCCTGGGACACCTCTTTGCTCACACTCCAAAATGACCTCAATTTGAAACCAAAAAGCTGATGATTCATCCCTTTTTGGAAAGCCAAAAGTGAAACCAAGTGAAGCTGTGCCAGCGATTTGAGAAGTAGGGAACTTGCAGTTAAACTCGTGCCAGAAAGAGTAGTGCCTTTCCCTATGAAGTTGAAGACAACACAGTGAAGTGCTTAACTGAGAAAAGCACAGAGCACCTCAACACCTGAACAAAGGACCATATCACAAACAGTAAGAGTGCACTCCAATGCAAGGAGAACCCTCTACACAACATCAGGCATCTTCTTTAAAGACTTGGTATAATAAATTTAATTATTAGTGCCAAGATAAATTAGAACTCTAAATAGGCAAACAGCTAACCTCTTCTGTCTGTCTAATAAATCTTATGTCCTGTCTTATGCAGATATCATATTTCTGTAATCTTTGTTATAATAATAAATTGTATTATTTTGTTTCTTAAAACAAGTGTGCTTCAGCTATCTTGACATAAGTCTGATGGCTGTAGACCACCTTCTACAACAGAGAAACTAAGGAAAATGAAGTAGAAGTCTTATGGAATTAATTACCGCCATTGCCAAAGGCAAGACTGGTAATTAATTAAACAAGCTGAAGCTTAGTAAAGTTAAAGCTCATCCTTCTACAGTATCTATGTATATATAATTGATTGAGATTGTCCACCACCCATTAATATGTCTAATGTTCAGACTGAAGAGGCATGGTCAGATGATGATAGAACAAAGCCTTTACAAACCTAGCCTTGCCAGTCATCAGATACTCCACTGGCTTAAAAAGCTGGCCAAAAGAAGAAATGTAAGCTGCCAAAATCAAGTCTTTGAAACGTCTTACAATGTATGGAACACTCCATCCCAAACCATCATCCACAGATTGCCAGCCAAGTAGTATAGTGGGACTGTAGTGTTAAGACTATTATCCTGAATGACACTTACAACACCTATGGATATATACAAGCAATGTCCCACAAAGGTAAACTGGATGACAATGCCTCAAACAGAAACTGAATGTAGACGACATGTGAGTAGGAGAAGTGTCATGGCAGGATTAACCACTCTTTGAAATGTACCATAAACAGCAGTGTTTGCTGACATAGAAAAATTCTTCCAGTGGTTGAAGAGGGAAAGAACGAAGGGCAGTACAGATGCATTAATCATGGCAGCACAAGAACAAGCACTACACACCAGATCAATTGACAAAATCTAAGGTGCAAAACTGTGCCAAAAAGGTCCCAAGACAAACCAGCACCTAATAGTAGGCTGTAAGGTGTGGGCAGAAACGGCATATATCAAGAGGCAAAAGCAAGTGACAGAGATCAAATAGATGAATATCTGCAACTCGTATTTTGTATCTAATGAGTCTGCACGCAGTTTGTGTGAGGAACTTGCAGATTTGGGTACAACTGCCAATCCTAATTTGATGTGGGAGACCTCCCATGACAAGATCCTGAAGGTTGCTGAGGGTTGTGTTGGTGTTACCGATGTTCCCAGAAGGAGGTGTTTCATCTCGCAAGGCACCCTGGATATCATCGAGAGGAGTTGCAGAGCACTTCACAGTGGCAACTCTGGTCTGTACCGGGAACTGAGGAGGACAGCTGCAAGGGCTCTGAGGGCAAATAAAGAGCCATTTGTTAGAGGAATCTGTGAGCAAGTGACACACCATCTGTTATCTAGCGACCCAGGTCCTGCTTACAGAGGAATCGAAGCATTACGCACATCTAAATCTGTTCCTCGGAGAGTCACAGTCAGGGCAGCTAATAGAACGGTCCTTACAGATGACACTGCAGTTGTGACCCGCTGGGCTGGCTACTTTGAGCAGTTGTTCAAAGCCGATCCTCCAGCTAGGACAGTGGATATCTCTGGGTTCATGGTTCTTGAGGCTGATCCTCCAATTAGCTGTAAACCAGCTGAGGGGAGGAAAGACTGCAGGGATCTGTGGTATCTGGGATGAAGTTCTCCAGGCTGGTGGCAAAGCTGTCGTCCTTGCATTGCAAGTATTCTTTGCTTCCATTTGGGAGACTGGCATCATCCCAACTGACTGGAAGACGGGACTTGTCGTTCCTATCTGGAAAGGGAAAGGTGATTGCCTGGATTGCAGCAACTACAGGGGGATAACTCTGCTCTCGGTGCCGGGTAATGTCCTTGCTAGGGTCATCCTCAGTAGGATCCGTGATCACTTTCTCACCTACCAGCGACTGGAACAGTCTGGTTTTACACCTAAGAAGTCTACCATCGACCGCATCCTGGTACTGAGGGTTCTCATGGAGAGCAAACATGAATATCAGCAGAGTTTCTTTGCAGCCTTTGTAGATTTTTGCTAAGTGTTCAACTCGGTTGATCGAGCTGCCCTGTAGGACATCCTGAGGGTTCGCAGGATCCCCTCGAGGTTGCTGGATATCATTGCTGGCCTGTACACTGGTATTGTGAGTGCTCTGCGTTTTTCCCAGTTGATTCTGGGGTTTGTCAGGGATGTGTTCTTGCTCCTACTCTGTTCAGTGCTTGTATGGACTGGGTGTTGGGCAAGGTTGTGGGGCATCTGTTGGTGAAGAAAGATTCACGGATCTTGACTTTGCTGACGATGCTGTGATCTTCGCAAAGTCAATGGAGGCTCTGATCAGGGCGCTCGAGTAATTGAGCGAGGAGTCTGAGTGTCTGGGCTTGCGAGTGTCCTGGATAAAAACCAAGATCCAGGCCTTTAATGACCTCTTGGGCACAGCCATCAGCAGTGTGTCTGTTTGAAGAGAGAGTGTCGACCTTGTCAAGAGGTTTACTTATCTTGGCAGTGACATTCATGTCTCTGGTGACTCTTCCTATGAAGTCAGTAGACGGATTGGGAGAGCATGGCGGGGTCATGATGTTGCTGGAAAGGGGTGTGTCCATTTATCCATCCATCCTCTTCTGCTTATCCGGGGTCAGGTTGCGGGGGCAGCAGCTTGAGCAGAGAGGCCCAGACTTCCCTCTCCCCGGCCACTTATTCTAGCTTTTCCGGGAGAATCCCAAGGCGTTCTCAGGCCAGCCGGGAGACATAGTCCCTCCAGCGTGTCCTGGGTCTTCCCCGAGGCCTCCTCCCAGTTGGACGTGCCCGGAACACCTCACCAGGGAGGTGTCCAGGAGGCATCCTGATCAGATGCCTGAGCCATCTCATCTGACTCCTCTCGATGTGGAGGAGTAACGGCTCTACTCTGAGCCCCTCCCGGATGACTGAGCTTCTCACCCTGTCTTTAAGGGAAAGCCCAGATACCCTGCGGAAGAAACTCATTTCAGCCACTTGTATTTGCGATCTCGTTCTTTCGGTCACTACCCATACCTCATGACCATAGGTGAGGGTAGGAACGTAGATCGACTGGTAAGTTGAGAGCTTTGCCTTACAGCTCAGCTCTTTTTTCACCACGACAGACCGATGCAGAGCCCGCATCACTGCGGATGCCGCACCGATCTGCCTGTCGATCTCACGGTCCATTCTTCCCTTACTCGTGAACAAGACCCCGAGATACTTGAACTCCTTCACTTGGGGTAGGATCTCTCCCCCAACCCTGAGAGGGCACTCCACCCTTTTCCGGCTGAGGACCATGGTCTCGGATTTGGAGGTGCTGATTCTCATCCCTGCCGCTTCACACTCAGCTGCGAACCGATCCAGAGAGAGCTGAAGATCACGGCCTGATGAAGCAAACAGGACAACATCATCTGCAAAAAGCAGTGACCCAATCCTGAGTGCACCAAACCGGACCCCTTCGACACCCTGGCTGCGCCTAGAAATTCTGTCCATAAAAGTTATGAACAGAATCGGTGACAAAGGGCAGCCCTGGCGGAGTCCAACTCTCACTGGAAACGGGCTCGACTTACTGCCGGCAATGCGGACCAAGCTGTGACACCGGTTGTACAGGGACCGAACAGCTCTTATCAGGGGGTCCGGTACCCCATACTTCCGGAGCACCCCCCACAGGATTCCCCGAGGGACACGGTCGAACGCCTTTTCCAAGTCCACAAAACACATGTAGACTGGTTGGGCAAACTCCCATGCACCCTCCAGGATTCTGCTAAGGGTGTAGAGCTGGTCCACTGTTCCGTGACCAGGACGAAAACCACACTGTTCCTCCTGAATCCAAGGTTTGACTATCCGACGGACCCTCCTCTCCAGAACCCCCGAATAGACTTTTCCAGGGAGGCTGAGGAGTGTGATCCCTCTGTAGTTGGAACACACCCTCCGGTCCCCTTTTTTAAAGAGGGGGACCACCACCCCGGTCTGCCAATCCAGAGGCACTGTCCCCGATGTCCATGCGATGTTGCAGAGACATGTCAACCAAGACAGTCCTACAACATCCAGAGCCTTGAGGAGCTCCGGGCGTGTCTCTTACACCCCTGGGGCCCTGCCACCAAGGAGTTTTTTGACCACCTCAGTGACCTCAGTCCCAGAGATGCGAGAGCCCACCTCAGAGTCCCCAGGCTCTGCTTCCTCATTGGAAGGCATGTTAGTGGGATTGAGGAGGTCTTCGAAGTACTCCCCCCACTGACCCACAACACCCGAGTCAAGGTCAGCAGCGCACCATCCCCACCATATACGGTGTTGACACTGCACTGCTTCCCTCTCCTGAGACGCCGGACAGTGGACCAGAATCTCCTCGAAGCCGTCCGAAAGTCGTTCTACATGGCCTTTCCAAACTCCTTCCACGCCCAAGTTTTTGCCTCGGCTACCACCGAAGCCGCATTGCGCTTGGCCTGCCGGTACCTATCAGCTGCCTCCAGAGACCCACAGGACAAAAAGGTCCTATAGGACTCCTTCTTCAGCTTGACGGCATCCCTCACTTCCGGTGTCCACCAACGGGTTCGGGGATTGCCACCACGACAGGCACCGGACCACCTTACGGCCACAGCTCCGGTCAGCCGCCTCAACAATAGAGGCACAGAACATGGCCCATTCGGACTCAATGTCCCCCACCTCCCTCGGGACGTGGTCGAAGTTCTGCTGGAGGTGGGAGTTGAAGCTACTTCTGACAGAGGACTCTGCCAGCCGTTCCCAGCAGACCCTCACAACACGTTTGGGCCTACCAGGCCTGACCGGCATCCTCCCCCACCATCGAAGCCAACTCACCACCAGATGGTGATTGGTTGACAGCTCCACCCCTCTCTTCACCCGAATGTCCAAGACATGTGGCTGCAAGTCCGATGACACGACCACAAAGTCGATCATGGAACTGAGGCCTAGGGTGTCCTGGTGCCAAGTGCACATATGAACACCCCTATGCTTGAACATGGTGTTCGTTATGGACAATCCGTGATGAGCACAGAAGTCCAATAACAAAACACCGCTCGGGTTCAGATTGGGGGGGCCATTCCTCCCAATCACACCCTTCCAGGTCCCACTGTCATTGCCCACGTGAGCATTGAACTCTCCCAGCAGAACGAGGGAGTCCCCAGAAGGTATGCCCTCTAGCACCCCCTCCAGGGACTCCAAAAAGGGTGGATACTCCAAACTGCTGTTCGGCGCATACGCACAAACAACAGTCAGGACCCTCCCCCACCCGAAGGCGGAGGGAGGCCACCCTCTTGTTCACAGGGGTAACCCCCAATGCACAGGCTCCAAGTTGGGGGGCAATAAGTATCCCCACACCTGCTCGGCGCCTGTCACCGGGGGCAACTCCAGAATGGTAGAGAGTCCAGCCCCTCTCAAGGAGATTGGTTCCATAGTCCAAGCTGTGTGTCTAGGTGAGTCCGACTATATCTTGCCGGAACCTCTCGACCTAACGCACTAGCTCTGGCTCCTTTCCCTTCAGATAGGTGGCATTCCACGTCCCAAGAGCCAGTTTCCGTAGCCGAGGATCAGACCGCCAAGGTCCCCGCCTTCGGCCACCACCCAACTCACACTGCACCCAACCTCCTTGGCCCCTCCCATAGGTGGTGAGCCCATGGGAAGAAGGACCCACCTTACCTCTTCGGGCTGTGCCCGGCCGAGCCCCATGGGTGCAGGCCCGGCCACCAGGCGCTTGCCATCGAGCCCCACCTCCAGGCCTGGCTCCAGAGGGGGGCCCCAGTGACCCGCATCCGGGCAAGGGAAAACATCGTCCAAAGTCATCATTGGAGGTTTGCTGAACCGCTCTTTGTCTCATCCCTCACCTAGGACCAGTTTGCCTTGGGTGGCCCTACCAGGGGCATAAAGCCCCGGACAACAGAGCTCCTAGGATCATTGGGACACGCAAACCCCTCCACCACGATAAGGTGACGGTTCAAGGAGGGGAAGGGGTGTGCCTTTGCAAAAAGGACGAAGGTCCAAAAATTTAGACTCCTGGTGCTTCCTGTCTTGCTGACGCTATCCAATGACCTGAGACAAAGGCTGGACTCCTTTGGTCCTGTGTCACTCTGGAAAATCCTTCGGTACTGTTGGTTTGACTTTGTGTCGAATGAGAGGTTGCTCATGGAGTCCTGAATGAGGCATATTACCTACATTGTGAGGGAGCGTCAGTTACAGTGCTATGGCCATGTGGCGCGTTTCCCTGAGGGTGATCTGACTCGTAAGATCCTCATTGTTGGGGACCCGAGTGGCTGAACGAGGCCAAGGGGTCACCCACGTAACACCTGGCTGTGGCAAAAAGAGGGTAATTTCCGTAGGGTGGGACTGGATCGCGGCAGTCTGCCTTGGGGGGTTGCAAACCGGATCCTGAGTTGTTTCGTTGTGTAGTAGGTGCGGCAAAGCACTGTACCACTTCATGCTCCCCAAATTAACTTGACTTGTATTCCTTGCAGATTCCAAAGTTCAAATGGAAGGAACCAAAGAGAGCAGTGAAAACAGCAAATCTATGGTTTTGTTAAGTTTGGGATCTGGAGAGAGAAACAAGTAATAGCTATGCACCTTAGTAGAACAACCTTCGAAAGAAGGAATATGACTAACTGGAAAAACAGATGAAACTTGATTATAGAAACACTCTGGACTATGTCACTATGCTATAGTCAACAGCACAACTTGTCGAGATCGAGTCAAAGTTGAGTGTAAGGGTATGTCAAGATCAAGTCCAAATATAAGCAAGGCCAAGCCTTAGATAATTGTTTCCATTTCAAATCTGCCAATTCTGTGATTAAAGTATCTGAGACTCAATTTAATTGTGTTCTTGCAGATTCACTTTGGATTTTAGCATGTTAAAGAATAACACCAGTTGTTGAGTGTGTGGGCGCATACAAAAGAACACTGAAATATCCTGGTCAACATTTAGCTCTAATCACATACAAAATATGGTCATATTCCAAAGTAGTGTTTATATATTTTTTTTTTTTTTTTTTTTGAGTTTTGTGTAAATGTTTACTTTTTTAGATGATCATGTTTCAGTTTTATTTGCAATGATCAAAAAAACAAGTGCAGTGAAATAATAGTTTAGGGTCAAATAAAGTTTTATCGTTTATTTAAAATAAGACTTTTTTTACCTGGCAATTCATTCAACAGTCTCAAAATATGTAACTGCACCCTTATAAAGGATGTTGTGCTGCACTGAAGTAAAATCAAGCACAGTTTCGAGACTATGCTGCATCAGATTAAATTATAATGTATCACATAAAGTCAAATCATCTTTGTATTATACAAGTATACTAGTAACATGCTCTGTGCTGTTAAGTAACTGCACATAGGTTACAAAGATAAAAATGCTCTATCCATATTGCATATTAAGCAATACATTAGTCACTTAAAATGCTAAAGCTGCAAAAACTCAACTTAGTTAGATTTTAAAAGAGTTTGGTACCTGCTCTATACAAATAATTGTTACTGCTTTCTAATGTGTGTTAAGAACTTATTCCATGTTGATAACATGTACAGTATGTGCACATCTCTCTAATTACAGTGCTCCTTACTATCCTTGCAGTACTACAAAAGTCAGTGATTGTACTTGAGAAATAGGGGGATATTAATGGGAGTTTTCTCAACTTTTTGATCATTTGATTGCAGTTTTTGATAGTGTTTGAAATATTATAAAATGTTATTTATTCTTCTATTAGACTGGATTAGGAATCACTTGCGGACAGTTTTCTTTTATCCTGCAAGATTTTACAACAATTCATTTTTACTATACATAAGCCACAAATTATAATCTACTAATTTAAGTGCATTGAGTTTATAGAATGTGACATAGACTATGGATCATTACTTTTTTTTTTTTTAAAAAGTGTCAAAGTTTATAACCAAATAATATGCACACTGGTATACAATATACATAACATTTAGTTAGTTAAAAACTTTTTGAATGAATAGTTATGTCATACAAATCCTGAGAACAAAATGCATTTTCAACTAAACAACAAAAGTTGCTGTAGATATTGTCGTTGGAAACAAATGAAGCCTCAGTTGTTGTGATAAAGAGACAGATCACATTTTTGTGCTTTTAGGGACAGACTGAGTAGTCTTCTGACAAGCAGAACTTGGTACAGTTAAACCCTCAATATTTTAGTGAATCACACCAAGGTGCTAACCAAAGGATCCACCGTTAAGTCAGAGACAGCTGCCAGGTTTTACCTATTCGTCACTAGAATTCAAATGAATGCTGCTTTTCCAGAACAAGCCATTGCCTTGTGTTCATAACAATCAGATGCAGTGTTAAGCACACAGTCGGTTCTCCTGCCTAGTAACAACATCCTTGAATCAATACAAATTCATTACAAAGAACAGGAGAATAATAATAATAATTTCCAAAATTAACTAGAATTGATCAGGACATTCTCTAACATGATTCCAACTGGTAACAGCAAAAAACATATTTTGTGAAAATGCACAAAGAAAGTAAGCACAGTGAACTCAGACCTTTACTATAGGAATCCAAGCATGAACGTGCTTCTCATGCAGAGGGAAAAACAACAAATCAACAAAAAATATATAAATAAGTAATAAATATAATTTAGAAAGTAGCTGGTATTGCTTTAGGCCAAAGACCATCTTTAATGAAAGTAGCAGGCAAGACTGAGACAAGTCTGATTACCAGTACTCGCCAAGTCCAAAACATGTCAGACAAGAGAAGAGACTGTCAATAGACAAGATAGAGCATATTTACTAAAAGACTAAACGTTGGAGACATTGAAAAGCAGAGCGAATGAAAAGATGTGTGGTCAGAATTGGAGGCCAATGGACAAAGCAAAGCAAAACGGTAGTGTGGATGAAATGAGAAACAGAGTACAGCATTTGGTCATCCATATTTTGGAGGTGTTTGAGAGCTGTGATCGCAGTTGATGGAAGCCTTACCAGGGGAGAGTTACCATCTTCTAGTGAACATTTTAAGAGATGTACTGTGGCTTTCTATAATCAGCACTGAATAACTCTGGTTATCCACTATCATTAGAGAATAATTCAAGGTTGAACATTTGTTAAACATTAGCAATTATGTTCTATAGAATGAGCAGTAATTTTTGTATTTTCATTTACACTCATTACTCATATTGTAACTTTTATTAAGGTATATAGAAACTTCATTCACTGTTCTTACTTTCGCTTTCCTCATAATCCTTTTTACCAAACACATGTAATTGTCTCTACAAGATTAGTGTAAAAATATAAATTTTCTGATTAATCGTTATTTTTCATTTAAATGATTCAATGTTAGTTCTGAAAGATTTAATCTCCTGAATCTGTAACCTGCTCCATTACTATACTCAGCAAAAAAAGAAACATCCTCTGACTTTCAACTGTTTTTACTTTCAGTAGACTTAATGTGTAAATATTTGTATGAACTCTAAAAGAGTCAACACCATAAGACATAAACTAAAAATGTTTCACAAT
>JANRMT010062792.1:14516353-14538910 GCA_026402145.1 Polypterus bichir lapradei
TACACAGTCCTGAAAAAGGGACGTTTCTTTTTTTGCTGAGTATATATGTAGATTTTTGCTTATCTTCATATTTTTTTTTTCTATGGCTCTCCACAGAAAAAGCATTTTACTACTTCACATAAAATGGTTTGTCCTTTTTAACTGAAATCAGCACCTTAAACACTTAAATCAAATCAGATATGTGGACTTGCTGCAGATTCAAATGTGCGTTGGTAAAGAACAACTGAATAAAAGCAAAACCATATGTAAGCTGTGCAACTTGGATGTTAATTATCATTGTAATACAACAAATTTGAGAAATCGTTTATCTTGTCATCACCCATAAAAGTAATCTCAGTCAACATCCAAACGAGTAGAACCTAAAAAATCTACACTGGAGATGGCGGGTAGCTCCAAGCTTCTGTTTTAATTCACCTTGTCGTCAAAAAGAAATGGCATCTATTGCAGTTTTTATCTGTAAAGAATAAGAGACCCTACAACAAGCATCATCTGGCAAAGCAAAGGTGGGCAGCTGTTGGAATTTTCAGAGCAACCTATGATGCACAAGTGAGTGTGTGCTCAAATCAGCCAACTTGAAGTAGCTTCATATTAGCAGTATTATCAGTCACAATGGCTGCTTCTTTTTCTTTTATGTTCTGTCCATTCAATGTTGCTGTCAATAGTCATCAGCTCTAGATCCTCATTTTTAAAATGCTTCCTTTTTGTCTAGGCTGATTAACCTGACTGCTACCAGTGAGCAAATGAAGATATGTGTAACATGTAGAACGTATGAGTCTTCCCACTGTATCTTTAATTTCGACTAATTCAAGATTATTTTAAATGCCCAATAGGGAAATAAATTTGGCCAACAGTTCAGCTGAAGGAGGTCTACATGGAGATTCATAGCACACAAATAGGTTATTGATTAATATTTATAATTAAATGAGAAAAATTTGATTAGTTTTTATTATTCGCAAGATGATATAGATGTTTATTATAAAGTAGATGCCATTGCATTGTATTAAAACAAGGAACCCCCCCCCGTAATATGTGTGTAGCCGATTATGGTTAATTTTGAATGATTGCAGTGCTGTGAAATTTTTTTTTTTTTATGGAGCAATGATATTTTGTTCCACATCTTTCAAATACCGATGTTAACTGTTCATTACTAATCAAGTATTTCTTCTTAAATGTCATTCCATGCTTATGCATATGTTGTGAAATCACAATGTTGACACCCTTCAAATAAAGTGTTACTGGAATTTGTCACATTATATTAATGTTCTCTATGCATCGTTAAGTAATCTCATTTTTAAAGAAAAAAAAAAGCCACCACTTCAAATATATCAGTGCACGCTAATTCAGTCAAGATTAAATTGATATGGAATCGGTGCATTGTGAATCAGTATGGATTGGAATCTAGACATCAGTGCTGATACCCAGCCCTAGTCTCTTCTTCTCTAATAAGAAGTGAATTTATACTAGCATGAAGTAAAGCATGTGGTTTCAACATAATGCTGGCTGAAACCAAATGAGAATGTTGTTTAGGTATACAGTTTTAGAAAACTGCATTAAAAAGGGACTTTTTTTTTACTCTGACTTTATCAATGAAAGTAATGCAGTACCGGTCACACAATGCTGAGTAAACTATATATTGCTGCATTGGCTACATTTTGATTAAGTGCTAGAAAACTATAGAGAAAATGTAGAAATGAGTTTAGAGGGGCACTTGATGCATCCCTTATTTAAACTAAGCTTTGACTATTTGTAAAGAGCATACCAATGAAATCACGATTACTGACATCTCTCGACAAATTTAGCTTTTATTGTTTTAAAGTTAGAAGCAGAGACTTCTGTTAAACCCCCTTTTTGGAGTAGCAGCTTTTATACTCCAGTGAACATGATGTTTGTTAGACCTTTTATAAGGTAACAGATTGTTGAACGAGCAGAGCTTAATTTTAAAGCAATTGCATTAGTACTAACTCATATTCACAGGCACATCTATTAACTCCATCTGTCAGTTGTACCTGGCGTACTTTACAGAATAACTATACTGATGTTATGCATGAATGACAAGGTGAAATGTATTTATTTTAGCGTAATGGCATCCTCACTTGGCTATACACTCTATGGAAAACTAAGTATAGCAATTAAAATGTTATTTTTGTTAACAATTACTGTACTTGGTATTTACCCTTCCACACTCGGCACTGTGCAGAGCTATTGTCTATAGTATTTGCAAGACATTTTCAACCAGTCTCTGGATCTGTGTATTGTTCCTGCCTATTTCAAGACCTCCACCATCGTTCCAGTAGCAAAACAATTAAAGGTCACAGGCTTAAATGACTAGAGACCCGTAGCTTTAACCTCTGTGGTAATGAAGACCTTTGAATGCCTTATTTTGAATTACCTTAAGAATATTACAAAAGACTTTCTGGACCCATTTCAGTTTGCATACAAAGCCAACCAGTCTGTGGATAATGCAGTGAATTTAGGTGTGAGCTTCATTTACCAGCACCTTGATACACCAGAGGCATATGTGAAGATCTTGTTTGTGGATTTCAATGCAATCATCCCAGAATATCTAGATAAGAGACTCGCCCAGTTCAACTTGCCTAGTTCAATCTGCCATTGGATCACAGACTTTCCTTACAGATAGGAAACAGTATGTGTGGAAGGGCACACGCAAGTCACCCATTAACCCTTAGTACTGGTACACCACAGGATGTGTCCTTTGGCCACTATTCTTCTCACTTTATACAAATGACTGCACCTCTGGTGATAAGTCTGTCAGAATTCTTAAATTTGCAAACGACATAACACTAATAAGACCTCATTTCAAACAATGATGAGTCTATATACAGACCAGGGGCCTCATGTATAAATGGTGTGTACACACAGAAATGTTGCGTAAGAACTTTTCCATGTTCAAATCACGATGTATAAAACCTACACTTGGCGTAAAGCCACACACTTTTCCACGGTACCTCATACCTTGTCGTACGCAAGTTCTCCGCTCGCTTTTGCAGACTGGCGGCACCCAGCATCAAAGCAGTGCTACTGTTCCTGTGTGGTTACTCTTTTATTTTCCTGACGCAGCTTTATAAATACACTGAAACTAACTACATATTGTTTATTAGTGTAATGCATCTGATCGTAATTAACTTGTAACAATATAATGGTCCAGGGAATAGCCATTGTATTCCAAATACCATAACTGCTTACTCTCACTGCACCTTCTTCTTCTTTCAGCTGCTCCCGTTAGGAGTTGCCACAGCGGATCATCTTTTTCCATATTATTCTCACTGCACCACTCGTTTATATCACTGTATCTGAGTGGGGAATCACAGCAGCAGCTGATCGGAAAGAGAATTATCGGTATACAGCATCAAGCCCACGCTGCCTCAGCCACGGCAAAACGTTTCAAAGCCTTTCCTGTAGAGACCTCGCGGTTCAGAAACAGCTTCATCCCAAGAACTTTAAACGCACTTAATCAATTACTCCTTGTAGAACTGTTTGTACTCATAAGTACAATCACCTCACTGTAAACTTGCACTACAGTTATAATATTACACAACCTGAGCCACTTTTTTAAAGTGTGTATTTACATATGATGATGATATCATTTTTAAGATGAAATGCAGCAAAATATGCTTATTATATTATACAGATAAAACTTTAACTTCATTTAAATAATCTATATTCTTCACTGGGACTGGCGTGAAGGATAGAATAATTAAACATGTACTACGAAAATATTTCAATGTTCCTTAAACGTTCTGAAGAATCAGCGCTCTAAGCTTACAGATGGCTTAACGTCTATTACAGAGCTGATTGTGTGGCGATCGGTTACTTGGAGAAAGAAAAGCAAGGACTGCAGGGGCGGCCACGCCAATATATATCTATACTAATAAAAGGCAAAGCCCTCACTGACTGACTGACTGACTGACTGGCTCCCTCGCTCACTCACTCACTCACTCACTGACTCATCACTAATTCTCCAACTTCCCATGTATGTAGAAAGCTGAAATTTGGCAGGCTTATTCCTTACAGCTTACTTACAAAGGTTAAGCAGGTTTCATTTCGAAATTCTACACGTAACAGTCATAACGGTCGATAACGTCCGCCATGTTATTTATGGCCACATCTTCACGAAATTTGGTAGGCGGCTTCCCTGCACTAACCGAAACCGATTTACTTACTTATTTCGATGGTATGACGCCACTGTCGGCCGCCATATTGAACTTTCCAACGTCACCAATTTTCCAACTTCCCGTGTAGGTAGAAGGCTGACCCCATCTTCATGAAATTTGGTAGGTGGCTTCCCTGAGCTAAACCGAAACCAATGTACATACTTATTTCGGTGGTATGACGCCACTGTCGGCCGCCATATTGAACTTTCCAACGTCACTAATTCTCCAACTTCCCGTGTAGGTAGAAGGCTGAAATTTGGCAGGCTCATTCCTTACAGCTTACTTACAAAAGTTAAGTAGGTTTCATTTCGAAATTCTACGCGTAATGATCATAATAGTCAACAACGTCCGCCATGTTGAACTTTCTTATTTATGGCCCCATCTTCTCGAAATTTGGTAGGCGGCTTCCCTGCACTAACCGAAACCAATGTACGTACTTATTTCGGTGGTATGATGCCACTGTCGGCCGCCATATTGAACTTTTCAACAGTCTTTGTTACTTATGGGCCCATCTTCAAGAAATTTGGTACACGGGTTCCCAACGCTAACTGAATCCTACTTACATACATATATACGTCCATAGCCTGCAGCTCGGTCACCGTGTGACGTGGCGTTGTGTCCCCTTTCCCAACGCCTCCCACGTTGTTGGATGCCTGCCGTACGTCGCTCCGGTCACTACATTCCCTTCCTTGCTTCGCCACAGGATTCACGTCTCCCTACTGATAACTACAGCCTTTTTGTTTAATCCACGGCTTCTCCGCTGTTTTATTGTTTGTTTATTACAATTATAGTTATTGTATAGGTATTTTAGACTTACTTTACATTTCTCAGGTACCCATTTCCTTTATCATTCCAACCCCCATTACCATGTCTATCGAGGTGATCACTATTGATCAAAGTACTGTCACTTACTGAGTGGTTTCCATGCCCGAAGATGGCACCTACCTTTTCCATTCTTTGTTACATATTGCACGGCCATATCAGGCTCACTCTTGATTTCCAGAGGAACATTGTGTCTTATGTATTGAATGACTGGGACAGGTTCAAGGTGTGGACTGATGATGGTATAGGAGATAATTATACTACACAGGAGCACTATAAGAGTGAAATGCTTAAGCCCTTCACCTATGGTTCTGCATGTGAGTTGATGGCTGCTGCTGAATTGTTCGGTTGTCGCTTTCAAGTGTACCGAAATAGCCAAATATTTTACACCTTTCGACAACCGCCAATACCTCTTAAACATCTTAGATTCACAGGTGACGATTTCAGTAGTGGACACTTTGATGTTTATGAATGTTTAAACTCCCAAAAGCTGGATGTAATTTTATCGATGAAACCGGTTGTGTGCTTACAACGCTTGACAGATGCCGAATGTCACTTCAACACAACAAATCCTGCAAATACTATCGTAATTGAAACAAACCATGAAACTCAAACCGGTTATGACAGCAGCAATCCAAGCTGTCAGATTTGAGACAAGATTACTGTTCACATGGGTAACTGTAAGTTGCATGCTCAAGAGTAAGCTCAGCGCACAGCTTGGTCATGTTACAACCGGAGGGCCGAACTGACAACATGGTATACAAAGAGATCCTTAACAAATAATTATTGGCATATTTTCCCTCAGTTTAAAAAGGTTTCATTTTCTTCTTAATAAAAATTTTAATGCCGTACTTCGCCGCTGCGAAGCGCAGGTATTTTGCTAGTCTATACTAATAAAAGGCAAAGCCCTTACTGACTCATCACTAATTCTCCAACTTCCCGTGTAGATAGAAGGCTGAAATTTGGCAGGCTCATTCCTTACAGCTTACTTACAAAAGTTAGGCAGGTTTCATTTCGAAATTCTAAGCGTAACGGTCATAAGTGGAACCTACTTGCATACATATATACAGCCATAGCCTGTAGCTCGGTCTCCGTGTGTTGCGAAGTTGCGTCCCTTATCGTCACGCCTCCCACGTAATTGAGTGCCTGCCCCATATAAGGCCGTCCGTCAGCAGCAATCCAATAGACACGCTGCCGCTAAATATTCGTGGGTGAAGGACTGTGCTTATGCAAACGAAGATGAGATAGTTGGGGATAGAGTAGTGTTTGGCACAAACTCAGTGAAAGTGCGAGAGAAACTTTTAAGTGCCAGGTCTTAGCTAACATTAAATAAAGCCGTGGACATCGCAAGATCGCACGAGATAGCACAAGCACAGCTGAGAACCTTCGATGCATGTACTCCGAGCGGCTCACGTGAACTGACTGTGAATGCAGTACGCAGAGAACAAGCAAGAGCTCCAAAGAGCACAGAACAAAAAATGCATTACACAATGGAGAAGGCAGCAAAAGAATATGAAGCGAGTGACGCATACAAGCATATTCATAAGTGCAGCTACTGCGGAAAAAAAGCACGGTGTAAACCATAAGTTTAAATTAAATTTATAGACAAGCTGCCGCTGGCGTTTGTCATGACTACGACAAATACGATATTCACGAGATAAAAGTTTAATGAGAAGACGCAGGGTATAAAAGAGACTTTTGACCACTTTGTAACGGAGTTAAAATTGCTGGTGAAGGACTGAGCTTATGCAAACGAATAGAAAGCAAATGTTACGTTATTTTTAAAATGTTTCCTTTTCTTTTAAATAACTTCTTTAACACACTTCTTCTTCGCTGCAAAGCGTGGGTATTTTTCTAGTCTTACTATATATTGCAGCCTTACTCTGAACTCGTATATGACTGCAAAGGTCATTGCTGATCCAACTAACCCAGGGCATCACCTTTTCCAAAGACCTCTCTTCACCAGCCGTCTTGTGCAGTGAAAGCTAAAGCAACACATCACCTATTTTTTTTCCCCACGTTCATTTATTCTTGTTAATCATGTCTGAGCTCCTACTCAGTATCTGTGTATACCTTCACACTAGACTGACTGGACATTTTAATCCTCCAATCTCTTTTTTATTTTTTTGTATTTCCCCTTTATGCTTCATCATATTTTATCCTTTTATATTTTATCTTCTTGTATTTATATTTTGTATTCTATACTGTCCATACATGTTGCACCAGTACTATCAAGATAAATTCCTAATATACACATTAGTGTACCTGGCCAGAAAATGAATTCTGATTCTGAACAGCTCCTCAGCACTTTTGCTTTGAGCATTATCCAGTGTGACCTGCATGAGGTGCTCCTGCTCCCCAAACCCTACATAGACAGACACAGGCACAAGTTCAGCAACGCATACAAGCTTTTATTCTGTGGGAAATGCTTCCCAGTCATTTCCCATCACCAAAACATAGCACAAAAGCACAGTGAAGAACAGCAATACAGCATTCTTTGTTTTTGTCTGTCTTTCTCTTTCTTCCTGTCTGCCTCTACTACTTCCAGCAAGCTTTGTCCTCTTTCTCCTAACTCTGGCTCCGGAAGGAAGGCAGCGCGATTCTTTTATGCTGCATCCGGGAGTGCTTCCTGTGACCCATTATTGTGGTCCGTGCAGCACCCACGGGGACCATCAGGGTTGAGTTGGCAAATTTCAAACCCCATGATGCCCTGTAGGGATATGAGTCACTGCTGCAACCCATAGAGGCTGCCATCTAGCAATCCGTGTTTTTCTTGGGGTTTGGGTATTTCTATATTTTTACATTTAAAATGACATGGCTGGCAATGTTTTGGATACTCGGAATAATTCTGCAGACAGATGTAGTAAAATATAGTCATTAAATTAATAACTTGGAAATCACTGTATTTTGCCGTTATTACAGGTGTTACTTGTATATTACTGTTAAAATTAAGAAAAATAAATTGAGCCAATTGGGTGTAACACAGGTAGAATATTTTTATTCTAAAAGCATTTAACCTCATGTGCGATAGTTACAAATATATTATGATTAAATGACCTACATCATAAACAGATAAACCAAATGTAGCATACATATATGAAGGTCAGCTATTTAATCAATCTGCAATCAAACTACAAAATATCAGTTAAACACAAAAATGTTAGCAGATCAAGTACCACTATGCATTCTAAAAGCTGAAGGAAAAAGTTAATGCATCTATATGCAAGAGGAGGATTTTTGAAATCCACCATAAACTGAATTTGGAAGGCAGTGTGAACTGGAGTTGTATCTTTGTAACTTCTTAGTTCTAATTTTAGTCCTTGCTGCCCTGTTTTAAATTAACTTTGTAGTAGTAAGTGAATGATTTGTATAGCTCAATCATCTATTCTGTTAGAAATAACAGCTTTTTAAGATAATGTAGCTTAAGAAATTGTCTTAATTTTTTTACTTAATTTCTTTGACACACTGGCAATTTTCAAACCTAACTTGGAATCCATTAAAATAAAATTCAAATCCTGTAATTTAAGGTTTGTCAGTATTCTTAACTATTTGGAGTTACCACTTAATAATAGAAATACACTTCTCAAAAATTAAGAGAACACTTAATTCACACATTGCATCTTGATGAACAAAATATTCAAGTGAAAAATGTTTACTGAGTACTACTGTGTAATTCGTTGTGAACAAAATGATGTAAAAATGGTCAATGTAAACAAAAATCACCAACCAGTTGAGGACTGGATTCAACATCACACCAAAAATCAAAGTCAAAAATTTAAATCACAGGCTGATCCAACTTGTGTGAATTTCTTCACGGCAACTCATATTTGACTCAGTATTGTGTATTGCCCCCACATGCCTCTATGCACTCCCAATGTCTGGGCATGCTTCTGATAAGATGGTGTCATGGGGGATCTCCTCTTATACCTGGATCAGGGCATCGTGCGCTCTTGGACAGTCTGTGGCACCACTTGGCAGCATGGATGTACCGATATGCAACATCACAGAGGTTCTCAATATGATTCAGGTCTGGGGAACATGTCGGGTTGGCCAGTTAATGGCATCAACACCTTCATCATCCTGGAACTGCCTACACACTTTGTCCACATGAGGCTGGGCATTGTTCTGCACCAGGAGGAACACAGGACCCACTGCACCAACGTCAGTTCTGACAATGGCTCTGAGGATTTCATCCCGGTACCTAATAGCAGTCGGGGTACCAGTGCCTTGCACATGGAGGTCTGTGTGACCCTCCAAGAGTATGCTGTCTTAGATCCTCACTGACCCACCGACACAAACTGGTCATGCTGAATGAGGTTGCAGGCTGCATAACATTTGCCACGGTATCTCCAGACTCTTCACGTCTGTCACATATGCCTGAAAATTTCCAAGTATTTACTGGAGGCTATTTCTAAGTAACAGGGTGGCTTTATTACCTTCTCCTAGGCACCATCTCCTTAAGCATGGGAATGCCATCCCTCTCAGTTCTGAATTGTTATTTACAATAACTCATTTGAACTGAAATAATTCAATAAAAACTGTAGTTTGTTGACTAATATTTCACTGTAAATCCATTTTATTAGCATTTCTTATCTTGGAAAATGAAAAAAATGTTTTGTAAATTAAAATAATAATTCTTAATTTGTTCTTCATGTAAATATTTTAAAGGCTGAACTAATTGGACAGAGCCTTTTTGATTATGTGCATCCAAAGGATATTGCCAAGGTGAAGGAACAACTTTCTGCTTCTGATGTATCACCACGGGAGAGACTAATAGATGCCAAAAGTGAGTTGCTATGTTTAAATATGCAAGTATTTTTTGTTAAGGTTTATGTTTTCAAGATATGCATATTAATTTTCATTAATTTCATCTTGTAAAACATTTTTTTTCGTTTCTAGCTTTAGGTGGTATTTGAAAAAATGTTTAAAGGAGGAAATATATTTAGTACTACATTATAAATGGCAGTGTGTAATTAAAATATACTGTTATTTTGTTTTATGTGTATTCAGGGCTAAAACCTAGCTAAGCTTTTCTTGTGTAAGGATTTGGAATTCTGCAACTGGTGTCAGAATCATGAAACTTTATAGTTTTTAGTGCTTCCAACAGAATATTTATATTAGTGGTATGGATTCAGTTGAAGGGTCACTACTAGAGAGAAGATACAAATAAATGAATAATAAATATTAAAAATGTGAAGAATGTCTTTTTACAAGAAAACAGGAATACATACTGATTTGTAATTAAATTGCTTTGGTGTATTCAGAAAGTATTCAGACACCTTCACTTAACTGCACACTTTAATGTGTTGTAGATTTAATTTTAAATGAATAATAATGACAGAAAGAAAACATTTTCAAAAAGTTTTGCAATTTTATTAAAAATCAAAACTTTAAATGTATCATTTACATAAATATTTAGACCCTTCACTGTAACACTCTGAATTGTAGTCAGGTGCATTCTGTTTGCTTTAATTCTCCTTGAGAAGTGTCTAGAACTTGATTGGAGCCGACATGTGACAAATTGATTTGACTGGACGTTGTTTAGAAATGCACATATCTATGTAAATAAGGTCCCACAATTCACACTGCAAGTTAGGACAAAATCCTAGCTGTGAAATCCAAGAAAAACTCTGTAGACCTCTGTGATCAAGGAAAGGGTTTAAAGTTATTTATAAAGCTTTAAGTGTTTTAGGGGCACAGGGGCCTCAATAATTGTGAAATGAAAGATCTTTGAAACCACCAGCAAAACTGAATAACTGGGCAAGAAGAACCACTGGTCACTCTAACAGAGCTTCAGAAGTCCTCTGCTGAGATAGAACTTGTTGGAAGGATGACCGTCTCAGCAACACTCCCATTAATCAGTTGTTTATGTCAAAGTGGCTTGAAGGAAGTCACTCCTTAGTAACAGGCATGTAACAGTTTAAAGGGCTTAGAGAGAGAGAGAGATGGGAAAAAGATTCTTTGGTGTGGTGAGAACAAAAAATGAACTCTTTGGACAGAACTCCAAGCTTTATGTCTGGTGAAGACATTAATTTCATTGCTGATGACTTGCCTAATACCATCCATAATGTGAAGGATGGTGGTAGCAGTATCATGCTGTTTGAGTGCATCTCAATGGCATGAACAGGGAGACTGGTCAGAATTTTGAGGGACGGAGGAATGCAGTCAGATACAGAGAGGTCTTTAAAGAAAACCTGTTCCAGACTGCATACAATCTCAGACTAGGACACTTCAGCGACAATAACCCAAAGTATACAGCCAAGACAGTGCTGGAGTGGCTTTGGTAGAAGTCTCCGATTGTCATTAAGTGGTCCAGCCAAACCCATAATTAAGTCCCACAGAATGTCTGTGAAGGGATCTGAAGATGGCAGTTTACAGGTAGTTCCCATCTAATCTAATGGAGCTTGAGAGAATCTGCAGGAAGAAGTGGGAAAATTGCTCGAAACCAAGTTTGCAAAGCTTGTAGAGACTTACTCAAGAAGACTGTAATTTCTGCTTAAGGGGCTTCTACAAAGTACTGAACTAAAGGTCTTAGTGCTTACATGAATCAGAGATTTCAGTTTTTGATTTTTTAATACATTTGCAACCTTTCAGAAAACATACTTTCATTTTGACATTATGGATTATTAAGTATAAATTGGTGGTCAAAAATGGCAAATTGATCCATGTAAAATTAAATCACACACATTAAAGTGATCAGAAAGTGAAGGGGTCTAAACACTTTCTGAATTCACTGTACGTATTCAGACAATGGGTATATATATATAAATGTTTAATTGAATCACATTATCTAATTTGTTAAAATAAGAAGGTCAGAAAATGCTCTTTTTTTACATAAAAGAAATCTACCCAATCCTTAGTCTTTGGAATGGCCAGCTTGAGTTGTTTTTATTAGCAAATATTTAATTTTGTTTAAATTCCAGCTGGGTTGCAGGTACAGACAGACATTCCATTAGGAACAGCTCGACTGAGTTCTGGTGCTAGAAGATCATTTTTCTGCCGTATGAAGTGCAACAGGGTAGGAATGAAGCCAGATGACAAGGAATCTTCTCAGCCAAATGCTTCAAAGAAAAAAGGTAAGATACAAAAATTTAATTGTAGTCTAGTATACTTTGGGAACATAGCTTGTTTCTGTTAAAGGCATGAATATCACATACTACCATATTAATGCAAAAATATAATAGAGAACTTTCCTATCCTACCAATCACAATAATAAAAACAAAAAGAGCGGCCTGAATTAGATCTGTTTCATCTCTACTGTGGATAGTATTGTTATAGTATTGTATAGTACATAGTATTGTTATGTGCTTTAAATATAGTCTTTAAAATGATTATTTGTACACGATATGAATGGATTTTTAACTGATTTGTTTGCTTTCTTAACAATAGATGCTCGAAAATACTGCACAGTTCACTGCACTGGTTATATGAAGAGCTGGCCAGCCACTCAAGTTGGGATAGAAGTCGAAAATGATGCAGAGAAAGAAAGCAGTAATTTCTGCTGCCTTGTGGCTGTTGGTCGTTTACATCCTCATATAATTCCATGTGATAAGGGAGAGATTAAAGTCAAACCTGCGGAGTTTGTTACCCGATTTGCTATAGATGGCAAGTTTGCTTTTGTGGATCAACGGTGAGTATTGTTGATGACTTTGCAGTTTGCAATCATTTACCCTGTCAATCCCAGCTGCACAGTACCATACTGAACCTTATTATTGTATTTGCTGTTCTTTTTAATATATAAGAACTATTTTAGATAGACTCACTTGTTATATAGCTTGTATAGTCAGATGGTTTGAGTTCTAAGTTTCATGGATTGTCTTTGAAACGTTTGTGTTTCCTATGGTTGGGTTCTGTTTTGTTATTATGTTAAAAAAATATATTCAGCTACTGTCGGAGATTGTGGTAGTCTTCTAACACAGCCTCAAGCTGAAACTTCAGTATAAAATTATAGTGTACTAGGTAGAGGTAATAGACAGATCTCTTTAACATAACACATGCTTAAAAATGACACCTGACAGGTTTTACACTGGAACAGTGACGTTAATGGTATAAATAAACACAACAGGGTATGTGGTAATGCTAAAAGACAAAGTAACATGAAGGAACTATATAAATTATGCAAGAGTAATAAAGCAGGATTCAGATTAAAGGAGAGTGAAACAATTTAAATTGAGATACAATGACGCATTGATAGTAGAATCATATTGATTACTATAGATCACAGAACTTGTAGAAGAAGACAGAACAATTAAAATGTCAGAGAGAACAGATGGGTCTTCTGTTTATATATGAACATCAAGTTATGTCACTTGAAATAACAACACTCTTTAAATAGTTTTCTAGTGACCACAATGCTGAATGAGCATTTGCCTAGGGTAATGACTCAAAGTTGTGCAGCCATAAGAAAGCCATTATTTGAAGATCTTTGCTTCCCAACACATGTATATGGTGTAAGCAGTGTAGACAGGCATTTTAAAATATTTGAACAGTGACCTAGTAAGTCAGCAAAGGAGTTTTGAAGGTTTGAAATAATTTTCTAAAAACCATTGAAGATAAGCCACCTGATGGGTAATTATGGTCACAATTCATTCAGTGTTTTGAGAGACCTACTTATTACTGTGTTCCTTAATGACTTGTCAAAATCCAGTGTCACTTCTTCAATAGGTGCAGTTTCAAATGAATTGATGTTCACAATCTGTAGCATTTTCCTGAGCTCTTAATACAGATAAAAACCTGTGCAGTAACATGGTTTTTGAGTATCTTTCACAATTATGGAAATAGCACATAGGCAATAACATTCCTTACCTGAAACTTGCAAAAGTAAGAAAACTTGAATATTTTCTTGATAGTTTTTTTTTTTTTTTTTTTTGCATCCACCCCTTGTTTTCTGTTGCAGAATCTACTTGCCTCGGTGAAAACCATATTGTCTAGCATTTTCAGAATGTGATTGCATGAAATCCATTGCGAACTTGGCTGTCAGAACAATCTTTCTAGAAATTATTGCAAGAAGGGGCTGATCAGACTGATATACCACACACACATCAGCTCTTCTTGTACCTTTTCTTCAAAAGAATGAATTCTGCTAAGCAGAGTTGTGAATATAGCAGTTAAAAGATAAGTTTGGTATGTTTTTAAGTAAAAGTTATTTTTTCACTATCATTGTACAAGATTAATTTACCCGAAAAACTGTGTTATAAAGTGAAGCATTTTTTGTTGGAGCTGATCATCTGTTTATTCTGGTTCATACATGTATGTGCTGTGGTCCCAGTAAGATTGATGGAGGTAGTGCGCTCACGACATGTATGACTGAAGCAGGCAGAGACCTTATACCATAACACAGAAGAACATGAGCGGACTATCCCAAAACAAATATTAAAGTCATAGTGAATGGAACATTTTAACATCCTAGTGCTAAAGTATTATTGGAACTAATGTTAATGGAGGTGCCATAATGCACAACGGAGTAGAGAAGTCAGGGATTGGAAAAATTTCAAAATACCAGAGAAACCTCCATTGTACTGATTATGTTTAAAGGTATGTTTGTTCTGTTTTCTGAATCCATGAATAAAGTACTTTTAGCCAACTAAAACTACAACAAAATAGTGGTGCCACAAGAAATCCAAACAAGATAGTGCTCTAATGACATAACTGTCATAATGATATGATATATTAAGGGGTGCATAAATATGTAATGATACTACAAAAAAATAAACAGGCATTTTAAAACTCAGTTTGGAAGAATACAGTTCAACAGGGAGGCTAAAAGTATCCTCGCCTTCATAATCAGACAGAAGTATTAAATGACAGCATAACAAATTACGGCTGTTGTTAAAAAGGCTCAACCTCACCTTTGCCTCCTCAGTCATCTGATAAAGATGTGAATTTTTTGTGTGTTGTCCCTATCTTTTACAAGTGTGCATTCAAGCTCATTCTTACTGGCTGCATAACATCCTGGTGTTATGGCACCTGCTTGACTCAAGACCATGTAGAACTGAAGATTGACCCTTTTTGAAATTTGTCTTTCAATTTTTTTTCATCATTCTTGGAAGTATGCCTGGTAATCTAGGAATAGTTACAAAACTAGTTCTAGTTGTTGTCTCTCAGTTTGTGTATGGTGTTTTTATTTGCATTATACTGTATGTTTTGTTTTGCAAGTGTTTTTGTTGCATTATTAACTGGACTGGACTGTAAGCCTAGAAACATCTTGCAAGCAGAGATAAATATGTCATTATTGTTATTATTATTTCACAGGGTTGCATGTGGTTTTTTTTCTTGGGGAAAGGGAGGCTGCAACTCCACAATGATCTTGCAGTACGCATGTGTTAAAGTTCTGTGTATTTCTGCTACAACTCTGGCACTCTGGCCTCACGAAGCATCATGGGACGCTGGGGAAAAAAATGTTCACCAAAGCCAGCAGCAAGATGGTTTCCAGGAAAATATTCGGTGAACAAGGTTACCTGCAAATAAAGCATATTTGCTGCGAGAAACAGCACTACTTTATCTTAATCAGTAGGTTACAACATAAGTACACATTACTAATCCTTCTGTGCAGAAGATTTTGAGCAATACACATCTGAATACACTCAAACAGCCCTTCTGCTAAAAAAATAAATTACTCTTTTTTTCAGACATAGGAGGTGAAGTGAAGAAGTGAGAAAAAAACGTTTTAGTGCAGAATACTTCATAGGTGGCAATCCATATAATTCATATATTGCTTTTTCCAGGGTGCTTCTTTCTGGCAAGATTACAGAGGCTAGACGATGATGAGTCTGTCCTCAATGACTTAAAAGAGAATATAGAAAGATTTTCTTAAGACATGCATATTTTTGCACCTTTTTAACGTTAAAACCGGGATTTTTCTGATCTGTATGGTCTTGTGGCCGAAAATCTAAACTGCTGTAGAAACTGTGTTTACTTTCAAAAAAGCCAACTCTGCAGCAGTAGCTCTTCTGCGAGAAGACAACTGCATGTTACTATGCTACAGACTCTCCTTTGGTTTGGATCAGTTGCATCAACTGGTGAACTAAAAAAATAACTTAATAGGAATTTGGGAGGGGGGAGTTGTTGTTGTTTGTTTTTATTATGTTTATTTAATTTCAGTAACATTTATTTTCCCTTTGGGGACAAAGGAAGTGTTTTCTATCTATCTATTGGTGATCAATTTTTTCCAGCTTCTGATAATAAGTAGTTTTCTTTCAGTAAATCACCAACACATAAATATATGGCAAAAGGTGAAAATGTAACTGTGCCTGAAATAAAGCTAGTAAATGCATTTAATTGACTGTTCTATCATATTTATCTACCCTACATACTCAAACATGACTTGGCACCTGACAAATGCATTTACCAGACAATTAATGTATTTTGCCTGAAAGCAGGTAACTGTAGCTCTTTTGTCCCAACACTAGTCATTAGCAATGAATTTCTTAAATTAACCTTCTTCGCAACATCTGTCAAACAGCTAAGTGTACGTGGGCTTCTTACGGTATTGTTGTCTTGTTTGTACTTCAGCGTGCTTCCTCTTTAGTTGTTCATGCAATGAGCTAAAACTGTTATGGAACAGCATCTGTTTTTTACACAATGAACAAACAACCATTTTCAGAGATTTACAGATGAAATACTCCGACACAAAGTAGAATTTTGGAGGAACCTTGTTCTGCTGAATGTGTTGTGTCCACCATCTTGATTAGTCAACTCAACACATTAGAGAGAGTTGTAACATGCTGGTGTGCCATGTGTGGGATGATTACTCGATTAAGAAAATACAATTCAATAAAATTTTTGAGTCGATTACATTGATTAGTCATGGTAGTCCTATTTTGATGAAATTTCAGAATGAAGAAAGCAATCTTATTTGTCTTTTTTCTGAATTTCCCCATAAGTATAATAATGTTTTTCTGATCTTTCTTTTCTTGCATTAATTGAATATTTCTAAAGTTAAAACCACTTGGAGACTCATATGGTGAACCATTTTAGCATCTAATGTCTCATATCAGATCCTGTTTTTGTTTGTACCAGTTCCCATTCAGAAAACAGTCAAAATTCTGTTTAGGCATTATGTAATTATGTTTTAACCAATCAAAGTAGTGAGCTGGAGATGTCAGAAATTCCATTTTAGTTAGTCTGAGATTCTTGCTCTGCAATTATATTTTCATCAATTATGATTAGACTTTAAAGGTGTCTTTATTGTGTTTTCACTGGAGATATATAGAATAAAATTTTTTGATGTGTAAAATACTATTTTAACTAGTCAAGTCATACTTGAAGACATCTTTTGATATAATTACAAATATGAACTCCGTAGAATACAATGGGCAAAGTCTCTCGGTTACAGTGGACCCTTGACTTACGAACTCAATTCGATCGCGAGGGCTGGTTGTAACTCAAGTTGGTGTTTCCGATGGGAGTGTTAGCTCCGTGGAAATATGTTCTTTTATATTGCGGCGTTTTAATAACCCTTTATTTAAATAATTATAAATTATAACGGCGATATCCCTCTTTTCGGCGATAGGCGGCGACAAAGTCACAGAAAAGACAGAATATACTTAGCTTGTTTAATGCGGCTTACGTTGCTATAAAACGACAGTGAAGACCAGTCAAATTTCATATCTTTAACCTCGGGGATTCGGTCGTGTAGAAATTGCTTCTTTGCTGTCACAACGGAGGTGGCTTTGGAGCCTATGTCTTGCACTCCCACAGGTCTTCAAAGGTTGGCAAAGTTCCAGCGTTCTTTTATATTGTGTCCAAACGACCAAATCCCCCAGTACAATGCCAAACAAGGTAGACAAACTGAGCTAAGCATCAGACAGTCAGATCATATAACATCTAGGCCTTTTAGGGCTGACAACAGCTGTCCTTGTCTGTCTTTATGCTTTGCCTAGCCCAGCAATTCTGAAAGCTGACACTCTGTGCTAAAGCTGGCTCAGCTCTTCATGGCATGTTACACAGATAAAGAATGAAAAATACATTTAAAGAGAGCTTAAACAGATACAGTGACACAATTCTTAATATTATAACAAACTTATTATAACAGTTGGTTGTAAGTCAAGACTATTTTTCCCATAAGAAATAATGGAAATACCCATAATGCGTTCCGAACCTCCCACTGCAACACTTACTTAACCTTTTCATAAAAAAGGGTTGTATAATGTGCATAATTTACCAAAACACCAATAATTTTTCTAATGCACTAACCAAAAAGTTATAAAAAGTGCCTAGCCTACCAGAAACAACAATTTCATACTGTACTCACCATTTAATTTAACATCTTTGGGCTGCAGGAAGGGAGGAGGAGGAGAATGAAACGGAAGGTGGTTATTGTTTAGAAGGAGCCTCCTTATGCAAATCTTTTCTTTGTAAAATTATCGAGATGGTGGATTTCGACATGCTGTACATACCGTATTTATTTCCCAAAAATTAGCATTAGAAAATCAGGTGCGCGTCATACACGAGGAAGCTTCTTCTGCTTGGGCTCGCTCGCCCACTCGCGCTCTCGCTTGCTCGCCCACTCGCGCTCTCTCTCTCGCTCGCTTGCTCGCCCACTCGCGCTCTCTCTCTCGCTCGCTTGCTCGCCCACTCGCGCTCTCTCTCTCGCTCGCTTGCTCGCACACTCGCACGACAGTGCTCGCTCTCTCTCTAAACGCTTCCTATAACAATCACAACGCGCATCGCACACGGGGCAAAACTTTTTTCGCAATTTACGTTGTAAAAATTAGGGTGCGCGTCTTACACGAGGGTACGTGGTACATGAGTAAATACGGTATTAGCGGGATCGGTCACATGAACACCACTCTCATATTTCCACACAATTTCCTTCTTCGTTTCGATTGTGATTGCTTTCTTTACCTTCGTTACCTTCACTTCCTTCCTTAGCAATTATGCGTCTTGCTTGCCATGGTCTTAGTGAATTTTATATATAGATAAATCACTGCACTGACCGAAATTACGTCCACAAACACATGTATCTGGGCTCCGACTGACGCTTACGAACGCTCTCGGCTGTTTGTTTACAATCGCACAAGCGGATACACGTGACTGCATTCGGGTCGTAACGCAAGATGTTGGTCGTAAATCAAAACAGAAATTTTGGTCGTAAATCAAGTTGTTGGTATGTCAGGCCGGTCGTATGTCAAGGGTTGTCTGTATATATTTACTAGCTGAATACTCGTGCTTCGCTACAGGATAGCCATAGGAAAAATATGTTGTAAAATATACAGCGTGACAGTATACGTCCTGTGAAGGTCATAAGGCAAGGTTTAGCACAGAAATGAAACAAAATAGGTTACTAATTATTTCTTGAAGTGGTTTACTCAAATATAAGCTGTTTTAAGGCACGCGCCGTCAACGCTTATCCGCACCATGCGGTGAGGGACCATTACTTTGTGAATATAAATCCTTTCTTCCTCGGTCATAGTTTTACGGGTTTATTTAAAGAGGCATAAACTTAATAGAAGAATTTGTGAAGAAAGTATGAAAAAGAATAAAATAAAGTATGACAATTCCTCAAAAAAAATGCTTTAATATACTTTAGAATAACCTAACTAAATTATTTTAAAAAGATAAATAAATGGCAAACTATAAGCGCTTTGTGGAAACTTGAAAATATCAAAACAAAACTTGTACTCTTCAGAAAAATGAAAGTATTTTTAATTTACTTTAAAGAAATTTATATTAGAAAGAAATAAAGTGAATGGCTCTAAAAAACTATAAGAAATTTCACCCTTGGACCATGAAATTTTTAAAATTGTTTCTTAGCAAGCACCTATGGGCCAAGGGTAACCTACATTCCAAATTTCAAGTCCCAAGTCCTCATGGTTCAGGAGATTTCGTGATGAGTGAGTCAGTGGTATTTGGCTTTTATATATATATATACTAGGCTCACCCGCCTTTTAAGGCGACCGACTTTTAAGTTGACCACTTCTTAAGGCAATTCAATATGTAGATCAATTTGATATTTTATACAAACTGATTAATTTGGTTATATTGCATTTGAGCGGTATTACTTTAATACTCGTAGTTTCTGTTATTTTTGTGATGAAATTTCAACTTTTTTTCTATATTGAGGTCGCCCTTTTGAACCCCCCTGATATTTACTACGTGGTGAGGCATTTGTACTCCATCAACATTAATTATTTCCAGAGACATAATTTTGTCTATTTTTCCAGCCCATCGCGCACAAAAGCAAGGGAACAATGGGAGCACCAGAACTCTGCTCACATCATGTCGCTTCGTACCGCAAACTGCAAGTAGTAAGTCTGTGATAAGCGGAATACCACTACGCTTTCCACTCATGGGACGGAAGGACAATCCCGACCGCTTTTATATAGAAGGACTAGCAAAATACCCACGCTTCGCAGCGGAGAAGTAGTGTGTTAAAGAAGTTATGAAGAAGAAAAGGAAACATTTTAAAAATAACGTAACATGATTGTCAATGTAATTGTTTTGTGACTGTTATGAGTGTTGCTGTCATCAAGGATTTGATTATCATTATTTCTTTCAATCAGGTTCGTATTTAGAGGATGTGTTGTGTATACTCCGTGTTTGTCAACTGTTATAAAGATAACAGGTTTCATTCATCAAAGTTTTCACTAAATCTGTATCGTGAATCTAAGATGTTTAACAGGCATTCCCGGTATTAAGTTGTGGATTTGCCTGTGAATATTTAGCGGCAGCGTGTCTATGAACTTAATTTAAACTTAGGCTTTACACCTTGCTTTCCTATTGATATGTCTACAAAGGCTTGTTCAGCTTCAGAGGGTTGTTCCTTTCTTACTGCATCAATAAACAGCTCGTCTTCCTCTTTATCTGAGACATCACACACTGCATGCATGGGTTTACCTTTCCCAGTCCTGCAAACTTTAGCGAAGTGGTTCAATTTACCACATTTTTTACACTGTCTTCCTTTAGCTGGACATTGAATTTTTCCACCATGTGCTTTGTTTCCGCAGTAGCTGCACTTATGAATATGCTTATATGAGTCACTCGCTTCATATTCTTTTGCTGCCTTCTGAATTGTGTAATGCGTTTTTTGTTCAGCTCTATTTGGAGCTTTTGTTTGTTGTCTGCGTACTGCGTTCACAGTCAGTTCACGTGAGCCACTCGGAGTACATGCATCAAAGGTTCTCAGCTGTGCTTGTGCTATCTCGTGCGATCTTGCGATGTCCACGGCTTTATTTAATGTTAGCCCAGACCCAGCACTTAAAAGTTGCTGTTGCACTTTTGCTGAGTTTGTGCCAAACACTATACTATCCCTGACCATCTCTTCTTCGTTTGCATAAGCACAGTCCTTCACCAGCAATTTTAACTCCATTACAAAGTGATCAAAAGTCTCATTTATACCCTGCATCTTCTCATTAAACTTGTATCTCGCAAATATCATATTGGTCTTAGGCATGACGAACGCCTCAAAGCGGTCATAATAAGTTTTCAGTACATTGGCTTCCTCCTGGTTGAGAGTCAATGTGTTAAAAATGTCTTTTCCTTTTTCCCCAGTCCACAGGAGCAGGTAGCTACATTTCTCACTCTCGTCTTTGCCTTTTAGCGGGCCAGAAAACATCAGCTCCACGTGCTGTCAGAACTTTTTACATTCTCCCAGCAGGTTAAGAGAATCCCAGACAATTCGTGGCGAGGGAACTCCAACAAAATCCATGACTGTCCTCTATTCTGACACCATATCTTGTTTTCACAAATTGTGAAAAATGAAATGATGGTGAGACTTTCTTTTAAAGTATGCAGGGGAACTTTATTTATTACAGCTCTGACATTCACAGCATCCGTGCTTTAAGTTAACTTCCATAATAGTAACCTTGAGGTCCCTTTTTCTGGTGCCTTCCTGATGACATAGGTGCCTAAACCATGCCTGATAATAATACATTTCAATGACATATAAATATTACAGTGATCACCTCGATAGACATCTCACCACCCAAATAGCTACTCGTGAATCTAAGATGTTTAACAGGCATTCCCGGTACAGTGTAACCTCGGTTCACAACCATAATTTGTTCTAAAACGCTGGTCATAAACCGATTTGGTCATGAACCGAAGCAATTTCCCCCATAGGATTGTATGTAAATACAATTAATCCGTTCCAGACCATACGAACTGTTTGTAAATATATATTTTTTTAATTTTTAAGCACAAATATAATTATACCATAGAATGCACAGCGTAATAGTAAACTAAATGTAAAAACATTGAATAACACTAAGAAAACCTTGAACAACAGAGAAAACTAACACTGCAATAGTTCGCGGTATAGCGCTACCGCTAGCTAAAAGCCCTTTTTTTAATGAGTTTTAAGCACAGAGAAAAAATGAACATTTGAAAAAATCCATAATTTAATAAACCACCAAGAAAAATAACATTGCAACAATGCACGCTACGAACAGATCGCTGGAAACAGAAGTGAAAACAAAATCAAGACCAGTGCATTCTTTAACTGCCTTCCTACCTTAATGCGTCCAGCTCTCTCTCACGCTGCCTGTGCGTCTGCGTCCATCTCTCGCGCTGCCTCTGTGTGTGTGTGTGTGTGTGTGTGTGTGTGTGTGTGTGTGTGTGTGT
>JANRMT010062792.1:14546833-14585974 GCA_026402145.1 Polypterus bichir lapradei
TATGTATATATATATGTATATATATATATATGTATATATATATGTATATATATATGTATATGTGTGTATATATATATATATATATATATATATGTATATATATGTATGTATGTGTATATGTGTGTGTGTATATATATATATATGTATATATATATGTATATGTGTGTATATATATATATATATATATATACACACACATATATATATATATGTATATATATATGTGTATATGTATGTATATGTGTAAGTATATATAAATAAAATCACAATTTAAATTTTGATATCAGTCAGAAGAAGGTACAGTATGTTACAACAGAATATTCTAAAAATAATAGGGCATACAATTTTTTCCTAAACAACTATTTTAGTAGCACCAAAATGCTAACTAAAAAAAGTGCAAAATAAATAACCAAATCAATAACCAGAACAATAAATAAATACATATAAACAACAGAAGTAATATAAGAGTAGTCACTTGAACTGTTAAATTAAAAAGAGTTTAGTAAATAACAGCTTTGTGGGGTAGAACTGACAACGGAACAGAGAGCTATGCCTGTGGTATCTGCACAAAGAAAAGGTTTATAAGCTTATTAATTAATATTTTAAATATTCATTATTTTTTAATGTGTTCATTGAATGGAAATGAGTCTTTCTTTAAAAGATATTGAACATTATATTTGCATATCATATATAGACTACAGTATCTTCTAATACATCTATTGAATAGTCTGAAGAAATCTTTTAATCATTAGTAATAGGTAATTAGACATTTTCATATGATTTTTTCATCAAGTATTTTACTACTATATGTATAATATATACACAATCACAGAATTCTTCTATACAATGTGTATGATAAGGCAGGGCTTTTGCTGTGTAATTTACCAACAGTTTTACCATTTTCCTGTGTGCTTAATCCAAAACTGCCTGTGGAAAAAATGTATTAAAATTGTTGTGGATTAAGGATTTCAACTGAATTATCACAAAAAATATTTTTTTCCCCCAGATTCTCAGTAAGAATAGTGCATGGACTATCCAGCCATGCCACGTTTAGGGAATGACTGCATGTGAGAGGCTCAGAGCCAGCAGATCTTATTTCACATTACTTCTTCAACTACATGTGAAAACCAATGAAATAGCATTATCATTAAAACCAGGAGAAATCTTAAAACATTTTTCTCTTTTGTATTGCTGTGTTTTATTGTTGACGTTTGTTGACACTACATTAGAATTTGCCAGACTGCAGCTCACTGATAATCTACTTTGTATTGGAAAAATGATTAAAGTGATAACTACTTGTGTTGCTGATTAGGTAGGTCTTGCTCTGGTATACCTTTTAGTCTCCAGTCAGTCTTCTAGAAACTCTCAAAACTAGACCACAGTGTCACTGCCACAGCACAGGCTGCATGAGGCATACCTAGTTATTTAGAAAATATATATACAGTATGTAGCCTGCTTTATGTCTGATGGCTAAAGACGAACTTAAGTGGATTATTTAGAAGGAAAAGAATGTCATGCGAGGTTGTTCACTAATTTATCTACATGAGTATGAAAGAAAGCAGCAAGCATATTGTGACAAGTCTCAAGTTTACTCATGCACAGTTTTAGCTCAGTGTGAGTCTAACATTCCAAGAGACAGGATATGAGGAGAGTCCTCTTGCGAATCAAGTAAGAAAATGCTAGATTTGGAGCAACGTTCAGTGATAAAGTTTCTCATAAAAAGAAGGGAAAAAGCCAAAGGAGGTCCATTAATGCATGACTGCAGTTTATGGTGAGTCTGCCCCATCATCCTCCAATGTAAAGGTTTGGAGCAAGCAGTTCAAGTGTGGTAGAGAGTCCATTGAAGATGACACACTGGACAGCTTATGGAAACAACCTCCACAGAAATGTGTTAGAAAGTCACGGATTTAATTTTGTCAGACAGACGAACTAAGGTTTCCTGAATAGATGAAGAAGCAGGCATCTTAACAGGTACAGTTTGGAAAATAATTAATGAAAAGTTGGGCATGTCAAAGGTCAGGATGCCATGTCAGAAGGCTATGAGGCTCCAGTGCTGTCAGGAGAACTTGGAGATGCTCCATGAAGACCAGGTGAATTTTTTTTCATCATTTGGTGACTGGAGATAAGACTAGGGTCTATCACTGAGTTCCTGAGTCCAAAAAGGAGTCAATGCAGTGGAAGCACAAGTCATCACCCACCCCAAAACATTCAAGGCAGAAAAATCTGTAGGCAAAGTCATGGCAGCTCTCTTCTGGGATATTGAAGGACTTTTGCTTCTGGAGTTATTCTACACAAGACAACCATAACTGCGGATAGTTACGCCAATACAATGATTATTTTGCGGGAGTTAATCAAGGAGAAAAGACAATGAAAACTGACAGCAGGCGTCCTTCTTCACAACAAAGCGGCGGTTCACATGTCACGTCAGTCACAGGCTGCCATCCAAGAATGTGAGTTCTAGCAGATGAACCATCTACCCAACAGTCCTGGCCTGGCTCGCTCAGATTATTTCCTGTTCTGAGTTTTGAAGAAATCTCTCAGTGGACAGCAGTTTTCAAGTTATGAAGACATCAAGGCAGCTGTGAAGTCCTGGTTTGAAGGTCAAACAGAAGATTTTTTCTCAAAGTGGTTAAAGTCATTGCAGGAAAAGTGGATGAAGTCTATGGAGCTATCAGGGGATTAAATTGAAAAATAAAACATTTTTTCTTTTCATTCCTACTAAGATAGATAAGTTATTGAATGCCCCTTGTACAAGTTATAATTTACCTTTTATTTTGATTTGATTTGATTTGATTTACACTTGATATTTTTGCTTCCTCTTTTTCAAAATAGAGCTACTACCATATTGGGCTATTTGCCCCAAGAACTGCTGGGAACCTCTTGCTATGAATACTTCCACCAGGATGATCTTCTGCACTTGGCTGATAGACATAGAAAAGGTAGGTGTATGTATATATATATATAGTAGGTGTATGTGTGTGTGTGTGTGTGTGTGTGTGTGTGTGTATATATATATATATATATATATATATATATATATATATATATATATATATAAAGAGATGTAGATATATACCACATTTTAAAGAAGGACCACATCTTATCAGAAAATTATATTAAGATAATATCTTCATACAAGGTGGTTAATTATGCTTGTGGTCTTATAAGACCTGCATTCTCCAGAAAACAGGTTTCTGTACATTAATGTAATGTATGCTTAACATCTTGGCATTAAAAAAAGGTTGGTACCATATGTTAGTTTGATTTTGATCAGTTGGTTTGCTCTGTCATAGCCAGGTTGTTGTTGTTTACTGAGTAGTATGTTTATCAGAGGGAATTGAATATAGTAAAATGTGGGATGCTTTCATCATACTATACAGGAATGGTACTGTGAAAGGAAACAAAAAACATGGATTTGTTCTGCTGTAAGAACAGCAGATTAATTATACAATTCATATATTTTACACACTATACAATTAAAATTGAGTGCTCTAATGAAAGTGATGTTAGACATTAATTCATTAACAAGAATATGTTTTATTTACACAGTACGTACTGTATTGTATAATTTTAGCAGGTTTTTGATCAGTAGTAAATATTAAAAAAGCCTGTGTTTACAGGCTTACACCAAACCGATTTGAGGTTGTTAAGTATAAAGTTAAAAACAACAAATAATTATGGTATAATGAACAAGTTTACCCAGGATGACAATTTTTACCCATACTCCAGTCCGAAAATCTGACTCCCTTACTTAAATACAACTCCAGATACATCCTGTATAAACATTTTCCCTTAAAGGCATAGAGCCAGACTATTTAAAAGGCAGCCTGTGGGCCACATGTGGCCTAGAAGCAAACTCCCAGTGACTCAGCTTGCAGTCCCGCCAGAAACGCAGAGAAAAACCAAGAAAAACATATTTCGTTATCCTTCAGAAATTCATACATTAATTCCTACAGTAGTATAGACCAATGCAACAACTCCACATAGCCTAACAAAATGTAACCCACCCAGAAGTACATCGTTGTGCATCTAGATGTGGTGGTAGCAGTCTATGGTAGGTAGTGATTTATTTATTTATTTATTTATTTATTTATTTATTTATTTATTTTTGTGACCGTACACGCTGATGCATTGTACCTGCATCTTGTCCATGACAGCTGGTCGTGGCATCAACTACATATTAAATGATTCTGCAATCAATTGTGTGGCGAGTCTTAGCGAAATTCCAGTTTCATCAACTGCAAATGTGGGTTTTCGCAAATAATCTAATTGTTACTCCAATGAGAGCTTTGTTACTGACAAGCACTGTCTCCACACTTCTCTTCATACGGTTGTTGGCTCCCCACCACACGCTTTGATCCTACTGATTCATGGCTGTTACAAGGATGACGATCAGCCATTGACACTCAATTCATAGAAGGAATTAGAATGACTACATTTATTGAAAACATGCAAAAAGTTTGGATTTTTTTTTTAACTCAATCAAATTTAGCACTGATTACTTTGCCGGACTTCATAACAACTTTTTTGTAGTATGTACGGCTCATCATTAACCCACGGTTAATATTCTTCAATTTTGGAAATTCTGTGTTGTTAATTTTATACACGTGGTGTAATGGTAGCACCACTGCCTTGCAATAAGGAGATCATGGGTTCATGGCCTAGGTCCTCTTAGCGTGGAGTTTGGAAAGCGCTATGAGTAGTGAGTACGGCTCTATATAAGTGTAAAGAATTATTATTTTGCTTGACGATTTGTCAGTTTCAAATTTTAAATGTTATATTTTTTCAATAAATAAACAAAACATGTAGCGCTAGGACTCTCTCTCGGCCTCTTTACCTTGAACTTCATCCAAACTCAACATATGCATACCACCACCTTTTTGTTTACAAAGGTACCGCTGATCATACTTGGTGATTTAAAATGAATCTATGTTCACTCAGTGTGCAGTGGACATTACATTAATATGTGTTAGTTACTGTTATCACTTGTTACTGGTTTGTGCACTGATAGCATTGATTATTCTTCGTTGTGCAGTTAAATGCATTTCATGATGCGCATGGGTCATATATGATAAATATTATTTTATTTCAAAAGGGAAGCAAATTTTATTGCAAATACTGTGCACTTTTTTCGATTTTATCAATTTGGAGATGTATCTGAGTCTGATATGATGTGAGCAAAATGATTCTTTACAAATTTGAATGGCATATGCCTTCCATAAATACTATCACAACCAAGTCTGAACTTACACCCGCACTCAGTATGCCACTTTAACAGTAGAATTTGTGTAATTAAAAGCAGTGGTTTGGGATCAGAAGGTACATCCATCTTTATGAAAATACTTAATGTTTTTCAGCCTCATAATGGCTTTTTTGACTTTCATTAGCACAGCACTTGCCCTCATGTTGAACATTAACAACTACTGACTGGTATCTTATTGATAAACTAATGTAGCAATGTAACACATCTGACTAATCACAAACACCTGTGACACCAATCGTCCCAAACATTATATTGCCCTGAAATGGGGAGACCATGTAGAAAAAGTGTTACCTTTTCTACTTGATGTGAACAAAATGTATTCAAATACCCTTAATGTCTCCAGTATGCACTTTAATCATGTCTGAATTGTTTGATTTTCAACTTTAAACTGTAGAGCACCGGGGTAAATCAAAGAAAAATGTGTCTTTGTCCCAAACATTATGGAGGACACTGTACTCTGATTCTCCTCAGTTCATATCTCTAAATTTTAAAATCACAATAGATTCAAGAATACTGTTGTTATCAATAAATAGCATTTAAATGTAAATGTCTTACATAAGCAAGTTACCTAAATGTTTAAATTTATTATCCAAGGGTATTGTGTATGATAAGGAAGATGACCTGATCATTTTTTGTGGAAGTATCAATTAGTCTAAGAATTACAACATAGAACTTTTCAAGTTAGCCATTGCTCATTTTTCTAAACATTTTTGTGACAGCAGTACTGTGTGAATAAGGCGTTTCTGTGACAGCAGTATTCTAATTTGGTTTTCTTAAGAAAAAGCACTGCATTGGTTTTCTCAGTGTATAAGATGGGGATAATGGAAAGTAAAAGTGCATTTAAACACTGGAGTCTACTGATCTGTAAAGTTTTTGAATTTAGAGTGATAGAGTGAAGCAATGCGTGATCAAACTGCTTTCTGGGTTTTGTTGCCCTAAATGTTCTGTCACATCTTGGTCACTGTGAGCCTTATTGAATGAATTTGGCATGTCACAGTGGATGTAAAATTTATTCAGCTCATTTGGAAGACCCTTTACACTGTAAGTACAGTAAACATAATTTGTAGTCACTGTCAAGTCAGTTGTAAATCACTTCCCTTTACTTAAGTTTAATATTTATTATTGTGTTATGTTTTGCCTACCTTTGTGTATCTTCAGTAATTACAATCCGTCTATCCTTTTTCTCTACTTTCTTTTACCATGTTCAAGGATGTCATCTTCTACATTTTAGAATCCCTGGATTCTAGCCCATTATTATTATTATTAAGGATAATTTCAGACATGTGCCAAGTCACATTTATTATTTACATTTTAATTAATGTTTATCCGAATAGCTTAGGGTATTTTGGCATGGCAACTTTTCTGTTGAAAATATGTTTTGCATTTGATGTTAACTACTAAGCAGAATGTCATCTCAAGTAGCAAAATTTATTTGAATGTTTATTTAATGGCTATATCTTAAAATGACCTGCTAGTTTAAACATCTGTTAAATTGATTTTTGTTCTGAAATCTTCCTTCAGTTTCTGACTTTACATATCTCTCTTACTTTTGCTTAGTTTTGCGTAGTAAAGAGAAGATTGAAACAAATTACTACAAATTTAAAACTAAATATGGGTCATTTGTTACTCTTCAAAGTCGATGGTTTAGTTTCACTAACCCCTGGACCAAAGAAGTAGAGTACATAGTGTCCACAAACACAGTCATATCGTGAGTATTAATTAATCAAACCTTGGTCTTCATCTTAGTAGAGTAAACAGTTCTAATAACAACACTTCATTCATTCTGACTTTGTGGGGTTGAGGGTGACTTTTTATGTTAACTAATGTTTAATGGCAAGCATTCTTAATGTCTCTTAATTATTTATAACCATGGAAAACGTATTTATGTTTTTAAGATATCGATTATATGTTTATTGTCTTTGTCTTACTGTTTTGCAAAATGTAATGCTTTCTTAATTTATTTAAGGACAATGTAGTAAAAATGGAAAATAAATTAAATGTTTAGAAAATAGATTAGATCACCATAAGTGAGTATGATCCAGTATTTTTGTAAGAGTTATTTAAAGTTCAGGAGTGTGTAGAATAAGGAGTAACTGAGTGATTATTGTGGCTAATTATAGGCAATATAAGCATGAGTCTTTAATTAATATCCACTGTTATTTTCACTGATATCAGGTCCAGGGAATTTTGTGAAACTTTGCCACAATCAGGTGACTCTAAGACATCTGAAGGTAAGTTAGAATCTTTGTTTTTAAAATATATGGTAGCTCTGACAAGACACTGGTGGTGCACAAACGCAATTTGCAAGTATGGTACAGTCATTATTTTGAGCAACTTAGACTTTAAAAGCCAAACCCTTAAAAAACATAAGTTGTGTAGCCCTGGATTAATACCCTATGTGTATATATATATATATAACATATGCACACACACATATAATCAGTTAATTTATTTTGGCAAACACTGCTTAAATGTAAATATACATGCACTGATACCTTTTTAATAATTTTTAATCATTAATTGCAGTACAGCCTTTTTTTGCTGTTAAAATAAACTTTTAATATATTTATTCAGGTGTTTTCTTTTTCTTCTGAGTACCAGCTAGATATTTGTAATTCTCGAGGTACAGTATAAATATGGATTACCATGTAATAATGCAGTACATGTTTCTGTCCAAAATGTATACTTTATGACACAAATGATAAACACAGTACAACTCTTAAAAAAAAAAAGCTGCATATAGAACAATTTGAATTAACCTCAGATCCACCTGACCTTACTCCCCTTCCATTTAGTCTCTTGCACACACAATATATCAACCTTGCTTCTTGCCATCACATCAACCAACTCTTTCCCCTTACCAGTCATAGTGCCAGCATTCAAAGTTCATACCCTCAGTTCCACTTTCTTTACCTTCCTCCTCTCCTCTTGTCCCCAGACACACCTACCCCCTGTTCTTCTCCTTCTTTGGCCAACAGTAGCCCAATTTCTGCCAGCACCCTGTTGGATAACAGTACTGGTGGCGGCCATTGTTAACCCTGGCTTCAGAAATCTGTATTGTTGTCCGCATATTGATCTGGTAAAATTTTAAAGCAGATACCTTTCCTGATGTAACCCTCCCCATTTATTCGGGTTTGTGCATCCCCTGTGGCTAGGCTACTCAGACAATATTTCTATAATGTATAAAATAATTTTAAAGTCCCTTCCTTTTAAAGATCCAGAGTACAGTTGGAAAAGGGTCTCTTACTCAATGTTTCAGAAACAGAGTGGAAGGCAGCCATCCAAAGAATTCACACTACCTCCATATGCGCAAAGCATTCAATTATTTTATTTAAAATTTTTTATCAAGCACAAGGGCAAGATCCAAACTGTGAATGTTGCAATCGAGCTCCAGCTTAACTAGGCAAAATGTTTTGGTCATGTACCATTCCAGACAAAAATCTTTAAGTACCTATCAGACAGCCTTAGTGTCACAATCCCTCCTAATCCACTAACAGCTGTGTTTGGTGTACTCCCAGATGAGCTTAAAATGGAGAAGGACAAACAAACAGTAACTGCCTTTACTTCACTACTAGCACATAGACTTCTCTTGCTCAACTGGAAGAATCCTAACCCACCTCTTTTAAGTCAGTGGGTAAATGATGTTACATACTATTTGAAATTGGAAAAAATCAAGTTCTTACTTTGAGCATCTGTTCAGAACTTTTTTAAAACCTGGCAGTATCTAATCAATGACATTTCAGAATAAGCATTCATATTGGGGAGAAATATTCCTTTCTCTCTTTACTTCTCTCAAAAGTTTTACTCTGGCTGTTGGCCTTAGTTTTTTTAATTTTGACTTGATTGTATAGAATGTTATATGCTTTATATAAATTGAATTAAAGATTTGAAAAATGGGCAATTGATTGGAGCATCTCTGGTAATATTAAAGAAAGTATTTTTTTTTCAAGATTGCTATACTTGGAGCATATAGAAAACAATCTACCCATGGCCCATTTAAGAAGCACATAGTAGATCAGTTTAGAGAGCCTGATCAATAAAGCAACTTACAATGACAAGAGTGGGAAGTTTTTGTTTTTTTTTAAGCTGGATAAAATCTTTAAGAAAACCTTTTTTTTTTTTTTTGGAATATTTATATCTTCATTTCTTTTTGTTTGTAAATATCTGTTTACATTCAGAATCAAGAAACACACACTTCCCAGCAATTCCTGGAAGCTCCAGTGGTACAGTGATTGGTGCCGGAAGTATTGGGACTCAGATTGCTAGTGAACTGATGGATGGCAATAGGTAAGAGAAAATGACCTCTGAATTCATTTTTGTGAAGTAAGTTCAATTTCGGTTTTGAAACTTCCTCGGCTGGCTTTCTCAGTGTTTGAATATTTGAAATTTTTGAAAGCATGGCAAATATTTAATCACAGTTCAGTTTGCTTATTTTTGTATTACCGATGAGGTATCTACCTTTGAAAGAATTCTAAACATTGTCCCATTTGTACTATTGCTGAATGGATTTTAGCTGCCTTTCCAAAATTCACCCATATCCAAAGATGTACTTTAATACAGTTAACTGTATGCTGTTATTATAGTTACTTTCATAAATGATCTTTTTATTTTTTAAGTTGAATAATTATGAGAAAAATTAGAAGTGATTATATTTGTGTATCCTGTCATGATATTAATATTTCATATATTTTATATGCATTTTAACCTCTGTTAGTTTGAAAGCTACATGTCTGTTTTTACTTTTAACACCCTGTTACACAGCTCATAATACCCCCAGAAGAATGGCAACTTTCCCCTAGATATGCTGGCGTCAGATTTTAAATCCATTTTAATAAAGAGCTTAATGATAAAAATGAGAAGCCTGTCTCCCCATTAAAAAAAAATACTGCAGCATACAGTATCTTTAGACAAGAGTGGGAAATGTTTTATTTTTTTAGCAGGATAAGATCTTTAAGAAACATTAATTTTTGAAATATTTTATATCTTCATTTCATTTTGATTGTGAATATGTGGTTACATTCAGAATCAAGAAACACACACTTCTCAGCAATTCCTGAAAGCTCCAGTGGTACAGTGATAGTGCATAACACTTATGCTTTTTATCTTTTTTTACTCCTTTTACTGTATTTTGGTTAGCCAAGCCTTTAAAACTCCTCAGTACATACTGTTCAGTCTATTGTCTAATGGCCTAATACTGTTCAGTTCATGTTTATTTGTACATACATACCGTAGAGCATTGTCAGTTTATGTTTTTAACTATGCTCATCATATTTTCCAGATTTTTTATGTCTGATGTTATGAAAAGGTTGAAAGAAAACATTTTAAGAGCAAAATATTAATTTTTTTTATTTATTATAATATCAATTCAGTTGTTTCTTATTTTAGTGTTACCTTTTTCATACGTTCTGTTATACATCCATGTCTTGATGAGATAATCAATAATTACAACTTTTACAGTTGAATTCTAATATTTTTTTGCCTCACCTAAAAATAGGTTTCTTCCTCACTGTTCATTTATCTCCTTGATATTGTCATATTCAACATTTTTATAAGAAAACTGGCATCATTATTTACTTCTTAGCTTATGATGTCCACAGTCTCATGCAAAGGGATGTCTCAAAAAGTTATCACTTATCTCACTACAAGTAGTAGGAAACTGAAAATAATTTTTTAAAATTATAAATATGTTCCTTTATGTTTTGACATAGAAATAAACAACAGATTTGTAGTTTTCTAATTTAGTCAAGAATAAATAAGCAAAAATAAATCAGCATTTATGACAGATACATGCATCTATCACTCGCTGTGAAGCTCCATTTCAAATACTTACACCTTCATTTTCTTAGTCACATATTACAATTTATAGATACGGGCCAGAGCCTATCACAGCAAAGCAAGAATTAACCAAGGAAGGAAAGTATTGCACTCTCAAAATCATACTTTTTCTCCTTTTTGTCACTAAACTGATGAGAAAGTCTACTAACCCTATCCCAGTTCCTTTAAAGATTTCTTTTTCTAATAAATTTTAAAATATTTCTTTTTTTAATTAATCAGTATATGCCACAGTAGTGGTAGTGGTAGTCCCTGGGTTGCGGACATCTGACCTACGACATACGAACGGGGCCGCAGCTACAACGCATGTGCCTCAGTAAGTGCTGCTCCATCATCTTCGGCCTGGGGACACTGCAAGCGGTGGCTGGATGGAGGCTGGAGGGGGGCGATTTCTCTGCTCACACAGTGTAGTGTCCCTCGGGCGGCTCCAGGCGACAAGCGATTTCACTGCCCGCCCACCACACACAGCTGCCTCGTTCAATCTCGGTGGGCGGCTGGTGATACTGCAAGCGGTGACAAGGATGTGGCTGAACGGAGGCCATTGAGGGTAAATGGAGTAGCATTATAGTGTGCCTCGGATGGCTGCCTGTTGAATGGGGGCAGTGGTGGGCGATTCACTACACGCCTTTCGCTGCTCAGTGTTTGTTTGATTCTTGGTGGGCGGACGCTTCAGGCAGCATACTGTAGTGGAGGTGACTGTGAGGTGGGCTGGTGATGAACCGCCCATCGCTGCCCCCAGTCATTCTCAATAGCAAGTCTGCTTGTACTGTTATGCATATATCAGGAAGCTGTCTCTTGTCAGTACATCAGACGTGTCGATGACTGGTGCCTTCCTGCTGTGATAGCATGTACAGTGCTGTGTAAAAGAGCTCATCTTAACATTTTGTCTTCACCCTTCAAGAATGTCTCTGAAACACAAATCTGATACAAGTGCTGGTGATACAGTAAAGAAGAGAAAAACCATCACCATTGAAAATAAAGTAGAAATAATAAAAAGTTCAGAGAGAATTGGCAGAGCACTTGGTTACAGTCGGTCAACAATAGCATTTATTAAAATGTACCTGTTCCAACTTACATACAAATTCAACTTAAGTACAAACCTACAGTTCCTATCTCGTACATAACCCGGGGACTGCCTGTACTCCTATCCTACATTGTTTACAGGAAAGAATTCATAAGCCTCTGTACTACTGTCATTAGGAAGGGGTCAGGAAATATTTTTAGACAAGGGCTATACATCATTGACTGCGAGTTGGAAGGCAGATGATTGAAATGTTGCTTGCAGGCTTGAAAGCTAGTATTGTTTTTGCAGTGAAAGACTGTATTTCTGTCTTTTTTTTTTTTTTATTTTAACTTTAAGGCTTTTAGAATAATGCTGGATCAATGTTACGTCTATATTTATGTTTAATTCAGAAACCGTAGAAATAATATAGCTACCCTTGGCCAAATATTCATTGTTACAAGAAGGATGAACTTAGCTTGCCATCCTTCAAGTTGTGTACAGTAATTGGAGCTACATTTATCTTGCTTATAAAGCCTCTTATTTATTTACACAGGTTTATTAATTTCATTTCCATTTATTGTTTACTATCATTTATTAAGGAATTATAGGACAAGATGGTGACTTCTTTTTTTTCTTTCTTTAATTTTTTTCCTCTCTAAATCACCAAAAGTGTGTTTCACAGCTGTCTTTGCTGTAGTTTGCAAAACTGTACTTATCTTGGAACGCACCTCTTAAGCTGTTTTACGGTTAAGGCAGAAATCTGGTTTCTTAAAAACCCATGTTTACGTCGGCAAATAATCTTCGGTGTTCTCCTTTGTTAAAACGCTTCAGCGTCATTAAACAGCATAAAAAAAGAGTTAAACTCTATCATTGGCCACATTGAATCAGAAAATAAATATGACGCCTGTGATGATTGTCTTTGTTTTATAAATATGTTTTGTCAAATTGACAATTATTTTTAGGTTTCCTGTTACCAGATTGCATGCAGCACATTTTTTTCTGCTTGGCAGTGCGACTGAGCCCTGCAAAAGACTTGATACACGTGTGCTTCTTACCTTCCAGTACTGCTGCTATAATAATAATGCCGGGTATTTTTACTTCATTAAGATAAGTATTGCATTAGGTAACTCTTAAAGTAATCAGACTTTTAAAGTAATTGGTATGTAAAAAGTAATCAAACTTAAAGTAAAAAGTAATACTTTAAAAAGTAATCAGACTTTTAAAGTTCTGTTGCTGAGTTTAGCACTGTTTGCTGTGCTCAACATAAATTTAACAATTTCTGAAATATTAAGAGTAATGCAGTCGCCCAGACATTTGGTTCTTGAAATGCATTTTGTTGACACTTCTACTGATGGCTGGTGAAAGCGTGTACGAAGCAAATACATGCACATGCTGACAGAGTGTAACAGTCTTACACAGACTACAAAATCCCTAACATTACCACATATCTGGATTATTCATGGAGAAATTAACTGTGTTAATCAGGCTTCACAGAGGCCAATAACCTGAGTCCTCTAACTGAAATAAGAGTGTACATGGCATTTTAGAAATTAGGTTTCTTTGATTAACCAGGTTATTGAAGTGCCTGTAAAAGCACTTACAGTCAGAGTTACCATAGAGCACTGTTTTATAAAAATCAGAGGCAGGTTAGTTCTTCCCATGAAAGAATTCATTAGTTGAGTAAACTGGAACATCAATAAAGGAGGAGTACTTTATGATATGCATGCTGCTATGGATGAGATGAAGATTGTGTGAAATGAATGGCCTGTCCTTTTGCTGCCTAATTCTGTAGGGAGTGAGGCAGAGAGAAAAAAGAGGCCCTTCTGTCACTATTCATCTATTTTAATTTTTTTTCCTTCCTTTTTATGCCATGCCATATGTTTACATTAAGTTAAATTGTGCAAGTTTAATTAGTGTATTCAAATATGGATGTCTTTAATGGATATACTATGAATAAAAATCTTTTAATCTTTTTACTGCACTTTTTTCCCCCTCTAAGGTTAAACTCCTCACCATCTAGTGGGAATGCAAGCCCTTTCAGTGTAGTTCAAGACAAATCTGCACTGTCTTTAGTTCAAACCAGCAACCATGTAAGTATTAATATATAATTTCTTTTATATTTTATTTGATAGCAATAATGGCAACCATTGCAAGTGACCTGTAACTTGTTAGATGTATAGACAACAAAGAAGATAATGTAATTTGGGCATGTATGTGCTCCCGCTTCGCCAATGTTTCCTTAACACTTAGATTTTCGAAAGTTTCGATATTTTTGTACTCTGATTGTTTTCAGTCCTGATTACTTTATTTTATTTATATTTAAATTGATTTATATATGTGTGCAAAAGTTATTATTTAATATGTTGAAACTTTAATGTGTTGATATCTATAATTGTTTTAACTTAATACACAAGTGTGCTGCATTCACAGTCTGATATGCACATTTTTGGTTAGTTGATTGTAAATGGTTGGAAGATGGGATATCTGAACAAAGGTTTTCGTTTATATATGTAAATAATTATTTAAGTTTCTCAGAATGTTCTATTTATAACATAGAGGGCTTAGCCTTTCTTATGTTTTTAGAGTTTACTTTGGATAAGCATACTTATCTTTCTTTTTATATTTATTTTTTTGAGTTTATAGGTCAGTTTGCTGTTTTACCAAGGCAATTTACATAGCTTCTTGTAAACTAATATTATGGAAACCGGTGTTCTCTTGTAAGATACCCTCATAAAATTTAAGTGTTCCTTGAAATCCTTGAGCACAGTGTCCTACTAACTGCTGCAAAGAGCTAATTTTGTGTTATTTTTGTGAGATTCTCGTACTCAACCCCAGGTTTTTGGGCCTTAATTTTTTCTTCAGCATTTTGTTATATCTTATAGCTTTTGAATTTCCTTGTGGACAGCAGACTGTTACACTACATTTCCCCATGCACATTTATCAACATAATCCTTTGTTCAGTTTTGATGTAAAAATATTTGGCTTTTCATCACCAACTCTCTAAGGTGCCCCATATATGTGAAGATGTAAATGAATGATGCCTTTCACAACATTTAATGAGTTTACCTTTTAGTAATGGCCATTTTTTGCTATGCAAATGCATAATGTCTCATTATTAGGATTGTTTATAACTGTGCTTATAGCTGTGTTTTGTTGCTGAGGAAGTGTGGAGCTGGCAGTTTTCTAGCACTTTCTTTCCTTTGTGTGTTAGTGATTTTGAACAAGCTTAATGCAGGAACACTATAGAATGTGTGGCTTCTCCAGTGTAATTCATCATTGTCACAATTTTCTCTCTCTCCGACCTGTGTGTTTTCTGTCCTAGGACAGTTTTTTTAGTAACTTTCATTATCCCACTTGATTACTGGCAAGCCGATTCTTTAACCATAATTATATATTTTTTTTCCTATTTGATGAAACCAGTAAATAGGTTGCTGCTTTATAAATAATTTTGATGAAAAAGTTTAGTAGTCTTTAGTTTGATTCAGTCACTTCTGATGTAGTATGCATTTACAAATATAGTATTGCTAAACTAACATGAAGGATTAAAATGACCAAACACTAAAGCCACCTGGAAACAGAGAAGAGGAAAATTAAACTGCATTCCGTATAGGCTCTATCTGTACTTAGTACGTTGTCTAGACCCTCCTTTATGTACTGCAGCACTGACAAGTGCAGATGAAAACATCATAGTTGCACAATATTAGGTCCATTATAAATGATGACACTTCCACTCATAGGGCCCATTCTAGTACTACAAAGGGTAACTTGATCAAAAATAACATTTTTTTTTCTCATTTTACTTTTATTCTTATTTCTAAAATGGATTAGTAGTAATGAAAATTCACTTATTACAAAATTGCTTTATTTAGTAATGATATAATGTCCAAAAATCTATGTACAACTGTAAAAAATTGTAGAAATGTCTATGAAGATATAGGGATAGGACTGCAGCCTCAGACAACCTTTGAAGATTAACTACAGAGAATATGGCAGTGATACTGAGTCACAGTTTGGTTGGAGATTAAATTATCTTCTGTTAAATGGTTCTTTGCTTTCAGGTGCCAAATGGAGAATCGGTGCACTCAGGATGCTCTGCAAAGCCTAGTGAAGAAAGTGATAGCCAGAATAGCATATTTCCACTTGGTAATGCTTTATTAAGTAAGATATTCTTTTTATTTTGTATGTGGGTAATAGTTTAAAATTAAAATAACTATTAATCATTATTGTTTTCACCTTAATAATTAATTTTAAAAATTAAGCAAGAAAATTAGGTTATAGCAGGTTGAAGAAGGTTTGCAAATAGTGGAATGTTACTGATGGTTAGTGTTGCTGCCTAACATCTGCAGGGATCTGTAGTTGATAACCCCTACAGTCACTGTCTCTAGAGTTAGGATATTCTTCCATGTGGAATTTTTTGGGTCCTCCAGAGTGGCAAAAATCCTTAACATGTGTCACTGGGATGTGGGAAGAAAATATGTCACACAATGGACTGGAATCCCATCCAATGCTGCTTCACAATGGTCCTGCTCTCTGACCCTATAATGGAAAAAACAGGTTTGGGAAATGAATGATGGAAAATTCAATTATTGTCCTTTTTAGCAAATAGATGGTCCCTTATGTGTTATGATTAGTACTTTAGGATCTCTTTCTATGATCAATTAAAATGCTCCACATAGCTTTCAGAGCTTATCTTTTCTGTTGTTTTCAGATGAGCCCTCTCAACTGGATCTTGATATGGTGGTGGGACCTGGCTTACCTAGCCTTAGTAACGATGAAACTGCAATTGCTGTAATCATGAGCATTTTAGAATCTGATAATGGACTAAATGATGCAGTGGACTTCAATGAAATGCATTGGTCTCTCTAGGGTTTTGTTTTTAAATGAATTTATTATTATTATTATTATTATTATTATTATTATTATTATATAACAGTATATTATGGGCAAAATGGTAAAAAAGGACCAAACCAGCATTTTCATTTGTGATACAGAGTGAAATAGTTTTATCAACTGTATGAATTTTTCCCTGTCACATTTTACTATGTTTATCTGTAAAACTGTGTATGCAATTAGGGCTATCATTTGTCTTAAGAAGACTGAGTAATTTATACCTAATAACTGTTCAGTAGTATAGCTGTTCTTTTCTGCTTAGTAAATGGAGTAGATGGAGGTTTAGGGCTAGCCAGCCTGATAGTGGAAGAACCTATTTAAATTTTGTTTCAATTACTGCAAGAAAACAGGTTAATAGTTAAAGTCAAGATTACTCTTACATCACAAACAGATTAATCACAGTATCATACAGCTGAAGGTCACTGATAAAGTGAGTGTGCTTTAGTTTTTGGGATTAAACAGTTTAGGTTAGTAGAGCAACCCAATAAAAAAAATAGGCTTATTTTCTGTTACAGGCAGTAAAATGGTTTTACACAAATGCAAAATTTCCATACAAAGGAAAATAAAAATCATTTATTTATTTCTTAGAGAAATGAAAGCCGTATTCTTGTATTTTACTTGTTAATTATGGCATTTTAGATCTTTTTGTAATGTTTATTTTTTATGAAGCAGCCTCTATTGTGTTAATGTGTTTTTTTTGTTTAATTTAGTATTTCAGTATTTAGCTTGAATCGTGTATTGGGTTTGCATCCATCTTTTTTGTGATGCTTTGAATTTTTTTTAGCTTGGTAGGGTCCTTTTTATAAACCTCAGAAATGCAATTTATTCTTTGCTTTATTTGGAATGTGACTTTTCTAGTTTGCGCACTGCTTAACTATAGCAGATAAGAGAAGGCCTAAAAATTAGGTTATTTACCAAAATTTCATTGAAGGACTCGCCTGACCTTTTTATTACATGTTTAGATATTTTCCAGAAAATATAAAAATAGAATGACATCAATGTCTTTGCAAACAAAACTATTTTTTGTTTGATAATAAATGATCAACATTTTGAGATGTTTACTTTTTTGATACTGTATTGTACAAATGGGGACTGGGTAGAGATTTGGATTGTTTTGCTAAATGCATTAATTGTATGTATGTTTTGCTGCTTCTCATCATGTGTAAACTAGGTGATCTTTATGAAGATACTTGAAGTTAAAAGTGACAGTTTTATTCATTTCAGGAGATGTGGATTCATACTTTTATACTTGTGTTAATTTATCTGAAAATCTGTTTTTAAAATCAATGTTATGTTACATTCATAATACATTTCAAATTTCTATAAAACTGTAAATGGAGATTTAAATTATACTAATGACAGTTAAAGTTTAAAGGTTAGCATTATGTAATAATGTTTTACCTGAATTCTACAAAAATCAATTGTTTATTAACATGTATTAACCTACAGAAATTCTCATATTTTTTGTGGCTGGTAAGGAAGTAATTATCTTGGATATAATCTGTATATGGAGTATTTTCTTAATTGGAATCTTAGTACATACTCTCATTTGCTCCTCACAAAACTAAACATTGTGGTCTTTTTTGATACAGTTGTCTTTTGTATTTTTCTTTCACTAGTTTTAGCATGAAAGTGAATACAGTATCCCATTTACTATTTAATGTTTGAAAGATAGTTTCTTTAGAAGTTGAAACATATATTAAGATTTGAAGTACACACTAAAGTTAACACTTCGACCTTCATTGTTAACCATTTATTTGGGTTTATGGTGACAGGAAGCTTCTGTAGGTACAGTAAGTTTTTTGCTCAAATTTACTTGAGAACTGCTCAAATTTTAGAACACTGGTTTATTTAAAAATGTTGAAGATATAATTAAATTTCAATAATAGCAGGATTGTGCTGTAGGTATTCAAAATAAAATTCAGTTTAACTGTATTGCATTACTATACGAGTCTTGAACCAGCTCATTGTAAACTGTCATGCATGTGTTATTTGGAACTATATTTGGAACTTATGATTTTTTTTTCATGAAAGCATTGACTGTTTTCTTGTATAAGGTCATTTTATACAGGTATTTGAAGCATTGCCTCTAATATACCATTTTGCAAATGTTTATGGCAACTGCATCATACTCAGGATAATAAAACTTAAAGTATCTGTTTCTCCTTTGTTCAATAATTAATTCCATTGCAATTTCTTTTTGCCTCTTTTAGTTATTGTGCTTGTTTATCTTGCCAATCTATTGCTTTATGCTTCGAGAAACAACAAATGCCGTCATCTTCTATGATGTCTATGTTTGGGATTGCTGGGATTTGTTGTCTTCAAGAAGTTTTTGGATGCATGCATTCATATAGTAGATTTAACCTTACCATAAAGAAAAAAAAATCTCTTAAAATTTCATATTAAGGTTATTTTCTATTACAGTGTCCTTCATTTTGCATATTGTTAATTTTATCATTGTTATAATAAGGTATATGATTTGATAAATGAAGAGAGCTAGCAAGTGATTTATTCAAAAGAGTTATTTGTGTTTTGTCTTGCAATTTGGCCTGTATAATTTACAAATAATATTGCATTACGTTTGGGAATATATGTTTGTGTATGTTTCTATCAAGAAACACAGTTGTCAGACCTTAATATTTATGCCAGGTATTGATTGTATCAGGGCCTTTAGTAGAAGTAAAGTAGGAGTAATGTGCTTCTGGCATCATTATCAGCTTTCAAGCCATATAGTGTTTCTATTTTATTAGTTGAGATGAGAAGTTATTGAATATATAATTGCTAGGCTGGATCACAGAAGCAACTGGGACAAATATCAGTGATGTCAGACTTCAAGATTGAATAATAAAATTTTATTTTGTGTTAAGTATCTATAATGATGAATATTTGAAATATTCTGAAATGGCAAACCTGTTTGTAACTGTGTTTTCTTTTCCAGGAAGATTGTTTTGTTATGGTCTCTGATCAGTGTGATTTTTTTTTTTTTTTTTTTGCATTGGTATGATGTATACCGGTTTGTAGTAGTAACATCTACTCACCATAGTGTACATTGGTTGGGCACTATGTGAATATGCATTTGAAGAAAATTTACAAGACAAAATCTCTAGTTTTGAGCACCTCGTAAAATGCCTTCCTTGTACTCTTACAGTACTGAATATTTTTGAAAAAAGGCAATTATTCCATAACGTTTAATTTCCCTGTTAACTGTAGTATCAAAATTATGATAATCAATATTTATAATTTGGCAACTGTGCCTTCTGAAGCAGTAATTTTTTTGGAAGAAAAAATGTATGGATAAAAATTGGTTGCAGTTGTACAATTTAGAATCAAACAAATATGTAAAAATAATAATTAATTTATGAACTTTAATATTTCAGAATATTAATATGCAGGGTATTAAATAGATACAAAAGATAATCCATTTCATGGAAACATTGTTTCCATCAAAGTTCAAATTGTAGCTTGTTCTTTAACAGAAATGATCTTATAAATACAGTACAAAATACTTAGTAGTTGTCTGGTACAGCAGCTCTAGTGTGTGTGTTTGTCTTCATTGTTGTTTGCTACTTTTTTGGATAACATGGATAAAAGAAGTTGTGGGGAATGAATCACTCTCACTTATATGGGGCAACAACTGCTAGAACTGCACCTTTTGTTTTCCTGAGTGCCAGAAAGAACTGCTGGGTTGCCATCAGAGCTATTGTGTAGACAAAGAGGAATGAAACTAGGAGTCCAGCTGTACAATAAGAGGAGAAAGTACAGACCTTACCTACCTTCTGGCATCATGGGCAATGTAAAATGGGCAAGCTCTCAGCACTAATCAGGAGCCAAAAGGAACACAAACTCTGCAGTCTCATGTGCTTCACAGAGCTGAAACTCTGGACTCTGTGGATGCATTCTATGAATTTAAATTCATGCAGACGGACAGAGTGAGAATGGCAGGAAGAAAGGAGGTTGACTAGCCATTTCTTTGAATCAAAAATGATGCAACCCCGGACATATTATAATTAAAGCATAGGTATACGACCCAAATGTTGAGTATGCTAACAGTATGATTTATGGCCTTATTAAATGCTAAGGGAGTTTTCATATGTTAGTGTACTGCCAGTTTACATCCGCCAGCAGCAGATGTGGCAATTGCAACAGACAGTTTATTCTGTGGAAAGTAAACCCACCTTCGAAACTCCCAGCTTTTTCATTCTCAGAGTTTCTTGGGACTTAACCAGGTTTCACTTTTCTCCACTCCCACCAGTTTTTACCAATTGTGTAGACTATACAACTAGGGAAGACAGGCCCCTGGACTAATTTAATATTATTGTCAAAGACACCTTTAAGTCTATTGCTTTGCCACCTTTGACCTGATTTGACAATAATTTGGTACAGCACACGCCTAGATAAAGATCCATTGCTTTCTAGCTTCCAGGCTGCACTAGGACCATGCAGTAATGGACATCAAAGGCTGAAGAGGCTTGGAAGAATACCTTTGAGAACACTGACAGGAACATTCTTTGAGTCACATGGAGAACACATTGAGGGACTCAGTAACTATATCAAAGACTACATCAACAGAAGACAACACACTTCTCACAAAAACTGTGCACTGCTTTCCCAACAGCAAGCCATGGATCTCAAAGGATCTGAAAGTCCTACTGAATAAGAAGAGGAGGACCTTCAGGCAAGGAAGACATCAAGCAGAAGCAGTTCTGTGAAGAGAAAGCTCATGACAGAGACAAACTAGAGTAAAGGTTACAGTAGAATAACATGAAGGAAGTGTGGAGCGGGATGAGAACTATCACTGGACTATCAAGCAGGCTGCCACAGTGTAGTCAGTTCAACCGTCCCCTAACCCTGCTAGCTTCTATATGCAAGCTGAGAAGGTTCCAGAATCCCAGTTACTATCTTTATGCTGCATGCCCTTCCCCTATGATGACATCACACCTGTGGTTTTCAGTCCCTTTCCATTTCCCGGACTGTCTGTCTCTGCTGATCAAGGCTGCAGGGCTAGATGGAATTGGCCGCAGGGTGCTGAAAACGTGTGCCAGCCATCTCTCTGGAGTCCTTTAGCTGCTGTTTTCCCATTACCTGTGTTTGCAAAAGGTTCCACAGTTGTGGAAAACATCTTGTGTGACACCATTGCCAAAGGAAGTTCATTCCAGTGGTCCCATGGACCTAAGACCCGCTTCTTTTGCATCATACATCACAATGACTATTGTGATCCTCTGAAACTTACCTATCAGGGAAAAACAGGTGTGAAAGGAGCTGTAATCTACATGCTCCATGGAGCCTACTCTGACTTGGGCAAAGTTGGCACCACAGTCAGGATAATGTATTTGATTTTTCCCAGTGCCTTTAACACCATTTTGCCTCATTGACTGAGAAAATAGCTCAAGGCTATTCTTCTTGATGCCCCTATTATCTCCTAAAGCATAGAATACCTGACCAACAGGCAGCAGCTTGAGACTACGTGACCAACAGGAAGCAGCTTATGAGGCTCCAGGACTGTTTGTCAGAAGTGGTTGTGTGTAATACTAGAGCACCTTGGGAACTGTTCTGTCTGCCTTCCTGTTTACCCTATACACAGCAGACGTCCAGTACAATACCAGCACTTGCAACTTACAGAAATTATCAAATGACTCCATCATAGACTGCATTAATAATGGAGTTGAGTCAGAGTACAGGCGGTCTGTGGAGTTCTTCAGCTTGTGTTACAGGGAGAACCACCTGCAGCTGAATATCGCCAAGACAAAATAGTTTTGCCTTCCAGTGTGCCAGTGAGCCTCTGAGACCAATCACCTTTCTGGTGGACGGCATAGAAGTGGTAGAGAACTTACAAGCACCTGGGAATTTACAATAACATCAAACTGAACTGGACTTGTACAGAACCACTGGTCCGAGAACATAATGGTGCTGCACAAGAAGGGCTAGAGCAGACTGTAATTCCTGAGTACACAATTAAAATATTATAGATATATAGGAACTTTAGGAGTTGGGCATGTTTAGGACAGACTTAAAAAAGATCTTTTTAGGCCTAAAACATAATTAATAGTATGGGTGTGTTCCTGAAAATAAATTCATTATAGGTAGAGTAAGTGTACCAATGCATTGGCCTTCAGGCCCTTATCCTCTACCCTAATCCTGAGGAGACTCCGGTTTTTTCATGTGTGAAGCAAGCTGCTGGATACATTTTACCAGTTTTTAGTAGCCAGTGTATTGTTTTACATTGTGGTCTCCTTGGGAAACAACTTCAGTTCAGTTCAAAAGATACACAAGCCACATATTGTTTACTCAGATCTACCATTTTAACCTCCTACGTGTAATTTGTTACATTTATTTACATTAAATTTCATCACGGAACAAAATCATTCCAAACTTGTATTTCTTCATGTCCCACTTTAGTGATTTGGCTTATTTTACATTGTCCAAGTTGTATTATTTACAATCTTAACCAACTTTTTATTTCTATTCTTATCCAGATCATGTATATATACTGTAAAGAGCAGTAGGCAACTCTGAACCCTGAGCGACACGCTTTTATTAATATCACTTAAATCTGGTAAGGTTCCTTGTACCATAACTCTTTGCTTAAAGCATTTAAGCCACTCCATCTACACTGTACACTGTTAATTCACACTTTTAGTTTGGTCCCTAATAACTTATACAGGATGTTTTCAGAAAATCAAGATAATATCATTTGCACCTCACTGATTTAATGCTTTTGCTGCTTTCTCATGGCATACCAGCATTTTTTTGAAGCAGGCTCGCCACCATTTAAATCCAGGCTGACTGTTTACAAATTAACCTGTTTTTGCTATGTGATGGTCATCTTTTTCTTAGTAAGTATTTTCCCATGGTGTATGTTAAGCGTACAAGCCTGTAGATACTTGGATTATCCCTGTCATGTTTTTAATGGACTGGGACAACATTTGCTAGGTGTCAGACTTTAGGACTTTTCGCAGAGTGTGGTAAATTTTTGAAGTCATACAGTTGTTTCCCTTAACATCAGTTTTGTTGCATATCGGTATTATATCTGTGTTTCGCTGTTCCACTTTATTCATTGTTAGATTATTCACAATTTTAAAAGACCTGACTTAATCATTTTGGTGAAAAACAGCATATATTAAGCAACAGGAATTAAATTAAAAATTTAAATGATTGTATTAGTTATTAGATATACACCTATTTAAAGCTCAGTTTAGCCATCTACATAGTATGGGCACTAGAAAACGAACAAAGTTTTTGATTTTTATGTAGTTTCTGCTATTCTACAAGGTGCAGGGTGATTCAGATCCCTGTAAAGAATATTTGCTGCAAAATGTCAAAAATTATGTGGTAATACCCGAGTATTCAGTGTCCCCATTGTTTGAGAATATATGGCATCAGTATCAGCTTGTTCAGCCACGTTTGCTCACTTCACAGAGGAGTAGGTAGAGAACTATATCAGACTGCCAAAAGTAGTAGAAGTAACCATTCTACCATGGACTAGGGTGACTGAGTGCTCTGTTTGGAATATTTACTGCAAAATGTCAAAAATTATGTTATACAAAAACTGCAAATAAGGTACATAATCATTTGAAACATGATTACGGTTAGGAAGGTCAGGAAATGTGTGTATAGATGAAACTCTGGACCCATAGTTCTCATAGAATGTTAAAGTTCTAGCATATCTGGGCTGCACCCAGTTGTAATGTATAATTTACATTTAGATTGTTTCTGTTGTTTCTAAAGTTTATTTGAAAATATTGTATATAGTATTAGTAAAATCTTTAAAAATTTGATTATGCAGTTATGTTATTCAATAACAATTTTTGTTCTATCATGCTTTATTCATTTTATAATTACGCAGTTAGCTGTGTTTAATTGAAAGTGTACCACTTATTTAAATCACAGATCACTTCATCATCTCTGGAAATCCATCAGTATGTTTTCTTTGTGTAACTCTGCCAATAGTTCTGTGCTATACACTTCCCTGTTGAAAGCTGTGTTATGTACAAAGTTAGATTCATAAAACTTTTAAAGTTTAAGCACTTTGTTAAAATATTCTATAAGCCTTTTTAAAGTAATTCACCAAGTATTTTAGAATTGATTTTCAGGGCATGTGAAGCTTGTTGTTTTGAGAGCAAGTACTAACAAGTGAACACTCTAAAGTACAACTCAACTATATAAAGAAATCAGACTACCAGAAGCTGAAGTTTATTTGAAGTAACCAAAGTGTACGTTGCTGCCCACAGCTATAGTGCATTTGCTCAGTCCTCAAGCTTTTTCTGTCAACCGTTGTCTATGTTCAGTCATTTAATTTGAACCTCCTTGATGAATTCTTGTTTGGCTGGTCACTATGATTAACTTTTAATCTTCAGAAAGGGCTTGCTTGCCTTCTGTTTGGAATTTGTATGTTCACATTGTTTTTACTAACAGTCAGTAGGAATGTTTTTTGGTTGTTTGGTAGCTCAAAATTAACTTGGTGAGAGCATGGCCTGCATTGGTCTGGAGTCCTGATCATTTAATTTCAGAACATATTCTTCCTTACCAGCAACAAAGATAGATTGATGTACTTATTTTTGTTTAGCACCATAAAAAAAGTTATTACACTGAACTGGTATTTACCTTCACATGCAGTGTCTGTTAATACTAATTCTTGACCATTTTACTTACAGAAATTAATTTGCAAGCAAATGAATGTTTTTTCCATTTTCATGATTTGCTAACAGAATGTATACTACAGAAATTTTAAGGTAGACATCTATTCAACCAGATTACTCATTAGGTACCCAGACTTTTGTACAAGTAAGTCACACTTTTTTCGTAATTTCTTTCCATATGAGCCATTTTTTAATCTGAATATTTTGTTTAAACATTTATTTTTCCTCAAGCCGTATAAGCCTCTTTCAAAAGTTTGTTTTGATAGTCTTTTTCATGTAGTTTGTACAGTTTTAAAGTACATGTATGCCCATGAAATCTTACAGTAAAATGTCAGAAGTTACTGTAAATACAAGAAATTTATATGGTGAAAAGTTTTTATTGAGAAAGCTTTTGTCATTGAAGTGAAAAGTCAACTCAGATTTGCAGAATATTCCAAAAACTTAATAGAAACAAGAACTGCAGCAAATCAAAAAAAAAATACTGTATATCCAGAGAAAGCAAAATATACTGGCATTTTGATATTTTAAAATAATTTTATAAAGACACTCAACAGCTGGCTACCCACTTTTTCCTTGGATGATAATCTCCAAATAAAACTGTCTAGACATGTAATCAAGACTCTGTTGGAAATGTGTAAAAATGATAGAGAAGATCCAGTGAGGAATAAAGAATGAAATATATTTCTCCATTTTGTTATGGTGCCTTATCACCAAGGGTTTCAGTCCAGGATGAAAAGTTTATGTGATTCATGAAGGAAAAACAGTTTAGCTTTTTCACTTCAAGTAAAAGTGTGCTTTTTCAGTTAATTTATGTTAATTTACATTACACTTTCTCTCAGTTCTACACAGTGGTGTAGCACGGAATTTGTGGGTCCCTCACAATAGCAGAGGCGGGCCTTTCACTGAAAAAAAGCATTTACAATATGACACCAAGTTACTGTTCCCATATTTAGCATTTAATATATTAGGTGGTGCTGTTGACATTGCAAACCTCTTGTTTGAAGAACCACATTTTTTTTAAGTCTACGTTTACATGGAAGCTAAAAGTGACTCTATCCTAATTTTTGTCTTTGTATGGTGGTTTTTTTCTGTATCCTGAATGTACTGCACATGCACAACATGAATAAATCATTTTTGTCAGATACAGTAAATGCAAACTAAAAGGTAATAACTGCTTCTCTACTTCACATTTCAGTGCAGGATGCATGTGAATTTGTATGATAGCAAGGAAGAGAATCAAAAAAAAAAAAAAACTGACTTCAGAGCTGTTGGTTTGAGCACATTTATCCTTGCCAATATTTTGTTCAAAAAACGTGACACAAAGTTCAGCAGATAGGACAGTGAGGAGGCATTAACTGTAAATCAATTCAAATCAGACAAGTGTAAAAACTTTCTGAAAAGTTTTGAATCCGATTTTGATTGGCAGTTTTTGCTAGTCATTCTTCTCTGAAAAATCAGATCTTTGCCACATATCAGTTAAAAAAAAGTGAATTGAACTGCAGTGTGAATGCAACTTATTTTGGTTTCAGAAATGAAACACAAGGCAGCATGCAGTTTAACAGCACAAGCACATTTGGACAAGCCAGCTTCATTTTGGAATAAGGTGCTGTGGACTGATGAAACTAAAATTGAGTTATTTGGGCATAACAAGGGGCGTTATGCATGGAGGAAAAAGAACACAGCATTCCAAGAAAAACACCTGCTACCTACAGTAAAATATGGTGGTGGTTCCATCATGCTGTGGGGCTGTGTGGCCAGTGCAGGGACTGGGAATCTTGTCAAAGTTGAGGGACGCATGGATTCCACTCAGTATCAGCAGATTCTGGAGACCAATGTCCAGGAATCAGTGACAAAGCTGAAGCTGCGCCGGGGCTGGATCTTTCAACAAGACAACAACCCGAAATACTGCTCAAAATCCACTAAGGCATTCATGCAGAGGAACAAGTACAAGTTCTGGAATGGCCATCTCAGTCCCCAGACCTGAATATAATTGAAAATCTGTGGTGTGAGTTAAAGAGAGCTGTCCATGCTCGGAAGCCATCAAACCTGAATGAACTAGAGATGTTTTGTAAAGAGGAATGGTCCAAAATACCTTCAACCACAATCCAGACTCTCATTGGAACCTACAGGAAGCGTTTAGAGGCTGTAATTTCTGCAAAAGGCGGATCTACTAAATATTGATTTCATTTCTTTTTTGTGGTGCCCAAATTTATGCACCTGCCTGATTTTGTTTGAACAATTATTGCACACTTTCTGTAAATCCAATAAACTTCATTTCACTTCTCAAATATCACTGTGTGTGTCTCCTATATGATATATTTAACTGACATTTTTTATCGTAACAACCAACGATTTATACTGGAAAATAATGACTATTAACAAGGTTGCCCAAACTTTTGCATCCCACTGTATGTATTAAAAAAATTCTGTAAGAAAACTGTACAAAAAAGAAATCCTGACAGTTTCCCACATTTCACACTTTTTTTCTCCTATCCTACCTGGTAATATTTCAGCAGAATAGTGAACAGTATTCGTCTATTGTCTTGTTTCTCCTCATAATTTTACTGATTGTTGATGAGACAGATTTGATCGTCATTGAGAACAGATATCCAAGCCACTTGCTGAAGCTGTGTATTTGACGTAACACCTGGGGGTTCTTAGTCATTTGTTTTTATCACCTCTCTGTGCTGGCAGGAAATAAAATCTGTTACTATGATCTCCGCTCTCTGTTGTGATTAGCTGTTAAGGCTTGAAGAATACCTAGTTGTTGCCTCAACTGTAAAATAGAACATTTATTTTTTGGAATTTGATGTGAGGAGACTTCGATTAACACATACATCTGATGAAGTGTGTATGCATTGCATCTTTCTTATGTCAGGCTCCTTGGATTATAATACTAGGTCCATTTGTAGTAAAAAGTTTTGTGATACAGGAGACCTATCAGAATTGTCCAGAAGGTGGCAGTAAATGATTGTGATACTGAAATTCACCCTTCTCTTCAAGAGCTTTTGTGACATGGCAGCCTTACTAATTTCTTACATTATTTTTCTTTGGAGCATTATCATTTATTTTTTTGAGGGGTAAAATTTTAAATATACTTGTTAAAATAAGTTTCTATCACGTGGTTGCAAAGTTTTAAAAGACATCAGATTCATTTTAGCATCTGGAATCTGGAGCTTATTTTCTGGTCTCCTTTCTGTGTGTGTTTGTGTGTGTGCACTCACCAACCACTTTATTAGGTACACCTGTTCAACTGTTAACGCAAATATCTAATCAGCCAATCACATGGCAGCAACTCAATGTAGACATTGTCAAGACAACCTGCTGATGTTCAAACCAGGCATCAGAATGGGGAAGAAAGGTGGGTTAATTGACTTTGATCGTGGCATGGTTGTTGGTGCCAGATGATCTGCTCTGAGTATTTTAGAAACTGCTGATATACTGTGATTTTCAAGACAACCATCTCTAGGGTTTACAGAGAATGGTCCAAAAAAAGGGAAAATATTTAGTGAGTGGCAGTTCTCTGTGCGAAAATACCTTGTTTATACCAGACGTAAGAGGAGAATGGCCAGATTGGTTTGAGAAGATAGAAAGGCAGCAGTAACTCAAATAACCACTCATTACAACCAAGGTATGCAGAAGAACATCTCTGAATGCACAAAACATCGAACCTTGAAGCAGATGGACTGCAGCAGCAGGAGATCACACCAGGTACCACTCCTGTCAGCTAAGATCAGGCAACTAAGGTTCATCAAAACTGGACAACAGAGGATTGGAAAAATATTGCCTAGTCTGATGAGTCTTGATTTCTGCGGTGACGCTCGGATAGTAGAGTCAGAATTTGGTGTCAACAACATGAAAGCTTGGATACATCCTGCCTAGTTAATTAACTGTTTCATTGCGCTGCATTACCTTTGAGTTTTAAGTTTACAAAGTTGTATTAAGAGGTAATTTGGTGATGCTCTATTGACCTTAATAGCATTTGCCTTAATTTGCTTCTTTATCCTGCTTGGCGTTAATCCCAAGCCACTGTAGGACTCGGAATTCTACAGTATATAAAAATGGTTAAACCTTGTGTCTTTCAGATTGATCGTTCTGATGAGATATAGTATGGAGTATGACGTCCAAATAACTCTTAGAACGGTATTCTGTTGCCATCAAGTGGACAAAGTAACACAAGGCTGCAAAAAAAAGTCATAAATATTTCTATGTGTTTTGCCACAGTTTGCTAACTCATCAGTTTTCATGAGTGACACAGAGCCTTCAACCAAAACACACAATGGTGTGTAAATGAAAAAATGTAAGACCAATTTTAGAACAAACTGAACCTGAACCATTAGTTGAATTAAGCAATAGTGATGACAGTTTGAGTTGGTCATCAAATGTTCACATGAATAGTGAAGCTGACATATACGGCTCTGTAGAACTGAACCGCTGTTATATTCCTTGTGAATTCAATCTCATGAAGTTTCAGTGCAGCAAAATCATAAAAGTGTTTGTGATCAAATGGCAGGACAGAAAGATATTAGTTTCCTAAACACTGTTCATAGTACAGCAACTGTCAATGTTTGTGTCTGCGGAAAAGGGGAAATGCAGAAGTCACCAAGCTTTGGGCTGTGCTAGCCTACAATAACTCAAAGAGCAGCATTGATTGTGTCGATCAGGAACTGACATTCTACACTCTCATGTGCAATCAACATTTAAAAAAATATTAGAAATGTGTGCAAAGAAACACACTTCTACCTTCCCAATTGTGATGACCGGCTGTGTTTTGGTGACTCTTTCAAAACATATCACACAAATATTGATTTTTGGAATTAGCATGATTCTATTACATTATTTCCTGCTGAAAAATAATTCAAGTTTTTGGCTCGTTTTTCTGGAGGTAAACATATAATGCTAAGGAGGCAATCGTTCATGAAATACCCATCATTTGTATGTTTTTATAATTTATTAGCTGTATCATTGTACTGTGTTACCTTGGAGATTTACATTAAAAAATGTACTAAAGCTAAAATGTAACACTCGGTCAATCTTTAAATTTTCTGTTGTTTCTTATTGCATAAATGACCCTGCTATATGTCACAGTTTGTTTCTTTATTAGTGTTTTATTGCTTGGGCTCCCTTCAACAGAGAGCTATTGAGAAATGCAGAAGGCACAGGTCTAATGAGTAAAAAATGCTATAGGCATTATTGTATATAACCAAAGGACAGTATCTCGGGTGACTTTGAAAGAAGGGCAGTTTCTGGGCAGTTTTATTGGGAGAATTGTTGAAGATGATGGCCTCACTTCATATTTCTTGCAAAAAACATGGTCTGAATGGAATTCCAGGGCAACTGTGGCCACAAACCTTATAGTTTAGATGTTTGATTAGTTTAAAGTGCAAGGGTACACAAGTATACAAATGTCAGCCTGGAGCATGACTAGCCATTTTCACCAGGAATGGTCCAGAAAGGAAAATACAGGTAGCCTCTAGTGCACCATCTGCTGCTAATGGTGTACTGAACAGTGAAGGTACTGGCTTTGGTCATTCTTCACTGCGTTGTCCAAGAATGTTGAATGCACAGGAATAGAAGCCTAAATTTACCTAATGGGTCCACGAAGGTGTTGTTGATTCATTACTTTAAAATTTAAGATAAGGCTAACCTTTCTGGACCTATTTTAGTGATCAGTGTCATTTTCCATTCTAGCTTTGTTGCCTGCTACCTTTTTGCACGAGAGTTCAGCTAACATTTTGATGAGAGTAACCTCAACTATGTACAACTTTCTTTTGTCATCTGCAGTTTAAAATAAATATTTTGCAAGACGTATTGAATTGCTTGTAAAACACCTGTGAGCTTGGTATGAGTTGTTTGACTGCTGGTAGTTACTCACTGCTTGAATGAGTGATTTCTAAGTGAACTTCTATCAGTATTTCCACATTTTCAACAGTTCACAATATCTCTGTCTGCCTGCCTGGCAGTGTTGATAAGTGTACATCTGCAGCTTACCACATACAGTGGTGCTTGAAAGTTTGTGAACCCTTTAGAATTTTCTATATTTCTGCATAAATATGACCTAAAACATCATCAGATTTTCACTCAAGTCCTAAAAGTAGATAAAGAGAAACCAATTAAACAAATGAGACAAAAATATTATACTTGCTCATTTATTTATTAAGGAAAGTGATTGAATATTACATATTTGTGAGTGGCAAAAGTATGTGAACCTTTGCTTTTAGTATCTGGTGTGACCCCCCTTTACAGCAATAACTGCAACTAAACGTTTCTTGATCATTCCTGCACACTGGCTTGGAGGAATTTTAGCCCATTCCTCTGTACAGAACAGCTTCAAATCTGGGATGTTGGTGGGTTTCCTCATATTAACTGCTCGCTTCAGGTCCTTCCACAACATTTCAATTGGATTAAGGTCAGGACTTTGACTTGGCCATTCCAAAACATTAACTTTATTCTTCTTTAACCATTCTTTGGTAAAACGACTTGTGTGCTAAGGGTCGTTCTCTTGCTGCATGACCCACCTTCTCTTGAGATTCAGTTCATGGACAGATGTCCTGACATTTTCCTTTAGAATTCTCTGATATAATTCAGAATTCATTGTTCCATTGATGAAGGCAAGCCGTCCTGGCCCAGATGCAGCAAAACAGGCCCAAACCATGATACTACCACCACCATGTTTCACAGATGGGATAAGGTTCTTATGCTGGAATGCTGTGTTTTCCTTTCTCCAAACATAACGCTTTTCATTTAAACCAAAAAGTTCTATTTTGGTCTCATCCGTCCACAAAACGTTCTTCCAATAGCCTTCTGGTTTGTCCACATGATCTTTAGCAAACTGCAGACGAGCAGCAATGTTTTTTTGGGAGAGCAGTGGCTTTCTCCTTGCAACCCTGCCATGCACACCATTGTTGTTTAGTGTTCTACTGAAGGTGGACTCATGAACATGAACATTAGCCACTGTGAGAGAGGCCTTCAGTTGCTTAGAAGTTACCCTGGGGTCCTTTGTGACCTCGCCGACTATTACATGCCTTGCTCTTGGAGTGATCTTTGTTGGTCGACCACTCCTGGGGCCTTGAATTTCCTCCATTTGTACACAATCTGTCTGACTGTGGATTGGTGGAGTCCAAACTCTTTAGAGATGGTTTTGTAACCTTTTCCAACCTGATGAGCATCAACAACTCTTTTTCTGTGGTCCTCAGAAATCTCCTTTGTTCGTGCCATGATACACTTCCACACACACGTGTTGTGAAGAGCAGACTTTGATAGATCCCTGTTCTTTAAATAACACAGGGTGCACACTCACACCTGATTGTCATCTTATTTATTAAAAACACCTGACTCTAATTTCACCTTCAAACTAACTGCTAATCCTAGAGGTTCACATACTTTTGCCACTCACAATTATGTAATATTCGATCATTTTCCTTAATAAATAAATGACCAAGTATAATATTTTTGTCTCGTTTGTTTAACTGGTTTCTCTTTATCTACTTTTAGGACTTGAGTGAAAATCTAAAGATGTTTTAGGTCATTATTATGCAGAAATATAGAAAATTCTAAAGGGTTCACAAACTTCCAAGCACCACTGTATCCTCAGATTCACAAACCATTGCAGTACCCACATGTGTGTTAACTTGTGCCACACAAACCACAGTCTGCACATGAATGAGTCACAGAGGGCGATTGCACAAGACAAAAGGGAGTTGGAACTCCTTTCTTTTGAATGAATGTTATCTCACCATGACAAAATACAGGCAGTGACATATTATTAATCATTTTGTTGGAATTGTTTTCAGCGTCATCCTGCTTAAAACCATTTTATGAGAACTTTTTTTTTTGTTTTGTGAGATATCACAATGTAGTGTTCTAAACATGATTTTTTTTTTTTTTAAACGGTGTTTGCTAATACTTAATGTCACATGCTTAAAAGCCTTTAACAACAAATGTTTGGATATTTGTTAGAAATATTTTGTAAATTGTAAAATCTTTAAATATGACTTGGTCAAATGTATGTGTAGCATTCTGCCTCATTGTTCAGATGGTGTATTTAATTCCATTGCCTGGTCACTGTCTAAAGACGATTACTTCTGTGTATTATATTTACCCCAGATTTTGACACCCATTTTACCCCCAACCTACCTGGAATGGGGTCTCTCTGTCTTTCTCTGAATTGCCATTTCCTAGATTTCTTCCATTTTTTACATACAAGGGTTTTTTGGGGAGGTTTTTAATTTTCTTCTTAGGGAGTCAAGGCTGGCAGACTGTCAAAAAACAGGGCCTGTTAAAGCCCATTCAGGCACTCCTTGTGTGATTGTTTTTTTTTTTTTTTTCTTCGTTTTTTCTTTGGGGCTATACAAGAAATAAATAAATTATTGTCTGTGTAGAGTTTACACATACACCCAGTGCCTGCATGACTTTTTGTTTAAAGTATTCTGAATTCCTGTTACACCCCAAAAAAAGATACACCAGTTAGGTTGTTTTGAGATTCTGAAGTGGTGGTGTGTGGGCTTTTGGAACTGTGTATTGTGTCCAGTGTACCGGGGATAGGTTGTGTTGTTTTGTATTAGTGAAAATTACCTTGGAAAGGCCTTGGTTTTTAAGTGTCATATATAAATAAGTTCTCTATTATTGTTTGTATAGCTATCATTGCCCCAGAAATTGGATTACGATACAAAAAATGAGGTTACAATAAATCACAACTGGATGTTTACTTTTTTCTTTTTAAACTTTCACATAGGTTTTGTAACAGTTCATTTGTGCTTCAGTAAAAAGAAACTGTTAAATTAAGATTTATATTTTGCATCCTTATTGTTTTCCTTTTTTTTTTATTTTGCATTTGTAAATATGTTTTCATTTTTTCCTATATGTTATGCACCTGTACAAAGTCATTTTTATTTGAGTTAGATTGACTTGCTTTAAGTACTTGCTTGGGACTTGGGTGGAACATAATTTGTTAAAATGTCAGTCAGTTATCTCTTGTCCACATTAACAAAGAATCCCAAATTCTCATCATTCCGAGAACTGTTGTGTAAACAGTAATTCCATCTGTTGATGCCACAGTTTGAAGGAGTGTATGATGAACAAGGGAAGCTGATATGGGCCAACTAATAACAAAAGATATCCGAAATCTAACACAAGTTTATCATTCTACCAACAAAGAGAAACTAAATTCTCGAAATACTCAACTTGATTCTCTCCCAGACAGTAAAGAGAACTAAATGGTTAGTTGGTTTCACCATAGATTTGCATATACTATTGAAATACAAAAAAATAATTTTCATGTACTACTTTACAGTAATTCCTTCTCAACCTGTTTAAAATTCACTCTGTCCTTAAGATCATCTCTTGTTTACAGTATTATTTACATTTTCTAAGAACTAATATTTGAAATACTAGTTCTAACTTTTGGAAGCTATAGGGCCTATAAAATCTGACTGCACATGAATCTAAAATGTGGATTGAGTAAATTGGTGAATGCACTCTTATACTCTTAAAACTAAAGGTGCCAGAGTGGTTCTTCAGAGCGATGCCACCCATCCACATGAATGTCCAGAAAGAACCCTTAATTATTTAGAGCCATAACAGGCTCCATACAGTAAATAACCATGAACAGATGGAAACCTATTTGTGAGGACCCATTGGTCCCCGATTTTAAAAGGACTCTTGCTGCATACATAAAATAACACAGGCTAAGTTCAGTTTTTCTTAATCTGTTAGGGTCCTGCCCAGTAACCTACCATACATTAAAGATTTCAGGATTTTTTATACACATTAAGACATTTTTGAAAGCACTAAGAACCAACATCATATGCAAAAAAACCTTCCCAGAATGAAATGGTCCTTTGTCAAACAGTGGCTCTATGAATAAAAACCATTGATTTACACCTGTACCTTAAAAATTTTCTAAAAAAAAAAGAAAAAAATCATTCAACAGAATTATGCTATTCCTCTACTTTGAACTCACAAATTTAAAACATATGGTGTGATCTTCAGAAAAAAGTGAAAATGTAACAGTAATATCTGCTGTTCCTGTTTTTTTTTGTTTTTTTTTTTAAATATCATTTACACTTGCAGGCGTTACAGGTGCAATTACCATGCTAAACTGTCTATAACTTGCTATTTACTTCTTTTCAATTGACAAGTGCATTTCACTTTAGGTTGGTGCTCATCATGAAAGGCATGATATAAATCATTTTTTAAACCTATTAATATTAGTACCTTATTACTTTTTTTTTTCAAAACTCTTGTAACACACTGTTCCAGATTTTGTATATTCAGAGACAATATTTTTTTTTTTACCAAAGTACATTTTTTGACTTGGACAGGTCATGAACCTTTAGGCGTGCTCGCCTTTTAATACCATAACTTCCATTTTCCATGTTACTAGTTATTTTAAACCCCTGGGTTCGCTATGGGCTGCAGCTTTTTATTGTAAGATAAATACATTGGAAATGCATTGACAACTGCCTTCAACTCACTAAGATTCTGTAAATGATGGCTTTAACTGAAAATAATTGGAAGTCATGTAATGTGATGTGGCTTTAATAAATGAATGGTGATAAGAAGTGATCTGTAGATAGATAGTCTCTTAGCTGCTAATGTTAATCCACCCTTTTGTAAATTAAGCCTTCAGGATGTCTTTGGATCTCGTTCTCTGGATGGGAGTAGAGGACTTACTTGAACCAGGCAGATTTCCCCCCAGGAACAAATTAATATCTGTCTATCTGATCTAATCTAATCTGTCAGTTCCTCAGTGGACAATTCTTTGTGTTTGGTCATGTTTGATAGAGGTTGCAATTCAAAAGAAATTTAACATTCTTAAAAACATTTGAGGTAATAGGAGCTAAAGCCTATGCCATTACATCATAGGGCCCTCTCAAACACAGTTATTTACCAAGTGACCTAACCCACTTGCTTTTGCGATCTGACTGGGAAAAACGAAAAAAAAAAAAACATGCAGACATAGGGAGAATATGTGAACTCCATAGAAATAACAGCTGCATTGTACTTCATAGGGGATTTTAATCCAGAATGCTGGAATTTATGAGACAAAAAGATAGTGTATTAGGTCATTTGGGTTAAGGTAAAGGTACAAAATATTTCTGATCATTGGGTCAATTGGATTTTGCAGATTCATATGTAACAGGTAAGTTAAGTGGAACCAAATTAATTATTTTCCAGCCAGGAATTAATTTTTCATTAAGAGACTGGTTTGGATGAAAGAAGCATTCAAAAGACTTAGTAACGTCTTGGCATGGCAAAAAAAGTTAGTCCAGAAGAAGACAGGGGAGAGGAAAGAAAGGGTAAATCAAAGGTAAGGGTAGGGACATTGAATTGAATGTTGGTACAATGATCGGGAAGGAAGAGAGTTGATAGATTTGAGGAAGGAGGAAGTTGGGAGTGTTGTAAGTGCAGGAAATGAGATGGGGAATAAAGCAAGGGAATTGGGAGGGTGTTTTTTGTTGTTGTACAGTGAAGCAAATGAGCAAGGGAGAAATGGTGTAAGTATAGTAGTATCCAGAAAACCTAAAGATAGTCTTGTCAGTGTGAACAGGAGCAGTGAAAGGGTAATGTGTGTGAATCTGGGCCTTGCTAGTTAATGTTATTTGTGCATATACTCCTCAAGTGGGCTGTGAGGAAGAGGACAAGGGCACTTTCTGGGCAAAAATGGAAGAACACCTTAGGGTGGTAGAAGATGGATTGTTGTTTGTGATCTAAATGGTAATGTGGGAAAGAGTAGAGAGATAATAGAGAGGGGTACGTGGAGGGTGGTGAGTAGGGGAGAGAAATAGGGAAGGGGAGGGGACAGCAGATTTTACTAGTTCATCTGATATAGTGATAATTAACAAATTATTTTAAAAGAGAGTAAATTAGCTGGTAACTTACAGTAGTCAAAGTCAAATAGACTTTCTAATGTGTAGTCATTTCAGGCGAAAGAGATAATAAAATTGGGGAAAGTGCAACACTGATGGACTGGGATATCAGAATAAACAGGAAAATAAAACCAGAGCAAGCAGCACAAAGTGGTGGAGTTTTTAAAGGAGGAGACACTTTGAAACAGGTTCAGGGAGAAAGTTTTAAATGAAGTGCAGACATTTGAGAGTGTGGAGGAATTATGGGAGAAGAATAGCAAAGTTGTATTAAAAGTAGGTGAAGGTAAGATGACAGAAAAAAGGCCCACTTGGGGAGAAAGAGACATGGTGGTGGAACAGAGAGATGCAGGATGTGATAAAGGTGAAGAAGGAGGCATAGAAGACATGGTATCAATCAGGGAGAGAGGAAGATAGAGATATGTGTGAGCAGACAAACGAGGCAAAGAGGGCAATGGCAAAAGCCAAGGCAGCAGCTTTGAAGGAGGTATATGAAAAACTGGAGAAAATTATTTTTAGAATAGTGAAAGCTTAGGACAGGGCTGGAAAGTATTTTAGTCAGATAAGCAGATGAAAGATGAGCAAGGTATGGTGTTGAAGTGAGCATGATAAGATCAACAACAGATGGAAGAAGTGCACAAAAAGCTGTTGATTAAAGAAAATCCCAGGGTAAAATTTGAAGATCCCAGGAAGAGGAACAACTAATGCTGTGTTTGCATTGAGACAGCTCATAGAGAAGCACCAAGAAAAACAGGATTGCATATGGTGTTTATTGATAGTGGAGGTTTATGATGGAGTGCCATGTGAAGAGATCTGGGGGTACATGACGGAGAAAGGAGTACCAGAGAGGGAACTGAGGATTGTCCAGGATATGTATGAGAGAATGAAGACACGGGTTAAAAGCAGTGTTGGGGTAACAGACGAGATACCAGTTAGAGCAGGTCTGCACCAGGGTATTTCTTTAGGTCCTTACCTCTTTGATCTGATTATGGATGTGTATTGAGTCATGGGATAAAAAACAACCCACCTGGTGCAGAAGAAGTGGAGAGGAAGCTGAAAGAATGGAGAATGGCTTTACGAGAGAGATAAATAGGAAGAAGATGGAATATACACTCACCTAAAGGATTATTAGGAACACCTGTTCAATTTCTCATTAATGCGATTATCTAATCAACCAATCACATGGCAGTTGCTTCTATGCATTTAGGGGTGTGGTCCTGGTCAAGACAATCTCCTGAACTCCAAACTGAATGTCAGAATGGGAAAGAAAGGTGATTTAAGCAATTTTGAGCGTGGCATGGTTGTTGGTGCCAGACAGGCCGGTCTGAGTATTTCACAATCTGCTCAGTTACTGGGATTTTCACGCACAACCATTTCTAGGGTTTACAAAGAATGGTGTGAAAAGGGAAAAACATCCAGTATGCGGCAGTCCTGTGGGCAAAAATGCCTTGTTGATGGTAGAGGTCAGAGGAGAATGAGCCGACTGATTCAAGCTGATAGAAGATATACACATATATATATACTCAGCAAAAAAAGAAACGTCCCCTGACTTTCAACTGTTTTTACTTTCAGTAGACTTAATGTGTAAATATTTGTATGAACACTAAAAGAGTCAACACCATAAGACATAAACTAAAAATGTTTCACAAT
>JANRMT010062792.1:14586374-14593874 GCA_026402145.1 Polypterus bichir lapradei
ACTTCACAGGTGTGCCTTATCAGGGTTATTTAGTGGAATTTCTTGCTTTATCAATGGGGTTGGGACCAGCAGTTGTGTTGTGCAGAAGTCAGGTTAGTTGAACGATCATTTATTTTTCAACAGGACAATGACCCCAAACACACCTCCAGGCTGTGTAAGGGCTATTTGACCAAGAAGGAGAGTGATGGAGTGCTGTAAATGGTCATGAAAATAAAGAAAACACATTGAATGAGGAGGTGTGTCCAAACCTTTGGCCTGAACTGTATATATATATATATATATATATATATATATACACACACACAGGGTGGTCCAGATCTAATTAAGCAATTTTCATTACGCTATAACTTATTAAGTTTTCTTACATAGAAAATCACCTAAAAAAATCCCAGACCATCTAGAAGTGTGCAAACTGACGACATCAAGAATCGTCTTTGCGCCGAACTGGAATCGTCCCCACATAAATCAAAGTCATCCAGACAATCTGGATCTGCATAATTAGTAATGGACCACCCTGTAGATGCGTGTGAGTATGTACAATATAATGCTGTTCACAAAAGAAAGGAGTTGTAAAAGAAATATTGAGAAGTTTTTTTGTTAACTTGATCTCTTCTTCATTTTTATTAGCAGATATGATCATTTTATACTGAACATGCAGTTTTAATGTGATGTTTTCACTAGTTTAATCTTCTAATTGTTCTGTTGTTCTTTCATTAATTCATGTTGATTAGCATATGCAAGTAACAATTCCACTGTACCCTGTACAGTGTACAATATTAAGAACCTAAAAATGAACTAACCTGTTTATGGAGTTCGGGAACACAGGCGGCAGGTACTTAACCTGGCTACAGTATTCAGAAGGCAAGAACCAACTTAGGGCTGGGTAAGGCTTTCATGTTGACATCCACACTCAGTCACAACAGTGCAAATCTAAAAGCAACAAACACATTAACTGTTAAGCCACTAGGATGAGGGAAACATGGGGAGAACATGTAAGCTCTACACCGGATGAGACTGGGCTAGGAATGAAACCTACGGCACTGGTGTCACTGGCGCAGGTCCCTGCTGCTGTCCATTTCACATCCCCGTACAGTTATGCCAAACTGGGCAACTGTTTCCTGACTTGCCGTCCCCAGATTTGCAGCCAATCTCCATATGAGTAACTGAAACTTTGAGAGATTCAGGGCTCCTGTGCAATTTCTTACTGGGTGACAACTGGGGAAGTGAAACAGTAGTGCTAACCACTGTGCCACCATCCACCTTAATAAAAGGATAAGTGTCTGAGGGTTTTTTTTGTGTGTTTGTCCAGTTATTATTTCTCTGCCATTCCAACAGATGGTGCATCACAAACATTAACACTGCTTTTATGAATTTCATAGCAAATGGCATATAACAGAGACATCTGCATTGTATGATGCACTGCAAACATCAACACAGAGATCTACAATGATTACTTAGATTTCAATCCATTTTAGAAGGGTAGCAGATAATTCCACCATCTTAACTCATTCAACGTCTATTTGTTTCTGCTGTCAGTCACAAGCTAATAATGGTCAACCAAGCTTCATTACTCCCAGCTCTTCTAAGGGAATTCCCAAACCAATTGGTGGATATCAAGTATCCAGGGGCCTCTACACTGATTGGCCACACCGTATTACTTGGCTTTTTTCAATCTGAAGAAACAGCAGTTCTGCACTTAGATCGTCTTGGACTTTTAGCTGCCTGACCTGTTTATGGAGGATAAAGCCTACAGCAATGCACATTGCCGCACATTTGTTTCAAACTACAATTGTGTCATTTTTGTCATTACTTACTGAGTATGACCATTGGTGAAAATGGGGACATGTATTGTTCAGCTTTATCCACCAACTTAGCTGCGACTTCACCCTCACCCTGCAGTACAACCCTGCTGCTGTATGCGCCCATACCAGTCTGTCTACCCTCATCTGGGAAAAGGACCCCAAGGTATTTAACTTGCCACAGCCACCTTCTTTAACTTAACAGGACTACATCATCAGATTTGTAAGTGATCGCCTTCATTTGGACTTTCTCACACATACGTTTGGATCAGTCCAGTGCATACCAGACATCAGAGTCTGACAAAGATGACATGGGGATGGCACTACTGGCCTCAACTGAATCTTGATACCGTCAGCAAGAAAATCAGTGAGGAGTAAAAGAGACACAGCATGGGAGAGTCCTACAGCCACTTTCAACAGTTTAATGTCAGCTTTCACCAAGCAGCTTAATCAAATTCAGGGTGGTTAGGGGCAGAGCTTACCCTGGTAGCACTAGGCATCTATCCATTGTAGAGCCCATTCACAGACCCCCAACGCTAAAACAAGGCCTGCTTGGAATTGCTACTCAAGCTAACTCATATATCTTTAGGGATGTGCAGGAAAGTTTAAACTGCACCCAGATTTGAACCGATGACACTCCATATGAGGCAGTCACGTTTAGTGATCTAATGGTAATAACAACAATCTCCAGCTATAACCCCTTTGTGTATATCATATGAATAATGATGGATTTTATTTATTGAGCACTTTTTCATGCTCTTGGTGCTTTAGAAATGCAGATACGTCTTCAGTTGCATAGAGTTGAAGCACAGGCAGTCACTAGTGGGGCAGTCTTGTGGTTTCAAGTCCAGCAACTACATGTATCTTACCAAAAAAACTCAACACCACCTGACAAGCTGCTCCACCAAAAAACAAACAAATTCTTGATTACACTTTGCAGAATGAAACAAACTGATGGCTATGACACTCCAAAGTAATGCAGCTCCTCACTAAGAATTAAAAGAACTTCATCACCATAGCATCATGAAAAAACTGACAGAATGACTCACATAGACAATCAATAACATTTTTTACTTTTCATATTGGCTGTGTACCGAGGTGTGGCAGGTGTGACTGTGTGTGTCTAGACGTCTGCAACACGATCTTTACAAATGAAAAGAGGAATGTTACAACAGTGACTGCACATCTCCACACATGAGTAGGCCTTCCTGGTGACAAAAAGCTTACCTGATAAAACAACCTGATTTCACACTCTCAAGCCCCTTATCCCAGTGAAGGGTCACAATGGGCCACCATCCTGCCACTGCAGTTTTGGGTGCAAGTGAATAAACGGTCCTGGGCAGGGCACAGTCAGGGTACAGGGTCCAATGGGTCCGATCACACAGGCCCCCCAAAAGGCAGCATCTTCGTACTGTGGGTGGAATACCAGAGTACAAACAGGAAAACCCCCTCAGACATAGAGAGAACATGCTAACTCCATACAGACAACAACCAGGTGCAGGATTCAAACACAGGCAACTATTATTACGAAATGTAGTCAAATAGCTTTAAGAGAATAAATACTTGCTAAAATAAAACTTCCTCTTCCAGTGTGTCTGTTTTTGGTTTTTTTTTTGTAAATGGGTTCACAGGAAACTTTGCTCTATGCAATACCCTGTGAAGAAACATCTGTCAAACTCATTCAAGATTGCTTTAAGTTCTCATCGAATGGAAGTCAATAATGGCTTAAACTATATGTTAAAAGCGGGATTTAATTGATGGCTTGTCTCCAAAAAGAAGAAGCAGCCCACACACTCTCACATTTTAGGCTGAGGGAACGCTGTCTTGGAATTCCATTGCCTCTGATTTAACTCTGTCTGGCCTTCCCCAAAAAAGTGCGTTATCAGCCAGGTCAGCAGAAAAAAAAAGGCCTTTATCTAAAACATTCCTGAAGGCTTTCTCCTCTGCAGACCGTCACTGTTTAGTCTACTGGTGTAATCCTGCCCCAGCACTGCTCTCCTTGATCTTCTCAATTCTCCGGCATCTCTTCACTGTTAAGCGCATTCAAGGTGTGGTCTGCAAGTGCTGAGCACAGCCTTTTTGTGGTTGCCCTTTCAACAGCCCACAACAAGTTTTTTTTTGTTTGTTTGTTTATTTTTGGGTCATTTTTCATCAGGTCACAGGTTGATCCAAGGCCAGCAGGGCTGATCTAGGATTCAGGCTGGTGCATTTTTGGTTCTTTAATTTTTTCTTCTTCTTATGTTACTTGAACTGACTTACATTCGCACAGCCCATTAGGGACTTGAAAATGTATATTTTATGGCCAATTTTTGGATTCACAGTATTACTCCAAACTATTTAGATTTCAAATTAACCCAATGAAACAAAAGATTCCATTTCAGGAATTAAAGTGAAGTAAGATGACACTGACAATCTGGAAATGCTGAGCATGTCTCCGATTTGGACACAAGACACACACAAAAGTATATCAGCAGCCTTAAATTTGGTGTTTTGAAGGTTTTGCCCGAGTGATTTCTAAAGCTTATTGATTTTCCAAAACATCACAAGTAAGGATACCTGTAACTTACCATAGCAAGAACATGGTGACCATCCATTTTCTGAGAGATGTTTTTTTACTTTTTGTATATGAAGTATAGGTAAAGTACTGTAATCGTCCAAAGATTCAATGTTGAGATTTTGGTGAATCTCAATGTTTTAGACCTCCCTCAGCCCGAAAATACTATTTTTCGAATTATGTCTTTGTGTATGTGTGTGTGTGTGTGTCTGTGTGTGTATATATAAACACGATAACTTGAATGCGCTTTCACTTAGGTCAACCAAATTTTGCATACAAGTATTAGGTACAAAACATAGATTTCTATCAACTTTTGAGCTATATCCACTAACCGGAAGTGGTACTTTACCTTTTATTCATGCAGCTGCAGAGTCCGATTTATTCAACTTTACTTTGATAATAATTGTTCAATATATTATTAATTTGATTTGTTGTTGATGGTTCTTTAATGTACATAATATAAAAATATAATCATTGTCTTGCGGTTTACTCCTCAAATATCCATCGCCATATCCGAGTATACGAGAAAGTCTAGGGAGACCACTCACATTTTTTTCTTTTTTAAATGTGCTATTCCTTTTTAAATGCATTAGTAAATTGTATTAAATCACCCAGTTACCTTTTTTACAAATTTAAATTTAGCATTTTTTTTCCAATAAGGGAAAGAAATGAGTCATTGTTTAATGTGGTCCTCCATGGAGTGAACTTAGATGGTCTCCTTTCTTTCTCCATTGTTTTTTTTTGTTGTTCCATTATTTGAAAATAAAACATTACAACAGATAAAACTAAATAAGCTATGATCAAAAAAGCAAAACTCTAGTATTATTCAACAAAATCAATGGATAAAGAACTCAACATTTGGCCCCCACACAAAAAACAAAAAAGAGAGCAACATGAATTGAGAGTTACATCTAAAATATTTCTTTATACGTAATAAAACAGCAAATAAGAATGATAAGCACAGGCCCAACATTTTGGGATACTATTTGTACCAAAATTAAATAAATAAAATGAAAATTATGAAATAATCACATGAAAAATGAAGTGATATACAATAATAATAATCATCCTCTTTAATAAAACCCCTGTGTGCGTCCAGGTGTCCGTGTGTGTGTGTCTTCAGGTGAAGTGCGCATGCGCGGGGCCACACAGCACGTGTTCAGTCTCTTCCTGTGCATTCCCTGTGCAGAGAGAGAGAGACAGACACACACACAGGCGCGCGAGAGACAGACACACACACACACACAGGCGCGCGCAAGACAGACATACACACAGGCACGTGAGACACACACACACACAGGCGCGAGAGAGACACACACACAGGTGTGCGAGAGACAGACAGACACACACACACAGGCGCGAGAGAGATACACACACAGGCGTGCGAGAGACAGACAGACACACACACACAAACACAGAGGCGCGCGCTTAAGAGAGACACACACACAGGCGCGTGCATGCATTGTTGCAATGTTACTTGGTTGTTTATTAAATTATGGATTTTTCAAATGTTCATTTTTTAACCTGTGCTTAAAACTCATTAAAAAAAAGTGTTTTTAGCGAGCGGGTCGTAAGGCTATAGCGCGAACTCTTGCAGTGTTAGTTTTCTCTGTTGTTCAAGGTTTTCTTAGTGTTATTCAATGTTTTTACATTTAGCTTACTATTACGCTGTGCATTCAATGGTATAATTAACTATATTTGGGCTTAAAAACTTAAAGAAATATATATTTACATACAGTTCATACGGTCTGGAACGGATTAATTGTATTTACATACAATCCTATGTCGTGAACCGAGGTTCCACTGTATTACTGTCAGACAAAAATGATGTGCAGGCATTTTACGGAAATACAAACCAGTATTACTGAGAGAGAAAATTAAAGGCACACAATACAGTGACGCATATTACAGCCACATACAAGGTCCCTTGCCATTTAATATAGACTGTTCCTACTAATGTTTATGCACTACTGTTCTAGCGCCCGTTATTGTAACGGGCTTAATGTCTAGTAATAATATAAAAGAGTACATGCCATGTGTTTCACCCTAATTGGGGCTCATCAGGTGCACCTTTGCTTCCTCTTGTAAGGCTCAAACCTCGGTAGTTGGTTTGCTTACTTGACAGAGGTTACATTTATCTTTTATTTGACAGGTACTATATTGCATGTCTATGATCTGCTTCTTGCAGCTGAGAGGATGTGGCAGATATTTGCCGATTGGCTGACCAACCAGAAGCGTTACCAAATAATCAAATTGTGACCTATAGATTAGCTGTAGATCCTTTACGTCCTGTAAATTGCAACGTGAGGCCTCCATGGATTCGACTTGTTTTTCCAGCACATCCCACAGATGCTCGATTGGAATTAAATCTGGGGAAATTTGGAAGTCAAGTTAACATCTTGACCTGTAGATCACGCTCCTCAAACCATTCCTGAAGATTTTTGGTAGTGTGGTAGGGTGCATTATCTTGATGGAAGAGGCCACTGGAATCAGGGAATATTGTTGCCGTTAAGGGGTGTACATGGTCTGCTAAAATCTTTAGGTAGGTGGTCCATGAGTAAGCAACATTCACATTAAATGTCAGGACCCAAGGTTCCCCTGTAATAATAATCTAATTATTCATACTAATTACTAATTACCTGTTTGAGTTCAAAGGAATAAAGTTTCATATTGCGTGGCACTTTATATTTCAGAATGCCTTTGTTCATGACGGTTTTGTTATTTGTCAGTCAAGGTCAGTGGGCAGAACCTGTTAACCCTCTGCTGGCTGTTACTATTTCCTGTTTGTATACTTATTGTAGAATTAAATTAAAGAAATCTTGCCTAGTTATGAAATTAGAATTAACAGATCTTCATAAGGAGAATTTAATTTTTTTCTTCTTCAAATTGTGATCATATAAAACATTGCTTTCCCACTAGAAGGTGGATTATGATTCTTTCATTTGAGCAAAGTAAGTCCATGTGCTAACAGTGTGGGATACTACTGTATAACAGTGCACTGTAGATCGCACCTGGCAGTTCTCCACATACCACCATTAATGTATAAGGAATGATATTAACTCCAAGTCTGTCTGAAAGATATGGAAGATTATCTGAGAGATCCAAACCTTTCCACTAAAAATGATTTAAACATGGGGCATTCCCAAA
>JANRMT010062792.1:14598874-14609349 GCA_026402145.1 Polypterus bichir lapradei
TCGCTTCCTGGGTCAATCCCTGCGTGGAGTTTGCATGTTCTCCCTGTGTCTGCGTGGGTTTCCTCCCACAGTCCAAAGACATGCAGGTTGGGTGCATTGGCAATCCTAAATTGTCCCAAGTGTGTGCTTGGTGTGTGGGCCCTGCGGTGGGTTGGCGCCCTGCCCAGGAGTTTGTTTCCTGCCTTGCGCCCTGTGTTGGCTGGGATTGGCTCCAGCAGACCCCCGTGACCCTGTAGTTAAGATATAGCGAGTTGGATAATGGATGGATGGATATAAAATGTGAGTTCTCACTGGGCTTCATTTCTTGCCCCAAAGGCATTCATGTTGGTTGAATCAGTTATAAATTGGCTCAGTGTGAGAGTGCATTAGGGAAGGCCCGACAGTAGACCGGCATCCCGTCCAGGTTTAGTTCTTCTCTTTCTCAGATACCACAAGCACCGACTGTACATCGACTTAGACAACAATAACATGCGAGATACCTGAACAGTCTCTCATGGCTCCTCTATTTTTTGGCTTATTATACAGTTAATTATCACACATATCCTTAGGCTACAAATGCAGATTTGTCTCTTTTTCTTAATCCTGCATCTGTTCTAACTTAAAAGATGGCTTGAGAAAGTTTGCCTGGAGTTGATCTCTTGCACCCAGCCCTCTTCACCTGAAGAACTCTGCTTAGATATTATTGTGGCCTACTAGTCCCGACAGGCCATGCAGACTTTAATACAGCATTGTTCTGTTTTGATAGGAGGAGTGACAAGGCTGCTCGGTTTTTAGCACTACCGCCTCACAGCCCGTGGTATCTGGGTATGCTTGCCAGCCTAGTCACTGTCTCTGGGGAGTGTACATGTTATCCCCGTGTCTTTTTTCCCCCATGGACTGTGCATCTCAGCATTAAGCTTTGATTTCTCGTTCTCTTGAACATCCTATGAACATGTAACTTACCTGATGTGTGTGTGTGTGTGTGTGTGTGTCCTCAGTTGTCAGTGGGGCTGCACCCAATGCTGCCGGAGATTGGGTGGACTGCAATCATAACATCTTTGTAATTCTGCATCTCCTCTTGAAAGAGTCCTTGTCTTTTAATATCTCTGATGTGTTTATTTTGTAAGCGGGCGTGTTTATTTTGGTTTATTACAGCCCTAGGATGGCTGACTGTTGTGCAGCGTGGCCACAGGTGACCTTGTTGAGCTCATGTAGCTGCATTCACATGTGGAATCTGAAGTCTTCTTGCAAAGTGGCCAGATCCATCTCACAAATATCTGACCCTGTCGAGAAATAAAGCAATTTTGTTTGATCAGCGATGGCATGTATGGAAGAGAAATCATCTTTATGAATGTCATTTAATGCTTCAGAAAACTCGGCTAAACCCCAAATACTGTATGGCACATTGACAAGTGGTGACCTGCACTTTACTGGAAGGCTTCTGCCCTGTTGGGAGCCAAGCCCTTCAACAGGTCATTTCCTGGGGGCATCTGCATCTGTTGTTGTTGGACCCTTTTCTGCTACCCCTTTCATTCCATACAAATTCCCAAAGCCTTGCTTGTGTTTTAGAAAACACTGGCATACACTAGTGTTAGGAATCAGGTGCCATAGGAGGAAGAAAACAAGGCCGGCCTGTTCAAAATATCTGTGTAAATGAATTGACCAGTTTGAGTGTGCACAAAAAACAAATGATCATCACAGTGATGAACCCTGCTGTCTCACAGACCCAGCGCCCCTTGGTTTGAATGTTCACCCATTAATTGTGCATGTGGGGTTTTCCACCTGGATGAATTCAACGGATTTGAGAATGTTATGTTAAAGGAACGTTTCTTTTACTAATGACACTTGTCTTGCCTTTTACATTTACATGTCGTCTTGCTGCACACAGATTGTCACTTTAAAATGAAATAAAAAATCCTTTATTCATAAGTGGCCACTGACTGTGGCTTTGTCAAGCCAACATCTCATTAATGAGAATGGTCTTGTGCCTACTTTTCTTCAATGTTTCCAAAATTCTGCAGCTACTAGAAACATTCAAACATTGAGTATGTCGTAAGCACAAAAAAAACATGACACAGCCCGTGTGTCTTTGTTTATATAATTTTGTTGAAATTCAAAGGGAAAGCACTTTGCACAAAAATGAAGAGAAAAATCGACAAAGCATACAAAAAATAACTTATTGTCTATGACAGCGGTTCTCAAACTCAGGGGCACACCCCCCTAGGGGTGGTGAATAAATGAACAAGGCATCAAAATAAATTTTTTACATTTTTATTTCAAATTTAAGTTTGCAAGCATATAATCACAATGAATGCATTATAACTAAAATTAAAATAAAACATTTCTAAGGCATAGATCTAATGACTAACTGATGAACGGCGCCGCTGCTGCTGCATTTATAGTCGCGTGTTTTCAATCCAGAAAGTTTGAGATGTATCGGTATATGTCGCGAACATTCGGGTAACAGTAGATCAGGTGATAATGCGGCGCAACAGCTCCACATTGGCAGCGTAGCCAATATTGCCAAATTGAGTTGAATAATTTACTGCGTATTGGGTTATTTTCATGATACAACTAACAGCAGTATGTATAATATTTGTTGGACGAAAATACGTTTGTCTCATGCAGATTGACTTTATCAGTGTCCTCGTTTACGAGATTTTTAAAAATTAAAACATATTTAATCGTTTCTTTACATAAATAATTATTAGATAAGAATAAATAATTTATTCTTTGTTTTTGGGATTAGAATTACTACCAAAAACCACACAAGGCATTTTAACAGTTATTAAAGCACTTTAAAAAAAAAAATTGCAAATATTTCATCGAAGTTAGCCGAACACATGCAAATCTTTTGGAAGTAAAAATGATAGGATATCGCGACACCGCACGAGTATCATACCTTTTGTTAGTTGTATCATGGGTTAGGGTTAGATCCTCTATCTTATATTATGCAGGGGGCGCAGAATTATTCCAGGTAGAAAAAGGGGGGGGGGGGGTCGCGAAATACGAAAGTTTGATAACCGCTGGTCTATGATGTTTCAGTTTCCAGCTAAAATATATTAGTGACAGCAATGCAGAGAATTCACTCGAGCTCCATATGCGCAAAACATACAATCATACAACTCAAAATTATATATCGAGCACATCTGTCTCGACTAAAACTTTCCAAAATGTTCCCAGGGCATGATCCAACTTGCGAACGTTGCAACCAAGTCCCAGCCTCACTAGGTCACATGTTCTGGTCCTGCACCAAATTAACATTATTCTGGACAAACATTTTGAATTACCTTTCAGATAGCCTTGGACTCACAATCCCTCCAAACCCATTAACAGCTGTGTTTGGTGTTCTTCCAGATGGGTTTAAAGCGGAGAAAGACAAACAAATTGTGATTGCATTCACTACACTTTTGGCATGTAGACTTATTCTCATAAACTGGAAAAACCCAAACTCTCCTCTTTTAAGTCAGTGGGAAACCGATGTGTTATATTATTTGAAGTTGGAAAAAATCAAATACTCAGTTAGAGGATCCGTACAGACTTTTTTCAGAACATGGCAGGATCTAATCAGTAATATTTTAAAATAAGTTCATAAGGCACAGAGAATTTATTAATTTAGGTATGTTTACAAGCCTAAATTTGAATTTAACGCCGTTTGGCTTGCTCTCTCTCTCAGGGGTGGGGATCGATCTGTTCTTAATTTTTTCTCTTTGTAAAAACTTGATTGCTTTGTATGGATTGTAATAAAATTAATAAAAAAAAAAAAAAAAAATATATATATATATTAGTGACACTGTAACAACACTACTTAAATTGCCTACAGCTTCCAGCAATATTATGCCATTGAGCAGATTCAGAGGGTGCAGGGGTTGCTGGGAAGAAGAATAATTAACTTCTGTATGACAATGGTCAAAAGAGTTATAATCTTTGATTGAATTACCTCGTATTATTATTGTTATTATTGCAGTCTATCAAAGCAGTTATGCTCTCTCATCTAAATCTGGAATCATCAGTTTTCTTTATCTGTCCTACTGAACGAGTATATAATATCGAAGGATTGTCTAACGGACCCACATTTGTAGAATTAGGATGTGGCTCTAGAATGAGAAGAATGGTGTGTTGTGTCTGTTTGTTTATTTCTAACTATTTCATTTATTTTCTTCTTCTCTGTTTCACTCTGTATAGGTCTATACCTGCTACCTCTTGGACCAGCCTACTGCTGAAAATGGCTTTGTTTGGTTCAGGGCATGACGGGGAGGTAATGCTTTAAGTTGACCAGTGTGACTGAACATCAGAAAAATTTTGATGTGGACAGGCCATTCGGCACAAGAAAGTGTACATGTCCTGTCCACTTAATTTCTCCAAAATAAAATCAAATTTAGTTTTGAAGGATCCTACTGTCTACCGCACTACTTAGTAGCTTACTCCAAGTTTCTGTTGTTCTCTGTATAAAGAAAAACTTGTTTGTGCAAAATTTACCCTTAACAAGTTTCCAACTGTGTCCCTGTTTTATTGATAAACTCATTTTAAAATAACAGTCTTCATCCACTGTACTAATTGCCTTCATAATTTTAAACACTTCAACCGTGTCTCGTCTTTTGCTTAAACTGAAAAGATTCAACTCCTTTATTTGAGTACGATTAAGTTGGCCGGAGCACCGCCTGGCAAATGCAGCTTCACCAGGTAAGGCATAACTCCTATGTTGGCACCTCTTCTGAACTCTTTGCAAGAAGACGTCTTTATCATGATGTGATATGATTTTTATTCTTTTTTTATGGACTCTCTCTTTTATTATCTCCAAATATATTATGCATATCAGTGTGTTGGTACGTAACATTCACAGTGTATAAGGAAACTGTTATGATGGGCCAAACTTTTGAGTTAGCAGAGTTATTCATTTTAGTCATCTCTGAACACAGTTTAGGTGATATTTTCCATGTATTTATGGCTGTGTTTTTGAATAGTGTTTCTCATAGGTCAATGTAATGTATGCATTCCAGCGATCTGCTTCAATTAAACTACTGTAGATCAGAAGTGTAGCTCACAATTAAATTCACCTTATACTGATCGAGCATTTTTTCCAGTGCTAACTTCTACATGTCCTAAGGGGGTTTCTGTAATGTCAGAATTATGCTATTTACATCAAAGAATATCACATCTCTATAAATCTAAATGATGATGTTGATTAATTTCAATTAAAAAATAAAATATAAAGGCATGTGTGGCCACGTTTTTGCTTTGATAGCCCTGTGTCATCTGTTATAGAGGAGCACTGGAATCATCAGATAGTGGAAAGGTTCTTTCTTCAGACTGGCCAGCCCACCACTGACTCAGCTGTGGAGTGGCCAGTAGGGGGGGGAACAAATTTGAATCATATTACATGATATCATCTACTCTTGCATTTTGCTCTCTACATTTACTATTAATATTGTATTATTTTATTGTATTGAGGATTACTGTATTGTATTTACTGTATTTCTTTTTGACACCAATTGCACGCCCAACCTACTTGAAGGGGTCTCTCTCTGAATTACCTTTCCCAAGGTTTCTTCCATTTTTTTTTTCCATGCTAGGGTTGTTTTGGAGAGTTTTTTCTTGTCTTCTTAGAGAGTCAAGGCTGGGGGGCTGTCAAAAGACAGAGCCTGTTAAAGTCCATGGCGCCACTCCTTGTGTGATTTTTGGCCTACACAAGAAATACATGGTATTGTATAAATTGTATGGAGCTCACAGGATCAATTCTACTGTATCTGTTGACTCGCACTGTGACCCTAAGGCAACCACCTCACCTTCCATGACTTTGTTGTCAATGTGAATGTCTTTATGTCTGAGTCATGTTACATTAACTTGACATTGCATGAACACTAATGCAAATACAAATCAATAACTTTGGCCATTCAGTGCTCTGTGAATTGTGGTGTCTTCTCCAGCAGGTGTTGTAGCCATGGAGGTTCTTAATTTAACAGCAAATTGATTAAAAAAATGGCCTACTTGGGATAAGTTATCTGGGTTCTACAAAAGTTTTTCACCCGACTTTGTTTAGTGTTATCATCTAGCATGAGGCTAGATTTGTGTTAGAACTGACACATGGTTGTCACTGGCAGCATAAAATTGTTTGGAGAACACATTGTACGGTATGGGAAAGGCCATTTCTAAAAGAGTCTCCCCCAAGTGTTTCAGTGTATCTTAAAGTAAGAACATCCGTCTCCAGCTGGGCTTCCAAAAGTGCCATCCCTTGGGCCCTAGACAGTACACCACTAGTGCTTTCTTGTGCGAGTACTCCTTACTCTTACCAAGCTACATTATTTCAAATACTGAAACCAGTAAACACTTGGGGTGGATGCCTCTCCTGAAATGGCAACAAAAAGAGGAGCGTTGGAAAGAGACAAACCTCGGCCATCCTAGTTGTTAAAATGCTGCATACTGGTAAGCACAGACCACAGTAGCTTTTGTCTTGATGATAATCATGAAATGTATTCTTCAATCAAAAATCGCATCTTCTTCTTCTTTTGTCGGCTCCCGTTAGGGGTTGCCACAGTGGATCATCTTTTCCATATCTTGTGAATTTCCCCTTAGGATTAATAAAGTATCTATCTATCTATCTATCTATCTATCTATCTATCTATCTATCTATCTTCCTGTCCTTTGCATCTTGCTCTGTTACACCCCTTTGATCAAAAGTCGCTAAACTGGCTAAAACACCAAATCATTTTTGGTGATTGTAATAACTATAGCATGCTGCCTCTAATGTATTAATATATGAAGCATAATATTAATCATCCTTGCATGTAATTTTACCCAGCTTCTGCACAATTCTGCTGTTTGCCAATAGCGCTGAGCAGATCTTTTACACCTTTAAAATAAATGGCACCATGTTGTGAAGGAAAACAAAAACGGCACGTGCAGCATATCCACCCACCCATTGGGATGCCCGATTGAAATCAGTCGCCATTTCAGCACAGTCTAGTCCCTGCTCGAGTCTCCGGTGCAGCAGTGTGTCCTGTTCTTGGCCAGTGGCTCTCGGGCGCTGCTTCTCTCTTTTCATTGCACCACAGGGTTTTGGGCAGCTTCAGGGAAACACTTGGACTTTGGTGCTCGATAAACTGGAATTATTGTTTTAAGACACTTACTACCAGTCAGCTTTAAATTTACCCTCTCAAATCATATTTTACATTCTTAGAAATCAAAAAAACCAAGTTAACTTACAAATGTAAATGATGGCAAATATTTTACACACAGGTTTTTGTGAATAAGAAAGGAAGGAGAGTGTTTATGTGCTTGAAAGGGAGCAACTAAGGTTGTGATGTGCAGGCACTTCGACTCTTTAGTGTTTCATTCGACTTTTGAAAAGGGTGCCATGTGCTTTAATAAACCACAACAGTAAAACAAGGGTTCTTTAGAAAAGTATTAGTCAATTCTTTTGTATTCATCTTAGAAACCAGAGGTCTCTAATTTTTATGCTTTGTTTGGCTCTTAAAGTGTAATGTCACGTTTGCTTCATATTACTTTTCATAACTTTATTTCATTCCCTAAAGAATGAAAAATATCACCATGTACTATACTGAAAGTATTTTTAATTGTTTTTCAATCAATCTGTAATGTTTTTTTTAGCTGACTACAGGGCTGGGGTTAACAAAGTAGTGGTTTATAAAACTTAGAAAGGGTTTTTGAGAAAGCCACACTAGAGAAGCTTTCATGTTACTTATGTACAACCCCATAAAGGCACTTGTTAGCCTATAGCAGTCACAGCTTATATAAAACTAACCCAAAAAACAATGCCTTATGATATAGAAAAACTGTTAAATTAATTCAACATTTCAAAAGCAGAATTAACACACATGAAAATTTCAAATCCCAAATTTGGAAAGCAGAATAAAACAAAAAAGCCAAAATAGCGTCTTGGAAAAATCTTTCCTCCATCTTCAAAGAAGGCAGTCACGGAACCCATATGACAATGCAGAACATTTCTTTATGTACACAGAGTTCTGCAAAAATGTCTCAATCCATGGAGTAAGCAATCGATCAAATAACTCATGTGCTTTTATACTTTTTTTTTTATTACAACACCTCATCTAATACATCACATCATCTGACTCTTAATGTGCAGAACTTTATTACGTCCTCCAATCTACTAATGCCACTCATGTCAGTTCTTCCATTATTCTGAACACCGCTTCATTAAGAAGGGTATTTTGCAGATTGTGCTATTGATCTTAGCACTGCCTCACAGGAGTGGTGTATGGGCTTTCCCTTCAGTTTGTCTCTGCTTTATGGAGGGAAGTTTGTTACAGTTGTGACAATTCTTTGATCGATGGTGATCACCTTGATAGACATGTTAATGGGGGTACGGTTGGAACGATAAAGGAAATGGGCACCTGAACAATGTAAAGTAAGTCTAAAATACCTACACAATAACTATAATCGTAATAAACAAACAATAAAACAGCAGAGAAGCCGTGGATTAAATAAAAAGGCTGCAGTTATCAGCAGGGAGACGTGAATCCTGTGGCGAAGCAACGAAGGGAATGAAGAGACCAGAGCGACGGACGGACTTATATAGGCAGGCAGCCAACAACGTGGGAGGCGTTGGGATGGGGGACCCACGCCGCCTCACACGGCGACCAAGCCGCAGACTATGGACCTATATATGTACGTAAGTAGGATTCAGTTAGCGTTGGGAACCCGCGTACCAAATTTCTTGAAGATGGGCCCATAAGTAACAAAGACCGTTGAAAAGTTCAATATGGCGGCCGACAGTGGCTTCATACCACCGAAATAAGTACTGTCACAGTAGTGGGCGCAATCGCTCCCTTGAACCCTCAGGTACCACACCAAACACCTGGTAAAAGTGCTACAATTATTCTTTTTATTATAATAATGTGCACTAAGCACCCTCCACTCCACACTACTCATAAATAAACGCAATCAATAAATCAATAACAGTAACCAATCCTCCACTCCCAGACGCGTTGCCCTCCTACCACCCAGCTCAGCTCACTGTCTGGGAGCTCCCACAATCCTGTTATAGTTCCTGACCCGGAAGTGTTTCTCATCCTTCAGTCCATAATTCCCTATCACTTCCGGGTCAGATAAAAGTCCTTTTTTCACCCCGGAAATATATCATCCCTTCCGCTCATGTGACTTGGAAGTACTTCCTGGGCATAGGGCAAAAAGAAGTCTTTGGTCCTCCCTGCAGCTCCCTCTTGTGGCCCTTATGATATCCAGCAGGGCTGAGGATAAAAACTACAAAGTCCATGACTCCCTGCTGGTCTTCGGGGCACCTCCATACTGCAGCTCTTCCACTCGATCCTTCAGCTCTTTTAAGTCCTGAAAGAAACTGTATACGGGCTCGAGGTATAAAATGTTATTTAATTCGGCCAGAGGTAATTTTGCTTCCGCCTTCTCCTTACCTGCCGGCCGGGAGCCAATAAGCACGTCCTCTCCGGGCACGTGTTCTGCTGGGTCTTGCAAAGGCTCTTGGGATTTGGAGTTTCTTATTTTGGAGGGCCGGGGTGGCGCCACAGGCCGACTGTGATCCGTCTTTTCTATTTTATTGGCGGACCGTTCAGTCACATCCCGTCCCTCTTTACCTTCCAGTATAGCTGGCGCTGCTTCGCCTGCCTCCCCCTTCCCCTTCAGGGAGCTCGATTCCATCGAGGAAACGCTGACCTCACCTCTGGACTGTAGTCGACCTTCTCCTTCCCATGATCCTTCTGGGGAAATCACATGCCCATTTTCGGCGCATGGAAGGTGACCCTCCTGGTCATATGATCGACTGTAGCCCTTTAGAAGTTCCCAGCCTGCTCCGGGATAGGTCACATGACTCTCTTTGTCGAATAGGATCCCCCGTTTTCGACTCCTAGATAGGCTAGCCTCTTCGTCATCGCGGCCATCTTGCCTAGGTGGGAAGTACTTCTCCGACTCGTCGTCAGAAACGAACAGGCTTCTGAAAAATATGAATAATAACTTCCCGGCGCATCGGGCGTTTTTCTGGCACATACCTCTCTATTTAAAGGACGTTTTCCCTGTTCATTTAGGCAGTCCGGCGTGTCCGATGTCTGGCGGCCTTCCTGCTGCCATAACGCACGGGCCCTTTCAGCTTCAATCATTGCCCAGTCTTCCTCACTTCCCGTCAGGTAGGTCCACGTACTCGCGGCATCATCTAGGGCCTGTTTCGTTGGGCGATCCTCATTTTTCCTCCCAGATTTTTTCCCCATGGCGTATCGAAGTATAGACAGGCTTTCTATTGCAGCACACTCTGTAGAGGGTAGCGTTTTCACCTCCGTGCGTTCGAGCGGGACCTTCTTAGGGTCGTCTGCGTACACAATATTTGTTTTGAATTCAGGTCCTCTGCCAACAGACAGCCAGAGAATCCTGCCGGCTGCGCCAGTGTAGCAGTAGGGGGCGCTATCACTCCCTTGAACCCTCAGGTACCACGCCAAACACCTGGTTAAAGTGCTACAATTATTCTTTTTATTATAATAATGTGCACTAAGCAC
>JANRMT010062792.1:14614349-14665371 GCA_026402145.1 Polypterus bichir lapradei
ACACGGGAAGTTGGAGAATTAGTGATGAGTGAGTGAGTGAGTGAGTCAGTGAGGGCTTTGCCTTTTATTAGTATAGATATATATATATAATATATATAATATTGTGGCAGACGACTGGGGACCTTGCCTCAACGGGATGTCCCTGGAAAAGGGAAGGACCGGGAGAGGGGCAATATCTCCCCCGGGAAGCAAGAGGGCACCCCCTCCTGGATTGCATTGGGGCCACGGACTTGGAGCTTGGAAGCTCAACCCTGTTGTTGACCATGGCTACCACCAGGGTTCGACTGGACGATCCCAAAGCTCTGGATGGCAACAATTCCGCCACACCAGGAAGTGCTACTGGAAGCGAATCTGGGCATACCTGGAGCACATCCGGGTGCAACATAAAAGGGGCCACCTCACTACATTCGGGGAGCCAGAGTTGGGAGGCAGGGAACAGAGCTTGCAAGTTGAGGAGTGAGGGCGACAGAAGAGAAGATGTAAAGTAAAAAGGAACTGAGTTGTTGGTTTGTTTGTGATTGTGCACTGTGTGCACAATTAAAGTATGTGTTTTAAGGATTTGGGTGACCTGTGTTTCTTTGTGTCAAGGCTGATCTTCCACTATATATATATATATATATATATATATATATATATTGTAAGATATGGCCGGCTATGTATCCCGGCCAATACCCCCAAGCCGCCAGGTGGAGCCCTCCTTGCAGCATGGAGGTCCCCAGAAGACCAGCAGGGCATCATGGACAATGGAGTTTTTATGCACCGCCCTGCTGGATGCCATGGGGGCCACGAGAGGGAGCTGCAGGGAGGACCGAAGAGTTCTTCGTGCCCTATGACCCGGAAGTTCGTCATAGGAAGAGCGACGGGCTTCCGGGGTGAGAAAAAACATTGTTTACCCTGACCCGGAAGGAATAAGGATTTGTGGACTGTTGGGCAGAAACACTTCCGGGTCAGGAGATATAAAAGGACTGTGGGAGCTCCCAGACGGCGAGCTGAGCTGGGTGGAAGGGTGGCAACGCGTCTGGGAGCTGGAGGATTGTTTATTGTATTTTTCTGATTTATTATTGGAGCTAGAGTCGGGAGAGGGAGCAGGACGAAGCTCCCAGGAGGAGATTGGCGGCCAAGGACTGAGAGAAAGAAGTCTAATTGTGGTGATTATTGCTTTGTGTTTTTTTGTGGTGTTTCGGGACTGTATTTATTTATGTTAAATAAACGTGTGAACTTTATAAAGATGTGGTCTCCGACTGGTGGTGTTCGGGTGCCATTGTGAGACTTGCCCGGGTCAGGGTAAACAATGTTTTTTCTCACCCCGGAAGCCCGTCGCTCTTCCTATGACGAACTTCCGGGTCATATATGTATATATGTATATATACAGTATATATATAATCACAAACGTGCGACTAGGAGCGAGCTAAATGGACCAAGTGGAGGTGATTACCCGCTGGGCCAGGGGGCGGTGGGGTGCTCTAAATCTGTTTCTGTTAATTCTGCAGATCAAATATGGGAAACCTGCCTGATTTGACGTCACTTCCAGTTCCGGCTTCCAGAATGACGTCACTTCTGGGTCACAGACTATAAATCCTCCATATTGCCAGACCAAGTTCAGTTCATACTGGAAACTCAATCCAGCAACATCAGTTGTTCATTTAAATTCCTTTTGCAGCTAGGAACAATATACGGGTGGCTGCCCCAAACCTTTGTTACTGTGTTGAGACTTGTTATTTTACTATATATATATATATATATATATATATATATATATATATATATATATAGTGGCATCCGGCCGGGGCTGGAGCCCGGCCGGGACGCCCAGGAGGACCGGAGGAGGGCTTGTACCTCCTCCAGACCGCGAGGGGGCGTCCGCCCTGGTTATGTTGGGGGCCACGGGTAAAGGGCTTGGAAGCCCAGCCCTGTAGGGACATGTGGCCACCGCCAGGTGGAGCCCTGGTGCCTAAACAGCCCTGGAACACTTCCGCCACACCAGGAAGTGCTGGGGGGAAGACGACAGGGGACACTCGGACGGCTTCCGGGTGCGCAGCCGGCACTTCCGCCACACTGGGGCGTGTCTGCGGAGGAGTGCCGGGAAGCAGCTGGAGCCCATCCGGGTTCCTATTTAAGGGGCCGCCTCCATTCAGTCAATAGCGGAAGTCGGGTGGAAGAGAGACGGAGCTGGAGAGAGGACTGGAGGCGGCCAGAAAGGCAGTTGGACTGTGTGCCCTGGAATTTGGGGAAACGGTGCAAGAGGCACTGGGGAGTGCACGTGACTAATTGTAAATATATTGTAGAATAAACGTGTGTTGGGTGCAAGAACGATGTCCGTCTGTGTGTGTCCGGGTTCAAGTCCCCAATATATATATATATTTACACATACTAGGGGGGCAAGCCCCTTTGGTGCCTCAACCTTCAGCTAACCAAACCACCTAAACACAAACATTGCTGTTATGAATAGATCATTTTTTTTAAATAAGTTTACTCGATCAAAAATAAAAACCACAACTTTCTTGATATTTTAGTTTATAATTTAAAAATGGAATAAGAATCTGAAAATCTAACAACATCACATTAAAGTTCGATAAACTCAGAAAAGAATGATACCAAACATATATATGAAGGTTTTAAAATAAGCCCAATTTAAAGTGTGACATAAAAACGTCACCATTGCAATTAGAGATAGAGTATATATATATATATATATATATATATATATATATATATATATATATACTGTATAATATAGCACTTGTAATAGATTGTAAACAATTATTATATATTGACTAAAAATTCACTAATAGTTCCTTCATTTAATTTTTATGCCAAAGGTAAAATAGAAACAAAGTCACACTAATTTTTAAATAACATTTTTGCCAGATTCTGAAAAGCACAAAGACACATCGGATCTGAACAACGTCAGTGTTCCTTTGCTCATATCTGATAGCCGTCACCTGACAGGCCACAGGTCCACCTTGAGAACCACTGCTGTCTGGTTCAGCTTACCTTCTTTTCAAATCATACAGTATCTACTGGTCTTAAATGTATGCCTTTTTTTTGTATAGCACCTTGACTTTTTGCCCAATGACCCCTACATGCTTATGGGATGCAGCCCAACAGCAAGCAGGTGTCGTAGCAGTCTGCCAAATTTTCACTTTTCCCTCCTACAGTCTTCTTCACTTGCCTGGCCACTTTTTGCTTGTGTATTGTTAGAAGACGCATGGCAGTGTTGGGCGCGCTAAATCAGATGTTTGTTTATTGCAAGAATAAGACACCTTAATAGTCCCATCGTACAGTACATGAATTAGTGTAGGAAGGAGAGGCTTCAAATATGGGGCCTCTGTCGATCTCAGCATTTAAACCATGGAGGCCGCTGAAATTGTTCACATTGCTTTCTCATAGTCAACTCTTTTCCCCTCTTGTTTTTAAAGCTGTGGAATAGGAAAGCGTCAGCATTGCAGGTGAGAGACATTAGCCATCTGTTATTAGTCCCCTGAGATGATGCGCACTAGCCTACACCCTAGGGTATAAGACAATGCCCAGTGTGAGGCCGTCGCTGTCTTTTTGTAATGGCTGTAACCTACAGAAGTTTCTTCTTCCCTTCTGTTGCCAGCGGGTGTTAGCTTAATAAAACTAAATATGGCCATTTAGTTATATTTTTGCAATCTATATGTATGTTCTTTGGCCTAAATTTTAATAGTATATAAGAAGTGCGTGCCTATGCTGCATATAGGTTTGGGTTTATGGCCTCATGTGTTTGTTTTTGACATTAACTGTACATACGTACATACTGTACATGCTGGCCTCTGAGGCTGTAACATAACATAAGTGTGCTGTATGAAGACAAATGGACTTTTGGGCAGCGGGAGTGGAGTTTGTTTTATTCACAAATTCAGGTAATAACAGCTGTTTGTCTTTACTTTCCTATCCTGCCTCCACGTATTTAGAGTGACCCCGCTATATTCATTTGTTAGGTTGGGTAGTCTTTAGTAGCCCAGGGGAATCATTGATGGCTGCTTGACTTTTTGCATGAACAGCTGGTGTGCCCAGAGCTCGGAGCCATGTAAAAACCCTCCTCCGTTCTCTGAACATACTTAACTTTATTACAGTTCTGTCAAACTGTGTGTAAAACAGGCGCCAAACTTGAATAGGTGCCAGTCCACGTCCAGGGCACTCACTTTATATTTGCCAGTCACCCTAAGTTAGCTCATGTAGTAGCACAACACATGGTGAAAGCCAGTTAATCCAATGCATGGCAAAAGGCAGCAATCTGCCTGGCACTGGGCACCAGTCCACCCCAGCCCATGCACTGCAGTAATAGAAATATGAAAATATATTTTTTATGAATAATAGTTTCATACTGAAATTACCAAACCCCCTTAATTCAATTCAATTTTGAAGCAGCACCGATGACCTTGGGCTGGGCAGCCATTCTCGCTCCATGCTTTGGCCAGTTTCCCGTGGCCATTTATGCCAGGCTGAGTGTCACTGGGGATGTGGGGGAGCCAGGGGGAGAGAGAGGACAGTGACAGTGTGTGCAATTTGTGAGACAGCAGCGCCAACCGCTGTGCCCCCAAAAATAATATTTACCATGTAAATATTAATTTCAACAATAACAAAGGTGGTTATTTTATTATTGCATGTTTTGCAGACGCCTTTACCCAAGGCAGTGTATAAGATCAGGATGTATTTCATTTGTTGGCGCAGGTATATTTGTATTTTTTTTTACATATTCTAAAAAAAGGTGTGGCTCGGCAACAAAGGCGATATGGAAGCTGCACCAAAAAGGTGGGCCTTCTGGGAAAGCTTATCAGAAGTGAAAGGGCAGAATGAAGGCAAACTGCAATAGAGGATTATACATTTGAGTGCTCTTTACGATGCCATCTCACTTTACTGGCAGGCAACACATTACTGGATGTACAGTTTCAAGGTTAGAAGTCTGAAAAAATGTGAATGGTTTCTAAATAAAACATGGCTATTACAGCTGAAGAGACGTAGGCAGAGTAACATGGTTGGCTGAAAAATGGGGTTGACGTGGCATCCTGGTGGCTTAATGTCTGTAGGGCACACTGCCTACTTGTACTTTACTGGAGAGCTGTGGGCTCTTCTAGTGTCCCCAATGCATGTTTACATGCATTTTATTAACCTGGTTATTCACAGAAACCCAGTTTCACAGATGCATTTATACCCTCATTCCGGTTAGAGAAACTGGGTTGACACGTTTCAATTTCTCTGCGAGTAACCTGGTTATTTGGACATGTAAACCCTTAACCAGGTTACAGTTAGGGATTTTGTAGTCTTTGTTTCACACACACATCCCGCAACCACGTGTAGAAAAATGTGGAAGCAACGTCAAAGATAAACTTCCTGAGGCAATTGCATTTGAGAAATCGCTAAATGGTGACCAAAACATACGGTGTAGGACAATCTCGACAGACTCGGGCTCCTTGCTTGTTTTCGGGTTCACGGCGGCAGCTGATGATGTTTAATCTCTTTGTTTTGCTCATTTTTATGATGTTGGGGTGTCTGGCCAAAAGAACTCCATAAGCGGACTTGGAAATTTTTAAGAAATGAGATTTCTGCCTTAGCCGGGTTGATCGGCTCATCCCGGTTTTATGTGGGCAGTAAACACACTCCATGATTATCAGTGCAGTCACTTATATCGTAGGATGGACAATCAAGTATTATTTTATAAATTGCATTGTGGGAGCCACTCCTGCTGTTTTTTGGCTGCTTAAGAGTAATGACGTGGTGTCCAACTACCATGGTGCGCCGATGCTCCGTCATTGCCTGCATGAAAGGTGCATGATCTCCCCGTGTCTGTGTGCGTTTCTTCCTTGCTCATCCCAAAGATGTGTGTGTCATTTTAATTGGCATGGCCCAGTGTGACTTTGTGCCAGCGAGCACTGCACTGCCCTAGGGTCCCATTCAAGGTTGGTCCTGTCTTGAACCCCTGGCAGCCTAGATGGGCCCTGTTCGCCCTGTGGTCTGGACTGAATTAAATGGATCGGTGAAAGTTCTGTTATGTTATACTAATACATGTGGCATTGCTTAGCTGGTGTGCGTGGTGACACGCTGTAGGTATTTTACTGCCATAAATTAGTAATGCGGACATTTGTGGCATTTAAGGTGCTTAGGGCACATGATCCTCTATTAAAAACCTATGAGACTCTGTAAAACGTTCGATTAACAATATGAGGAAGCGCCAACTGGGCGTACTTGACAGCACAGGCTTTGCTTCTTGGACAGACGACTAGTTAGCTTCATTGTTCCACTCCGTGGGAGTCCCTCAAGTCAAATACGTCAAAGAGAAGAACAGAAGTGAAGTTAAACGTGAAGCTGAGAAGAGTGAAAATTTCCTCCGGGCTCTTGCCACAGACATTTTCTGCTTTTCTTCAGATCCTCACCTTTTTTTTTTTTTTTCCTTTCTTCTTTGAAATTCTTATCTTAAGTAATCCAGCCAGGAATGCTGTAAGGAAAATTCTGAGTCATGGTATTTTACCGTCTTACTTTAGCTAACTCTGACTGTAAACCCTGTGATTAGCAAGCTGGATTCACTGGCTAAAAGACGGCAGAGGTGTGTGAGAACAAAATGACTGTCCAATTATCTGCTTAGGCTCTACCCTGGTGTTCTTCAAAATACCCTTAGCAAGACTGAGGTGGGCCATTTGAAAGTTCAATTGCTTTTGTCACTCAGCCGAACACAACCCGTAGTCTGTCATTACATACTGCACGCCGGTCACTTTGTATCTGTCGATGAGAAGCAGCATTACAGGCCCAGATCTCTTGGCTTTGCCCAGGGTCCGTCTGCCAGCTGTGCTGTCCTGCAGTTTCACACTTCATCTCCAAAGCGCTGGGTAACATAGAATGAGTGCTGGCTTGAGATTTGCTATTGGTAGGCACACCATTGTTACCTGCAAGACATTGCTTTTATACTTTGTAGAAGTCCTTCTACAGTACAGCACAGAAAAGAATGAACACGGCATGTTGCAAGATTCTCACAGCTGCTTAAACCAATTATGGGTAGTGGGGGTTCAAGCCTGTCCTGGTAGCACTGGGCAAAAGGCAGGAAACAGCCCAGGACATGAGAAAAGGCCATTGGAGGGGCCACCAACATGGTGCCAATGTATAGTTGCTACTTGCCCATTAACCCTAACCTGCACATCTTTGGTGCTGTGGGAGAAAACCCATCCAGACAGGCAGTATGCAAAGTCCACTGCAATTATGTCTTAGACACAGGAGCTGAACCCAGGACGCTGTGGTGACTGCTGTGCCACTGTGCAACCATGCTGCCCCAGAATTAAGAATATCACTTACTAAAATAGTGTTACACTTGCAACGCTCCTATTAGTCATTATGGCTGGTGCTTTTCTGTTCACCATACGTAGTAGAAACAAAGATGAAAGATTTGTTTCCATAACCTTGTGGTGGCACCGCATGTAAATAAGTCCTAATATCCTAACTTGAGTCATGTGACACTTCAGTTTCATCCTCACTTATGGTTATGGCACTCTTGACAATACCCCATAGATTCTCTGCAGCCTTGAGAGGATTGTGAAGCACAGCCCCTTCAAGAATTTGTGGGAAATTCACAAGGAGTGGTCTGCGGCTGGAGTCAGTGCTTCAAGAGCCACCACACACAGACGTATCCAGGACATGGGCTACAACTGTCTCATTCCTTGTGTCAAGCCACTCTTGAACCAGAGACAATGTCAGAAGCGTCTTAACTGGGCTAAGGATAAAAGAGACTCAGTGGTCCAAAGTCCTTTTTTCAGATGAAAGTAAATTTTGCATTTCTTTTGGAAATCAAGGTCCAAGAGTCTGGAGGAAGAGTGGAGAGGCATAGAATCCAAGTTGCTTGAGGTCCAGTGTGAAGTTTCCACAGTCAGTGATGACTTGGGGAGCCATGTCATCTGCTGGTGATGGTCCACTTTGTTTTATCAAGTCCAAAGTCAGCGCAGCCATTTACCAGGAAATTTTAGAGCACTTCATGCTTCCCTATGCTGACAAGCTTTATGGAGATGCCGATTTAATTTTCCAGCAGGACTTGGCACCTGCCCACACTGCAAAAAGGATCTATACCCGGTTTAATGACCATGGTATCACTGTGCTTGATTGGCCAGCAAACTCGCCTGACCTAAACCCCATTCTCTGTGGGGTATTGCCAACCAGACCCAACAATGCAGACAAGCTGAAGACTGCTATCAATGCATCCTAGGTGTCCATTACACCTCAGCAGTGCCACAGACTGATTGCCTACATGCCACACTGCATTGTTGCAGAAATTCATGCAAAAGGAGCCCCAACCAAGTATTGAGTGTGTACATGGACATACTTTTCAGTAGGCCAACATTTCTGTATTAAAAATCATTTTTTTATTGGTCTTATGTAATATTCTTATTTTCTGAGATAGTAAATATTAGTTTTCATTAGCTATAAGCCTAAATCAGCAAAATGAAAAGAAATAAATGCTTGAAATATATCATTCTGTGTGTAATGAATCTATATAATATATGAGTTTCACTTTTTGAATTGAGTTACTGAAATAAATTAACTTTTTGGTGATATTCTAATTTTTTGAGATGCACCTGTGTGTGTGTGTGTGTGTGTGTGTATCTATATATCTATATATATATATATCTATATATATATATAGTGACAGATAGGGGGCACTGTCGTCCCCTTGAACCCTCAGACCAGACGCCAGGCACTAGATAAAAGTCCAATAATTAATTTTATTCAGACTATACAGTGCACAAAGCACCCTCTGCTCCACAATACTCATAAACAATAAACAATACTCAATAATTACAATACTACAAATCCTCCTACTCCCAGACGCGTTGTCACCCTGCCACCCGACTCAGCTCAACCCTGGGATCTCCCACAGTCCTTTTTAAAGTCCTTGACCCAGAAGTGTTTCTGTCCCTCAGTCCATGTGACTTTGTAACACTTCCAGGTCGGGTGAAAACTCCTTTTTCTTCAGCCCGGAAGTACGTCATTTCCTCTGTTCCCTTGGCTAGGAAGTACTTCCGGGCTATAAGGAAAATAAACATCTCTGAGCCTCCCTGCAGCGTCCCCTAGCGGCTCTGATGTTATCCAGCAGGGCTGTGTACTAAAACTACATAGTCCATGATGCCCTGCTGGAATTCGGGGCTTCTCCATGTCGCAGGGAGGGCTCCTTCTGGTGGCCTGGGGGTATTGGCCGGGATGAATGGCCGGCCATAGTCCACAATATCTATATCTATATATATATATATATATATATATATATATATATATATATATCTATATATATATAGATATAGATATAGATATACAGAGATATAGATTTAGAACCCCTTCTGCCTGTTTCTTGAATTTTTTGACCTCATTTGATGTTATCCGTTTTGCACACTCAGGATGTCATTTCAATGCTCAAATCACATTTTGTCTTTCTGTTTGTTTGCGGATCATGTAAAGACAACGGAATCACATTTTCACAAAATACTGCATGTAGGCTGTGGTTGGTCCAACTTGAATTAATTTCAGGCTGATAGCATCACTCCAAAACGGCCGCACTGAATTTCATGACGTTTTGCGGTGTAGATTTTAAGTTGTATTAATGCCTTTTAAAAGTCCCATCAAGAAATGGGGTTGTAATGGAGCCGCATTATCTCACCCAAACAGTTCAGCCGATGGTAACAAACTTGGCATATTCTTTAGGTTTGGCCCTACTTGCAGGGACAGATGTGTTCCATGTCAGTATTTCAATGGAAACCATGGTGTGTGTGGCTGTCATGTGATGTGTGAAAAACGGCTACATCTGCTTTCACAAAATTTTGTATTTACGTAATTTTTGATGCAGTTTAGAATGCAAGTTTTATGGAGTTTCAAGTGAAAAGTCAAGCAAAATGACACCTTTTATTGGCTAACTAAAAAGATTACAATATGCAAGCTTTCGAGGCAGCTCAGGCCCCTTCTTCAGGCAAGATGTAATAAAGAAACTGGAGATCCCTGTGTTTATATAGACACTAGGACAGATACAACACTGGTAAATCTTTAAGTGAGAAATCTTAAATGTAAAAAAATAATAGACTCCTTCAGGCTAGGGTTCATTTAACAAGAGAGAAGACCAATGTACAGTATGGTCAAGATCTTTGGATAAGATAATTGTCCAACAAAGTCTTTTGAAGTTTCTAATGAGTTTTTCAATACAAAATTGTATAAGAAAATGAACAAATAAAAAACCACACCCAGTAACAGAGGGCCATACTCGACAGTTTACAAAGGGTTGTTTCCTGTTATGGCCTGTTCTCCTGTAGTTTCCTATGCCATTATCTTTATCAAAGAGACTGATATTTTTAATGAAGTTATCAAGGCTGTTAAAGTTAATGCAAACCTAAGGCTGATTAAACATTAACACACACATAAAGGATTGCAGGCTACTGGACAGATAATTTAACTGAGCTCTGCATCTGCATCACTTCCTTGTAAGTCTGTGAGCTTTCTTTGTCCGCCTCATAAGCATCATCATCTGTTTTACTAACATGGCCAGAACAATGCAAAGTCCTATTTATAATTAAAGTGTGCCGTTACTGTGCCCTGTGGTATCCCGCAACCCCCCACCCTCCCCCGCCATACGCCAAAGTACTTGACCTTTTTAAGAAGTATCCCGAGGCCAGACCTGTTCTCGAAAATAGTCTATTGTATCAGCTCCTCTGTCTGTTGATTAGAGCTTGGGAACTGCACTTATCTGTAGTTCTTCTGGCAACCTGCCTCTTACTGACTTTAGAAATTTTAAACACTTTGCTGATAGATTGTCCTCACCACATTTTTATCTCGTTTGTACTTATTACAAATGTTGCTAAGCTTAATCTTGGCTCTTCTCAGAATGTTTTGGTACAGTATGGAGAACTTGATCAACTTTCAAATGACTCTGCGGTGCCGTTCACCTTCTTATGGCTTTGTTAACTGGCTGGCCTGACCTGGCCCTGACGGGGTTTGCTCAGTCTCTGTCTGTTCATTCACTGGACCTCGCAGTCTCTTGGGACTTTTTTAATTGCCACTATTAAGCGGTCACATTGCTGCACACTCATGGCATCTGCCTGTTCTGGGCCAGCTTCATCAATTTACTCCCTCAGGCTGGTGCAGTGGGCATGGAGATTTTGTCAGATAGCAGGACTATGCTGTAGAAGCATTAGAAACTATATTCAGAAAAAAAAACTGACAATCAGGAGTCAACATCAAAAACTAGGATAATAAAAACAGGAGCAATATGTTAAGAAATGGCAAAAATCCAAAACATAAGTAAACCTGTTGTAGAGTGCAAAGCTGCTATTGAGATGAAGGAAAATTCGTCTCAAAATCTTCATCTACAGTATGTAATGTGCAGAAGCTATTAAAAAGGCAACAAAGTTAGGTTATATTGTAAAAACTGTTGAAATGAACTCAAGGGATGTTATGCTCAGACTATATAATGCACCAGTGAGACCCCATCTGGAACATCATATGCAGTTCACCACACTACAAGAAAGACATAGCAGCACTTGAAGCTGTGCAGATGAGAGCAACCAAGAGCATCCCAAGGACGTGTCCTACTGGGACAGACACAGAGAATTAAAGCTGTTTAGTTTTGAGCAGAGAAGACTGCATGAAGACCTTATCCAGGGGCCTCATGTATAAACGGTGTGTAAGCACAAAAATGTTGTGTAAACCTGTCTGTATAAAACCTAAACTTGGCGTAAAGCCACGCAAATTTTCACGGTAGCTCATACCCTGGCATATGCAAGTTCTGCGCTCAGTTTTGCAGACTGGTGGCACCCAGCGTCAAAGCAGTGCTACTGTTCCTGTGTGGTTTCTTTTTCTTTTTTAGATCCACATCCCTGACGCGGCTTTATAAATACACTGGAATTAACCGCATATTGTTTATTAGTTTAATGCATCTGATTGTAATTAACCTGTAACAATATAATGGTCCACGGAATGGTCAAACTATTCCAAATACAATAGCTACTTTAGCGTTGTTACTCTCACTGCACCTTCTTCTTCTTCTTCTTTCAGCTGCTCCTGTTAGGGGTTGCCACAGCGGATCATCTTTTTCCATATTACTGTCACTGAACCACTGAGAGGATTTATATCACTGTATCTGAGTGGTGAATCACAGATCTACAGCAGATGATTGGAAAGAGAATTTTCGGTATACTGCATCAAGCACACGCTGTCTTAGCCACGCACACAGTCTACATCAACTGCTTCAATACAGCAAATGCTTCAGAGCCTTTCCTGTACGGACCTCGCGGTTCAGAAACAGTTTCATCCCAAGGACTATAAACACACTCAATCAGTCCATCAAGTGCTCCTTGTAGAACTGTTTGTACTTATAAGTACAATCACCTCACTGTAAACTTGCTATACAGTTATAATATTGCACAGCGTGAGCCACTTTATAAAGCGCGTATTTACATATGATGACGATATCATTTTTAAGATGAAATGCAGCAAAATATGTTTATTATATTATGCAGATAAAACTTTAACTTCATTTAAATAATCTATATTGTTAATAATTAAACATGTGAGGACACGGTGCCGCGGTGCTAGTGAGGAGCTGGTGCTCCGTTCATGGTTTGTTCCTGCCTTGCGCTGTATGCTTGTTGGTGCTGGCGCGACACTGGAAGGATAGACGGATAGAATAATTAAACATGTACTATAAAGATGTTTCAATGTTCCTTAAAAGTTTTGAAGAATCGGCGTTCTCAGCTTACATATGGCTTAACGTCTATTACAGAGCTGATAGTGTGGTGATTGGGTATTTGGAGAAAGAAAAGGAAGGACAGGAATTGGGGGTTAGTACGTTTGAAAGAGATAGTACTGCTGCAATAAAGTATTTCATCGAAGGTCGAGCAGCAAGCATCTTGTGTGAGACATGAATAATCACTGAGCCACCGTGTTCCCATGTCTAATAACATGCTTCAACTCCTATCATCATGAAAATGATATCACGTATACATCTCAGTATTTTAGTTATTCAGAGAGCTGTAATATCATGAATGTAATGGATTCTGTGTCCTGTCGGAGGAAGAGAAAGCCTGGAAGTATGTAGTGATTCACACACAGAGAGCACATAGAAGATCAAATACAAAACAAAGCATTTTACTTGCTACTTTAGTTACAATGGGGTTTGAGAAACTAGTAAATTAAACAATTTTAAGATGAAGTTTATAATGTTCTACTTTAATGACCAAATAAACTACGTGATTAAAGTGGAAATTTCGAGATTAAAGTTGACATTTCATGCTTTTTTCCCCACTGTGTGCCTATTTTATTTTTCTCTGTACCCTAATAAGCTTTCATATGAGACTCAGACGGTGGGCTACGACACTCCAATACTCTATGTTACTCGATCAACTTCCTTTTGTTGTTTATACCACTGTTTAAACCAACAAATAGTACATTTTTCTTGCCTCCACTTGGTATTCACTGAAATTCTTCTATTTTCCCCCCTTTTGCCATTGCCTTTTCACAGAACGCTGAGCTTAAGGGCCATTTATATTGATTTGCATATTCAAAGAGGCATAATTCTGGGAGGAGTTGGGGTGGGACAGCAGGCGCATGCACGTGCGTTACTTTTCACGCTGACCGGGATTTATGTAGCGGAAGAACGTGGAAGTTGGCGAACGCACAGATTTATGCATCTGGATTTTTTTGTCCATAAGCACATTTCCACTTTTGTCCGCACACCATGCTATAGTGTGAATTCTATGCACGGCATTATGCATGAGGCCCCAGGTGTTTATAATCCTCAAAGGTATGAGATCCAGCAACATTCCTTCAGCTTAAGGGTGAATCATGAACATCAGTGGAAATTAAGGGGAAGTGCATTTCAAACTGAAGACGGGAAGCTCTTCTTTGCACAAAGATTTGTGGGACTCTGGAACAAACTACTGAGACATGGAGTTGAAGCAGAAACCTTGACAACCTTTAAGAAAAACCTGGATGAGATATCTGAACAGCTTAGCTATAAACTAAACAAACAGTCTTGATGGACTGAATGGTCTCCTCTTGTTTGTCACATATGTTCAAATTCAGAATTCAGTGCTGCAGCTCTGAAAAACAGGAGCTTCTGTGGGCACCTAAAAGATCTTACAGGCATTAATAAATAGAATTATTTAGAATAAATAGAATTATTACTACATTCTCAAACCCTCTTAATCCAGCTCAGAGTATTGGGAAGCTGGAGGCCATGAAAAGAAGTAAAAGTGCTGAAGAGTCTGTCACAGTGCCCACCATGATGCCGGCTTAGGACCTGTCAGGGTAGCCAGCATGTCTTTGTAGATGTGGGAGGAAAACTCCCATGGACAACATGCAAACTGCAGAGGAGAAACGACTGGAATAAAATCCATGATGCAAGACCCATGAGGCAGCAGCACCAACCACAGCCCCCCATATGTATATAATGTGAGTTTTGAGATTTTAATCTTGAGTGCACTGCAAGGTTGTTGAGAAGTACTGATTACTGCTGCTCAGTCCCAAAGGGCCTCCAAACAAAGCTGGCACTCAAAGAAAAACTCCCAGCATTCCAAACAGCAAAACCTATAAGTGCAGGCCCACTTGAGGTGCTGGTTCAGGTAAATATTTATTTATGTTCTTGAGGATACCAATAAAAATTGAGAGAGCCTAAAACAGAAAACACGTCCAAGTGCTTGTTTCATACTGAGAATCATGAGAATCTCTCAAAAGCAGTGGTAGGTGGATGTGATTATTATCCCTGGAGGGATATTTGTTTGCAGCAAGGAAATAAAAGCACACAATGCCATGCCACAAACACAGTAACATAAATCCTAAGAGAAAGAAATGCAACACACTGCCATAAATTGAGAACATACCTGGAATTTCCTAGAAATGTTACATCTTCTAGTATTCCATATCATTTAGAGCTCATCAGGGTCCAGCAGCTTTAGAACTGAAAAATGCCAGAAGCAATGAAAATAGAAGAGTTTATAAAGTGGATGCTCCTACGTCTAGCAAATTTAATGAGTTTAATGGCAAGCTTTTAAATATTTGAATTGAGACAATGGCAACTATCGGACAGAGTCCATCTGGTTTTCTTGCTAATCTGACTGTTATGAAGCTCGGCAACAGAGGACTGATTGTGACTAATAATTACGCTGCGATTTGAACAACATTGCTTTTCTTTTTAACACTAGTTGGCCACCCCAAGCACAATACCAAGAATCACCAGCCATGATATAAAAGTAGAAGTGCCACTTCGTTTTCTTTCGGCTGCTTCTGTTAGGGGTTGCCACAGCGGATCATCTTCTTCCATATCTTTCTCTCCTCTGTATCTTGTTCTGTTACACCCATCACCTGCATGTCCTCTCTCACCACATCCATAAACCTTCGCTTAGGCCTTCCTCTTTTCCTCTTCCCTGGCAGCTCTATCCTTAGCATCCTTCTCCCAATATACCCAGCATCTCTCCTCTGCACATGTCCAAACCAATGCAATCTCGCCTCTCTGACTTTGTCTCCCAGCCGTTTAACTTGAGCTGACCCTCTAATGTACTCATTTCTAATACTGTCCATCCTTTTCACACCCAGTGCAAATCTTAGCATCTTTAACTCTGCCACCTCCAGCTCAGGCTCCTGCTTTCTGGTCAGTGCCACCGTCTCCAACCTATGTAACATAGCTGGTCTCACTACCGTCTGTAGACCTTCCCTTTCACTCTTGCTGATACCTGTTTGTCACAAATTACTCCTGACACTCTTCTCCACCCATTCCACCCTGCCTGCACTCTCTTCTTCACCTCTTTTCCACAATCCCCATTACTCTGTACTGTTGATCCCAAGTATTTAAAGTCATCCACCTTCGCCATCTCTACTCCCTGCATCCTCATTATTCCACTGACCTCCCTCTCATTTACACACATGTATTATGTCTTGTTCCTACTGACCTTCATTCCTCTCCTCTCTAGAGCATATCTCCACCTCTCCAGGGTCTCCTTAACCTGCTCCCTACTATCGCTACAGATCACAATGTAATCAGCAAACATCATAGTCCACGGGGACTCCTGTCTAATCTCGTCTGTCAACCTGTAATCACAATTGCAAATAAGAAAGGGCTCAGAGCCGATCCCTGATGTAATCCCACCTCCAACTTGAATGCATCCGTCATTCCTACCGCAGACCTCAGCACTGACACACTTCCCTCGTACATATCCTGTACAACGTACTTCTCTGCCACTCCCGGCTTCCTCATACAATACCACAGCTCCTCTCCTCAAAGACACCCTTCAACTCTTTCCGACCTTCTCTATGCTTCTCCATCAGCACCCTCAGAGTAGAAATGCCACTAGTTTCAATTAAATTCTTTTTTTAAAATGTCGCTGTAAGTTTACATATTTTTAAACTATTCAGTTATCTTCACATTTCTGCCCCTCTTTACTGATCTTATCTATAGTATAGTTTGTCCAGTGAGCAGTCTGCTGTCGATGATAATGAGGTCCAGATAGTTTAGAATATTCCACCATTTCCACAATCTACCCTGTTATTGTTGTTAAGACTGAAAGAATAGACAAGTGTCTGAAATTCAAAACTGTTGACTTTAGTCTTTATTTAGCTGGAAGGAGGAATGCTTTCTCCTCTTCTGCACAAGGCCCATGATTATCATCCTTATCTTAAAAAACACTAATGACAAGATCAACATTATCAGCAAATATGTCTAAACTCTAAAATGTGATTGTGTGCAAGACAAACACTGTGGTGACTGACCACAGCCCAAAGTAGTGACTGGAATAGTGGAGGGAGGACTGTGACGGCTTGTAAAATGTTGCAGGTTTATGGGGCCACCATCTTCACAGGTACAGAGTGTACAGTAAACGTCTTACTTTATATTCTAATGAACACATCAGAATGAGAGAGCAGATGGATTTAGCTGTTAGGGACTCTAACAACAAATGACCGAGGCGTCAAACAAGTGTGTTTAAACAATGAGGCCATATAGTTCAAACCAAACCCTCTGCGAAAGTAGGGCCGAGGATGTTGGGCTGGCGGGACGTACAGAATCCCTCCTAGTGATCTTAGCCTCGGAGCTCGGTCTCGTCTCTTGCTTCCTGCTTTTTCTTCCCCTCTCTGGTGGCTCACAAGAGTGCTTTGGACTTTTCTGACCTCTGACACATTCTGTGGTGCTCATGTGACTGATGGGCTAAGATGGCCCCGGGCTCCTTGAGTTAGACTAGCTTTCTCAGTTTGAGAAGCTCAGCTCAGTCCAGCATTAGATGACAGAAGAGCAGTAGAGTTTTGGAAAGAGTAGGGGGCAACTGCAGAAACACTTTGACGGTTGGGCGGACACCTGGATTTGTGAGGGCATTGCTTCAGGGTATGGAGGTGGGCTGGTTGTCCTTGGAGGCGAATCAGGTGTCCGGAACTCAGTTCACAAATACAATACACCTCATTTGCATATATATATATATATATATATATATATATATATATATATATACATACTGTATTTGAGGCCCTGCTAAATTCTTACATTTAGTGTGTTTTACTGGGAAATGTGGCCTCTGAAATTTTAAATGTAGTCCTGGGTTGTTGCACCCACCGCACAATGTACCATCTGCATTGGGACCCGAGTGCAACGGGTGACTCCTCAGCAACCGACACCTGGTAAATCTGATCATTTATTTGGATTTATAGAAAATTTCTTTTGGAAGTAGAAATGCTATTTTATTTTGCACACCAGGCCGTCTTCCCAAATGAGAATGGCGTAAGTGGACTTGTGTATGTAAACTGTGCTTTTTAAGAAACCAGGTTTGTGCCTTAGCTGGGTTACTCTCATTGGCGCAGTTTTGTTTGTGCCAGTAAATGCACTGAATGCTTCTCATGAATTGCTTATCTCCGGCTGTGTGCTTAATTTAAACAAGATTACATGGCGGCCTGGGCTGTACTTACCGTATTGCAACTGCTGTAGACTTTCTTTTATTGTCAGAAGATGAACCTTACCACTCTAAACATAGTTTTATTGTTTTTTTAAACTGTTTTTTTTTACATGGAACAGAAGATTTATTATCATTACAATATGGTTACATAAATTACAGCATTTTACTGGAAAATCTGCCTTATCCCAAGGTGTTACTGATTTTCCACCCTCATGACAGTTGATGATTAATTTTTATCTTAGAAATCTGTCTGATGATATAAAGTACACAAATTTGAGCACAACACTGGCGGTAAGAGTTCACTCCCTTTTATAATTCCGTCTCAAACGTCTTACATGGAATCAGTTAAATATTACAAGAAGATTGTCTCAAGTGGCAGCCATCCACCCACCCTTCCATGTCACATAATGGACTCCAGCTCTGCATACAAAGAGGGAACAAATCCTGGATGGGATGCCAGGCCTTTGCACTCATTCTCACAATCAACCCGACTAACACAGGACTCCCCCAGATAAGCCCCACTGAACTCTGGGAAGACATGCAAGCTCTGATGGCAGTAGGGGAAATGTTCATGGGCCTCGTCATGCTGAAGTACTTTCATTCAGTAATTTTGAAACAATATACAGGTGTCCATTATGCTGCATATGACAAACATTTCCTCCTTCTCCTCCGATTATTAAAAATTAATATGGCACATGCCGACCGATCCTGGCATAAGGAAGAATCAGGACTGCTCAAGACCAGAGCTCTGTGACGCCAGGGCTAAGGCAGACAATCCTGGTGCTCAATGTCCGTGGCTCCAATGGTGGCATTTTAACAATATTTTTCATGTCTTCTTTCCCTTCACCTGTCCTCACTGTAAAATACTACAGTTGTTTAGTGTGACGTGACATTCAAGCTCATATTTTGCTGCATTTTTGTATTTCACAAAGCTTGGTGTCTGCTCAGTGTGTTGCATGCCTCACTATTTTTCTCCAATGTATCTTTGCAATAATATGTGAGATTACATAACTTCGGAAACATAATTTTACTATTATAAATTACTTAAATTACAAATTACTTTTGAGAAATTATTCAGATACATTTGATGCCAGAATTCGTTGGCTAATTTTTTTTTTCTTTTTTTTTAAAGTCCACATCCCCACCATACATTCACGGCCCTGAGTTGGCCACATGGAGTCTGCTTGAAGACATTGATAAATGACATAAAGGTTGTGTTTATGTGAAGTTCAGCAAGAAATGCACTAAATGAAATCATTCAGGGAGAGCTTGGCATGAAAAAACAGTACACGGGACTGATTTCATTCATATGAGCCTTCCACAGAATGGTGCATCAGGGCCGCACGGTGAAGGCATGGCAGATCGGCTCGGCGGCCACTCACAAGTGTGTTCATGAGAAGAGCAGCACCCCTCACCAAAGATGACCTTCGACACCCTGTTTTTCCTGAGCTGCCCGACTCTTCCAGAGAACACGTTCCCATTCTAATATGGCCTTATAATAAACTGGTCCAACCACTTGTGCTTATCTGGAGCTCTGCTTCAAGCATGTTTCTGATAACTGATGGGAAAGACTTGCTATAAAATGACTAACTGAAAATCAGCGCCTCATATCTCAAAGTGTAAACTCGGCGTGACAGCACTCAAAGAGCCCTGCATGTGATCGTTTTATATATACCATATATAAATAGCTGTGTGAATGATATGGCAGCAGGGTGGTGTAATGGAGTGCTGCTGTTACCTTACAGATTCGCCATCTTGTGTCCACCAGTCTAGAGTTTCTAATTAGCTTAGTAAACATGTCTGTCAACTTCTGTGTCCAGCCTCTGTCTGCATGAAGTCAGCCCACAATGGGTTTGAAATGGACTGGAGCTCCATACAAGGCTGGTTGGCACAAAATGAAACCTTCAGCGTCCAGCTTCTTAGGCACTGTGCCATACAGCACACAAAAATGGCAGCTGAAGCGAGTATCTCAGCAAACTACTCAATGGAAAGGGATTCATTTAACAGCCTTATTTATAAAGACTATAGTGGAACATGAAGCAAAGCTGCTTAGTTCCATTCAGGGTGGAATTTTTGGGTGGGCTAGTCCAGCAAAGCAGAATAATAACTGGACAAGATGGCAGTGCCAATCACAAGGCTGCATTTATTGACTCGGACACTAAATAAATGAAGGTGCACTCAATGGCTTGGGTCCACGGCCACCGTTTTGTTCTTAATCAGCCTTCTTTATCTTTTTTTTTAAAGGAACCAAAAGTATTGGATTACATTTTGCTTTACCATTCTGTTTTTTTTTCATTTTATTTTTCAACTTCTTTTAAAATGTTACTCCACCATGGCAGTGGATCCTAAAACCTTATAACTCAAAAACTAAAAACGCCCACTGGTTCTGTCTCTTTGATTTTGTTCACCCAAGAGACTCACCCGCTCTCTTCTTTCTTTCTCTCTTTCATTACGCGACTGTATAAATCTCAACCTGGATAAATTCACACGACTATATCTGGGGCAACTTTAAAGGGCCTGCTACACAGAATATAGGCAGCAGCAGCGAACAGGACATGCTAACTTCATGAGAAGTTTCCAAGCAACCATTGAGTGGAAAATGTTTGAACTGAAAATTCTAGTAATATTTGGTCTGTTTATTAAAATTTGAAAATGTTAAGTCTGTTTACTAAGTTCTAGTCTGTTGTAGTCAGTTTATTAGAACCTAGTCTCTGAAATTCTAGTGTCTGCCGAGCTCTCCATTTTGCTCAGTGTACATAATTTAGCCCCCGAGTATTAGAGTCCAATGACTGGTGACAGTTCTTCCTGTCCCTCAGGGCTCACTTCAGCCACACATGGGCACAACAAAAATGGGCAACTGAGCTAGAAGAAGGTAAGCCTGCACCCTCAAAGCCCACCTCGCCATCAGGTGGGGACACCAGTTCACATGTTCAAAGCTGCACTTTCACTCCTTATGTCATAAGACTGATGAATGTTAATTGTACTCTGAAGAGTAGCAAGTCTGAAACACAAAGGTGAGCCTTCATCAGACTGAACTTGGGGTTTCTAAGTTTCTGCTGTTATTCACCTTGAAATTAACATTCACTTCTTTCTTTGTTTCTTTAGGTAGACTCTCTCTAACTGATACAGGCATGTACGTCTTAATTGTGCTTCATAATTCATTTTTAATACAACAAACCAGTGTGTTTCTTTGTGCCGGTCCCAAGCCAAGATAAATGGGGAGGGTTATGTCAGGAAGGGCATCTGGTATAAAATTTTGCTAAATCGATATGTGGACAACAATACAAATTTTCATACCGGATAGGTTGAGCCCTGGGTTAATAACGACCGCCACAAATACTGTTAGCCAACAGAGTGCTGGTGGAAATTGGGCTACTGCTGGCCGAGGAAGGAAAAGAAGAGGGGGGAGACGTGTCCGGAGGCAGGAGGAGGAAGGTAAAGAGAGTGGAACTTTGAGGGTAGGAACTTTGAATGTTGGCAGTATGACTGGTAAGGGCAGAGAGTTAGCCAATATGATGGAGAGAAGGAAGGATGACATATTGTGTGTGCAAGAGACTAAACGGAAGGGGAGTAAGGCCAGGTGGATCTGAGGCGAATTCAAATTGTTCTATCATGGTGTGGATGGAAGGAGAAATGGAGTAGGAGTTATTCTGAAGGAACAGTATGTCGAGAGTGTTTTGGAGGTGAAATGAGTGTCAGGCAGAGTAATGATTATGAAGCTGGAAATTGGAGGTGTGATGATGAATGCTTTTATTGCATATGCCCCACAAGGTGTGTGAGCGAAGAATGAGAAAGAAGATTTTAGATGAAGTGATGAACAGTATACCCAAGGGACAGAAAGTGGTGATTGGAGCGGATTTCAATGGACATGTTGGTGAAGGGAACAGTGGAGATGCGGAGGTGATGGGCATGTATGGTGTCAAGGAGAGGAATGAAGAAGGTCAGAGGATAGTGGATTTTGCCAAAAGGATGGACATGGCTGTGGTGAATACGTATTTTAAGAAGAGAGAGGAACACAGGGTTACGTACAAGAGTGGAGGAAGATGCACACAGGTAGATTACATCCTATGCAAAAGAGTTGATCTGAAGGAGATTGAAGACTGCAAAGTGGTGGCAGGGGAAAGTGTAGTTAAGCAGCATAGGATGGTGGTCTGTAGAATGACTTTGGAGATCAAGAAGAGGAGGAGAGTGAGGGCAGAGCCAAGGATCAAATGGTGGAAGTCAAAAAAGGAAGACTGCAAGGTTGAGTTTAGGGAGGAGGTGAGACAGGCACTGGGTGGCAGTGAAGTGTTACCAGACAGCTGGGAAACTACAGCAGATGTAGTAAGGATGACAGCAAGAACGGTGCTTGGCTTGACATCTGGAAAGGGGAAGGAGGAAGAGGAAACCTGGTGGTGGAATGAGGAAATACAGGAGAGTATACAGAGGAAGAGGATGGCAAAGAAGAAGTGGGATAGTCAGAGAGATGCAGAAAGTAGACAAGAGTACAAGGAGATAAGGCGCAAGGTGAAGAGAGAGGTGGTGAAGGCTAAAGAAAAGGCATATGATGAGTTGTATGAGAGGCTGGACACTAAGGAGGGAGAAAAGGACCTGTACTGATTGGCTAGATAGAGGGACCGAGCTGGGAAAGATGTGCAGCAGGTTAGGGTGATAAAGGATAAAGATGGAAAAGTACTCACAAACGAAGAGAGTGTTGAATAGATGGAAAGAGTACTTTGAGAGGCTGATGAATGAAGAGTACGAGAGAGAGAAAAGGTTGGATGATGAGGAGATAGTGAATCAGGAAGTGCAACGGATTAGCAAGGAGGAAGTAAGGACAGCTATGAAGAGGATGAAAAATGGAAGAGCCGTTGGTCCAGATGACATACCTATGGAAGCATGGAGGTGTTTAGGAGAGATGGCAGTGGAGATTTTAACCAGATTGTTTAATGGAATCTTGGAAAGTGAGAGGATGCCTGAGGAGTGGAGAAGAAGTGTACTGGTGCTGACATTTATGAATAAGGGGGATGTGCAGGACTGCACTAACTACAGGGGAATAAATTGATGAGCCACAGCATGAAGTTATGGGAAAGAGTAGTGGAAGCTAGGTTAAGAAGTGAGGTGATGATTAGTGAGCAGCAGTATGGTTGCATGCCAAGAAAGAGCACCACAGATGCAATGTTTGCTCTGAGGATGTTGATGGAGAAGTTTAGAGAAGGCCAGGAGTTGCATTGCGTCTTTGTGGACCTGGAGAAAGCATATGACAGGGTGCCTTGAGAGGAGCTGTGGTATTGTATGAGGAAGTAGGGAGTGGCAGAGAAGTACGTAAGAGTTGCACAGGATATGTATGAGAGAAGTGTGACTGTAGTGAGGTCTGTGGTAGGAGTGACGAATACATTCAAGGTGGAGGTGGAATTACATCAGGGATCGGCTCTGAACCCTTTCTTATTTGCAATGGTGATGGACAGGTTGACAGATGAGATTTGACAGGAGTCCCCGTGGACTATGATGTTTGCTGATGACATTGTGATCTGTAGCGATAGTAGGGAGCAGGTTGAGGAGACCCTGGAGAGTTGGAGATATGCTCTAGAGAGGAGATGAATGAAGGTCAGTAGGAACAAGACAGAATACATGTGTGTAAATGAGAGGGAGGTCAGTGGAATGGTGAGGACGCAGGGAGTAGATTTGGCGAAGGTGGAGGAGTTTAAATACTTGGGATCAACAGTACAGAGGAATGGGGATTATGGAAGTGGTGAAAAAGAGAGTGCAGGCAGGGTGGAATGGGTGGAGAAGAGTGACAGGAGTAATTTGTGACAAACGGATATCAGCAAGAGTGAAAGGGAAGGTCTACAGGATGATAGTGAGACCAGCTATGTTATATGGGTTGGAGACGGTGGCACTGACCAGAAAGCAGGAGACAGAGCTGGAGGTGGCAGAGTTAAAGATGCTAAGATTTGCACTGCGTGTGACGAGGTTGGATAGGATTAGAAATGAGTACATTAGAGGGTCAAAAACTGCGTTGGTTTGGACACGTGCAGAGGAGTGATGCTGGGTATATTGGGAGAAGGATGCTAAGGATAGAGCTGCCAGGGAAGAGGAAAAGAGGAAGGCCTAAGAGAAGGTTTATGGATGTGGTGAGAGAGGACATGCAGGTGATGGGTGTAACAGAGCAAGATGCAGAGGACAGGAAGATATTGAGACTGATGATCCGCTGTGGCAACCCCTGGCGGGGGCAGCCGAAAGAAGAAGAAAACTGCATATGCACAGTAGAATCTGCGTGTAGATTCTTTTTTGTAATTTTCAAGGAAATCCTAATTAAAAGAGAATAGTCTCGCACAAAAAAAGGTAAAGAAAATGAAAACATCTAGAGCTAAACAAAAAAAAAATTAGTTTGGTCAGAAGGCGTGACAAACTAGAAAAGGATTCCCTATGCCTTGTAAAACTGCACTCCAAGCTCTGACAGAATGAAACGGGTTCAGCCACACAGGCTTGAGAGTAGCGCACGCCTCGCCAGCACCACTCGGTGATGTTGTTTAGTACTTGGCGGAGATCCAGAGGTGTGTATGAATGGAGCACACGGAAGAAAGTGCTGCATCAGTGAATTTGAGAGAAACCCCTCGTGCAGGGCTGTTCCATAGCTGATGAAGTTGCTGGGGGCAATGAGGAGGTTTTTAGCCTGCTGTATCCAGCCTGCAACTGTGACACAAGTGTCTCCTCAGGACAGTACTTGTACAGATATTCAATTTTTATTTTAAAGAATTAAAAAAACAACTGAGTTTTAAAAGGTGGTCTCTGTGTTAAGAATGCTTATTTTACCCCATAATCCAGGCTCAGTGGTAAAGAAAGCTGCCAATTTTAAAATTGTTGGATGAAACCTTAATTATCTATCAAACCCGCTTAATCCAATTCTGTAAGCATTGAGCACGAAGACAGACGGTTAGAGCAGTCCATGCTCATTCACACAGGCCGTGTCCAATTCTTCACTTAAGCAAACATAAAGTACAGTATATCAAATCAAAAAAATAAAGTCAGAATACCTTGAGGAAACTGAGCAGATGCAGGATGCTGCCCAGAAAGCCTAAAAGCGTTCATATTATTTTCCATTTTCAGGTACTAAACACATTACACAGACTTTATATAAATGTAGGGCAGATGAGTTTTGATTAATTTCAATTTATGATAAAAGTCAGGCAACAGGATTTTTTTTTTTTTTACAAAAGTAACAACCATTTATTTAAAAAATATGTCCACATACAGAAATTGAAAAATACCATATTGATTCAAAAACAGCAGTGATAACTCTGAAAGACAAAGTGAAATGAATCCTGAAATATGACATGTACCTTCATTTAGTGATTTAAAGTGCCATTTCTGAAAGAACTTCTAATTTGTATGGATAGATGATGCACTGTTAAAGCTAAACACTTTTATGGAGTAGTCTTTGGTTTTCAAAAACAAGTACCACAAAAATAAATTATACATAAACATATATGCTGAATAATCACCATATATACTCTACATTACTAGAGAATGCAGTTTTGTGAAAATGCATTTTTTAAATATGTAGTAAAAACAGCAAATGTATAACCTTGGGTGTATTGCTTGTCTAGGCACACACAGTAATCTGAAATATGAGATACACGTTTCGTAGCATGAACAGTTACATGAAGGGCCTTCCTCACTAGCTCGAATACAATAGGTTCCTGTCAGATACTTCAAATCACCCTTAAAACTCACCTACCAGCTGCCAATCCCACCTCAGCATATTGCTCATCACCATCATTGCTTGTGTAGTATCAACCTCAATCTCTATGCTCTTCCATGGTCCGATTCTCCATCTAATGGCAATTATTCACCTAGCTTTGCCACGTCATTCTCTGGAATCATCTTCCAGTAGACTTTATCCAAATGTACCCGAAAGCACCCATTCTTTCATTATTCCTGCTTTTTTTACTTACTACACCTCCAGGTGTAGTATAATGAATGCTCACATGTCTCCAGGGTGCCCTTTATTAAATTTTCATGTAGTATTAGTATTGCCCTGTTTACAGAGCACAACAGAATGTCTGACCAACATGCAACTGATCCCCCACAATACATAATCAGCTCTCTGTCTTGTGCAGATAGAAAACAAAATTCCGCTTACCTGACGTACTCCTTAGCCTTATTTGTATACCACTTGTTCAGTAACATTTCCACTTCCAGAATCGGCCTGCACCTCTGTACAGTAAATTTTATGTCTAATATTATTTCCAGTGACTATTTCTCTGTGATATTCTGTGCTCTGTAGTTACCCTACTTTGAATTATACTCTGATGTGCTTTTTGAAAGATATTGTATAAAGTACAAAGATTAATATCACTTTTTAATATCAGGAAATTGAGCCTTAATTTGATACGGTATATGCTCATTTACTGAAAAGGACAAATACAAATGTTTTGTTTGTATATCCTTCTTAAAATGTTGCCACCTTTAAACAAGGTTCACACACACAATAGCTAAATAAAGTGTACAGAATTATCACTGGAGGAAAATTGAACTTGTACATTATTCATTAAAAACTATACACAAAAAATGTCAGATATTGATGAAAAGTAAGAAAAATCTTAGCAATTTTGAATGCTGTAATGCAGGCCCTGTGTTTATGGAATTACAAACATAATTTTTATTTACTAATTATAATAAAGCTGCTTAGAAAAATAATGACAATCAGGTCACAAATAAAAAATACTTTGTGAATTATGTATTTTGCCATTTAATAATAAAAAAAAACAGTAAAATGTATTATTTTCAATGGCACAGTGAAAAGTATTCATTTTCTTTAGTTAGTGCAATTATTTGTCATTATAAAGATAAACTTTAATCTACAAGAATCTGGTAACACTGACATGTATCAACCAAATGAGTTATCATTTGCCTAGTGTTTCATTACTGGATATCTTTTAAATACCAGTTACAGATAAAGGAGCTGTAGTACTTCAAATATACTAAATACTGCCTTAGTGATACAATTCCTGGATATAAAACTCAAGAAATAAGACTCATAACCCTGTTCCTCCATTACAATATGAACGTCAAACAAAGCTACTGGGGCTTCACAGTTTTGTTTGAAACAAATGTCTGCAATTACCAGAACTTTTGTTTTAACTAATCATCCTGTTATTTCCCAGTTTCTTCCTTTATTTCATCCATTTAGAAATTCCCAAAGCAGTTTTTTTTTTTTTTTTTTATTTCCTAAGGTTGTTAATAAAGATTTTTTAAGGTTTTGCTCTATTTGTCTTGAAATGTTTTTGTTATTAAAGCAACAGCTATATAATTTACAGCCATTCTCTGGCTCTGTGCTGTTACTATCTGACACAGATGACGTCAACACTGTTTTTAGAAATTGATTCACTAATACGGTCATAAAGCAAAAAACCTGTAAATCAAATGACAGCTCTTCCTGTAAAATTATCTATGACCAAATGAAGATTTGGTGCTGGGTCAAGCCACCATTTTGTGGTAAAAAGGGCATCGCCTTTTACAACAAGATAAGATTGGACTTCATGTGGAAGGAAACACTGCCAAACAACATGTTTGTAAGTAACACACAGTAAGTCTAAATGCTGTGGCATACTGGACTCGTGTGTTCATTCAGGTGCTACTGATGGCCCTAAGATTCAAATGCACCAACACCTACTGATCACTGCAATATGAGGATTTATTTCCCATCTGTGAAAGACACTACAGCTTCTGTGTTGTAGCCTCTGGTATCTCACCCAGAAGCTCAAACTCCAAAAATGATTACATTATTAACTATAAGTGAAACAGCATCGACAAACTATGATATATATGGGGTTTGGACCTTTCCACTGATCTTTCATACCCACCATGCGTTCTATAGTGTGAAGAAACCCACTCTATACTGTACATGTGTGTGTCAATGACATTATTTTGAATATATGCATCAGCTAATGTATAAATTTACGTTAACTGTGTGGATGCCACAGCAAATGAAACACATTTGAAGAGACACTATAGTCAGCCCATTGTTTGTAATTTTTCTTTAAACGTTTATTGATTTACTGATGTCCTAAAAACATAATTTGATTTTTTTTGAGAAAGACTCAACATATGCGAGTTATATTTTTGTTCAAGACTTAAAATAATGTGTACTCTTTTTTCTATGTAATTAGTTTTTATGTAAAATGCCCCCCCCCCCCCCCTTTTATTTGAAGAGAAGTTAAATTAAGAACAGGAATGAAAACAAGCTGCAACTCTTGCTGTCCAGGATCTTCCTCATCAGAAATACCACAAGGGGAAATGTAAGTGCAAATGAATCCTTAGCCACAGCTAGGATTACTATTTTTCGCATTTTCATTATGTAATTAATGACTTTCTCCAAACTACAGTAGTAATGTTGTTTGTAACTGTCAGTAAAAAAACACCTACAAATATGCAACCTTTTGAATATATTGACTGTAATATTGTGAGAAACAATTGCTTGTGCTGGTTAACTGAAGTTTGTTAACATGCAGTATTAGCCACAGTTATTTTGCATTTTATGATGACATAAAGAGCTCTGCAGATATTCAGTGGAAAAAAATATTTCGTCTTTTCTTATGACGTCCGAGCTGCTTTCATTGTCCTTGAGTTGATAAATTGACCCTTTTTATATCCAGCCTTTAAAAAAAGAGAAAGAAACTGTTAATGAGAAGAGAAAATACGCTAGCGTTTTTCCTTGCAACACCATGAAAATTTAATCCATATTATATATAAATAAAAATAAACACACTATTCTTAAATACAATAATGAAATTCAATATGTTCCCACATAATTTACATCTGTATCAGCTTTTGAATGTTATAAAATACCAGCAAATGTCAATGAACTGAATTATAATTTAAGAAAATCTTACAAAGCAAAAACTGCATGAAATTCATTATTAAAGACAATGTTAAATAAAATATAAAATTTGAAAAATGACATGTTTACAGCAAACTGCACCTTTATTGTATACTTAAAAGTGAAACTGTAAAATATTTGTTTAATATTATTGTAAAAATATAACACCACACACCACATAAGTTTTGTATATTTTACACCACCGACACCCTTCTGTTAATATTCTAGATTAGACAGTTGTAGAGGGCATTTTTAATTTCCAACAAAATTTACTGCTGTATGCGTTTAAAAAAACATTCCTGGCACATATTTTGTTTTGTAGATGGTGTGATGCAAAGGAGAGGTATTGCTAGAACAAATATGAGTTGAAGTTTACTAAAAATGGGTCTGTAGACAACATGACAATTCAAATATTGTAACCAAGGGACATGATTTAGAAAAGTTCAAAGCAGCCCATTTTTGTTAAGACTCAATAATCGGCATATTGTAAATAATGGATAAGTGTTACTTTTTAGGCAAAAAATACAGTAAATGAAGTTGGAACATATTTCTACTGTGGAAATGCAACAACACAAGTCACTGGGATAAGAAGTAAACCGATGCTGATTGGTTTTTGGTATCTTGTATTGTTACATGCTGTTAACTTCTTTGTAGTGTTAAAAGAAACTTGTGGAAGTGCTCACTGTGCAAAGGTGTTACATAAAATAAACAGCAACTGATAACTGTTTAAACAAATGATGAAAGAGCAAGCAGAAAGCTAAATGTGCTACATTTGGGGCAACTGGCATTAAAATACACACTACAAAATAATTAAATGAGGCGTTTTAAAATACAGTTCCCTGCACTGTGCTGAAAAGACGTGTAGAATGTGTACATGTATATGTTTTGACTGATGGACATTTTTCTGTATTACAAAACAGCAAATAAAAGTTTTATAATAAAGAACAGAGCTGATATGACAAATCACGTTGTTCTGGGATTAAGGACTGGAGTTCTAGAAAAGGTTTGCCACCACATAAGAGAAAAGTTGAGAAACTATAAAGTCATTGTCAAATTCACACAAGGGTGTTTTCCCAGACACCAAACATTACCAATTTGTTAGTTCAGTCAAATTAAAAAACAATTTTAAAACTCTCAGATGCCAAAACATTTTGTTAAGAGAAGCTACAGTACAGCTGTAACAGTGAGAAACACAATGACTGGAAGCAGCATCAATTATGCCTTGGCTGAATCCCTGGTTTTTGTTTGTCTGAGGGGTATCTCAGTGCGAGTAGGTGAAGTTTCAGGTCGGCAGTAGCAGCAGGCTGCTGCAAAAGCACAAAAGCTGAAACCGCTGCACAAGACTTGAGTTTGTTCAGAAACGATTTTCCAGAAATGAATATGCAGTGCTGTTCTGAACAGCATGGTACTGTATTGTCAAATGTGTTTTTAGATGTTCTAATGCCACTCAAAGCAGCATGTTAATCTTATGAGACTTAAAGGGCTGAACCAGGACTATTGAATCCTAAAATTTAGAATAACCCAGAATCTTGCCAGCTGTGTTGCACATATACCTCTTACCAACAGCATAAATATTTGTATTTTTAATTTATTATATCCAAACATTTCTTTAAAACAGTTATAAATACTTGCCACTGAAATTTACTTAAACATTCACTGTAAGACAAAGAAGATGAGTCATGCATACAGAAGGCATGTCTAGCAAAAATTTAATTGAAGACGACATTAATAAAGACTATTACAAAGCAGTGTTTTTTTATTTTTGTTTTAAAGCAGAAATAAGTAGTCTAATTAAAAAAAGCTTGCCAGTTTTGAGGAGTTATGCTTTATATGTAATTACAAAAAAAAACAGTGTTGCATTGTAAATAAATAAATGCATTGAGTCTGTTTTTTTCATGTACTTCCTAAGTTGCTTTTATTCTAATGCTGATGGTCTTCTTACTTTTTTTTCTTTTTATACAAGAAATGGAGTGAAAATCCTCTTTCAGTTTTGTCATTTTAAACCTATAATAAAGTCATCTCAAAGTCTTAAAATCAGATTACTCTAATCTCAGGGGACAACATACTGTGTGTATATACCACAGATGTTACGTTTTTCTTTATTTATTCATTAAAAAAAATAAGACTGTCAGGCCTACTGCTTTCACATCAGTTAAGAAGATGGCAGAACATAGTAATCCAGCGCATCAGATTAACTGATGATCAGAGCCCATCTATACGGAATGAAAACGCAGAAGCTTTTTGCAGTTGACTCTGAACACATCTGTGGTGATCTCAAAGAAACAAATGTAGCTGCAGATCACTTTTAGTAAAGTCATAAGGCCATTTTCAAACAACATAAAGTCTATCATTCTGCAGTGAGAAGGATTATTGACCAATGGAATATATACTCAGCAAAAAAAGAAACGTCCTCTGACTTTCAACTGTTTTTACTTTCAGTAAACTTAATGTGTAAATATTTATATGAACACTAAAAGAGTCAACACCATAAGACATAAACTAAAAATGTTTCACAATGTGTCCCTGAATGAAGGGAGGCTCAAAATCAAAAGTACCAGTCAGTATCTGGTGTGGCCACCAGCTGCTTGAAGTACTGCAGTGCATCTCCTCCTCATGGACTGGACCAGATTTGTCAGTTCTTGCTGTGAGATGTTACCCCACTCTTCCACCAAGGCACCTGCAAGTTCCTGGACATCCCGGGCAGTTGTTGTGGCCATCCTGTACCTGTCACGCAGGTGTGATATTCGGATGTACCGATCCTGTGCAGGTGTTGTTACACGTGGTCTTCCACTGCGAGGATGATCAGCTGTCCTTCCTGTCTCCCTGTAGCGCTGTCTTAGGCGTCTCACAGTGTGGACATGGCAATTTATTGCCCTAGCCACATCAGCAGTCCTCATGCTTCCCTGCAGCATGCCTAATGCACGTTCACGCAGATGAGCAGGGACCCTGGGCATCTTTCTTTGGGTGTTTTTCACAGTCGGTAGACAAGTCTCTTTAGTGTCCTGCGTTTTTAGAACTGTGACCTTAAATGCCTACTTTCTGTAAGCTGTTAAGGTCTTAACGACCATTCCACAGGTGCATGTTAATTAATTGATTATGGTTAATTGAACATGCATGGAAAACATTGTTTAAACCCTTTACAATGAAGATCTGTAAAGTTATTTGGATTTTTAAAACATTATTGTTGAAATACACAGTCCTGAAAAAGGGATGTTTCTTTTTTTGCTGAGTATATATAAAACAACATACAACTTTCCAAAGAATGTTAAAAAAAAAATCATCCAAAGAACATGCCATATGATGCACCAAGACACTGCAAACAACCCAGAAAGGGACATCCTGGAATCTATAGCCTCTGGCAACACACTTAATGGTGTAATTGATGACTCCACCATCACAAAATAACTAAAAAATTCTGACTTTGATGGAACTAACATAATTCTGATTCTTTCCACATAAACATGACAGCACATTAGATTGCAGTGTTGAAGCTGAATAAACCCTAAACGTTCTGGAACAGAAAAAAGTGTATTGTGAAAGGAATCTCAAACAAGACACGGATTCTGCATGGTTGCTTATTGTTTGTTGAGTAAAAAGTGAAATGTGTTGTTTGCCAATGGCAGTTAGATTTGTCTAATTTTAGGAAAGGGTGAGGAATAGACTTTTGTTTTATTATTATCAATTAGAATTTAAAAAGATTAGTTTTTCACATTTCTGTATTTAAGAAGGTGAGGTTTAATATCCAAGGCCACTAAAACATGGAGTGTGAACGGACTGTGCCACCCATGATTCTCCAATATTCATTCAAGTACTTTCAATATGCTACTTGCACCATCTGATAGTTTTCATTTTACATGATTATACTGTATATTCTATACATTAAAAAAAATCACTACTTAATATATTCAATATTATTAATATGGAAGAGTTCTTTCCATTGCCGTCACAAGAAATGACACATTTAATATTAATGATTTCTGATACTCATTCTGTCATGTAGTTGCTTATGCCCAATATATTACCTTTTTGTATACACTGTGAAGTTCACTGTGTTTCCACATCGTACAAAGCAGCATGGATGCGGCTTTTCCAGCTTTAGATTGAATGTAGCTAAAAGAAAAATCACATGTTTTACACATATCTAGCTGATACTTTTCCTAATTACAGATGCATTTAGTTATTGATTAATGCAGAAGCTACAAATGGTAAATGGTTTTAACAGCATTAAAATATGCAGGAAAGTGAACATAGAAATACTAAAAGATACAAATGAAGAAAACTTAAAAATAAATGCAATCATCCTAATTCATATAATATTTAATTACATTTTTTACATACTGTACAATAAGCAACTAAGTTTACAGTAATTAAATATAAACTTTTCACATAGCACATGCTATATAACATTAATTTTAATGATGACTTTGCCCACATACTAACTCGCTGTCCTGAACTGTTGTATTGTTTACTATATTAAAAGGCACTTCGTGATTCTGTTCAGCAGGAATAGTAAAATTTCGGGGGATATGCTGTCTCTTTACATATCATAACAACATACTCAATCATTAAACACTGCTACCAGATTACCACTGAAATGGCCTCCCAAAGTAAACTGCTTCTGTTTGGAGGGACACCGAGTATACAAGAGAATACACGGAATGCCATCATGGATATGTGTATCATGGAAAACCTGCCATTGCACATACAATGAGATTATATAGAGTACATACACTAATATACTATATTTATTCAACAATAAACCCATAATGTAGTGCAAAGTGATCAACTTATTCTGTCTACTCCCCTATGTGGACAATCATTTCTGTTTTTGAATATGGCCATTTATACTGATCTTGTTATCAAAAATGCAGTGTCATACCACTGAAGCACAGGCCTCGATTTTCTTTCTCAAGGCCACAAAGCCAAAGAGCAGTAATTTGTGAAACTGCACATTTGTGGTTTCAAGGCCAATACTAACCAATGAAACTTGGCACCTTCATCAGGTTTTCAACATTTAGTCAGTAAGATAACAGACCTTTCTATCCTATTGACAAACCTCAGAAGAAAATATGAGCCAAATGATACTCACCTATCAGTGCAACTGATGCTACAGGTCTTTTTCAACCCATCATTACTAAGGAGTAGCCGAGCATTTTGAGAGCTACTCTGAACCAGGTTGTTAAGTATACAGCACAATGAAGCAATCACATCATTGGACATTATGGGATCAGAAGCAGACATTGGGAGCACTGACACCACATCAGGTAGGACTTGGTTTGCTAAAATTGAAAACACATTAAAAGATGTACAGATAAAATGCATCAGTGGATGTATGTTTTAATGTTGCACCTCATTTTACTATATTTAAAGCCAAAGGCACACTGTACTTAAAACACTTCCTAAAATTTTCCTTTTAAGAGCTTACCCTTTTGTTGTAAAAGTTTACAGACTTGACATATAAATTGGCACATAATTTTTGCAAATATAAAACTGAAAATAAAATAAAATCTAATTTTATAAATGTTTGAACTTAACAAACACAATAATGCCCATTAAATACCCTTAAATATTGTATTGTGCAGACACTTTAATTAAATACTTTAACACCAAATACAAATAATGGCAACACTGTACATCAGCGACTTACAACTACATTTTGAAGTCACTGTATGTAAGACAAGGAAAATCCCTACTGTTGACTTCAAAAACCCACAGCAGGCTTGTTGATAACAAGCCCTCACAATCTATTTGCATTTTCTTTATCTGTTTTAAAAAGAAAAGAGTCCCTACAACTCTTCAAGCTGTGCCGACAGGGCTCATTCATCCTGCATAAAAAAGATAACCTTCTGATCCTCCTAATCATTTTACAGCTACAGTGGTGTGAAAATTATTATATCAAATAACTTCTACCAGTAACAATAAAAGAAAAATAATACTTGTTATTGTTAATATTCAATTTAATGGCATGGTGATGCAGTATTTAATTCTGATGCTCTTTATCCCTCCATAAAAATGGGTTTACCTCTCAGCCCAGTCACAGTATTTTTGAATTTCACATATTCTTCACATTAGTGTGGCCTTTTCCTCTTCATGATTTTAAACTGTCCTTTAACCAAGTGTCTGCTAGTTATGCAAGTGTGCCCTGTGACATACTGGTAACCTGTTCAGGGCTTTTGCCCCACTCTGGATAACCCCAATAATGTAAGCGGGCTTGAAAATGGATAAGTACATAGACAAAAGGTCCACTTCTTACCCAGTTCTTTGTGCAATTCAAAGTAGCGTGACATGTTCCTTAACAATGATGCAGCTGCCTTCTGCACTCCAGGTTCTGAAGAATGAAGCATCCTCCGGATGTGCTGAAGTCCATTTTCTTTTTGAACAATAGTTTCAGCAATTGCATAAGAGATCTATATAAACCAAGTGAGAAGAGAAAACTGTTATATAAAATACTGAATTTGTAAATAATATACAGACCCTTGCAGTAAACCTTTAATGTTTATTCTTATGGTCAACCTTGTTAATTGCCAGGGGGGTCTAACCTGGTAGATAGAAAGACTTTTAGGAGACATAGTTTATTTAGTTTTATGTGTTATGATATCCAGTCACATCTAAAATGTTTTCAGCTTCTTGATATTCAAGGAAGCTTGCCTCTCAATTGTTTTCTCTAAACCGCAGAACTTAATGAGAATACATAGGTTTTTAACTTTCAGATATTAAATGTGTCTTCAAAACGCTGTATAAATATGCCCCAACATCATTTTAGAAGATGCAAGTTTACAACATGTACTGGATTATTTTTATTGCAGTGGTCTTTAATCAATGTCTCTGAAGAACATTTGCACAATCTCACAGCAGAAAGTCATTTATTTGAGGTCAACTGTGGTATGCAAATAATCCCTGTAAATCTACAACAAATTCAATGGAGAGGATAAGCTTTTTTCTTTTACTAATAGATCTTGAACATACTCCACCAGTTCCAGCTGTAAGGTTTTGGAGTGCTCCAATAGAGGCCTCTTGTGTGTAGCTCCTTGTACTCTTTGCTATCACAGACAAATACATTCTCACAGTAATAGGATTCCACAGCCATTCAACACCACGTGGATTACTTTTTTCTTCAGGATAAGGAGTTTTACTCTCATTTTTCTAAAAGGATTTTAAAAGAAAAACATTTAATGAATATATGCTAAAAGACATAGTTTTCACTGTGATATCACATGATAAGACTGTCAGTAGGTAAATTTAATTTTATTAATACCTACATTATGCAATATATAGTATTAGAAAGGCAAGTGTAAGTTTGTTAATGTTATTGATTGACATTTCTAAAATTACAAAAACTATTCAATATAAACAATGAATTATAGTTACACATGCATCAAAATAATTGGTAAGACCAAGAAGGGCTACTGGCTCAATATTTAGAGTTTAATGGACTACCATTGTTTGAATTATTTACAAATATCAACCTGTTTGATCTTGGAGCTGCGAGATCCAAAGCAGCCAGCTCCTTTACTTTGTGATGGCAGGTCGTGTCTTAAAATGTTCATATCCTGAAAATACTGAGATGGGAGCTCAGTTTCTAGCTGATATGAAAGATTGTGAAGGATGCACACACAGTTCTCTGTGGCCTGAAAAAGTAAATAATAACAGAACTTAATAACACATTCACTCTCTCTCTCCATAAAAAATAGCATCACCTATAGAGTTGCCACAAAGAAAAATCAGTACAGTATAAAATATATGCCTGTTCTTTTTTCATTTTCATTATTTCAATACCATGGTTTGACATTACAAATTTGCAGCATGCTGCTTTACACAGGTGTTGTGATTAAGAACATGTACTTTAAAATCTTTCAAGACATTACATGACATTCTGGTATAAGATGTGATTACATAATTGTTCATTTTGTAGAGCTAAACAAAATGAAGCAACACCATATACAGTAATTAATGACAATACAAGGGAGCAAAATATTTCAGGCTGAGGACTGACCCCAGTTTAACTTTTACAGCAAACAGTAAACTGTCTATATGTATTACTTATATAAGATGGTGTATTTGCAATGAGAACATTTTATGACATGTAATAAATAGTTTCAATGGCTACCATTCCCAACAACCCTAGAGTTAGGATGACGCCGATTTCATTTAAATACATTTTTAAAGTATAAATTAGCTTCACAATAGTGACACAATTATTTTTTTCATTTAGTAAACCATTCATTAGATTATATGTTTGACAATTTTGGGGCACACTTTAGTAAAAATAACTACACAAAGAAAAAACTTACTTTATTATCAGGTTGGTAGTCAGCAATGGATCCCCTTACATAGTGAACTAATGAGTCAATTAAAGATTCACATTCTCTCATCATTTTACGTCCCTCTGGACCAGCTGAACTCAAGTTTCTATAAGTAGGGCAAAAAAAAAAATACAAATAAAAATACAGTGGTTACTGAAAGCCTCATGGCTTTATTTTTGAGTGCAGTTATGTGATTATAAAGATATAATGTTTAATAAAAAGTATGTGCGATAAATGTTATGTGATAAGTGTGACAACTTTGCCATCCTTTCATAACAATAAGTACTTTTGTAGGGGCTTTGAAAATTTGAGGTGTGAAACAATGCAGACATTTTCATTAAAATAGTCAGAAAAGATGACATCACTTGTCTACTACTACAGTATATAGTTGGTGGAAGAACTCATATCACAAGAATCAGTGTGGTGACATGAACTATGCCATGTCTTGCCAACCCCTCCTCTAACCTGCTCCTTCAAACCACTAGGAAGTAACTGTCTAAACCAGGGGTGTCACTGGTCCAGTCTTTTCTGGTGATTTTTATTAAAATGGCTTTCACAACACGATTTTTCACAGCTCCCACATAAAGCAGTACTTTACACTATTAAGAGACTGAAAATGTATTTCCCTTTAAGTATAAATATTTAATAATACATTTAAAGGTAATAGCTAACAATAATTCTGCCAATAAAAATGAATATACAGTACATTAATGTTTACAGACTGAGAAACGTTAAATTTTGTACATATAGAACATGTGGGAAGAGATCCTACATTTACTTATACTTTTAATACTTAAGCACAAATAATATCAGATGCTTTAAAACATCTAGTAGTTTGTTCATAGGCAAATTTTACTTTTATATGAATTACTTTCCAGAAAATAAACTATGACTCAAAATTATATATCAAGCACATCTGTCTCGTTTAAAATTGTCCAAATTGTTTCCAGGGCAAGATCCAACCTGCGAACGTTGCAATCAAGTTCAGCCTCGCTGGGTCACATGTTTTGGGCCTGCACCAAATTAACATCATTCTGGACAAAAATTTTGAAATGCCTTTCAGACAGCCTTGGTATCACAATCCCTCCTAACCCATTAACAGCTGTGTTTGGTGTACTCCCAGATGGGCTTAAAGTGAAGAAGGACTAACAAACTGTAATTGCTTTTACTACACTATTGGCATGTAGACTCATATTGCTCAACTGGAAGAATCCTAACTCACGTCTTTTAAGTCCGTGGGTAACTGATGTTATATACAATTGGAAAAAATCAAATTCTCACTTATAGGATCTGTGCAGAACTTTTTCAAAACCTGGCAGGATCTAATCAATAACATTTTAGAATAAGCTTTTAATGCACTGAGAAAGCGGATTCTCTCCCCATTTCTTTTTCTTCTCCATTTACCTTTATTCACTTATTAATTCATTTATTTACTTATTTTTACTAGCTTTAAGTTTTACTCTGCTGGCCTTGCTCTCTTTCTCAGGGGTGAGGGTTGATTTGTTTTTGATCCTATTTTTGTAAAAATGGATCTGTTTGTATGGAATGTTGTATGATTACAATATAATCAATAAAATTAAAAAAAAAAAAAAAGAAAATAAATTCTGCTTTTACTGAAGTATGGTTGTTGGGCACATCACACAACATTGCTCAGTTTCCGCACAACTTGAACTACAGATACAATTCCGTTACAACAAACTGCCAGGGACCTAAAAATATTTCATTGTAATAAAAATTTCATTGTAATGAGATTCTGTATTTGTTGCTATAGTGCTTTCTTTAACTTGCGTCCAGGCGTTTGCAATCATTTCAATAGCTTCATTCGCGTTAATTTTAATCTTCTCCTGTCTACAAGTTATGATGACAAGAATTTTTCTCAGCATTTCCTTGCAATAATACACTTTCAGGGTGCTAATGATGCCCAAACCCAATGGCCGAAGCACTGCTGTGCAACTGGGTGGGAGGAATTCAACCCGAACATTATTTAAATGCGGAATCCTGTTGTGGGCAGCACAGTTATCAATCAGAAGCGGAATCATCCTTTTCTTCTTCTTCATATTGTGAGGTTTCTGAACTCTTTTGTGCCCCCCCCCCCCCCACCCAACGGGAACGTCACACTGAAGTGCGTCCCGAATCGCGATTGCCGTGTCTGTGGAAGATTGTTTGTCTGTTGCCAGGGCAGGGCAACCACAGGCTCACAACGCTGCAGTGAGCCGCCACAGAAGCAAATCCTAAAAGATTGTGGGCACGCTATAAGTACCTGTCTTGCAACCCAAAACACGAGGCTCAGTCTCAGTACTTTAGCAAAACCAGCTTTATCCAGCTTGAAACAGGAACAGCATTGTTATTTATTGTAGCAGGATCTCTACTATACTCAGACACAGCAATCAGACAGGGTTGTGGCCAGGTTAGTGGCCAAGTAATACTGTTCCCTGCATTTACAATGTTCTCTGCATCACCCATCGAGATCTTTTCTGTTTGCTTTGCCGGCGAGCTGCAGCAGAGCGTTGAGCCTGGTGTTGCCCTGGCAACAAATAAACAGTCTTCCACAGATGCGGTGATCGCACTTCGGGATGGTCTTTGGCGTGTTGTCCAGTTGGGGGAGGTCCCAAGAAAGTTTAGAAACCTCACCTTTTCTTGAATGAGTGCTGCATTAATAGGAATGTTTCTTGAATGAGCATCACTGAACCATATAAAAACATTTTTATTGCCGTCTTTAAATGCAACAGTTCACATACATTTGCAACCCGAGATTTTTCTTCTTTTTTGCTCGGTCTTTCAAGAAAGTTGACAGTGTCGATGGCGAAATTCCGAATTCACTGGACACGTCTTTTTTCTTTTTGCCGCAATCAAGAGCTGCAAAAATATAAAGTTTTTTTTTCTAATATAAACTGTTATCGTTTTTTCATGTCTGCCGTTTCTATAGGAGTGTGACAATTAAATTCCAGTGGATGTTTATCAAATGTTAACGAGCAATAAGCAAAAGGTATCACTAAAAACCACCGAAAACAAAAACAGCAAAAAAAAAAAAAAAAAGTACAAGGAAAGTCAGAAGAAAGAAAAAAAATGTACAATATTTCTGTTTGGGGATCATTGTGCACAACTGAGCTGCGACCACAGAATTAACTGCTCTGTGGATGATTCATTCAGGCATTTCAAGGTCTTTTGGGCAGTTCATTGTAATGAAAGTATCTGCTGAATGTACTTCGTAGTAATGAGATTTCTATAGACTTGTGTCATATGGGGAAACTGTCGGGACCATAAAAATACTTTGTTGTAATGTAAATTTCATTGTAAAGATATTCATTGTAACGGAATTTTACCTGTATAATCATTTACAAAGTTCTTTTTCAATATTTACTTTAACTTTATCACTTAGATGTTCAGTACGAAATAACACAGAAATGTAACTTTTCAATCAAAGATCAGCTGCAAGCCTGGTTGGATAATGGAAACAAACCTAATTTAATAATCACAGCAAGGCTAGAAGAGTTACTTAGTCTATTATAATGACATACTATGGATGAGGAAAAGTATACTGAGAAATAAAAAGAGAAATGTATTATCTAAAATGTTATCATTCACTGAAAAAATTACTCAAACAGCTGGAAACTGATGGTGACTGCCTAAACTATTCAGAAGCTATACAGTTTTATTCTCTGGAAAAATAATTAAATTTATGTATTTGTTAAATCACAAACTAAAGTGAAAAATAAAATAGCTTATTATATAAAGAAGAGTTTCAATGTTGTATGCCAACTACCAGTGAAGATGCATGTAAATAGATGAGGGGAAAAACAGCAACCCTAAAGGCAGATCTAGGGTTAAGAGACAGAGGATAAGACCAACTCCTGTTCCTCAAGAGATTCGGTATTTATAAAAAAGTTAATACTTTTTTTTTTAAGATCCTATGAAGGCTGAGCTAAAGTTTACTGTTTAAAAAGGATGGGGGTGTTAATGCTGGTAACCCAAGATATAAAAAAGGTGAGATGACAGAATAAACAAACAGACTTCAAAGAACCACTTTGGTTGAGTAATAAAACTGGATAGGAACAACAGAGAGGTAAGGTGCACTAGGTGTAATGAACACTGGAGACTACTGGATTGCACAGCATCAAAACAAGAAAGAGCTGAGTGTGACGATGCCGGTCCCTTACAGACTCTCTCTTCCGACATGAGATTCTGCTGAACCAACACTGTCAATAGTTATGACCAAGATGAGCTGACATGAGGACAATTCACTGATGATGCCAGAGGATGGTGGAAAAAGTGCTTTTATTAAAAGCAAAGTCAAAACACAAGTAAAACCAACAAAAGTGCCAATGGTGCAGTGTTCAAAAACAAAGTACATATATAAATCCATAAAATCCTGTGAAAAGTGAGAATAAAAAATAATCAATAAATAAATCCATTAAAATCCAAGGTTAAAATCAACCTGTTCCGATCTCTGTCCACCTCCTTCTCATGCTCCCTGGCTCACCCATTGCTCAAGTAGCCAGCGGAGACTCAGCAGCCACAAGCTCCTTTCGGCCAACCTCCGTCTTGGCTGCCTCCAGGCATCACGGCCAGACTGTCCGAGGTCGGCTCTCCTCCCTTCTTCCTTCGTACTCGCACCTCGGGAGCCTAGGGTGGGCACCTGCCTTGCACACCACACTCGCACCGGCTCCCCACTTCTCCAGCCTTCTCCTCCCTTAACCTCCCTCCATTTCTTTCTCTCATTTCTTTTCATTTTTTTTTCCTCTCTCCCACCAGCTGCCTCGCGCTTCTATTTATTACAGGGACGAGGATCAGATGTGGCAATAAGCAGCTCCTGGCACCAATTACGGATGCTGACGACTCTTCACCTGTGCATTTAAGTGAGGACTGTCCGCATCATGAACCACGTGGGAACCGCTCCGGCCACACATACCACATCCCCTCTCTAAGCCACGAAGATTTTAAAAAGTGGCCTTTTAGATGTGAGCTGTGGACCCCGCTACACCACACTGAGCCTTTCACATCCTGCCAGCTGCCTTATATTGATATTGATATGTAACAATACTCTTATGTCATTTTCATTGTTTTTTTAAAAGTTGCATAAACATAAAGAGCTCCATGTATAGATGGTTGCATATAGTTTTTCGCAAGCCTTTCTAGTCAGAAACAGAGCCAATGGTGTACAGACTTGTCCTTCTAACTATTTTTCCTGAATTTATTTGTTTTACCTCCCACTGTGCATTTAGTTAATTTATACTGCCCTGAATAATTGTAAATTGGACTAATATATTGTTATTTGGAATACATACATTTCATTTGTGTTCTGTGTCTACAACGATCTATGTAAATGTAGGATGACAGGAAAAGCGAGGCAAGAAATGTTGAACACGTAACTAAAACATACTAATGTACAGTGGTGTGAAAAACTATTTGCCCCCTTCCTGATTTCTTATTCTTTTGCATGTTTGTCACACAAAATCAAACACATTTAACCATTAGTCAAATATAACACAAGTAAACACAAAATGCAGTTTTTAAATGATGGTTTTTATTATTTAGGGAGAAAAAAAAAATCCAAACCTACATGGCCCTGTGTGAAAAAGTAATTGCCCCCTGAACCTAATAACTGGTTGGGCCACCCTTAGCAGCAATAACTGCAATCAAGCGTTTGCGATAACTTGCAGTGAGTCTTTTACAGCGCTCTGGAGGAATTTTGGCCCACTCATCTTTGCAGAATTGTTGTAATTCAGCTTTATTTGAGGGTTTTCTAGCATGAACCTCCTTTTTAAGGTCATGCCATAGCATCTCAATTGGATTCAGGTCAGGACTTTGACTAGGCCACTCCAAAGTCTTCATTTTGTTTTTCTTCAGCCATTCAGAGGTGGATGTGCTGGTGTGTTTTGGGTCATTGTCCTGTTGCAGCACCCATGATCGCTTCAGCTTGCGTTGACGAACAGATGGCCAGACATTCTCCTTCAGGATTTTTTGGTAGACAGTAGAATTCATGGTTCCATCTATCACAGCAAGCCTTCCAGGTCCTGAAGCAGCAAAACAACCCCAGACCATCACACTACCACCACCATATTTTACTGTTGGTATGATGTTCTTTTTCTGAAATGCTGTGTTCCTTTTACGCCAGATGTAACGGGACATTTGCCTTCCAAAAAGTTCAACTTTTGTCTCATCAGTCCACAAGGTATTTTCCCAAAAGTCTTGGCAATCATTGAGATGTTTCTTAGCAAAATTGAGACGAGCCCTAATGTTCTTTTTGCTTAACAGTGGTTTGCGTCTTGGAAATCTGCCATGCAGGCCGTTTTTGCCCAGGCTCTTTCTTATGGTGGAGTCGTGAACACTGACCTTAATTGAGGCAAGTGAGGCCTGCAGTTCTTTAGACGTTGTCCTGGGGTCTTTTGTGACCTCTCGGATAAGTCGTCTCTGCGCTCTTGGGGTAATTTTGGTCGGCTGGCCACTCCTGGGAAGGTTCACCACTGTTCCATGTTTTTGCCATTTGTGGATAATGGCTCTCACTGTGGTTCGCTGGAGTCCCAAAGCTTTAGAAATGGCTTTATAACCTTTACCAGACTGATAGATCTCAATTACTTCTGTTCTCATTTGTTCCTGAATTTCTTTGGATCTTGGCATGATGTCTAGCTTTTGAGGTGCTTTTGGTCTACTTCTCTGTGTCAGGCAGCTCCTTTTTAAGTGATTTCTTGATTGAAACAGGTGTGGCAGTAATCAGGCCTGGGGGTGGCTACGGAAATTGAACTCAGGTGTGATACACCACAGTTAGGTTATTTTTTTAACAAGGGGGCAATTACTTTTTCACACAGGGCCATGTAGGTTTGGATTTTTTTTCTCCCTAAATAATAAAAACTATCATTTAAAAACTGCATTTTGTGTTTACTTGTGTTATATTTGACTAATGGTTAAATGTGTTTGATGATCAGAAACATTTTGTGTGACAAACATGCAAAAGAATAAGAAATCAGGAAGGGGGCAAATAGTTTTTCACACCACTGTATGTATTCCAAATAATGTTATATTATTTAATTAAAATAATAATTAAAATGTTATTTTATTAAATTAATTTTCTAATCTAAATTATAAAAAGTTATCTACTTGACCTGAATAAGCAAGATATCAATGAAAACTTACAAGAACAAGGGTGAACAAGAGAACAAGCTTTACAGAGGTGGCATTGTCCCCCAAACCCAGAAAAAAAGCTCAAGCTATGATGTGGCATTCCATTCATCTGTGATGCATATACAGTAGACACTGCAAGATGTGAACATTTTTTATTCCCCAACAAGAATATGACTGTTATCATCACTCTTAGAATCTCTTACCGCAGACAGCCTGTAGCATTGTAAAAAATGTCAGGATCATGTAACAGATCTTCTTTAGGACAATCGCCATCTGGCCAACCCGAACAAGGGACGATGATGCTCTTGGTTAATGGCTGTAGAGCCTTCGAGATCAGAGTATGTTTTAAATCATCACTGGAAGACAGGTTCCATAGCAAGCCTAAAAATACCACAGTAAAAACAGGCAGTAATTAGTTATTATTTGTTGATTTGAGTTTCAATTTACAAAACTCCACTTAAAAAGCTATTTCTATTTCATAAAACCATGGTTTTAATAATGTGTACATAAAGTGCAGTTTATACATTTATAAAAGTACATAAATTGACAACCTGAAATTTGCATTACATATGAAATTGTTAACCTGTGAGGATTTGTTGCACTTAAATAAATGCAGTATTTACCATGCTTGTCTTTTCCTAGGATTGTGAAGTACAGTCTTGCATGATCAAGGAAACAAAAGAACTATGTTGACAGATTCTTTATGCTACTGGTAGGGGGACCTTTGACTAACTGGTCTAAGAAAGGGATGAGGAAGCTAGACAAAAAAGCAATGTAAAATAGACTTGCATGACAATACATATAAAAGGCAAAAAATCTTTCCCAGAACATGGATATTACTAGATAAACCTGGAGTGCATGTTTGCAGTGAAAGTCAACATATTGTTTCACCACAGACACACAGCCTGGAAAAACTGCAAATTAAATCTTGGCAATGTACACTGATCCTTCAGATGTGGAATGGTACTTCAACAGGGAAAGCCAAAGACTGTGTTAAAATATGTAAAGTACCAGTGCATATTTGAAATAACAAGCACATCTGGACAGATACAACAAAGGAAAACAATCTGCCTAATTCAGCTAGAAAATGACTTATTTGAATTTTGTGAAATTCACGGATTAGCTATGAAAACACATTTCAACACTAGCTTGGTTTAACAATTACCTGGTATAAGATTACTTTTGGTCAAAGGTCAAAGATCAAATTTATAGTCATGCTGTCTGATCAGAGGTCATTTTTTAGGATTTTATTTATTTTTCAAAATATACAACATTGTCTTTTCATTATTGGGTTTTCCAGAAGACAGCAGTGTATACAAAGTAGTACTTCTTCCAAGATTTTTCTTCCCGATTCAGCCAGCCTATGTGTTTTTATTCTTCTTTCCATTGTCTCAAATTCTAAATATTCGCAAGACAATAGTAAAGCCAAAATTTAGGCGGTGCCATATCAACTTCTGCTTTCAACATCTGTAGTGTTGTCATTCAAATATGTGGTCTTTTTATCTTCCTTATCATCAACAAACTTACAATGGAGTCAAGTGTTCTAAAAAGGATGTGTTCAATAATACAGGAATACTCTGAAACAGGAATAAAACATTTGGGGAGAATTATTATTTTAATTACATTAATTTTGGTGGTTCAATAGCACTGAAAGCATCACTGGTGAAAGTCCAGTTTTGTTGGGTTCCACATTCCAAATGGAAACTACCTGAATGTATACTTTTTACTCATGCAAAAGGTTTTAGGCTTGCTTAAAGTAAGTTAATACAGGCATAAATACAAATTTGATAAACACAATAAAGAGATGTCTGCACACCATGACTTCTGGAAGCTCATTTGATGAGAAAGTGTACAGTATTTAAAACAAGCTGGATGAATAAGATAAAATATTGCTGCTAATGAGTTAAGTGATGACTTCTTGGAGATGAGGTACTTCAGAATGTAAGTGCATCAACTGCACTGATCCAAGGGGATCCTAAATGGATAACAAGAGTGTGAAACATATGCCATTGTAACCCATCCATGTAATGTTAGCAGAATGTTTCCTATGGGGCAAGTAAAGGTGGGCAAAAGTGGTGTCAGCAATGTAAAAAATACATTAGGCTCTGAGAGGAGTTTGAAAACGCCATAGAAATTTGTTTTAAGACAGTCGCATTAAAGTTCTGGAAAACCATTAATGAAAAGTAGATACTATTCACATCCATCCATCCATTACCCAGCCCGCTATATCCTAACTACAGCGTCACGGGGGTCTGCTGGAGCCAATCCCAGCCAACACAGGGCGCAAGGCATTAAACAAACCCCGGGCAGGGCGCCAGCCCACCGCAGACTATTCACATTGCCCTCAAAATAAATGGTAGACTAAATACTAAAAAAATAAAATAAATTCTAAAACTACAGTAGCTAACATGCTACTCCATGAAAGGTGAAGGGATGAACTGGATTTAGGTCCATTTCTGTTGGAGAGGACTTTAGTGTAGGTTAAATGATATTCAATGAAAAGACTATGAGAAACAGAAAAAATGCTGAAGACATGCAATGCTGTAGAGGATAATGTTCTCGAATGCTGCACAGAAATTGGGAACATTACTTGGGTATTTAGACCCATTTTCAAAAAAGAGGACTCAGATGATGTTTTCTAATTAACTAGATTCTGGAAAGGAGACTTCATTCATTAAAACAACATCTGACTTATGGCAAGTGTTTTGTCTTGGTAGAGTTCTATTTTACTCTGCTTTCCCCTTTTATATTCTTTAACACTAGAATTACCAGAGCCTATGAAAAAAGTTGTAGATCCGTCCCACCTTAAATCGCTTCTCACCTCTCCGTCAGTGTGTTTTGTCCTGTAAATGTGTCGATAAGCAGCAAGTAGCCAGCAGCCTGCTATCACATCCCCCCACCCCACATAGGCACTCAATTACGTGGGAGGCGTGGGTATGGGGGACGCAATATAGGCAGGCAGCCAACTACACGGGAGGCGTGGTGATGGGGGATGCAACTCTGCCTTACACGGCGACCGAGCTGCAGGCTATGGCCGTATATATGTACGTAAGTAGGATTCAGTTATGACCGTTACGAGTAGTATTTCGAAATGAAACCTGCTTAACTTTTGTAAGTAAGCTGTAAGGAATGAGCCTGCCAAATTTCAGCCTTCTACCTACACAGGAAGTTGGAGAAGTAGTGATGAGTGAGTCAGTGAGGGCTTTGTCTTTTATTAGTATAGATTTTACTTTATAACCTCTTCGCACCTTCCCTTCTACATCTATAACCTCAGGTAATTACACAGAGTAAAAGACAAGCAGGAGTTAAGTTTAAATAATGTATTATTGATAATATTCATAAAATAACAACAATAAGAGAAGTACAAGTGAATATTGGCAACCATACAACATAATAAATGCTGTTGTGTAGTTTTAGGTGGCACACAGAATTGTTAGTTACTTAAATGTCTTTAGTTAAGTCATCATTTCTAGCTTTCTTCAGGACAGGCTGCATGCCTGTCTTAATACGGCTGTTGAGCTGTGCTCTTCAGTGTGTTGTCCTGAGAGAGAGGTGTAAATCAAACAAATATATGGATTATCTATTCAAATCGTTACACCAATAGGGCATCATGGTACAGAAAAGCCTCTGATTAAAACAGCCAACTTTAGACCAATAGAATTCTGGTGTGACACATCACTCAGTTACTGGCTTGCTTTCACACCTGCCCCCAAAAACTATTTGTTGAGCTGATGCTTGCCAGTTAGGTAGTTTGGTTTTCCTCTGGGGGTTGATTAAGAGAGTCCTTCACATAATCACTTGCCAAACTATTTTTAGGCACTTCCCCCAACCCTTCCATAAAATTCCAAAGACTCATGGACTGGTTAGACATGAAAGCATATCAATGAAATAAAACACAAAAATTACATTTGCTTTGTCTAACTTACAAATAAAAGGCACACAAAACAATAATCAACTTGTATACAAAATTAAACACTACAACAGCAAGTAAAGTGTATTTGTGTTTTGGAATTGTGGACAATCTTTTTGTACCTGAGCAGTCAAGAATGTTGACAAATGCCATCAGCTCAGATTTTACTGCTTGCAGAAAGCTTATGACTAGTTTACTCTGGTGTATCTTATGTGAGGTGCTTTAAGAGTAGAGTGTTCCAGTTCTTCTTATCCTTAGGCAATAGTTTTGTCCCCAGTAATCTGAACTTTCTGAGATATGAATGGAGCTATGTCAAGAGGGTGTCTCATTTACCTACTTGATGACACTTTTCCTGCATGGATTTTAAGCTGTAGTTTCTTGTAGAGTATCTTCTTTGGAGAGTTTAAGTTCATTAGAATTGTGGTCTTCTGTGAAGGTAGAGGTGGTGCTGATTTTCATTATAGATTGGTACAGCAGCGTTATAAGTGATGTGCATGGATGATGGAGAAGATGCATCAGTGAAATGTCCAGATGAAATTCTTTGTCAATTATAGGTTTAAGCAGCCAAAATGGTGGATCTTCACAAGTATCGATTAATTCCAAACAAAGAGTATGGACTCCCCATAGGAAACCCTTTGCATTTTATAGGCCACACTGTAATGACTTTGGTAAAGAGTAAAACATGCCTAAATTGTGTTTAATGCATTAATATGGGTCTACAATAAAATAACTGCCAGTTCACTAAATCTGAAAAAGTCTAATTTTAAGCATCTTCCTTACTTATAAATTAAAAAGGGCTAATGTAACATTTTAACTTTGCAACAGAAAGAATGAAACTTATGATTTGAAGAAATATTTTACAGTGGGGAGGAGAAGAGAATTTTATTTTTTCGCCAAATTGATGTAATTCATTTCTTACCAGTCCAGATGCAATGTTTATTACCATCTACTTTTTTGTAGGTGCAAGAAACACTTAATAAGTTAAGTTTAAACATACATAAAAATAAATAATAAATCAGCAACGATGATCAGTTATTATAGTATTAAATATAACAACACTCTGCAAAAAATATGAAGTATATGGTTATTAAATAACAATTTTACAAAATGTTGCTTACTATTACTGTTTACCTCTGGCCCCAGTATAAATGTCTTTCAGCTTATTTTACGAAGGTAACAACTCTATATTGACAGAATTGCTAAACCATATGTCACAATGTTCAAGGTGCCCAATATGCAGTTGATCCAAATAAAATATGTCTATGACAATAAAGTACATAAATACTTCTGTAATATTCACCTCAGTGATTAGACACAGTCAAGGTATGTCAATTCAAAGCTTGCAGAATAGAACCATGTAATGAAAAGCAGTTAAGCATTTTACTCATTTTAACCATTGCTTGAGTAACATTTTCCAACTTTATTATTTACTCTTTCTTATGCTATACTCAGAAGTCAAACATTTATTTCCTTATAAATTTAAGATCATTATACTCAAAGGAATGGTTTATCTCTACAGATAACTGATATCTTTGTAATGCTAATTTACAGCTGCCAAGATTAAACTGGCACAAATACAAGACTATATTAGCTCTCAGTTCAGATTGCTAGGTATCATCTACAAGATAAAAATAGCAGATGTAGCTAGATGACATTTACTACATCTGAATACTTTCAGCTTTAGCTCATAAAACCTGCATAAAGTAATAAAATGTATTACATCAATAGTAAATTTACTGCATTTTATGTCAGAAATACTTTAAAGTTGCAGACATTAGAGCTGCATTGGGATGGCCAATTGCCCAAATCTGGAACACATTTCTGTTGAAATAAACAGATTTTTCTATGCAAAGTTCATTTCACACATCATCAGTTAATGTCCTTATTTTCTAAATTCTGAAAATGAACCTTGAGTGACCTTCTTGTTCTATTACAGGGTAGTATAGTACATAGTTATTAGACCAAAAGTCCCAATTAGAAAGTATGCTTGGTGTTAAGAGATAAAAGGGCATTATCAATCTTCAGAACAGACGGCAGCTGAGTTATTTGTTGCACAGCTATCATTCCAGTGAGGAACAGGCTGATACTAAAAACACATTCCACTGTCTGGGAGAAAAGTTGCAGACCTTCTGAGAATTAAGTTTTCAAAAAAAAAAGGCATTCAAGGTATACTTTTAGTGACCATTCCGAAGAAAAACACATCAGCTATTAAATGAGCACTTACACCAACTACAGCAATCATACCATAGTAACAAGAAAGGAAAAAAAATAGAATATTTCTATTTTTTGTTAAAATTATGAAATAAACCTAAATTAGGGTAACATAGATTAAAAAAATGTTAAAGAGAAGACAATATTTGCAACATGTTACTAAATTATTGTTCTGGACTACATATCTAGAAAGTTTTTTCAAGGTAAACATTTTAAAAATAGCTATATTATGTTTCTAAGGAAAAATAACTTCAAAAACATAAAACTATGACTTCCTTGTGTGCGGGCAGTAAGCAAAATACTTTATATTTCTTACTAGAATGATGTTTACCTGTAATCTGTTTCTTCGTTTCCATATCACGTGTTTGTCTAAGAAGCTGTAGCAAGATAGGTATTCCATTTTTTTCAATAACTTCCTTCTTGTTCTCACTGTCTTCAAAGACAATGTTACGAAGAGCTCCCACAGCTGCACACTGGAGATGTTCATTGTCATTTTCCATTACTTGGAGCAATTTGGGAATTCCATGCATGGAAAACACCTGGTGGAAGTTAAAAAAAAATCTGCTAGAATAAAGATGTTTTATATTATATATAAAGTCCCTTTAGTTTGTTTATTTGACAGCATGGAGATTGGAGTAATTACATTCATAACATCCGATGTCCGAGTCTCGACTATGGATGCTATGAATACATATGTGTGTGTGTGTGT
>JANRMT010062792.1:14685371-14712290 GCA_026402145.1 Polypterus bichir lapradei
AACAGTTGAAAGTCAGGGGACGTTTCTTTTTTTGCTGAGTATATATACTGTACAGTATATATATATATATATATATATTATATATATATATATATATATATATATATATATATTTATTTAAAGAGCTTCTGTACAAATAAGAAATGTTTACAATGCAGCAATAAACTCGATATAACATTAAGGGGGATGATATAGTACAATAATGGTAAAAGGCTGACAGCATATCAACTGAATAATAATACATTCAAAGCTGGAATAAGGGTCAAAATCAAGTTGCTTCACTTTGTAATGAGCCCTAAGGAAAACAGCATTACTGCCACCATGATCAAAGTCACATGGCTCAAAAATGTAAGTAAATCCCAGGTGAGTGACATGGTTAAGGTAATAAAAATTATTGGGATGCCTACAACTTTTGGCCAGACACAAAAAAAAAGTTTTTTTTTTTGTCTATAATAAAGTCATGGCTAGGAGATGCTTTAATTTTAAGATAACAAGCATTTAGCAGCACAAATGTAATATTCTGATGTAATGTAAACTAGATATAGCCTTGACAATAAAGAAAAAGCAAGGTCACAACAGCTTCACAACGAAGGGCCACTCTTCAAACATACACTCAACCAAATGTAAATCACTTTACTCTTGGCAGCTATCATATCATCCAGTACTTGCAGGACCTGTAATGAATATAATGAGGTCACTGGAAAATGCCCTTTCTCTCTTAAAAAAAAAATGTGCAAAGTTAAATATAATGCAGACAAACCCTATTCAGTTCAATCTGAATTTGTAGTGATCTTACCATCAGATTACAACAGGTCCAAAGGCTGATCCTGGAATGGATTGATGTTACAAGCAATCCTTAAAACTAGGGGCCAGTTCATGAAGGTAGACAAGAGTTTGGAAAAATAAATACAAGTAAGAAATCCAAGTAACTACAACACAACAATCAATATATATGAACAAACACCAGGAACCAGAAAATGAAAAGTGGGAAGCAGAGGCCTGGTATGCACAGCATTCCTTCAGGGCATAATATAAGGGGTTAGTTGTAACTGGACTTTTGACTTTGATAGACTTAAAAACAAGGAAACAAGACTCAAACAATTAATTTAAAATGATAATATTGGTAGTAGCAGTGGTGCATGTATGTCAGACAATGTGGCTTTTTTAATAACATGAATGACCAAGGTATACAGTGTGAAACATCTTATGGCAGTTTTCATACAATGTAAAGAGCAGCATCTTTTGCTTACATCCCATTTCATTTTTAAATATTGGCCTATGTGCAGGTTATTCTTTCTTATCCCTCTTAACAGAACAAATTTGAAGTTAGGACCAATGTTCATATCTTATCTAAGTGCTGCAGTTGTTTATGGCCATTAAAATTAAAACAATCCACAATGATTTTCACCAGCCTTGTCAAAATATGCTACAGGCTTTTACAGTATATATAAGACAAAACAAAAATGTAGTATAATAAACAATTTATATAGTTTTTTGATATAAGTGTGTACATAATATCACTTAGTACACTATCAGTTACACTCTTGAACAGGGCTGGATTTAGATGAAAAGAGGCCCTAGGCTATTCCACTTATGAGGCCTTTTCACCTCCCATTTTTAAGTTTGTTCAAATTGCTAACAATTTGAATGTAGGCCCCTCTTGATCTTGAGGCCCTAGGCTGAAGCCTAGTTAGCCTATAGGAAAATCCGGCCCTACTCTTGAAACACTGTGAAAGGTTTGTTAATTTACATATACAAAGCATTCTGTTAGGAGAACAAAAAAGGCCTTACTCTTGCTTCATTTGGTTCTGGACAGTATACCCCTCTCTGTGTGCCAAGATAGCAGGCGTCATACCAGTAAAGTTGCCCCCTATTCGAACGCTGGTTGCTGATGGTGGGCGGGAGCCATAAAGTACATTTTCCTGCATGTGGTCCCTAGTGGTGCCTCTCTGGTGCCAGCTGTACCTCTGTGATTGCCTACCTCGTTGAGAATACACAGAGTTCTTCAGCATCTGAGACTGCTGCAAGGCAGCACCTGTGGTATCCGTATTAAGTATGTTCGTCAGGCTCCTACTAGTAGTAGCTCGTTGACTTGGACCTCTGGCTGGACTGTTTGGAGCACTGTCTAAAAAGACATTGTCATCAAGCTGCATTTGATTGGTATACTGCTGCCGTCTGTTGCTGGTGCATCGCACCCTGGCTGGCGTACGATATTTATTATAGTTTGTGATCTCTGAATGGGCATATCTATTAGGTACACTTAGTCTCATACTTTCCATGCGATATGCCTGGGTCAAGGGGATCTGTGCAACAGGCAAGGTAGTTGCTCGTTTATGCAAATGATACTGAAACTTTCCTTGGACATACTGCTGGTGGGACATCTCTTGGCCAAGCGCATTTTCATTATTTCTGTAGAAATGTCCAGCTGTGCTATAGCCATTTTGATTGAAGATAGGTTTATAAAGCTGAAAGAATGAATAATAGGAAAAAAAGTTTAGAATTAAGAAACATTTACCTGTGTACAACAGGAATATATGAATGATCATCAGTAATTAGCCTTCCAAATGTCCACATGGCTAAGTCACTAAAACAGAATGACATTAGAAAAAAAAAGGGCTCAGTTTTAGTGTTTATTTAGAATGATATGAACTCCTGGACTCCTAATTTATCTTCCATACGGTATACATATACTAAATGTATTCACAATTTCTGTTTAGCAATTAAAAATAAATGATGCTTAAAATCAATGCTAAAAAATACTGGAAAAAATACCTGGATAATACATGTATTAAAGAGTAATATTTAATGGACAAGACACATTAATTCAAATTGCAAATGTCACCATCTTTTGATGCTTTCATTTTCTAAAACTCCCTTTTCACACATGTCCCAATTTTACGACTACTTTTGTGAAATCAAACTTGTCAATAGAAGACCAAACTGTTCTTTCAGAATTACTTTCAAAAAGCTTTTGTTATGTTGTTTTCAAGGTGTCTTGCATAAGTGATGAGACTTTTAATTTGATCATGCCTTTGTACTAATCCAAAAATAAGCTGTTAAAACTGGACTGGCTTTATTTGTAACTGAATACTTCATGTTATTTAAATATTGTGTCTTACATGATTTCAGTGTATTTGTCATATTTTAGTGGTTACACTAAGAAACATTATTTTGGCTTCAAAAAACAACCACCACAAATTTTACGTTAGTATTTAAAATTAGGTATGCCATTTCAGATGCTCTGATAACTTTTTCTGCAATTCTGCTGTTACTTTAACAGATAACACATCTTACCACAAGAGAGGTTTAGCTCATGTTTAAAGCATAATGAGTTGAACCATCCAAACGTATAACCAATGTGGAAGTTTTCAACGCTAACAGTATATATTTGATTTTGGAATGACTCATCATCTATTGCATATTAGCCACTTCATTTTAAACTTGCCTCAATTTTTACTTATTACAACAGTGGCTGGCATAACCTGTGAGGAGTTTCCTCAGAATATTGCAGTTTTCCTTCTACATCTAAAAGACAAGCAAGTTAGATTACCCAATCACCGTATAGATAATCCAATGGATAATCATAGCTATATATATTACATTCAGAGGCAGCCTGTAAATCTTGTGCATCTTTACTGGGGATATGTATGGTGCCTTTATTAAAAATCAATTAATCTCTCTATCAGTTGTAATTCCATCCATCCATCCATTATCCAACCCGCTATATCTTAATTAAAGGGTCACGGGGGTCTGCTGGAGCCAATCCCAGCCAACACAGGGCAAGGCAGCAAACAAATCCCGGTCAGGGCACCAGCTCACCGCAGGGCGTGCACACACACACCAAGCAAACACTTGGGACAATTTAGAATTGCCAATGCACCTAACCTGCATGTCTTTGGACTGTGGAAGGAAACCGGAGTACCCGGAGGAAATCCACGCAGACACGGGGAGAACATGCAAACTCCATGCAGGGAGGACCTGGGAAGCGAACCCAGGTCTCCTAACTGCGAGGCAGCAGTGCTACCCACTGCACCACCGTGCCGCCCCAGTTGTAATTCCTTCAACCAAATACATGATACTATGGGATAAAAGTAGCAATAGCCAAAGTTTTTTTGGCATGAAAGAGAAGCGAGATTTTTCCTCTGTTGTAAGATTAAAAAAAAATAGTGAATTTTTAAATCACGGGCAATCTGATGCTGAAATTCAGTCCCTGAAAAGGCTCTAACCCCACCACATCCCCAATTAAAAAGAGTAACTGCAGTTTTATTTTTTGCAATGCAAGCAAGTATATCATACATTAAGTTATAGAAAAGCTGGACATCTGTTATTATCTGATCATCATCAGCTTTGTACTACATACAGAATGTTAACATTCTAACACTGATATGCCAATTGTTAATATTAAAAAAAAATGCAAAAACTGCTAAAAAGCAGTCACAGTCTCACCTTAATATGATGGCTAAGCCTAGTAAAGGGTGGCACAAGATTTCTCATAATCTAGGCAGTAGCTCCTAATACCTAGTCTCAAACACTCAGAAAGACAACTGTAAGTCATACTAGATCTGTACATTGATTTATTGATCCATCTGTGACGGAAATCAATCTCACAAAGAATGCCAAAACATCTGATGTTTGGATATTAATCTGGCAGCTGCTTCTGAACATTAGTTCATTTTTAATTGAGCATTAATTCAATGTTAATGCCTAATGCTTCAAAAGATGGATCTACTGTATGTTATCCACATCTATTGCTGTGCTAAATAGCAAATCCATGTATAAGGGTACACACTCAAGCAATGAAAAAAGACAGAGAAAAAAAAAATGTCCATCAAACTCCAATGAGTACATACCAACTTGCTCAAAGCGTGAAGTGCTTCCCAGCTCTGCATACACTTGATATGTCACTCTAGCTCTCAGTGCAAATTCAAAATGTTATTCAAGTCATTATGATTTAGCCTGGATAAATATAAACTCAAATGCATTCACATACTTGATCATATCTAATACAGTTTTTCCTTTTCTTGCAGCTCCAAAGTAAGTTAATTTATTAAGGTCCAAAAGCCACTGATTATCCCCTTAGTTATGCATGTTCTGCATTTTGAGAAACTCTTAAGATTTCAGGTAGCATTTTTATTTTAAATAAAAAGTACAGGACTGCACTCAGTCCTTAGAGTGGGGTTACCATTTTGAGGTGGCTTGGAAATCTCTTGACCTTGAAAGTCATTATGTTAAGATGGTTATTAATCTAATGAGCACCAAAAAGAGGAGGAGGTTGGTAGCATGTGCGGATAACTCAAAGCTGCACCCACCACATAACAAACCACCTGAATTGGGACCAGAGTGCAGCGAGTGACACCTCAGTACCACCCTGGAACAGTGTGTGTGTGTTTTTTTTTTTTTACGGTAGCTGGAGTGCCAATCCTGCCACCAACTCCCAAATTTTCCCTGGAAGTTGGAGGACCCGCTTGCATTGCTGGATGCAGATTAACATCATACCCAGGACGAAGAATTGCAGGTTAAGGGCCTTACTCAAGGGCTGAACAGAGTAGAGTCACTTCTGCCATTTACGGGATTTGAACTGGCCACCAAAGAGTACTGCAAAATTCCATGGAAGGCCCTAAATTATTAGCAAACCAAGTTTAATGTTATTTTTATTCACCTCTGAAATATAAAATCCGGAATTCAAATTTTAATTCTTACACCCTAAAAAGAGTATACAGTAAATACTGACTTATCAAAATTAAATGGCAGACACCTTTATAGAGATCCCTGTTGTCACCACTGTAAGTATTCACTGAAAAAACAAACATGCATAAAACAAATGCACCAAGAAAACTGAATATCCCTTTGAAAAATAATACAGAAAAAGAATCTATTTCCTAACCTGCCTTATACTGGTCAAGGTCATGGGTAGATAGAGCCAATCTTGGCAGCTCTGGGTACAAATTCGCCAAGTCTGAATGGGATGTCAATCCATCATATAGCACACTCGTTGATACTAGGGCAGTTCAGACTTACCATTTTATTTCATGTGCATGTTTTTGAGATATGGGAGGAAGCCAGATAACAAGGAGAAACAGCAATGGTTGTAGAATAGCAAAAATAAAAATAAGAGGAAAAATGGGCACTACTGTAGATGTAACTCGTTATATACAGAAATCTTATTTATTTCAGATCTATATATTATTTCAGAAACTAAGTTTTGGTTTGGCATAACAAACAGTTGTGAAAAAAGGAAACTAAGCAGTTCTTAAGAGTTTTTGTCTTCTTTGTGATTTAAAAAAAATGATGGCTGAAAATAGATATTGGCAGGCACTTGAAATCCCATTATCAGCTCCTTATATCTGACTGAACATTTTACTCCATTAGTGATGGTGAAGATCCATATGTAAGATGAAAGAACAGTTTCTTTGAATATAATGGCAGCTTGAAAATGCCATTTATATTTCAATTTTATTATTAAAATTCTAAAAATATGATTACTGATTTTACCAGAAGATTGCAAGTGTTAAATATATGGCCATCCCCAGTATTATTAACATTTATTTACATGTTAATTTAATTTGCAACATGCTATTTTCTAAATATTAATTTCTCATTCAGTAGTGTGACATGCAGGTCCAAATAAATAAATAACTATAGTGGGAAATATAGTTATAGTTATTGTTTTAAATTTACCTTGCATAAGTATTATTGGCCTTTATTTTTTGATTAAGACAAATTACACAAATAGTTGCACTTAACTGAACAGAAGAAAGGAAAAAATAATAGTAATTAAAATGTCACTAAAAACTGAATTTCATTACAAATAACAAATTTTACTTTTTTGTTTACTCAGTTAATTACTGTAGATACAAAAAGAACAAATATGCAACCAGGCATGTTAAAACTGAAACAAGGATGGTAACTTAACTTTTATTTTTGAATTCACTTTGGTGTCCTTAATACTCCGTTTTACTTTAAACGACATTCTGTTATGATTGCTCTTTTTAAATAATTGTGTATCCAAAATATGCTAATGTGTTATTGAAGTATGCGTAAATATTTTATTAAAAAAAAAAAAATCAAAAAGGACATGTAACTATTTGAATGGGGGACTTTTCAATTAAAAATGGACAGACAAGCATACTCCACTAAGAATAAAACTGGAAGGAAATAATTTACAAACAACCAGTAGAACAATCTTTTAAAGGATGAGCATGGCATTTTTCAAATCAAACTTAATTCTTCAAAATTATGGTATATTTTAAATTTGCCATATAAAATTATGTTCAATAGTGAAGCTTTTTTATAAACCTCTGTTGTTTTAAATGTGCTTTTATAAATAAAATAGCAAAATACCCGCGCTTTGCAGAGGCGATGCATCAAAGATTTTCAACTGTGCTTGTGATATCTCGTGCGATGTTGTGATGTCCATGGCTTTATATAATATTAGCTCAGACCCGGCACTTAAAAGTTTCTCTTGCACTTTTGCCGAGTTTGTGCCAAACACTATTCTATCCCTGACCATCTCATCTTCGTTTGCATAAGCACAGCCCTCCACCAGCAATTTAAACCCCATTACAAAGTGATGAAAAGTCTCGTTTATACCCTGTGTCCTCTCATTAAACTTGTATCTCACGAATATTGCATTCGTCTTAGGCATGACAAACACCAGCGGCAGCGTGTCTATGAACCTAATTTAAAGTTAAGCTTTACACCTTGCTTTATTATTCATTTGCATAAGCACAGTCCTTCACCAGCAATTTTAACTTCGTTACAAATTGATGGAAAGTCTTGTTTATACCCTGCGTCTTCTCATTAAACTTGTATCTCGCGAATATCGTATTCGTCGTAGGCATGACAAACGCCAGCGGCACCCTGTCTATGAACAATTTAAACTTAAGGTTTACACCGTGCTTTGTTTCCGCAGTAGCTGCACTTATGAATATGCTTGTATGCGTCACTCGCTTCTTATTCTTTTGCTGCCTTCTCAATTGTGTAATGCGTTTTTTGTTCAGCGCTCTTTGGAGCTCTTCCTTGTTCGCTGCGTACTGTGTTCACAGTCAGTTCATGTGAGCCGCTCGGACTACATGCATCAAAGGTTCTCAGCTGTACTTGTGCTATCTCGTGCGATCTTGCCATGTCCACGGATTTATTTAATGTTAGCTAAGACCCGGCACTGAAAAGTTTCTCTCGCACTTTCGTTGAGTTTGTGCCAAACACTAGTCTATCCCTGACTATCTCATCTTCGTTTGCATAAGCACAGTCCTTCATCCGCGAATATTTAGCGGCAGCATGTCTATTGGATTGCTGCCGACAAACGGCCTTTTACAGTGGAACCTCGGTTCACGAACGTCTCCATACACGTACAACTAGGTTTACGACCAAAAAGTTTGCCAAACTTTTGCCTCGGTTCACAACCACACACTCGGTATACGAACAAGCCAGTTTCCCTTTAAGTTTGTACATGATCAGTCTCTCCCTGTGCATTTTTCTGCGCTCGAGAGACACACACATACACATACACAGAGGCGCAAGAGACACACACAGGCGCTTCAGGCTTGCAAAAGAGAGACACGCACGAAAGAGAGAGAGAGCAAGCGAGCAAGCAAGAAGAGGAAATGCTGGACGCATAAGGTAGAAAAGGCTTGTTTTTGTTTTCAGTTCTGTTTAAGCGATCGGTTCATAGAGTGCATTGTGGCAATGTTACTTTTCTTGTTAGTTTATTAAATTACGGATTTTTCAAATGTTCATTTTTTTTCCCCTGTGCTTAAAACTCATTAAAAAAAAAAAAAAAAGTGATTTTAGCGAGCGGTTCCTAGCACTATTGCGTGAACTATTGCAGTGTTAGTTTCCTCTGTTGTTCAAGGTTTTCTCAGTATTATTCAATGTTTTTACACTTAGTTTACTGTTATGCTGTGCATTCTATGGTATAATTAACTATATTTGCGCTTAAAAACTAAAAAAATATATATTTACATACAGTTTGTACGGTTTGGAACGGATTAATTGTATTTACATACAATCCTATGGTGGAAATTGCTTCGGTTCACGACCAAATCGGTTCACGACCAGAGTTTTGGAACGAATTATGGCCGTGAACCGAGGTTCCACTGTATGGGCAGGCACTCAATTACGTGGGAGGCGTGATGATGAGGGCGCAACTCCGCCTCACACGGCGACCGAGCTGCAGGCTATGGCCGTATATATGTAGATAAGTAGGTTCCAGTTATGACCGTTACGCGTAGAATTTCGAAATGAAACCTGCCTAACTTTTGTAAGTAAGCTGTAAGGAATGAGCCTGCCAAATTTCAGCCTTCTACCTACATGGGAAGTTGGAGAATTAGTGATGAGTCAGTCAGTCAGTGAGGGCTTTCCCTTTTATTAGTATAGATAATCTAATCTAATCTAAGAGTCAATAATGTGCAAGTGTTGCTGCAGCAAACCTAATATAGCCAGTAAAAAAGATTTTGTTGCAGGATCACAGTTGTGAAAATCTAACAGCACACTTCCAGCAGCAAATGACATGCAGCAGGCTGTGACAGTGGGTTGGGTGCAAGCAAATGTGCCAAAGAATCTGTAGTGGTAAAAGTTTTCCAGACACAAAAAAGGCGAAGATGCAAAAATATGTGAACTTTCAGTTAAAATTAACTCGCATATTGCACAGCAAAGGAAGAATGGAGCTTCACACAAATGAAACCACTTGCTTTGCTGCAAAAGGAAAATAGTCTGGACATTTCCCAAACATACGACAACTAAAAAAAAATAAAATAAAATAAAGTCATGATGGTACAACAGATTCTTCTGGGGTGGAATACTGTGGTATTCACATACTACACTAAATCTACATGATGTTTTGCCCAAAACTGAAAAGAATAAATATGTCAGGAAGGGCATTCGGTGTAAAATTTTGCTGGATCACCATGCAGACAACAACACAGATTTCCATACTGGATTAGTCGAGCCCCGAGTTAACAATGACCGCCACCAGTACTGTTAGCCAACAGGAAACTGGGCTACTGTTGGCCGAAAAAGGAGAAGACGGGGGAGACGTGTCTGGAGGAAAGAGGAGAGAAGGAAGATAAAGATAGTGGCACTGAGGGTAGGAACTTTGAATGTTGGCAGTATGACTGGTAAGGGGAGAGAGTTAGACGATATGATGGAGAGAAGGAAGGTTGATATATTGTGCGTGCAAGAGACTAAATGGAAGGGAAGTAAGGCCTGGTGGATCAGAGGTAGATTCAAATTGTTCTATCTTGGTGTGGATGGGAGAAGAAATGGGGTAGGAGTTATTCTGAAGGAACAGTATGTCGAAAGTGTTTTGGAAGTGAAAAGAATGTCAGATAGAGTAATGATTATGAAGCTAGAAACTGAAGGTGTGAAAATGAATGCTGTAAGTGTATATGCCCCACAAGCTGGGTGTGCAATGGATGAGAAATATAATTTCTAGAGTTACTTGGATGAAGTGATGAACAGTGTACCCAAGGAACAAAAAGTGGTGATTGGAGCGGATTTCAATGGACATGTTGGTGAAGGGAACATAGGAGACAAGGAGGTGATGGGTAGGTATGGTGTCAAGGAGAGGAATGAAGAATGTCAGACGATAGTGTATTTTGCAAAAAGGATGGGCATGGCTGTGGTGAATACGTATATTACCAAGAGAGAGGAACAAAGGGTGATGTACAAGAGCGGAGGAAGACACACACAGACAGCATAGGATGGTGATCTGTAGGATAACGTTGGAGATCAAGAAGAGAAGGAGAGTGAGGGCAGAGCCAAGGATTAAATGGTGGAAATTGGAAAAGGAAGACTGCTTGGTTGAGGTTAGGGAGGAGGTAAGACAGACATTGGGTGGCAGTGAAGAGTTACCAGACCGCTGGGCAACTACAGCAGAAGTAGTAAGGGTGGCAGCAAGAAGGGTGCTTGGCGTGACGTCTGGAGAGAGGAAGGAGGAAAAGGAAACTTGGTGGTGGAATGGGGAAGTACAGGAGAGTATACAGAGGAAGAGGATGGCAAAGAAGAAGTGGGATAGTCAGGGAAATGGAGAAACTAGATAAGAGTACAAGGAGATAAGGTGTAAGGTGAACAGAGAGGTGACGAAGGCTAAAGAAAAGGTGTATGATGAGTTGTATGAGAAGTTACAGACTAAGGAAGGAGAAAAGCATCTGTACCGATTTGCTAGACAGAGGGACCGAGCTTGGAAAATTGTGCAGCAGGTTAGGGTAATAAAGGATAAAGATAGAAACATACTCACAAGAGAGGAGGGTGTGTTGAGAAGATGGAAAGAGTACTTTGAGAGGCTGAAGAATGAAGAGGGGGGGAGAGAGAGAGAGAGAGAGAGAGAGAGAAGGTTGGATGATGTACAGTGAATCGGGAAGTGCAAGTAAAGGATTAGCAAGGAGGAAGTAAAGACAGCTATGAACAGAATGAAGAATGGAAAGGGCATTGGTCCAGATGACATACCTGTGGAAGCATGGAGATGTTTAGGAGAGATGGCAGTGGAGTTTTTAACCAGATTGATTAATGGAATCTTGGAAAGTGAGAGGATGCCTGAGGAGTGGAGAAGAAGTGTACTGGTGCTGATATTTAAGAATAAAGGGGATGTGCAGAGTTGTAGTAACTACAGGGGGATAAAATTGATGAGCCATAGCATGAAGTTACGGGAAAGAGTAGTGGAAGCTAGATTAAGAAGGGAGGTGATGATTAGTGAGCAGCAGTATGGTTTCATGCCAAGAAGGAGCACCACTGATGCAGTGTTTGCTCTGAGGGTGTTGATGGAGAAGTATAGAGAAGGCCAAAAGGAGTTGCATTGTGTCTTTGTGGACCAGGAAAAAGCATATGACAGGGTGCCCCGAGAGGAGTTGTGGTATTGTATGAGGAAGTCGGGAGTGGCAGAGAAGTATGTAAGAGTTGTACAGGATATGTACAAGGGAAGTGTGACAGTGGTGAGGTCTGCAGTAGGAGTGATGGATGCATTCAACGTGGAGGTGGGATTACATCAGGGATCGGCACTGAGTCCTTTCTTATTTGCAATGGTGATGGACAGGTTGACAGATGAGATTAGACAAGAGTCCCTTTGGACTATGATGTTTGCTGATGACATTGTGATATGTAGCGAGAGTAGGGTGCAGGTTAAGGAGACCCTAGAGAGAGTGGAGATGCTCTAGAGAGGAGAGGAATGAAGGTCAGTAGGAACAAGACAGAACACATGGAGGGAGGTCAGTGGAATGGTGAGGATGCAGGGAGTAGAGTTGGCGAAAGTGGATGAGTTTAAATACTGGGGATCAACGGTACAGAGTAATGGGGATTGTGGAAGATAGGTGAAAAAGAGTGCAGGAAGGGTGGAGAAGAGTATCAGGAGTAATTTGTGACAGACGATTATCAGCAAGAGTGAAAGGGAAGATCTACAGGATGGTAGTGAGACCAGCTTTGTTATATGGGTTGGAGACGGTGGCACTGACCAGAAAGCAGGAGACAGAGATTTAGGTAACAGAATTAAAGATGCTAAGATTTGCATTGGGTGTGACGAGGATGGACAGAATTAGAAATGAGTGCATTAGAGGGTCAGCTCAGGTTGGACAGTTGGGAGACAAAGTCAGAGAGGCAAGATTGCATTGGTTTGGACATGTGCAGAGGAGAGATGCTGGGTATATAGGAAAAAAGTTGTTAAAGAGCTGCCAGGAAAGAGGAAAAGAGGAAGGCCTAAGAGGAGGTTTATGAATATGGTAATTTAGGACATGCAGGTGCTGGGTGTGACATAGCAAAATGTAGAGGACAGGAAGATATGGAACAAGATGATCCACTGTGGCAACTCCTAATGGGAGCAGCCGAAAGAAGAAGAAGATATAACTTGCATAAAAACCTATATTTTGTTTAAAATATCTACAAGTAGATTAAAAAAAAAAAATTCTGAATATTTTATGCAAATTTGTCTTTTCTGTGAAAAGTTCCATTTCATGCACTTTGTGTTTAATTGCAAATGGATTGTTTTACAATCTAACTAATAGATTATTCAACAAAATAATAACCTAATTAATCGATTATCAAAATAATCATTAGTTCCAGCCCCACTATTGACACTGAATACTGATACCCTGAAATGAACTGCTACCTGTGTTCTTCATACAAATAGACAGCAGTAACTGAAAAAGGCATATTTATGATCACTTATATTCTTTCACTATAAAGAAACTTTTCAATATTTCAGCAGCCTCTTCCACCCTGTGACAATATGCACTCCTGCCTAACTCTGCTCATCCAAGGTCAAAGGCAACCTGTGTGCCACTGCTTGCCCTGGCTCCTTGGCAGCAGATTCGCATCAGGAATGCAATCTCAATCTGCATTTTTCTACCAAAAATGTAAACTGTACTAGTAATCTGTCGTGTGAAGTACAGTTAACAAAGGTTCCAAACAAGAAAATAGTTTATAGACTCATCAAGTGCTACAAGGTGATAGTTTACAGGCGCAGCGGCTATAGTTCCCAGGCCTTGGCTCTGCAACTATTTGCGGAGCTCCTTTTATGTCAGCTTCTTCAGGTAGCACAGAGCTGCCATTCCTGTCTCACAGCTCCAGAAACTGTACAAGTTTTGCATGTTCTCTCCATGTATTTACAGATTGTTATTTGTGTAAAGTACGACAAAACTCTTCTGTACTCTTTTCACTACACTGCTACTCAGTGTGAATCTCACTCTATAGGCTATGCAAAATGAATGCAATAGGTGAAAAGTAGGTGCTGTTTACGGAAAAATAATCATAAGATGTGAGTGGGCATCTATCCATTATAGTAAACAATTTTATGTTCTGCCATGGACTATAAAATAGAATTACAGAGGCAAAATTAGTATTATAAGCAGAGTATAGCTTGGTGCTGGATTTAATTAATTAATTTTAAAAATTTATTAAAAAAAAACAAAAAAAAAAAAAACACTTCACTTCAGAGCACACTTTTATGTGGCAAATTAATATATACCATTGTGGAGAAACAACTTTGATTTGAAAAATTCAAAATGTATCCTTCAATAACAAAAGGTTTTTTTATAAAATTAAAAGGCTTTGGATATGGTGCTAAATACAGTACCATCTAGGATACTTCATTACTCATTTGGAGAATCATAGATAATTGGAGGGGTGTGATTAGAACAACCTGTGTGATTTCAATACCTGCACTGAATTGTCATCGAATATGATGTTTTAATGTTTCATAAAAACACCTGGTACCAGAATACTTTGGACACAGATGTTAATTCATAATCTATTTATGGTGAGCTGGCTCAGATAGAGAAAATTGAACTGGTGAGGGTGTGCCAAGAATAACTAGTGGATGCTTCTGTTTATCACCTCTGGAAATCTAAGCGAGGTCAAGGATATATAATTGGAATGGACTCTATTCAACCTCTAAGCAGCTATAGGTTTGCTGGTATCAGTTACAGTGGTAGCCCTAGAACTTGTTGATGGGCGCCAGCAGTGTGAGAAGCTGTCAAGTAAAAAAAAGAAGCCTTTCATGCAAAGTTAACAGGAAGTTTCACAGATTTGACTTGGAGGTACCAGCATGCATAGCAAGTGACAAAACCAAAAATACACACGAGTGAAATTTGGCAAGGCCATGGAGAATTAATTTTGGGTGTTCTCAAAGTGATTTTAGAAAAGCATTTGACAGCTCAGGAATGATAGGCAGGACAATATCCAGGCTGTTCACAGCAAGGATGGTGAAATGTTCATTTTCAGTTCGGTATGCTGGTGAGAGGAAAGAACACCACTTGATGTATTTATGCAGCAAGAGTTAAGGCTACATACTTTGCATAAAGTTGACAGCATTCACTGTAGGCAGTGACCTTCACCCTAGGTATGTCTGGTGTCCTTTACTGTTCACAATTTTGAATTGCGTGGAGAAGTTTTGGAGGGAAACTGCTTTGTAAATATAAGGGCTGCATGCTGGAGTCTTGATCTCATCAGTATGCGATCTATGAGGCACATTTTAATGATTGTCAGCTAAGTGTAATAATGTTTGCCTCATTGGCTTCTTGCGGTGTGTAATAAAGACGCTGCGCCCATGGAGGCAGCCGGGTGTGGGTATATATATATAGATGGATGGAGACGAGAGAAAAAAATCGAGGGAGAGAAATGGAAGGAGGTAGAAAGATATATTGAGGAGAAGGAGGTTAAAGGATGGCAATGGCAGTCTAGGCTGGATGATCTGGCCACCTGAAAAGAGAGAGACAGAACGAGTTGGGGCCCCGCGAAGGAGCGTTAGATGGAGGCAGTCTTGGGGCTAGTTCGCCCCACTGACAATTAGCGAGTGGGGTGAGCAGAAAGATGTCCTCCCGAGGGATCTGAGGAGCAACTTTGGGTGCGCGAAAGATGAAGGGAGGAGAGCCAACCTCGATGGTCTTGCAGTGACTTCCTTTAGGAGGCCAAGACGGAGGTTGACTGAAGGAGCTCATGGCTGTTAGGGCTCCGCCGGCTGACAGAGCAATGGGTGAGCCGGGGAGAAAGAAAGACAGAGGTGGGCCGGAGAGTAATGAGTGAGAGAGACGGTGTATTAACCTCTGATTATAAAGGATTTATTTATTGATGGTTTTTAGCCCGGCTGGAAGTTTCATGGATTTATTTATTGGAACTTGTTGCACTGCACCTTTTTTTGATTGTTTTAAATAAAAGCACTTTTTCACTTTTGGAATATATCCCCTGGCTTTGAGAGGTTTGTCCCCATTTGTCAGCTCATCTCTGCGACATTACCGACGGTGTAGGGTTCAAGGGCTCCCGAACAGCCGATGGGAGCATGGCGCTGAACCCGCATCGTCACACAGTGCAGTTCAGTGTTCATAGTTTATGCACTATAATAATATTTTCAAAATATATTTTAAATATGTGTCATTCCAATTTCACCACACATTAGAATGAGATGGATTCTGTATGAGAATAAAGTGAAGTGAATTTCATTTACACACAACATCCTTTTTATCAACTATCTTCAATACTGTTTACCAAATCAGATGCAAAGACATACAGGTATGTGCAAAGGGAATCAACTTCTTATCAGTGAATGTGTTTTATATATTTTTACAGTGTGAACCATGACAATGTACTTTACAAAGCATGAAAGAATAAAATTTATTGGAAAGAGGTTATAGGAATAATAAAAAAATGTTCAAAGCAATATATTGAGACTTTTGATAAACAGGAGAGTAATAATGCATTAATATGTTTCCATAGCAGCTGCTGGAATAGAGTAAGGTACAATATTACAGTCAGATTTCTGACAGTACTTAATATGAAATGATCTGAGTAAAATTAGCATTGACCCTTTAATTGTTCCATTTACTACAAGTCTCTGATATGAAATTAGGCGTTTTTCCTTCTGGATCAACACTGCAAACTGAAGTTTAAATATACTTCGGACTCCCATCCAAAAATGCCAAAATACAACTGAAATAATATGCATGTTTAACGTTATGAGGAAAAAAAACTACCATTAAAAGTTATGGCACAGCTCTCAGGAATGGTACTGGGTGTCTAGACATATACTGCATTATAAAAACCAGGCATTTCTATAAATTATAATAGATTTGCTTACTTTTAATTTCTAGTCACCTGCAATCATAGTATTAAAAATTAAAAAAAAAATTTCTTAAACAGAGTTAGAAAATCTTCACTTAAACATGTGTTAGTGTGGAAGATGTTAGCCCTTTGTTTTAGTTTTTGTAATTTCTAGCTCTAGTATTTTTTATGGACAAAAATTTCAAACAAGTCAATTGAGGTAACAAATCAATTGATAACAAGCCCTTTTCTTAGGCAAAGAAGGGTGCTATGGGGAACTATACAACATTTTTTGAAACAGGTTAATATAATAGAGGGAAATACAATATTAAAAAGGGGGTTAGACCATGGAGGACAGATGCAGGGCATTATCAAAGGTATGATATGATTATTAGCCTAAAAACATTAGAATAAAGGATACAGACAAGAGACATACCTGCACCGAATAATACATCATGAGCAATAGAAAAAAAACATTCATTATTCAGAAAGCTATTCAGTAAGTCTGATGCACTCTACTTTGTTTACAGCATAAAAAACATTTTAAATATACAATCTATATGCATAATATACTGTATATATAAATTACTAATAATGTGTTACTCAATGAATAAATAAAATCAATAAAAAATAAAAATTGCGATGTTAAGAGATACACAAAAATCGAGTTACTATTTTAGAACCATAATTTACCATACATTAAGATACAGGCATATCAGAATGTTGAGATAAAACATCAAGCAATTTTTACATTAACTTGAAACACAAAATGTTCAAGTAATACCAAGAAGAAATAAAGATATGGCAAAAGATAGAGTATACAGTATTTTTACTTTCTCTTTTATGAGATGTATATCCCACCATAACTTGTTCCAATTCTTCTCTTACCTTGCGAAGACCAAATGCCGAACCTGCTGAATCCTTTTCAATGCCTTCTTTGGAAGTTACCTCTGAGATACTGCCACTACAGTCCAGGTAATCTACAAAATAATTTACTTTTCTGTTACAATTTTTTGTGTTTCATGTTTACTTCAATAAAGTATGTATTACTTCACAATAAACAGGCTGATTTAATGGAACTTCAGATTTTGTTAAAACTTCCTTTCAACTTACAAAAGTATTTTATTAAAAACATTTACGTGACACAAGTACACACAGTTCTGAAGTCATCAAATATCAGTTATCTAGTATAGCCTTCTTCATATTTTTATGTCTCAATAACCTTGTACTGTGAAAAGATTGCAAAGAACATATATATATAAAGCTTATATAAATCCAAAAATAATTATACATTCATTAATGCTACAGTGTTAACTAATATTTTTTTAAACTTCTCATTTTGCCAGCAGTGCTGACAATCTGAGGTTAAAAACTTTAAATGTTTTAGAAAAAGATTGAAAAAGACTATTTAGCTTTTCATTACAGTCATTAGTATAGGCAGTGTATTGTGGTGGTTAAGGACTTGGATGTGAAACCCTGAGATTGTGAGTTCAAATGGCTCTATTGACACTGTGATCATTAGCAAGTCACTTCACCTGTCTGGGATCCAAATTGGAAGAACAAAAGAAATGTAACCAATTGTATCTCTCTAGAGACTAGAGGATGTCAGGCCCTCATGCCACCCCTATGGTGTCTGTTTCTGACACTTTGGTCAGAAACATGCACAACAGTAGCCAGCTGGGGGTCACTGGAGGTCTTCCTGTTCCTCTTTTGCTTTCAAAATCGAATAAGAAGGAAATTAATTAACTTAGTTAGCCAGGGGGAAGAAATCCTGCAGTAGCTCTTCCCTGTATGTTTTGGTCTGTATTCTAATCATTACTAATGACTATCATCTAAGCATCTATCCAGTGGACAAAAAGTCCACTAAATAAGGTATTCTTTTAAGTCTGACAAGTAACTATCAATTGAACTCTTGCAAGACAATCATATTAATACAATCCCTAAAATAAATCTACCACATATCAAGCACTAGGCATTTGGACATTTAGAGATTTATAGATTAACAGTATGTTTAAATTCTCTGAACATTTGTCCCTTATTTTTTTCCTAAACCAATTTCTTTCACAAAGAATAAATTTAGTCACTTTGCAAAAACAAACCTGGTCTGCTTTCATAAGCTTCTCTCAGTACCTGGTGTAAAGATTTTGCCAACTAGCACTGATAATTACACAGGTAGTCTCCATGCTTTGCCAGCTTCTCAAAAAGTTCATATTAAATAATCTGAGGCAGTACTTGGAATGGGACATTTCAAGGAGAATTTCAGTTAATGAATGGATGTTAGCTACAGACAAAGTACATTCTTCACCAAGTTGTGTGCGAAGTAAGGTCTAATTCAACTTATACTTATATATGACACATTTCTCTCGACTTAAAGATGCAGCCATTCAAAATGAGCATGGAATACTGCATTATTTTGCTGTGTACTCCTCGTGATCAAGCGATTTCAGAAATTTTCACTAATGTGATTGCACTAGTTTGAAAAACGACCAGGTGGAGCAGTGAACAGTTGAAATGACGCACTAACAGTAAATACCTATTTATATGTTTAGACCACAGTCAAAGCTGTGTGGCTGAATATAGTTTGTAACATGCTGTAGTGTAGAAGTGTAGAATGGAGGTTACCTTCTCCTGTGTTGTAAATGAATACACTTTGTATTGTGATGGAATTCAAGGGCTTTAAAAGATGAATGGAAGGGTTAAAAAAATACATGTTCAAAATTTTCACAATTGTTACAATTGAATTAATAAAGCACACAAAAACAAAAAAGAAAACTAATGGACAGCATGGGTGACACATGGAATTAGGATAAATAACAATCATAATAATCCTCAGACTGGTGTAGTATAGGACACACCGACCCTAGTCAGTTTCTGGCATGAATAAACTCTGACATAGTGCACTGATTGGATGGTAAGACTGCATTCTTTGCATACTGAGGATATAGAAAGCAGAAATAATAGGTAAATGTTTAATGCTATTCATTATACTTCAGTTTGATTTAATTTTGAAATTGTATTAGGCTAATCTGTTTATTTCAGAGACCTAAATTAATTTGCATGTTTATGATGGCTGCATGATATGATTATAATTACAGTATTCTGTTATCACCACTATAAATTATCTGCTAGGCTGGTGGGTCTGATAACTCAAACTTGGCTTCATATGATTAACTATGGATGTGTGTGTGTGTGTGAGTGAAGCACCCCATTCAAGGTTAGTTCCAGAATTTCACCCACTGCAGCTGTAATAGGCACCGTTAGAAAATGGAATAATAGTGGAATAGGCAACTGTAACAATGTATATTGCCACCAGAGGATGAATGCAATGTCCCTGTTCCTTTAATGAGTTGGGACTTTGCATGATGCTGTACTAAAAAGTAATTAATATTGTCATCATTCCTAACGGGCGGCACAGTGGGTAGCGCTGCTGCCTCGCAGTTAGGAGACCCGGGTCCTCCCTGCGTGGAGTTTGCATGTTCTCCCCGTGTCTGCATAGGTTTCCTCCGGGTGCTCCAGTTTCCTCCTACAGTCCAAAGACATGCAGGTTAGGTGCATTGGCAATTCTAAATTGTCCCTAGTGCGTGCTTGGTGTGTGGGTGTGTGCGCGTGCCCTGCGGTGGGCTGGTGCCCTGCCCGGGGTTTGTTTCCTGCCTTGCACCCTGTGTTAGCTGTGACTGGCTCCAGCAGACATCTGTGACCCAGTAGTTAGGATATAGCGGGTTGGATAATAGATGGATGGATCATTCCTAACTTTTTAATTGAAATATGTGAAACTATAAACCAAAATAAAACTCACACCGCATTAGTCACATCATCATACTTTCAAGGCATGCATGAATCGTGAAGTTTTTTTTTCTGAACTGAACGATTTTTAAACTGACGTGATTCCTGCAATTTGGAACTGAAATTCAAGCCATTGTAACTGTAAAAATAAACAATGATTACAATGTACTTGTTGCAAATGACAAATTTAGGTTTATGCAGGTACTTTCTTTTGAATAACCCCTTAATTTCAAAACTGATTGTTTAATGTAAGATGATGGCAAACTATTCATGGGCAACACAGAACATGCGTCAAAACATTTAACATGACAAATATCAGCATTTTAATTTTAGTGGTAAATGGTTCTCCTTTACATAAACAGACACCAGGCTCAACTCCCACTATATACCAACACAGGCATAGATTTTTCATGCATGAAGGAATTTTTTGCCACAAGGATATCCTCCCATTTTTTGGACATGAGTTTTGCAATTACAATTCCACAGAAATCTAGACCCTGCACAGAAAATACCAGCATACTCCAGGCTCATTCTTAAACAAATACACACTAGGACAATTGAGAGGTAGCAGTCATCCTAACAAAAAGTGTTTCTTACAGAGGAATACTGAGAAAACATGGACACTAAGGTGGAAACTCCACAAAGACAGTGACTAACCTGAATTTGAAGTTACTGAACCCATGAGACAACATACCTAACACAGAGCCGGCGTCATACTCATGCATAACCAGACTGACATTTACATTAAACATGTTTTAATTTTCAATGCGAGTTTGAGTATGCACATGTATGTGTAAATGTCCTCCGACACACTGCAACATCATCCAGGGTTGGTTTCTGACCAAACTGTATGCTGGACTACTCCAAACACCCACTGAAATGGGTTAAGCAGGTTTTAAAATGTTGCAGCATACTCATTAACATATTATCTGAAACATTTTCAATACAAGATTATGGGAAAGCAGGGTCACTTGCAGGGTCACATGCAGGTATTAGTTAGTGACATCTTATCAGAGTGCAAACACTAAGATAAACAATGGTCAAATTTAAATACTCCATATTTTATGTCTGTAGTACTAGGGTGTTGTACTGTGTTAGTCATTATGAATGTAGAGAAAAGCCAAGCAAAATGACACCTTTTATTGGCGAACAGTAAAAAAATATATTTTTAGCCAACAAAAGGTGTCATTTCTCTTGGCTTTTCTCCATAATTTATGTTTAAAGTAGGATTTTTTTCCAGTTTTAAAGTTAAATATGCCTGTTAGAATAACTGGTGTGTCTAAATTGCCTGGCGAGAATGAGAATTGGTGGGGGGGCTGTTTATGAATGTGTCCTGAGATAAACTGGCCTCATGGAAAATGTTTATGCCAGCTTTTCAATTGTTACTAGAATATGCTCTAGCTCCTCACAATCCTTTATGAACTAACTTTTACATTTACTTTTACAGATAATGCAAATAGGTATATTTTAATGTATATTAATGCTCCAAAATATTATTAAAAATAAAGAAAATTAGTGTATATCCATTCAAATCATTTATTAATGTACAATAAGCAGAAATTATTATTTACTGACACATAAATTAATAGCCATTCTATACAAAAACCTATTATATGGTGACATTTCTGCAGCTAGGCTGTGTAAATTAATCATTAAAGTGCAGAAGTAAAAAGCAAAATGCCTTGGCTCAATGTATCTTGCCTGCTGTTTAATACTATAGCTGTGTTTGATTTATATACAGTAGCTCCTTTTAATATTTGCTGTTAACTTTGTTTTAAAGTATACTGCTTTACAATTTCCAAATATTGCAGCTGTTTAAAACCTAGTATGTGTACTTTTAAGCTTCTCATGGTATCTGCCAATGCCACTGTATTATAATCCAGTTTTGCCTCAAAGGCTCTTTGTGATAGTTGTTGATGGGACAACAGTATACTGTATATAACAAAAATGTTCTGATAGATTCATTCATTTCCCAGCAGTGTCTAATTTACTTTGTGATGCTCAATACAGTTCAGTTGCTTTGAAATAATCAAATAGCAGTTCTGAGTATTTACCCTCATTCCTTCTTTTTTCAGTATTCATTAAATAAACATGTTAAACATGTCAATCAGTCCAGTTTTCCAGATCTGTAATAGCTTTAGGATGATTTGTCTACCACATTAAGGCATTTTTGTACGTTTTCTTTTTCACACATTCACTTACTAGTGCAGAGACAAAGCCAGGGGGGAAGTCAGTCCATAGCTGCCGTTTATACACATGTAATAATCGATCATTCCAATCAATAACATATTCCTTGCCGTTTGAAAACCGAATTTGCCTTACATTACCCACTTCTACGGAACATGTGTCAAACGTCGCTTGAAACATTTCCCCTGCCCTCCCGAGTTCACCTTTTTAAAACAATACGTTACGTGTATCTCCTAAACGTTTTATATACCATTAAAATAACGCAAGTAGAGTTACACAAAAAGGAAAAAACAGAACTGTACACTACCGATGTATGTATGAAGATCCTAAAATTTCGATTCAAAAAGACCCACCTGGTAAACATTATGGAATAAGGTCTGTTTTAAAAGTGTAATTGAGCATAGTCTGACTGATAAATAGATGTAAACAGTCAGGGGGTTCTTTCCCACATGGTTTTAAGGAAAGGGAGTACAGATACAGTCCTAGAGTACATCAGGTAAACTAATTTGTATGTTCTATTAATTAAACCGTTCTGCAGTTTGAATTCGTGTTTATTAGGGCGCCGCAGAGTGGCGTCGTGTTGTCTGTTGGTCTGACATTCAAGTGTGCATTTCAATGTACTTTATACGCGCAAGAATATTAGCTTTACTACTGTATTTCTTGTGAGACAAGGTGAAATTTGAATAAGTGAAATCGAATTCGCAGTTACACTATACACGTTCCTGTTGCTATTCCTCGTAAAGGATAAAAAGACACTAACTGCTTCTTGTAAATTGTGCCAAGGTTCATCTGAAGGTTTATAAATGGCTTTGTTGTAATAGTTGAGGAACAAAAAAAAAAAACATCCGCGTACTCGACTAAGAAGAACAGAGCGCGCATCTCTCTCGACTGACCGCACGTCACACCCATCAGAGTCATAACTACTATAAGAAAATATAAAACGGCTACTTATTAAATACTAGAAACCGTATTCTTAAAAAACAAATAAACACCTTACAGTATAAACATTAGTGCTGTCTACCAGTCAAGAGTGCATAAGAACGAAGAGCGCTTACCGTTTGAGTGTGCCTTCTTGCTTCTCCTGGACATGGTTAGCTGAACCTGTTGCAGAACACGATTGCTCGGATCGCCGGTATGCCTGGTAAAAGTTTTTATTTGCTGCTCGGCAGGTAATGCCAAGCTGCTGTCGTCCAATACATGCATTGAATCCGCCTTTAGCACAGTCTTAATAAAACCGTCCGAAATGGGTTCGGTTGTTGCCATTTTCGGCCACAATTTAAAATCCCTTTCGCCTGGGTAGCTTACGAAGTTCAAAATGTTGCTCTTTGCCAACAGTCCAGCTGCGACTTCCAGAAAGAGCTCACGCCCCCGCTTGCCCGTAGTCCACCTATTAAAGAGCTAAGTAGTCCTGCTGCCAAGCTTGCCCTGGGCGGGGCGAGGCGGGGCGGAGCGTGTATGGGCGTGGTCTCAACAGGTTTAATCTCACCTGCGCTCGCTTGAACGACTCAAGTGACAGAAATAAAAGAGGAAGTCAAGGTTAGGAGGCTCTGATCGCCCTGGGTTACGGAAGTGTATAAAGTTACACCTTCGAGGCTTTGTAGCCTTTTAATTTTGTTCTTTTTAAACCACTTTCACCATAATTAAAGATAAGTCGTAACAACCCCAAGTATAAACGCAGCTTTACTTAATTAAAACACAGAAAAGCTTGTCGATGGTGAGAAACATAATCGGTACACCACCGTAGGACAGCATTTACTGTATATCCCATCTGATTTCCTGCGCATCTCTATCCAAGGAGTACTTTAGTTTGTTTTTCTAAGCAGTCCCATAATCAAAGGTTCATTTGTCTGTTTTTGCTGTATGGCTTATAAAAGTCTCTTAATCCAACAGTAGTTTACTTGTATAAATTGAAAATTAATTTTACATCAGTTGTTTAAAATCATAGTAGGTAAACGTGTCCGTGGATAATGAAAAGGGCATGGGAAGTGTGTTAAAAATCATTAAGCTCACACCTTTGGTAATCTTGATGTCATACATCCATTACATGACACCCCAGGTATCAGTTTGATCATCTGAAATCAATTTATTTAAGTTTGGCTACCTCACATAAAGGCAAATATGGATCTTTCTGTCTTTCTTGTTTAGATTCAAAGAAGAAATTTATGATGATCTTATGTGAGGTATAACTCTTTCCCATCATTCAATCTGAACTAGATGTGGCATATTTTTATATAGATAAATACTTTTTCTGTGGTTTAATTGTCCCATTATTGACCTTAAGTTTATTTTTTTTGTCAATTAAAATGTTAAACCAGTACAGCTATCAATCATGGAAGCAGTTTGACATTTAAGGGCGGATTACTGGGAGGGGAAATGGACCATAAAAGGTAATTGTATTTAATGTAACAACTGTACTACAATGTAATTGCATCACATCTCATGCCAAATGTTGTATTTTTATTAAATATAAAGTTGCAATAGGAGTTATGTTTCACTTGCATTAACACATTTGGAATTTCAAAGTTACAAAAAAAATGTACATATGACATAAATCAAATTTAAACAACAGAAAACATTGTAGCATTATGGTAAAATAAATAGATTCTTATATTTTAACATGTTAAAATGCATGCCAGGTCTAACATTCCAAAGTGTTCAGGGTCTTAATTAACTAATTTGAATGTCAGAGTGTTTTCTATTTATTTGCTTCATCATTTGTGTTTTTTTAATTAATTTGTCACAGAGGTGAGCGTGACATGTGATGGACATGTTTCGCCGCTGTTTTGATAAGCCACATGCATGTGCACACTACCATTTCAGCCTCTCATGCTGACAACTGAAAATCTGTTTGCCAACAGGATCGGATCCTAGGCATTTGAAAGAAAAAAATGTTGAATCCATCCATCCATCCATCCATCCATTATCCAACCCGCTATATCCTAACTACAGGGTCACAGGGGTCTGCTGGAGCCAATCCCAGCCAACACAGGGTGCAAGGTAGGAAATAAACCCCAGGCAGGGCGCCAGCCCACCGCAGATATTGAATACAAAATATACAAATTGAAATAACACCTCTCAAGTAAAATATGAATTGCAAACTAATCTTTAATTGAAACTGTATAGAATGCTTCTCTGTTTTATGGATTGGTGACATGCAACAGAGAGAGTTGCTTAGGGCATGTCAGATTATACTGTAGAATTCATTGATCCATTTTTTAAACTTGCTTATCCAGTACAGGGTCTTAAGGCAGCTGGAACGTATTCCAGGAAGCAACTGGTGTACGCAGGAGCAACCCCTGGACAAGTCGCTAGTCATCCACATGGTTAAAACTCACACTGACCAATTAAAATCATCAATACACTTAATCTGCATCTCTTTGGACTGTGGGTAGAAACCAGACCTAACCCACACGGACAGTGCTAATCAAAGCCCATATGGAGTTATCAGCATGGGCTTCTCCCCTTCAGAGTCTGGAGTGCATGCCCCTTAACTTCAATAAACAGCACCCTCAGGTGATGCTGTGATTCCGCCTGTGCCACCTAGTGGATTGGATTGATCACCACTTCACAAAGATACATATAGAAACTAATCGTAGGGAGCACCGGGTGGGAACCCCAGAATGTGAAGGCAGCAGCAGTAACCCTGGATCACTGTGCACCTAATTCCTTGATGCCATATTTACTTTGGCTGAAGTCTTAAAAAAAAAACATAATTCATCCATCCATCCATTATCCAACCCGCTATATCCTAACTACAGGGTCACGGGGGTCCGCTGGAGCCAATCCCAGCCAGCACAGGGCGCAAGGCAGGAAACAAACCCCGGGCAGGGTACTAGCCCACCACAGGGCACACACACACACACCCACACACCAAGCACACATTAGGGACAATTTAGAATCGCCAATACACCTAACCTGCATGTCTTTGGACTGTGGGAAGAAACCAGAGCACCCGGAGGAAACCCACGCAGACACAGGGAGAACATACAAACTCCATGTAGGGAGGACCTGCGAAGCGAACCCAGGTCTCCTTACTGTGAGGCAGCAACGCTAACATAATTTATAATAATAATAAATACTCTTTATTCAACACTTATTTTAGTAACATAATGCATTTGCTTGGGGACTAGGCCCCCGGCCACCCTTAAAACTCTGCCCATGCTATCATTATATTTAATGACATATTTGTGAACTTTAGAGAAAAATGATCTTGCAATATACAACGTTGTATGTTTGTTTATATATAGTAAATTCAATATACAGTGTGTAATATACTATACTGTATACATTGTACAATAAATTCAAGTCTTGCATCCATTATTATACCTGCTTAATCAGTATGCTGCTGCTGGAGTATGTGAATTTCCCCTTGGGATTAATAAAGTATCTATCTATCTATCTATCTATCTATCTATCTATCTATCTATCTAT
>JANRMT010062792.1:14712300-14727534 GCA_026402145.1 Polypterus bichir lapradei
TATCTATCTATCTATCTATCTATCTATCTATCTATCTATCTATCTATCTATCTATCTATCTATCTGTCTAATCCACTTAAGGGTCATTGCGTATTTTTAATTTAGAGGCTTGTCTGGTGTTCAACCAACTAATGTTGGAGAAATGCACTTCATTGGCTACTTAAGTTCAAATCCTTAAAACTTGCTTGTAGAGTAGTTAATAGGTTAGCACCTATATATGTGGAGTCACTTATGAGTTCCTATATTCCTTTTGGACCATTCAGGTATGCTGATGAACGACATCTGGTGATTCCACCTTTGTGTGGTATGAAATGTCAGTCCAAACTCTTTTTATATGTAATGTCTAGCTGAGAGAAAGAGCTCCCCACCACCATGTCAAGTTCTGATTTCCTCAGGGTTTTTAAAAATGCCTGTCTAACTAATACTAGTTGTTAGATTTTTGGAACATAGGAACTGTAGCTTGTATTTGTTCTGAACTCTTCACTTGTGGTGATCAGCTTTGTAACCTTGCCCTGTGACATCTGTTCCTAAACAGTCCTCCAAACTGATGTTTACTTGATTATGTTGCCCTTCTGTTTAAGTCGCTTTAGTTAAAAGCATCTGCTTGTTATGTTTCTGCTCATGTAAGTTCTCTGTTTTCTGTTCGAGTTCCTTTTTTATGTCTTTGGTGTATAAATTCAAGCATTTTTCATATGCTTATTATGTTAATTTATGTTTTATTCGTAATATTTCCTCAATATGCACTTTAATTTCTATGTGTGGTGTCACACATGTGTGCTTGGGGAGCAACCTAAAGGCTTAAGTGAGTGCAATTTGCTGCTGAGACACGAGAGGCACTGTCTAAAAATGCTGTCTTCTCCTCTCCCCTCTCCGGAAAAGAGGATTGACCACTCTCCCACTCAGATCTCACTTCTGGGATCAGACCACCTAGACCCACCTCTTCCTCCCAGAATTCCACATAAGAGGAAATGACGCCATCTTGAACAGAATAACTGGGATATTCATTGTGCTTTACCATGTGTTCTATTTTGAGCCTTTTAAGTACTTCAGTATGGGGCTTGCCTTTGGGTGCCCCAGATCCTTTATCTTGTACCTTTTGGTCATGTGTCCACCCGATATCATCTCTTAAGCACCACTCTCAGCCTTTATCTTTAGAGTTCATCATTGAAGTTTTTTTTGAGTGCATTACAGTGAGTATTAGATTTTCTGGTATTTTGATTTTTTAGCTTCTGTCTTTGGTTTTTGATATTTGGATTGTGTATTGGAACTTGTTCAACTCTCTTTTGCCTTTTTTGCTATTTTTGTTCTTTTTAAGATCCTGCTCTGTGACTTGTTCTCTCTAGCCCAAAGGTTGTACAGTTTCTTTCCTTAGAAGAGCATTTTTGTTTATTTTATACATTTTTGAACTTTATATAGTTTTTTTTTTAAACTTTGAACTTATACTTTTTTTTTAAACATATTTTGTGCCTACTATATCAACTTGTGAAGTTGGGAGGTGAAACTGCTTAGGGTAAGGTCAACTCTAGGCTGGCAGGGAAGGTCTGCCCTGGCACGTGGAGCCTTTAGGAGGCCTCACACACCCTTCTCTAGAGAACAGAACAGAATGGACCACTCATAAAAAAATAAAAATGGTTTACTTAAGAGTTGCTCAGTGTAAGCTAAGTCAAAGATCTGAAAGATCATTGGGCAAAGTAGATACAATTGATGTGATGCAGCTCTGAATGGTATTCTGCCTCCTAATATTTGAAATGCTTACAAGAGGTAGTGAGCAAACTTTCAGAAGAATCCTCCTTTATTGCCCGTATCACTAACTTTAAGAAAGATACTAATTTTTAAAATAGATTTGTGGACCATATAGAGTTTGTTTCTAACTTTAAAGACAGTTCCTTATTTTGGGGCTAGTAGGCCAGATCCTCCCTGTGGAATAGGGAGGTCAAACTACTTGAAGTGATGCCAGTTTTGGGCAGGCAGGGAAGACCTGGCCTGGATTGTGGAGACTTTAGGAGGCCTTACACTATCTTGGCTAAAGAAGAGCACTCAAATCAGAACATTGCGAAGCAAATACATCTAAATGTAGATTTTAAACATGTACACTTGTAAGCAGTCTCATTTTCAGAATGATGTCAAGGAGGCCAAAGTATCAAGGAAAAGAGGTATTTCTTAAGCAGGTAAAATGGGAAAGCGTAACAAAGGGTTCAAAACGGTACAAGGGAAGAGGGGACAACACAACAAAAGATCTGAGCCTTCCAAAACAAGTTCAGGTCATTCATGTTCAAGTGCTTTTTTTCTGGTCAACATATGTATAGCCTTGTGCTGTACCATTTGCTCTCCTGTTCCTCCTTTACTCTCTGTCCCTTCTTTAATCAAGGTGAATTTTTGTTAACTACCATCATCTCAAACCCAAGCTCAGCTGGCCTTTAGTATGGAGGATACTTTAAACTCCTTCTAAGGTTCACTGGAATCACTTGCAGTGTTAGGGCCGTCATTCATCTTCTCCTGTGACAAAAGACTAGAACTCTCAAAAGGCTAGAACTTTCTTCAAATGTTTTAGATGTTCCTGTATCCTGAAGCCTTCTGTTAGCCTTAATGAATCTGGATTCTCTGTCTGTCTTTGCAGGTGCCTGCATTGTTTGAAAAGTAGCATGGCCCCTTACACAGATGTAAAACAGTAAGTACACCTTATAAAAACTGTTATATTTCATTATACCTTGCGTGAGAAGGGGCCTGAGTTGCCTCGAAAGCTTGCATATCGTAATCTTTTTAGTTAGACAATAAAAGGTGTCATTTTGCTTGACTTCTCACTACTTTGACAAAAAGATATTTGATCTTTATTTCAGTAATAATGAAATAGAAATAAAGTAAAGGTTACCTAATTGAAAAAATAACATTGAAAAAAAACCACATTTTATATTTATTGTACTTTTCCTATTTAAATCAATAGAAATGCAGTTTCGCTTGTGCCCAAAAATTTAATAGACTCCTACCATCAAAAGCCTGATAGGAGTCCCATTCAATGTCTATCCAGTGGGGTGGCTTGTTCAGTTGCCCACCACAGTAACTCAAAATAGTTGTTCAGCTCTTATGCTGTTTCTCACCTCCTGTCTCTCCTTATCCTGTCTGTGGAACCTAGGCCTAGTCTTCTGAATCTGCTCTTAGTTAACCTTGGATCATGAGACATCTTTCCCAGGTCACTATCAGCCAAGCACTGTAAATGAAGCCTGTGGTTGGGGCCAATTTTGTCCCTGCTCTCCCGAGACCTATGTATCCTTAATGTACTAAATATCTAAGGTAATCTCCATGAAGCTTACTTTTTTAGTAGGAGGGCACAGTTCAATGTTTTTTCTTTTTAGATAGATCAATATACACACACATTATAGTCTGAACACATCAGAATGAATGAAAAAGAAAGAAAATTAAAAAGAAACAAGACTTCTTCCAGTTACAGTTACAGTGAGATATTATGTAGGTATATTGTTGTTGGTACAATGGAGCCCCGGTAGCTTTTCTTGACACACTTCTGCTGAATAAGTTATTGGCTAAAAGTCCTCAGTGTTAGTGTGCCAGGCAGAGGATGTGTAGCATTGTTCATAATGGCACTCAGTTTGTATTTAATTCTGTCATTTGCTACTACCTTCAGGGTGTCCAGAGTGTGCCTTATAACTGAGCTTGCCCTTTTAATTAGCTTGTTGATTCAGTGGGCCTCTTGAAGTCAGTCCAGCATAATACAGTGTTAAAAGTGACACTGGCCATCACAGTGTTGTAGATGACTGAGGGATGTCATCCACATTAAAAAAAACATAGTCTCCAAAGATAAAAAGACCCTGCTGTGCCTTTTTGTATATAGTTCCTCTGTGTTACGACATCAGTCTAACCCGTCATTGATGTGAACCCCAAAGTACATGTAGGATTGGACCACCTCAGTGTCCACTCCAGAAAAAGTAACCATACATAGAAGCTGTTTGGTGTTGCAATAGTCAGCAACCAGTCCCTTGGTTTTACTGATGTTAAGTTGCATGAGATGACTTTAAACCCACTGTAATTAATGGGCATTCTGGCCCTTGCTAGAGGACATTGGCTACCATGTTTTTACCTAAACACCCAGTATTCTCATTCCTGTTCTCACTGGCTTTTGTCTTTCTCCACAGAGAGGGTTAGTTACCTGCTGGATTGTATGCCCTCTAGCATCCTGAAGGAGCATTGCATGTTTTCATGAATGCAGGATGTGTCTATTAACAGTACCGCTTATAACTCATTTTGGTTACCTGGGACACATACAGTGTGGAATGACTTCTGTGCTACCACCTGTCTTGCTGCAAAGTTGCTTTGTGTCTGGCCTTAATGTTGATTGTGTGAAGTTTCAGTCATGTACCATTCTAGTGCCATCCATGTCCAAATCACTTGAGCATCAGCATCACTGATTTCTAGTGTCCTTCATCCTTTCTTCTGCGCCTATTATGTATTAAAATTATTGTTATCCAATTTGTTTATAACAAATTCATTTTATTTCCAATAAATGTATCGAAGGTTTGGCTCCTGAAGCATAATGTGTTTTAAGGCATCACTTGGAACACTTAAAAATTTAATGAAATTAATATTTCATTGTTTGTTTTTGATAATATACATTTTATAATCATATGTAGTACATGTGGTAGTACACTTTATTAATATTTATATTTATAATAATCAATTATACTTTTTAATTAAATGTAAACAAAACCTGTGGTATTAAAATAGACACTAGGGTAGTCTCTTAATGCAGAAATACACTGCATTGAAATAAACGTTCAAGGCTAACCTTGTGAAACAGAGACATCTTGTGGTCATTCCCAAGAACCCCTTTTTTGTGTTACCACTCAGTTTTAATGTCTCTTCGTAGATGTGTATTTTTTTTAAATAAACTCTAACAGGGTTTGTACAGTATTTACCTAATTTTAATTGACATTGTTTAATGGTATTTGGTTAGTACGTATATATTTTTCATCATCACAGGTTCAAAAAACAAGTTTTGGTTAACATTGTAATTCAACAGATAATTAATGATGCTGACCTAATGGAAGCAACCTCTAAAAAAAACTTCAGGAATATATATTGTTAATAGCAATCTTATTCTCCAGGCAATGCACACACACATATATAAAAGAAATAAAATGTGTTGATATTTTAAAAACTGTCATGAATTGCACACTAAATGTATAAAGCATAATTTAGACATGATTTTGAGTGCTGTGTACAGTTTTGCTAATTGCGCTACAAAAAGTATATGGTAGTTCTTGAAACTGTACAGGGATGAGCAATCTTGAGCATACTTCAAAGTTGTTTTAAGAAGTCTGATCCAGCACAATTCTTATATTTAAATAGTGCATCACATACAATACTTGATGACACATAGGAGAGTCAAGGGGAAGTGCATTTCAAACAGAAATCATGAAACACTTCTTCACATAAGAGATGCTGAGATCTGGATCAAACTCTCCAGCCATTTAGTAGTTGAAACCAAAAGCTTATCTTAATAAAATACTGGGACACTTTAGCTGACAAATGATCAAAAAAGGCAGATGAACTAAATTGTTTCATTATATTTGTCAAACATTTAATATTCTTTTCTAACACAATATTGCCACATTAGGAAAAGTGAAAATGAATTTAACCCATTTAGCAATACAATCTACACATTACATTGAAAAGTACAATGCCAATATACTCTATTTAGTAACTGTTAAGTAAACTCCACACAGTATTTTTCAGAATGTATTTGTCTAAGCAAATGTGTTTAATTAATATAAATAAAAGTCTTGAAATCACTTTTAGCATTTATTAAGAAGCATTCTTTTGCAGAGTTTAGAAAAAGTTGAATAGGTTTTGTAAATGATTACATAAAACAGTGAGAATTTTCATAATAAAGAATTTACTGTACTTTATTGAACAGACTTAATAGTCTTGAAATGCCTCTAATTTAGAATTTTGTTAGTAAAATGCATTCTTTTGTAGACTTAAGAAAAAGGTAGGAATGAATGTGGTTAATGATTAAAAGAAACATTAAATAATTTGTTGTTGTTGGATCCCATGTGTAATGCAGTATCTACAGTAACTGTTACACTCAGTGCCCAAGTCGAAACTGATTTGGTTACATGATATCCATATACCTTGTCCAATAAATATTTTTTGACACTTTGTCTATATTGATTTTGCACAGTACGATTACACTGTACAGTTAAACCTTTTCTTCTCTCTGACTTTTCTGGCCTGTCTGTGTACAGCTTGTTTATCTCAAAGTTATGCACTATCACTCCTCTGCTAAATAGTCTATTGAAGTCAGATTTTTCCATTAGGATATTGACCTAATTAGCATCTCTACCTGTTATTTTGAACCTATATGATAATCCTAGCAAACTACATTCAGTTCCACTTATGTAAATTTGAAACAAAAACACAAAGAGAATCAGTAGTTAAAAAGCAATACTGTACAATGTGCATAAATAAAAAAGGGTATATGTAAAAATAATTCTACGAGACTATGTAAAGACAACAATCTGCCATCAATCATAATGCCAAGAGAAACACTACATTTTCTCATTCTTGTATTGAAAATATTTTGCTCATTTGGCTTTGTTGCTCAAATTTTTTCTCTTCACAATGCAGATGAATGCCTTGCATGGACACAGGCTACCACAGAAAAAGAATGTAACTGCAAGAGGTCCTCACAATGTAAGAGGTTAAGGATTAGTATTTATTGACATGGCAAGAGAGAGAGTGCCAGCACAAGGCAGTATTTATAGTGACTTCAGGAGTAATTTCTCTAGGTGCGTAAAAGCAGAAGAATCAGGCGAGGTAGATGAGGAATGATTTATTGCAAATCTGAGTAGCAGTAGCAAGGAAGAATGGTTTAAATTTATGCCCCACTGCTAGCAATTGAGGTGGATGGCCCACCTCGGGGGGTGTTGCCATTCCTGTTAAATGTAACCAGGGGCTGAAGACTGCATGAAAACTGGGACTGGAAGGTGTATTTCTTAAGGACCAGCCACAGGTGTTCCAGAAAACATTCCTAATTCTGGAAGCATTTAAAAGTCTTAGTCTGGAAGTTATCTTTGGCAAATATGGTAAAGATCCTCTTTTCTGTATTTTATGGCAACTTTATATTCAGGAGGTGAGACAAGTCAAGCTTTACTGGTGGGAATAAGTAATCCTAGAACATTGAAGAATAAAGACTTGAGAATTGAACCAGCCATTGTAGCTAACAGGTAGGAAAACTGAACTGATTAAGGAGGTCCCGAAGATGTATGAGATTTATTGTTTTCTGGAGTGGATGGGTGTACATCCCGGCCAGAATAGTTGCTATTTCCTTTCCTGGTCAGGAGGATGATATAATGGAAAGACAGGGGGTGACTGCCTCCTGGGCCTGTGTGTTACCTCAGTACACTGACTGGCAGCACCCCTCTGGTGTAGCTCCCATTTGGACTCCTTAAGGGCACCATTAGTGTTGTAGTTCTGGAGGGTAGCACTGGGGGAGTCCTTGGGGGCCACTAGTGGGTGCTGTTAGGAGGAGACTGGAGACTTCCTGCCAGATGGAGCCTGACCTGGAAAAATGTTCTGAATACAGTGCTGACACACCAGAAGTATTCCCAGGTCTGAGTTATAAGGAGCCCTCTCTGCTTTACCCAGGCAAGCTGGAGCTGGGAAAGGAGTAAGAAGAAGAACTGTGAAGAAGCCTATGTAAAATTATTTTATTTAATAAAAATAAGCCTTCTGGACTTTAAACTTGTGTCTATGAAATTTTCTGTGGTTTGTTGGTTTGAGGTGACTCCTAGAGGTCACAACTGGCAAATTCATGTCATTCAGGTGTTAATGTTCAGTTCTTATTTATTTAAACTGTTCATGTTTTTATTCATTTTGCTTTCATTTGTCTATATTTGCAACATTTATTTTGAATTAAATATTAAGATGAAATAGTAAATTGCATAAAGCCAATGGATAATGGCCAATAGGAATTGTTACAGTGAAAAAGGAAAGTAAAGCTAAATGCTATTTTTCTCTAATGTCTGAGTGTTTTTTTTTCCATTGTCTATTTTAAGGTGTTTTTAGGAAAGGGTTGGGAAATTAGCCAAAGCTGTGATGAAAGAATTTATTTTTAGGGAGTTTGTACTCTGCAAAATACAATCACAAGTTACCTTATCAAAACATTTTCGAAAACTATGATTAATAATATATGTGCTTCTCTGATCAAATTTGATCAGGTTTCTATTACTGTAATATCATATTTACTGTATATGCAGCTACATATAACCTTTAACTTATTTGTTTTATTATTATGTGTAGCCGAGTGCAGGGGTTGTCCCATTTAATAAAGTCCAAACAAAAAGAAAACACTCATTAGGCATTATTGCCCAAATAGTTGGGCTTCCAATAACAATTACGAGGTTCATTTTAGCCATGGATTAGAGTCTGTCTGCTAAGGAGCTCTGTCCAAAACATTGCTTTTGCTAAAGTGACACCTTTTTCTGGGCAGCCAGGGTTCTTATGGTCGAGGAACTCAAAGTGGTGTAGCTACGTGCCCTTACTGGGCAGTTTCTCGGTGCTGCGCGGAGAGAAGGAGAAGGCACTGTTAGCGATAGTGACCCCTTTCGCCTTGGGGGGTTATTAAATACCTTGACAGATCCCCTAAATAGATCCTCCAAAGTGTGACATATGCCTACCATTAACTGAAGTGGTTTTTAGTTTTTTACCAATTCTATGTCTGTCTGTGCCATATTGGCTAGTAGGTCAAGATTACTGTCCAGAAATTTGCACGACCTATTAAACCAGAGTCAAAAAACTTCTTCATTCTGTAATTTAAACCTTTGTAAACTTGTTCCCAATACATTATTGCCTTTCCCAGTTCAAGTATTAAAACTTGCTTGTCACCTGTGTTTCCATCTAATGTGAGCAAGCGTCTGAAATTTTGCAGGTAAGAATAAGCTAAGACTGCAGTGCCAAATCTAAAGTGTATAGATCACAGGAGGATAGGCGCTATTATTTGTTTGGTTTGCTGTAATGTTTTATGTTGGTCACTGACAAACAATAGTAAATAGAAAAAAGTCCTAATGTGAAAATGTCCAAGAGTTGCCACTGTATATATGTATTTTTAAATATTTATGATGTTTGTATTTCTTCAAAATGTCTTATGTTTGTGCATTTCATTTTCTATCTTATGTTTTGTAATTACTGTATAATGCACTGGACTCATAATTGCCTTTAATGATTTGATTATGGATTTTAGAGGAAACACCATTCACCCAGATAGTACAGACTGTTAAAAGCTGGAGGTACTGTATCTGTATCTTGGGACAATTTTACATACTCAGAACTGATACTTAAATAAAACATAAAACAGTGCCTCTTTATTTTTTTATTTTTTTTTTTTATATTTGAAATCTAAAATTCTGTTGATTTTAGTGAATTGTGTATAGGAACTGTTTTAACTTATTTTTTTTTCTGGTTTGGAAATCTTAATGATAACAATTAAAATTTGGATGAATTACAGTAGATTGTAAAAAGGAGTAATAAAGTAACAACAACATAGGTTGAGAATTTCAGTTGCTGGCATCAGTCAGAGATTAAAGTTGCGCAGGATAAAAAGCCAATATAGCCTTAAATACTGGTTCTTTAATGGCACCTTACAGTTCTTTACTGGGTTGTATGATTCCTTGTAGAGCCATTGCTTGACCAACTACCTTTTCATTCTGAGAAGGGTTCTTTGCTTATGAAGCTGGATATTTATGCTTTGAAAAACTTACCTAAGTAGAAAAAAAACCCAGAAATCTTTAATGTATGGCAGGCTTCCTATCAAGACACTAACATATTAAGAAAATCTGGATTTAGCACATGTTATTGTATGCTGCAAGAGTCCTTTTAAAATTAGGACTCATTGGTATTTCTCAAATCTGTTACCATATGTTCATGGTTATTCACTGTATAGAGCTTGTTGACGATTTTAATAAAGGTTCTTTCTGGAACCTTCATTTGGATGGGTCTTTTGGGGAAGCAACTTGTGGGTCCAATAGCTTTCATTCTTGACAATTATTGTTTTAGTCATAATGTTAAATGTTAATCTATATAATATCAAATGTATAGTGTTTTACAACATGTACAATTTTTTATTTATCTGCGCAAAGCAATGATTTGGGGTCAAGTTTTTATCTGGTTTGTTTCTAATGTGCTATCTTTGCATAATCCCAACTAACAAACCAAATTTTCCCTTGGTACAATAAAAAAAAATTAAATTTTATTTGTCAGTTTCATCCACCAGCAGGTATTTATTACATAGAACTTCTTTCTAAAAGAATTGTGCTGAAAGTAAATTTGTAATTAATTGATTAATGCAAATACTATGCCAAAGTAGATATTTTCCTTAATGATGGCTTATGATTGTCCCCTTACTATCACAGCTTTTATAGAATGTGTGCACCTGGAATTCTACAATGTCTACAGTAAATTGAAAAGGGTTCAAGATTGTTTGATTTTCGTATGAGAACTGAGCATTATGGGATTACAGTCAAGAAAAATTCATTTTTCAGGTAATATACTATGAACATGTTACAGATTTGAGTTTAATCATCACAAATGCAAAAGTAAAATAACTTAAGTGATTTTAAGGGCAATGTCTGATAGAGACCTGCAAAGGTGTTAGAGAACCTAAACCTATCTCAAAGCTAGAGCAAAGTTTTATATATTTCTGACTCAGTGAAAAGATGAGCCAAGGTAAAAATGTTGCTGTGATATAACTTCACCCAGTGACCCCACCGGTCTACCCCCTGTTGACATAAATTCTAGTAACCCCTCATTTCTAGTACCCAGAATCCACCTTCCTGCCACATCAGTTCCTGTTCCAGCCATCCTGACTCCACCTCTTCCTCCTATCCAAAATATTTATAGAGCAAACTCAACCTGCTAGTCAGTTCAGTTGTGTACTCTGCTTATGTAAAGATGTGTTTATTTTCTTTTGCTGATTTTTCAGTATACAGGGTGGCCAACCCCAAATCCTTTTCTGTCTGTTGCCTATTTTTTTACCATATGAAATATAATTAAAAATAATACTTTCAGAGAGCATTACTGAAAGTCACATAGGATTTATAGAGAGATGGGACATTCATAAAAAATAGCATGTATTGCTAGAAACCATAACAATCAAAAACACATCAAAGACTTGTATTGTTCACTTAATCCTATAAGGTCCAACATGAGTGTCTCCTAATAAGCACAAACAAATGCAATAATGCTTAAAATTATTTTAGAAAACATGAAAATAAGCAATCAACAAAAGCACAAAATAATCACAGAAAGTAACAAAAAGTAGCATACAGAACCTATAACAGCAGCAAAACAAGTGTTGAGTTTTCCTAAAGTTAGAATGTCACTTGGACAACATGTATATTTTTAAAAAAAGTTGATGATTCGTGGGTCTCAAAGTCTCTTTTATGGGGAAAAGGAAAGGCTTGACATTACAAAATGCAAGTGCAATATGCCACTATTATGCACATGTCTGATTGTGTCCTTTAACACTGTTATGTAAAGGCTATCTTGACAATATGAAAGATAAAATGTGACAGTAATGGTGATTAAATGGATAGGTTTGATAATTATAAAGGTTAAGATGATTTAAAGAGTTGTTATTTAGGTACACATACAAATATTTTGAATGCACCACAGGCATTAAACTGCACAAATTATTAGATATCCATAATGCATAAGATCTCATGACAACATAGAATACACACAGCAACCAGTTCTTCATACCCCAGCATTACTTAAAAATTGTAGATGTCCTTCCATGGTCAAAGTACTTAACTCAGAAGGCCTGAGTTCAGTTAATGTAGATAACTGGTAAAAATAAAAACCAAGAAAGAATAAAATGGAGAGTAGTGGATGACATATGGAAAGAGGATAAAGCCAAAAATGCATTAAAAAATCAATTAAAATTTCAAAAGTGCATTCCAAAAATAGAAATCCAAAGATGCTGTAAGAAACTACCAGTGGCCCATGGAATGCACAATTGACATGTCTCCATTGACAATAGTACAATACCAACAATGTTTGTTCAATGTTTGTTTTTTTTTTTGTTTTTTTTAGAACAACAATCTAGACAAGAACAGGCCATTCAGCCCAACAAAGCACTCCAGTCCTATCCACATAATTCTTCTAAAATAACATCAAGTCTAGTTTTGAAAATCCCTAAAGTCCTCTGTTTACCACACCTACTTGGTAGCTTATTCCAAATGTTTATGATTCTCTGTGTAAAGAAAAACTTCCTAATGTTTGTGCAAAGTTTCCATCTTTGTCCTAATGTTCTTTTAAAATTACAGTCTCAATTCACTGTACTAATTCCTTCCATAATTTAGACACTTTAATCATATCTTCTCTTAATCTTCTTTTGTTTGAACTGAAGATAAGCAGCTCATTTAATCTTTACTCATAATTCAACTTCTTGTAGCCCTGGAATGAGCCTAGTTGCTCTTCTCTGGACCTTCTCTAGCACTGCTCTGTTCTTTTTGTAGCCTGGAGACCAAAACTGCACACAATACTCCAGATGAGGCCTCGCCAGTGCATTATAAAGCTTGAGCATAACCTCCTTGGATTTGTACTCTACACATCATGCTATATAACCAAACATTCTGTTAGCCTTCTTAATGGCTTCTGAACACTGTTGTGAAGTTGATAGCATCAAGTCTGCTACAACTCCAAAATTCTTCTCATAAGGTATACTTTCAGTTTTCAGACCTCCCATTGTGTATTCAACTCTAACATTTAATATTAAATTTAATCTGGCCCAAATCTGCCCACGCCTGTATGCTGTCCAGGTCCCTCTGTAATGATTCAATTGATTCCAGATTATCTGCCAATCCACCTATCTTGGTATCATCTGCAAACTTAATCAGTTCATTGCTTATATTCCTATACAAATCGTTTATATATACTGTATTAAAAATAACAGTGGCCTTAGCACTGACCTCTTGGAACATTGCTCTTAACATCAGCCTATTCTGATAAGGTTCTTTGCACCATAACCCTGTGCTTCCTGTGTCTGAGCCAATTTTGCATCTGCAAACAACATCCTAAACTCCCATTTCTTTTACTTTGATGCCCAACCTCTCATGTGGCACCTTATCAAATGGCATCTTCCGGGAGCCCTTGGCTTTATATCATCTTGCTCAGAAGGGACGTGGCTTAATTGAGTGGGGGCATGACTGGGGTGCGCTTCTTGGGCAGCTTCTTGGAGCTAAGGTAGAGAAAAGAGATTATATGATTAGCATTGGCACCTCCTCTATTCCCAGGGGGTTATTCCATACCTTATCAGAGCCTGGCAGGTGATATTCAGGTGCCCATATGTGACAATATTTTACATTAACATTTACATTCATTTACTTGGCAGACGATTTTATCCAAAGCGATTTACAAAAGAGGTAAACATATTCAAGTAACATTAGGCTAGGGCCTGTTTGTTCAATATTGTTTTTAATTTTTTTTTTACCATATTTGTTCAATTTGGTAAAAATTTAAGAGTTGGGGTCAAGACTGGAAACCCCATTTAATTGTAGAGCAAAATTCTACAGAGCAACAGTTATAATGGAAAGAGGTCCAAGGACCGTTAGGTCTGATGCAAGGTAAAAGCTTGTCATGCTTGGAAAAGGGCTTCTCCACTTGAGGAGCCATCTAATTTTATTCCTCAAATAGTGGGGTGACCAGAAGAAGTGGAACATTCAGAACCTGAGCAGAAATGATGTGCGAAGTCACCTGAGGCATCCTGATCCATTCTAAGGATAAAGATGAAAAAAGTTATACTTTCCCCCAAATCTTACCGAATCAGAGTCCACAAAATGCTTTCTAGGCTCGCATGTCAGAGCATAAATGTATATATAGTATATGTAAATGTGAAAAGGTTAATGCCCTGGAATAGTCCATTTAGAACCTGGGACTCAATTTTCAATGTGCATAAGTGATCTCCTCATAATTGGGCATGAACTTGAAAACTTCTGTAGATTGGAATAAAATTGCAAAATATAAGTGTGCTAACTTGGTGAGACCAACTCAGCCAGAATTACTGCTGTAAGAAAGTAAAAGGTACCTCCAAAATATTTTAGTTGAAGAATTTGCATAGTTATGATCCCAGGCATTAGAACTTTGTGTCTATAGGGCAATCCAGATCCAATTATGCAACTTTTAATGCAATGCAGGAAACCAATGCAAGACAAAAGAATAGTTCGAAATATCTTGTAATAACTGCGGTGGGCTGGCACTCTGCCCAGGGTTTGTTTCCTGCCTTGCGCCCTGTGTTGGCTGGGATTGGCTCCAGCAGACTCCCATGAACCTGTAGTTAGGATATAGCGGGTTGGATAATGGATGGATCTTGTAATAAATGAAAATGAACTTACATTGAATTTATTCACTGATTTTCCATGTAATGTCCCACTTGTCCTCAATTCAGTTGTGAATTCTTTATGTAATAAACTTAATAAGTTAAGGCGTAATGAAAATTGCATAATTACATCTGGACCACCCTGTATTTTTCCTAACAAGTATCCATTTATTTTTTCGTATAAATATTGTTGTTTATAGTGCCTAATTAAAAATGAAAAAAAAAAAAAATTGTATGATTTGTCTTAATTTCAGACTAAACTCAAAAAGCTGAAATATAAGTGAAGGCATATAGAATTTTCATTAAAACATTTAAAAAGTTTTAATAAGAACTCACCATTCAGTCCAATTCTATTCACGTAATGGAAAAGGAGAGGTAAATAGTTGTCAAGCTGTTATTTCTAAATTTTAATTCTAGCACAACTAGCACAACACTGATAAAATATCAAAATATGATTTCCTATCCAGTACATTATTGTTGACAAAACACCTCACTGTTTAATTTTTATAGTGGTCTAATACCTAAAGCTGCCAAAGGGAACTGTGATATCTTTGTTGCTTTCAAGTGAATGTTCTGAACCCTGTAGTATGACTTTTGGTGTAAACAGTTTTCATTGGCAGAAAAGGAGAAGCCCAGTGTGAAATGTAGCATTTCCTGTCTATTTGTTTGGCTTGTTATTTTGAGCTCTCGATTTGGCCATCCATGCTTTGTGAGGTTTAATTTAAGGAATAGTTATTTTTGTTATATTTGACTTTAGTGGCATTTCCTGCTCCATGTTAGGTTGGTATAAAATGGTGATATACCAATCACTATATACAGTATATATAATATACTAGCAGAATACCCGC
>JANRMT010062792.1:14732534-14768722 GCA_026402145.1 Polypterus bichir lapradei
TGGATTTTTAAAACATTATTGTTGAAATACACAGTCCTGAAAAAGGGGCGTTTCTTTTTTTGCTGAGTATATATATATTATGTAAACATTTTTATTGACTTTTATTTAGTAAACTTCTTCAGAATTCCAATATTTAGTAAATTAATTAAATGGCCAGTATTCATAGCTTTAATTGAATACAAGCGAGATCTGAAGCTGGGTGTTCACTCTCTGGTCTTGGCTTGACTGTGGAGTTTGTTTGTAAGCACTTTGAGCTACATTATTTGTATGAAAATGTGCTATATAAATAAATGTTGTTGTTGTTGTTGTCACCCTTTTACTGTCGATTTTATCTGGGTTTTCCAGTGCCCTTTTTGCATAAGACAATAAACAATATGGGAATAGAATATGCCAATGACCTATTCATTTCATGGGAAATTACAAGAATCATTTGATTACTAAACTGTTGTTTCCAGAGATCTGCTGGAAATAAAAATTATAATGCTGGGTTCAACTGATCATTAGACAACCTTATATAAATTAAAAAAAACTGATTTAAAATTAAAAAGTCAATAACCTGCAGCAGGGTCCCTTTTATTGTATTTAGTAATTATAATAATAGTTTTGCTACATCCATTGGGCTTGTGATGGAGAAACATTAATTTTACTGATTAGAACAATATTCATGACCAAGGACAACTTATGGCAACTGAATTAGCAATAATCAATGCTTTTGTTGTGCCTTCTTTTTTTTAATTGTTCAATCACTAACGAAACACAGTAAAAGGATAATCATGTGCCCTACTCTAATCTAAATTAATCAAACCATCTAACGTAAAAGCCACTTAATTCATACCATGATTAAGCTGCATTTTACTTGGGCCAATTACTTGTAAAATGCATTTGACCAATTTCATCTTAGCAGATTACGCCTCGCTGTTTGAGAGCACCTTGCTATTTTAGCTCTCAGGGTAATCCCTGGCTCTGATATAAATTTGGAATTAATGGCTTTGTATAGAAAGATTCACAGAGACCAGCAAATGGGGCAAGCAGCTTTATTACCCCGCAGAAAAGGAGGTACCTATGTTATGGAGCTACATGAGTGGTATAGGTAATTCTACTGCATTGATATTAAAACTAACTTAAAATGAAAAATTATTCACCTTGCTTTTACTTATAAATCTTTAAAGTGCAGCCGCAATTATTAATTTTTTTGCTCCCTAAATTTCAAAAAGTAAATTCTTTGTCTTTGCAGACTGATGATGTAAAGGTAGAAGTGCATTATATTACCCTGTTAAAACAAATCTGAACTGCTGGATGTCTAAATATAAAATAGTTTCAGATTGTTATTTTTTTAATTTTAATATCATTATGTTTATTACAAAACATATGAACAGCAAATTCTTTTCTGCATTTATTTTCATTTCTCAGAAGAAGTCTAAATGTATTTATTACGCTCAACCTGTCTTTGTCAACTTCAAAATCCTTGCACCAGTAAGAAATGAGCTTGCATTCTCTTCTTGCGCCAGTCTGGCCTGGATTCATAACCACTTCTTTATTCTTCAATAACTTCATCAAAACTCTGAAACCTTTTCCAATGAATGGCATCTTTGAGGAGGAAATCTGAGGGGGCAAAATCTTGACCGGTAGGCTAGAAGGAGAAAAAACAGTCCATCTAACATTTTCAACGTTTAAAACACATCACCATACATTGTCAAGGGAAAAAGGATTTCTCTATGGTTGCAAAATAATTTGGACACCCTTCGTAACTCTGGTCTAATGTTGGATTGTTCTAGGCATGTTTGTGTAATTTCAAAGTTTAACATTGAGTCTACCATATGCCAACCTCTTGCTGTGCTTTCCTGCATTGCTTCTTTTCTCAGCTACACTTGCCCAGCCACTGGGACCAGAGCTGTGTTGTGTTTGTGTGTGTGTGGAGAAGCTCTCATGTAAGCAAAACATCTACTTCATACCACACATGGTAGTCTATTAAAATGACATTGTCACTGTACATTTACATGCATTTTGCGAGGCCATGCTCCCATAGAGTCTCCATGCATCCATCTTTGGAGGAATGCGAAAGATTATCCTGGCAGCTTAAACACAAAGTAGAAACAAATTCAGGATGGGATGTCCCCCACACCAAGCCTAACAAGAGACACCAATTAATCTTACATGCATTACCTGGAGAAGGATTCATTCTGACACATTGTGAATATGCATCATCCACATTGACCCTGAGTCGGCTTGAATATGAGGCAAGAGCTGTAGTTCTGGGAGGCCTGAGCACTAACAACTGGATCACCCATAAATAAATATAAAGGTACTGTATGACTAACAGAAGGTGGCCTAATTAACCTTTATGTCTTGTAATTTATTCCTTTAGCACCAAGAAATTGCACCAAGACTGTCATTTTAGTTATTCAATTACTGTAAATAATGCAAACAAGAATGTAAATATTTCTTAAGCGTTACTTTTATCAATTAATGCCATAATTTCATAAAGCAAGTATTAATTTAAAGAGACATTCCTGTAATATTGGAAGCTTCTATCTTGAATCACTAATATTAATTATGTTACAATATCGTTACTCATTTCCTCTTACACCTCTTAAATTCTGCTTGGTTCATACATCATAGTAATGGCGTTATGCCTCACTCCCACCAGCAACCCCATATGCCAGGTGCAAACCTGTGACCACATACTCTTCATTACTCCTACAGAGCACAAAATGGATAGCCTGTCAGTTTACCTACAGGACTGGAATTATATGTAGTCAAGCTGAAGCTAACATATTTGTTCACATCATGAAAAAAGCTTTCTAGTGAAGACATGAAGAAAACAAGATGTTTCATAAACTATCTAAACTCGAATACATTAACATAATTTGTAAACATTACATGCAATTACAGGATAAATGTATCTTGCATGGGCTACACAATCCCTGAAAACTAGGTTCTTTTATCTCAAGCCTAATGTAATCCAAAAGACACCCACACAGACCTCAAAACAGCCATCAGAGGACAATGCGCACAAACATGAGAGGAATTAAAAAGCACTTAGCTTGGTTTTTAATGCTAGTTTAATTTGGAACATACAAGCATGTCATTATCATCATTGTCAGAACAAGGGGCTTTGGGGACAACAAAAACGTGGACAGGTTGTTCTGCAGCTCATATAGTGTATCATATTCTTAGTGCCAGTTAAAATACTGCTATTTGTATGTGGAAATGCAGGCTAAATATAGGTGTTAAAAATGGAAATGTCAATGAACATAAACATATTTTTCTATAACCAATTAAAACACAAACCACAGTGACATACTAATTATTGATTACACTGTAAAAATTGCCAGCATTCCACAGGAACTAACTGTAATTTTCACAATAAAATACTTTATTGAACAATGTATTGTGTAATCACAGCAGGCCTTTAAGCCATCTTCGGTCATGACACAACAAATAACTGTAAAATTCTATGTGGAGTGGTTCATGTTTCATTGTGGAACATTTTCAGTTTGTGTATTTTCATACCGTTTCACTTATATGTGTGGTAAGATGACAGTTAAAAGTGAAATCCTGGCTATAGGAGCACTGATGGAAACTTGTTTGATATCGTACCAACATTGGAAAGTTTTCATTCACAAAGAGAACCACAGACACAAGGAATAAGTGACCAAATAGTGAAGCGGCCAAAAGGAGGTCTTTAGGGACCTTCAGAACTCAATTTGATGTCAATTTTGGGGAAAATAATTGAATACACTAAAAAAACCTGCCAAATGCATTACATTAACTGTGCATTTTTACATTCAAGAATCTGTAATATAATAAATGCATGTTTTTAAAAAGATTAATGAATGCAGACTTACATTTAAGCAGCGTTTTTGCTGTCAATATCAATTAATTGTTTTACTTAGACTATTTTTGTGAATAATTGTTGCATTGTTGTAAAGTCACAATGGAACAGAATACTAAATTTGCATAAAGTTAGTATATTTGCATAAGAAATGTCCTCTTTGCAGCAACACTGTAAATTGTTCCTGATGATTCCCACACCTTATCAATTTCAAGATGGCTAGCAAGCTAACTGTTGTGTATGTGTGTGTGTGTGTGTGTGTGTGCTGAAGGTTATTTTATGGTTATGGAACTGATTTATGGTGGGTTCTTTTTCGATAAAATGGTGAACTAATAGCACACCCTACATAACAAAAGCAATCAATTCTTTTCCACCACACAACATGAACTAGTTTTACTAAACATTGATTGTGTATCAGTGCATATAAATATTTTGTTTTGTGTGACTGACAACAAACCTGAACTACTAGTCATTTAATTGTCAGGTTACAAAGAGTTGTTTTTCACAGTGTCATTTAACTCAAACTCTTTTAGTAAATTTACAGGAAATTACTGGCTACCTAATTGCAGTACTAGTACGGTTAACATGTAATAATTCAACAATTGCATATTATTTAAGAGCAGCGTACTGTTAAATCATATTGATTTTGTGGCTCAGTTTACTGTGAACTCGCTGTATAATATTGCATTTTTGTGGTAATATATGGTAATATTGTACTGAGAAAGTAATTTACTATAAATTTACAGTAAATTTTTTACAGTGTACATTACAATGAGACAACATTATGTAAAATAGCAAAACCTAAAACTGCAATTCTCCTGCTATGGCTTAGCATTATGTATATCCCTTACATTAGATGTTGGCATATTGTATTTCTATTTGCCATGTGCTGTTTTTTTTTTTTTGTTAATCTAAGAAGAATGTTTCCATTAGGTTGGAAGCTTGTATATTTATGCTATAAACATTAGTCCATCGAATTCTAAATGTTTCTAGGTCTCTTGTCTGGGAGAGTAGTGTCATTAGTGGAGGTTACAGCAGACTAGACTGACAGCTTCTGTCTAGAACTTAAATAGAAAAATAATCAATAATAATTTCTAAAGCTTTGGTCACACCATCTTCTTTATAAAAGTATAACTTCATTCACAATTCATCTTTTGTTTCTATTTCCATACTTAGTTCAATTCAATTAAATATTTTCCTATTTCGTGCATTTACTTATGAACTTAGCATAGTATATCGTAAAACCAATAGAGCAGCATAAACACAAAATATGATGTTGGAAGTTAAAAAGAAAAGCATTAAGCAATATATAAAAATACATACATGGTAGGTGCAGTATATGGGCAGAATACCTTTAATTGGAAATTCCAGACTGTCCCTGGTCATCCATACAGGATTACTCTGTAGACGAATGGCAACAGTTTCATTGGGAACCAATTTGTATGCAAACAGATCCATCATGTGTAATGACTGACAAAGTACCACCATGGACACTATGATGAGAAAAAAAGAAAAGCTTAATAATTGAAAAATATAGAAAAGTTAACCATTCATTTTAAATGGGTTCTTTTCACTTGGACGTCACTTCCTTCTCAACAAGTCCACATACCCAAAAAGCCACTCTAGTTTTCCTTCCACATCCCAAACACATGTGTTTGGTTAACTGGTGACTCTAAGATGGTCCTGTGATGGACCTGTCCAGGGCTGTTTCATGCTAGGATAAGCAGACACCATTCCCCTGATCTGGATTTAGATAACAGATGAAGGGAATAACATCACTGATGCCTCCTGAGGTGTTCAAATCTTATTCAAAAACTGAATGAGGAGGCACGGTGGCGCAGTGGTAACGCTGCTGCCTCACAGTTAGGAGACCCGGGTCCTCCCTGTGTGGAGTTTGCATGTTCTCTCCATGGGTTTCCTCCGGTTTCCTCCCAAAGTCCAAATACATGCAGGTTAGGTACATTGGCGATCCTAAATTGTCCCTAATGTGTGCTTGGTGTGTGTGTTCCCTGTGGTGGGCTGGTACCCTGCCTGGGGTTTGTTTCCTGCCTTGCACCCTGTGTTGGCTGGTATTGGCTCCAGCAGGCCCCCATGACCCTGTAGTTAGGATATAGCTGGATGGATGGATGAAAAACTGAATGAACATTGACTGGGCTTCAAAGTGGATGGGACATCCTTTTTAATATAACTTTATTTATCTCAAACTGGCTAAACAAAAAACGAGCCAGAATCTAGTGTCGAGCAACAACAGTATTAGATATTGCAGTCTGCATCTGAATGTATAGCATTCACATTGAGACTCAGATACCCAAATCACGACTTGGTTATCTGCACCTTTCAAATTTAAAGCAATGAGGCTGTAGAGTTGTTATTACAGATCTGTCATTTACATCACTAAAATGCAGTCCTGTCACAGCCCAGCTTAAAAGATAAATTAATAGGTTATCTCAGGTTAAACAATGCTTGAACAGAAGCTTTGACTGATTTGAAATTTCTTTCAGAGCAATGATTTCCCAAAACCCACGGTTATTAATATTATGTCACCAGGGAAAAATTATATTGATTTTTTGGCAGATCCATTTTTCATGCTCTCTAATATTAAATCTGACAGATACTGCCTGTACTTTGGTTTTGAAAGAACAATTCTCAAATTAGACCTTTGTGAGGAATGCGATACCTGGTTGAAATTAACTCAGAAACCATATATTGCAGTTTTTATATGCATAGTAGAATTCTTCAATTAAGAAGAAAGTGCACAATTTATTGTGGGATGGTGCTCAGTGACAATAAAGCAAGCTTATATATTATTAAAGTGATTTGAGCAATTGTCGGAGCAGTCCCAGAGGCCACTTTTACTTTGTGAGCACACTCTCTCTGGTGGCGTCTGCCAGTGATAAAGACATCTGCTCCATGCTTAATAAGCAGTTTCATGGAGTTTCAACATTATTTCTCACAGGGAGATAAGCTCTGCTATTTGTGCCTTAGACCAATACAAGGGTTTGTTGCAGCAATTTCTAGGCAGCTTTTAAACCCTGCCTTCAAGGCAAGGCACCCTGTCTGCAAGTATTCCCCTTTATCTTCAGATTAGTTTGAACAAACACACCAAGTCTAGGTTTGTAATTAGTCAGCTGCAAAGCAATACTAAACACTTACATGACCCTGGCTTTTACTTAACTGATGTCAGTCATGTTGTGTCATGCTCCACAAAATGAAGTAATTCAATGTGTAAAATGGCACAGCCCCTGGCTAAAGGGATACCCCCAATGAGCCATAAAATCATTTGTTGTTCTAAATAGAATCTGCTGGCTCCCACACAAACCTTGGGCCAGAACAAATGTGTTGTAAAAATGGATGGATGACTTCTGTTGTGTGTGCACATGAATTAGGATAGTATAGCATAGCTGACCAATACTTAGCTGATAAGTACAACACACCCATGAAGATATCAGTTTATAGATTATAAGAAGTGTCACAAGTGTGCTGAAATAACCCTGGCCCATATCTCACAATTGTTGTTGATTACTTTAGGGTTCTGCCGATTCAGCAGGTACACCAGGTCAGGAGTAAAATCTTCATTTTCTTTGACAATACCTAAATGCTCATAGACTTCTAACATAGTGCATTATAATGCTGGAAGTAACTGTAACAAACAGGAAAAATAGTAGCCATTAAGGGATGTATCCAGCAAGAAACTATGTTGTTTCTAGTCTGCTGTGACAAAATTTGGTTGTATCAAGATATCTAGCATATCCGAAGTAAAGGCTCTCACTTCGATGAACAACCTGAAACTACAATGCCTGATTTCCTGAGGCTGTAGCAACTGTTTCCATATTCTGATCCCTCCCTCTGCATAGTCAAATAGGAAGCAAGACTTATTACATGTAAGCAGTGATTTTGCTTACTATTGCTAGCCCATCTGGTGTTCTCTGTAATGCCAATTTTTGTCCCTCTATAGTCAAATAGCACAATGAGCATACATAAGTTTTATATTAGTACTGTATATCCTAGCTAGTATCTATTGCAATGTCATGACAGAATAGAAATCTGAAACTGACTAACTCAATCAATTCAAACATGGATCCGGATGACTTTTACAAATGTCTGGAAGGAGCATCTAAATCTTGTGTGGTCTGGGTCAGTGTTTGAGTGCACCCTACACTTTATTAGGGCCGTTTGCATGGCAACTAAAAGGTCAAAATATAGACTGATGAGGATAAGTAAACTAACCAAACCATTTCATTATATCCTTTCATATTTCTTATATTCCATATGTTATATGTTCTGTTCTTTTACATAACATAAGGGTCTATAGCTAAAACTTACCAAGTCTCTGCTCCAGTTAAACATATTACTTCCAATTTATGGTTGTTGACCTTTAATCATTTTATCAATTTTTATGCTATCCAGATTTTTAAGCAGAAGCCAAAGACACTAACAAAACCCTATATGTATAGCCATCTTTTCAGGACTCGTCTATTCCATTTCATGCACTGCATGAACAAAGGGGCCTCATTTCATAATCATAAAGAACAATCCAAAAAATGGTTTACTTTAAAGATTAAAAAAAAGGGTTTTTTTCTGGACATTTTTGTAACTGACAGAGGGAGTTTTTTTTATTAATGAAGGTGTTTTTCCCTATCTTTTGACACAGTTCCAGATTTATGATGTTAGAGGCTGATGGCTTCAAGATAAGCAACTGTCTAGGAAACATAATTTTGATGTATTTCCAAAAACAAACCCAATGAGATAAGATCCACTGTAGGATTATATATATTGTATGTGCTCAGAGGGGAGAGAATGTTGCTGTGCTGCTTGTTTTTCTTTCTGCTCTGCATTGATCTTCTTTGGATAAAATAAATCTTGGAGGTAATTTTAAGATATTTTCGGTGAGTAACTTCATTTGCTGAACTCTAAGGGGTGTGCAGACAAATAGAGTTAGCCCACTTACTGTCAGATTAAAGACGTGTTACAGGGAGATAAGGGTATGTGAAAGACTTATCTACCATATACCATGACCTCTTGTGCATATGACTAGTAAAAAAAAAAAATAAGGACTAAAATATAAAATCAAGTGCCTGACTTTACTATGAGCAAGGATAGATGAAGTCATAAATGCAGATGCTTGGACTTTGTTATGAGAAATAAAGGAAAGCCTCTTATGGAATGTCCCAGGCAGTGTCCTTAGCATTTTGAACTTCACTCCTCCTAAAGCCTCCCACTTGTCTGAACAGATGAATCAACTGAAACAGTAAAATACAGAATATTAAGGTTCTGTGCAAGCATCTGGCAGATATATTTAATTCAATTCACATTATTTATGTATAGCCCTTTTCACTGAGTACAGGCTTAAAGTACTACAGACATTTATAGGTAAAATACAAATTACACATTTTACACAAATTTTACAAAGTATACAATGTACAAACATTAAAATACAGATTACATTAAAGACAGTAAAAATATGAATATCAACTATATGTGTAGTGGTCCATGGTGGACAAATAAGTTCTGAGATTTTTCAGGTGAGAAAGACAGAATTTTTTGTTATTTCAAGTAAAGAAGACTGAAGTTGCTATGTAAGTTAAGTATGATGGCGGACAATGGTAATGTGTTGCATGTTGATTAGCACATGCAATTATGAATTTTACATGTCAATAATTTTAATAATAAACTTATAAAATAGATCCTAACAATACACTGTATATCCATTAATGGATGTACTGTGGTTATTGTAGCGGTTATCATTGAGATATGTCCAGTTGACATTACAGGAGAGGAAAATAAAAACTCCAGTCAGTAGCAATACTGGACCAAATAAACCTTGCCTGGGTTTGTGGTCAGTTACTAAAAAGTCATAGACAGTGTCAGATAACCTGACTGATACAGTTCGAAAAACCTAGGCCGATTGGCCGCCCGCCCTACTGGACATTCTACAGTGTTATATAAGATTGTGCTGGGCAGTCTAGTAGCACAGTTTTAGATTCTATGGCTCCCGGCATCTCTGGTGTTTATCCCATGGGTAGGAGAACAGCTTGGCAGTAGAGCAATGGCACCAAGGTTCACAGCAGAATACCGAGAAGAGAAACAGGATGGAGGAGGATTAGTAATAAATCATAATTATTGCGTTACTTATATTTTTGCACAAATAACTAAAAGAAAGCACACTTAATCAGTAAGTCTAACCAGAGTATGCCAGACTAAAGTAGTGAGTTTTCAGCCTGGAGTTAAAAACTGAGACCAAATGGGCATGCTGCAAAAAATGAAATCTACGCAATTGAAAAGTATTTTTATCATGACGTTTATTACGTAAGAAGAAGAATTCTGAAATCAGCCCAAAACATACAGTAAGTGGAAACCAGTGTAAAGACTTAAGAACAAGAATTATATGGTCATATTTCTTACACTGCATAATCAATTCTGCTAGATACAAATGCACAAATCCATTTATCAGTAGTTTTTATATTCAGAAATTGTTTAATTTTTTTATGTTGTGGAAAAATCAAGTTTTAACATCTTTTGCAATGTGCGTTTAAAAAGAAATTGTGAAAAATAACACCTAAGCTGTAATATATGTGTCATTGTCTTAAGATACATTCTGAGCTAATGACAGATGTATTCTTTTGACTAAGAGTCATTGTACTATTTGACATATGAATAAGAAACTGTCAAGAAAATTTCAACTTTCAATACTTCTGGGACTCTATTTTCTAACATATTCTCTTTATATTAATAAAACTATCTATCTATCTATCTATCTATGCCTAAATATACGGACATTTAAATGACTGTCAATATTTAGTTTCTAGAGTGGCTTGGCCTATAGAGCATCTTCAGTGATATTGCCATAGTAAGGTCAAATAAAATATGTTCCTGACATTTTCCCTTAAATGAGTTCCCTTTACTTTCATGGTGATTGCACTGTCATGTAATTCATCTCAGCCTTAATTGCTGATATTGGATCGATCAATTACTTTCTCACCAATGAATCATATAAATGTAGGTCTCTATGTTTCTGCTTGTTCTTCTGCTCTGACTCTCCTTCATTGTCGATTTTGCCACCTTCTAGGTCACCCCCAGATTCTGGTCCTAGATAATCCAACAGTTGGTGATGTACTATTAATGACTGACAGAAGCTTTCTTGAAAATTTTGGTAGTTTAGCTTAATGTACTGTATGTTACAGACTAACACACAAAGAAAATAGATACAGTGGGTACGGAAAGTATTCTGACCCCCTTCAATTTTTCACTCTTTGTTATATTGCAGCCATTGTTGTGAAGCCACTCCTTCGTTATTTTAGCGGTGTGCTTAGGGTCATTGTCTTGTTGGAAAGTAAACCTTTCGGCCCAGTCTGAGGTCCTTAGCACTCTGGAGAAGGTTTTTGTCCAGGATATCCCTGTACTTGGCCGCATTCATCTTTCCCTCGATTGCAACCAGTCGTCCTGTCCCTGCAGCTGAAAAACACCCCCACAGCATGATGCTGCCACCGCCATGCTTCACTGTGGGGACTGTATTGGACAAGTGATGAGCAGTGCCTGGTTGTCCCCACACATACCGCTTAGAATTAAGGCCAAAAAGTTCTATCTTGGTCTCATCAGACACCTGAAGGACTCTGAGATGGTGAGAAATAATATTCTCTGTCTATCCTCGATAAAAACCTTCTCCAGAGTGCTAAGGACCTCAGACTGGGCCGAAGGTTTACCTTCCAACAAGACAATGACCCTAAGCACACAGCTAAAATAACGAAGGAGTGGCTTAACAACAACTCTGTGACTGTTCTTGAATGGCCCAGCCAGAGCCCTGACTTAAACCCAATTGAGCATCTCTGGAGAGACCTAAAAATGGCTGTCCACCAACGTTTACCATCCAACCTGACAGAACTGGAGAGGATCTGCAAGGAGGAATGGCAGAGGATCCCCAAATCCAGGTGTGAAAAACTTGTTGCATCTTTCCCAAGAAGACTCATGGCTGTATTAGCTCAAAAGGGTGCTTCTACTAAATACTGAGCAAAGGGTCTGAATACTTAGGACCATGTGATATTTCAGTTTTTCTTTTTTAATAAATCTGCAACAATTTCAAAAAGTCTTTTTTTTGTCTGTCAATATGGGGTGCTGTGTGTACATTAATGAGGGAAAAAATTAATTTAAATGATTTTAGCAAATGGCTGCAATATAACAAAGAGTGAAAAATTGAAGGGGGTCTGAATACTTTCCGTACCCACTGTAATTAAGAAAAAGTGCTAGGTACTGTCTAGACCTCATTAGGCAATTGTACTGCACTTGGCTTATACTTATTTTGTAATTAGAATAAACAAATACATAATAAAATACAACATAAGCAGCATAGTAACTTTATACCAATGAAATTATGGTATGTTAAATGCTTAGATCAGTATCCTACATTTATTTTTTTTCTTCACCATGTGTGCAATATTTTGATACTAAGCCTTATGTTATAGTTTTAAAATTCGGCCATATTTCATATATTATCTCTCCCCATTTGCCTGTGATTAAGCTTCATTTTCTTTAATTTTAAACTCTCAATGTGTTCATCAAATTAAACAAGCTCCATGAATGTGAACAATCACCTCCTTTGAATTAGCACCATTTGAAGCTGGCCACTATAGTGGGAAACGCTTGGTCTTGCTAATCCTTTTGGAACATCACAAAACTAGATAATCCACTTGTATGCTCAAACCAAAAGACAGAAGACCAATAGATGATAAGCACAACCAAATAGTTAAAAGTGCTCCAGTATGCCTCAGAGCTGGATATGCAGTAAAGTGATGTTATTTATTTATCTCTGTGGTTATGTTGGTCATGTGCATCACTTTGGTGGCAGATCTTAAATTTAGTTCATAATCACTATTCTATTTGGCACTGCATGCATGTTGCCTTGTGAGCTAAAAAGTTCCTATATTATTAGAAATCTTTGAAACAGGGTTGTAAAGTTGTTTTTTTTCAGTTACCCACCCTCACCTCTTTTTTCTAAAATGTAAAAATGTAGTAAAATGAAGTAAAAAATAAAGCTAAACATTTAGATATTTTGTACCTATAATGCTATTATGGAAAAAAATATCAATTATGATTAAAATTTGATGCTGCATGTGCTCTAATGTTGCCTAATGTCAGTAAAGCAGTGCATTGTATTAAGAAAATAAAAAGAGTTACGACTAAACCACAAACATCATACATGAACAGTGTTACAAACAAGGAGTCCCAAGGCACGTAATTCTCAAAAAGTACTTCCTAAAAATATGGGGATATACCGCTAAACCCCTGCTTGATAAAAGGGCAAGCACAAAATCTTTATAAAAATGAAAAGGTTTATTTTTCACATAATGTTCTGACACCTAGTGAAGCTACGTAGAACACATAAGACATAAAGAGTTTGCTTACAATGCAAGGCAATCCAAGCAAACATGTCACAAAGTTAAATACCAAGAATAGGCAAAATGCAGATCAAAAGGCCAAAAAAATTCAGTAGACCACAAAAAGCACAAGGTAAAGAAAAAACACAGAACTCACCAAAACTCCCAAGCATTTTCAAAAGGAACCACCAAGATCTGTGGGAGAGATCTCCAGATTTATAGGTTGTAGGGCAGTTCCTGGCAGTGATTGGCCGGTGGCTCCACATCTTGGGGGGCCATCCACAAAACACATGGAGCATAACCCAGGCAGCTTGCCCACATAGATACAATCAAAAACAAATAATAAATTAAAATAATCAACCAAAGTAACAAGAACATACATGAAAGAATCAAAAATGGATGACACCAACATAAAACATGAATTTGAGCCCACTACACACTGCATCTGATGAAAAATGGAAGGAAAGAGACAAGTAAGGGCACAACCAACAGTAATTACATTATTCTCCATGTTCACACATGATTTGTTGTTATATCTTAATGGTTTATTGAGTGCATTCTTTAATCCTCCCAGAACGCTGTGTCCCCTCTTAAAAGGGGAGTGGAGGGGCAAATTCTAGCTGTGGCTGAGTCAACAGTTTTCCAAGTCAGTAGCAGTGGAGTCACAGGAAAAGCTGACAGACAAGTGTTTAAGACTACAGACCAGCCAGTTTTCCCTTTATTTTGGTTCTCGTGAAGGCAGGTGAATGTAAACCATACATTTACCTACAGAAGCATATATCTAGTTAAATAAACTCGACTTCACAATGTCATTGGTCAATACGCAATCAAACTCTTGTTAAAATCAATTTCCTGTCGTCAAAAGAATGTTGAGAGAAAACACAACGTGTAACATCAGTTCCGGATAAAACAAAGCTCTACTGGGTTCATGGTCCTTTAGAACTTACAAAGTCCAAGTTCTGTTGACCCAGACCAACTCTTGGCATAAGCCAAATTTAAACTGAGCTGGCTTAAGAGAGAGTGGTTATGTGCATGACACTAGGTAGTTCTTCTCACAAAGAGTTGTGGTAATCTGAAACAAACCACTGAGTCAGGTGGGGCCATCAGAACTAATGTAACTATTCAATTATAATTTGAATGTAGAAAAGAAATCTTATTTGAAGGCAAAAACTGACATTCAACTATAAAAGAATAGCTATTTGTATTACCTTGTGTTTATTTTGGTGTTGTGCTCTACTGACTATTGTATGTTGTTTAATACCGCAGCATTTTATAAACCTGTTAAAGCCCATCACTTCCAGGATCAGCCTATGTTTAGGTGCTAGTAGTTTTATGTCTTCTGGTCTCTAGAAACAAATATAAGCATAGCCACAAAAAAGAAAAAAAAATTCACTTTATTAAATATGTTATAGCAATTGCAAAAGATTTCTTCTGGGTTTCTTATGTGCATTGCAATCATTGAAAACGGTTGCCAATTCCGCTTTCTCTTTGATTGCATTTTTGTGTGGAGCTGATTTTCCAAGGGTCACAATTGTTTGAAGGCTGCAGCTTTTACTAGCATTTTTTAAGAACAAGTGCATGACTCCTAAGCACTTCATGATTTATCGGTGCACTGTGTACAATAATGAATAACCTATTTGTACTGTATAAAATTGAATTTGTGCCTGTCAGTCTGTTAGTGCATCACACTAAAAACACCACACCTATTTCTACAAATAGAAATGTAACTTTGCAGTTATTTATGGTATACAGTAGTCTAATCAAAACTGAGACAACCTCTCTCAAAGCTGTTATTATCAGCTGAAATAATACTACATATTTGCTAGATGCCAGCAGCAGGTCAATAGTTTGCTTTGTTGAAACTGTTCGGAAGGAATGGCACTTTGTTTATTTATAATCTTTCTTATCTTATGTCTTATTCTTCTATATATTTATGCATATGAAATTGAATTTCTGTCTGTCTGTTCAAGCATGATATGAAATCCACCTCAGCTATTTCTACAAAAGCTTGCAGTTATTTCCAATATAGTCTGTTATAATAAACATTATTATATGCTTTTATTTTTAGTCTTGTTCTTTTATTTATGGGATTTGGTCACGTGACTGGGACTGTCGCATTAGTTACGCTACCAAGAAGTGACGGTATAAATATGATGGTGGCCCTGGTCCAAGTTATCCCTCCGTTGGATAAACAACAAATAAAAATTGTTAGTGACAGTTTTAACACAAGTAGGCCTAGCGTTTGTTTAGTTTCTATGCTAATTTCTGATTTTGATTAACTATGTAATCTTCTAAGATCGACCTTGCCAGGCCTTGACAAAGATTTTGCCTTGCGTTTCTGTTTTATAACATGGTCTAAATTATAATGTAAACTAATAAATGTACATGATTTTATGAAGTCAAAAATGTCTATTTGCATTTTATGCACCCTTTAGCCTATGAAACTGGCTCTTTTTCTTGACAACTTATGAAAGTGAAATATCACACAACCTCCTTCATTTAAAAATTTACCTTCTGTTACTTTCACGGGTTGTTACAGTTCATTCAACCAGTCACCTCAGCCAACTACCCTTAATAAAAACCCCTGTCTAAAACAGAAAAGCACAAATGTGTATGCAAAACAGGAACACAGAGGTGGAATTACTGCATTATGGAAAGTATTTTTGCAGAAACTCTACTTCTGTCTGTCTATTTTTTTAAATATTTGACGAAAATATACAAATATTTCCAAAAAATAAAAAAAAATGTATTGAAAGGTATGGGAAGACAATCAGTTTCTGTAGCCAGGGAGTGTATCGTCAAGGCACCTTCCTTCAGCCGCCACCCAAACTACAATTCTCAGAGGAATCCTCCATTAACTTTGTCGATGGTGTTGATATCTTAGTGGAGCGCAAAGTAGAGCTGCTGCATCAAAGGAGCCAGTTGAAGTGGTTCAGGTGTCTAATTAAGATGTCTTCTGGATATCTACCCAGGGGGGTCTTCTGAGCATGTTCAAAACAAGAGGAGGCCTCTGGGTAGACCCAGGACACTCTGGAGAGATTATATCTCTCGATTGGTCTGGGAATGCCTCTGTATTCCCTGAAGGAATTGGAGGAGTTGGGAGAGAAAAGGGATGTCTGGTCATCTTTTCTTTGACTGCTGCCCCTGTGACCTGGGCCCAGAAAAGAAACTGAAAATGGATGAATAGATGGATGGCAAGATAATCCTGATCTAAAGCAATTCATTGCTTCTGTTCTTTGAGTCAATACAAAGATTAAAGGCTGTAGCATAGTTGGCAAGTACTGTAATCCTTTTTTTTTACTGTTACTTATTTGGCTGATGCCTTTATCCAAGGTAACTTAAAACATTTGTGATAGAATTGGTTACATTTTTTTTTGGTTTTCCAATTGGAGCAGAGGCTGATCAAGTGACTTGCTCATGGTCACACACTGTCAATAGCAGGATTTGAACCCACAATCTCAGGGTTTGAAGTCCAAAGCCTCAACTACTACACTACACTGCCTGAATGCTACATTTGCATGTATAATAAAACATTTAATATTGGCAGTGTAGTTTTAAAAGTATGTTTTCTGTTTGAACAAAATATGTTTTATTTGTGTTGTATTTGGCCGTGACATTTGTAATTGTGTTGCTTGGCTTTAAGCGTGTGAGACATTCTTCTTAAGGGAAAAAAAGTAAAATGTTATTTTCATGCTGAAAAGGAAAGAAGGTGAGAGACGCACCTGATGAAGGCTATACAGCTGAAATGTTATAACCCCTACCTTCTTTTCCCTTTAACATTTTTTCATTGTAGATGCACACAAACAAAACAACAGATATAGCAAAATGGGCTATCATCTTTAAATGTTCTCTATCATTCATCATATTTCATTGAGAAAATCAATTTAAACAACAGTGTTTATTTCTATTGTACATTGTCATACAAAGGATGTAGCACAAAGTGCTTTAAAAGATGTCAAAGAAATAGTTACAAGCTATTGTAACTATTCTTATCAAAATTAGATAAGAATAATAATAAATAAATAGTATACAAATATAAATAATAATAATAAATAAGTAGTATACAAAAAATAAATAATGCACACTTACATAAGATAGATATTTAATTAAAAGAAGTATTGTCCTTTATTATAGAATTGGTTTTTAAGTCTCTAAATGCGAATTCCACGATAAGGTCAGGTGGCCAGGGTGGAAAGAAAGAAAAAATAAAAACACAAGTTAAGCCGGATAAAAAAACAAAATCCGTAGTAGTTCAAGGCCAAAGGTCCGCCCAGGCCCCACTATGCATTCTGCTTAACATAAATGTTCTGAAGTATTTATTTATTTTGTATTTAGGCTTCATCTTAAAAGATTCGACCAATTAGGTCATGTGGCAATTTGGGGTAACTGCTTTCTTTCAAACATCACAGACAGCTGCACAGGACTTTGATCAGGGAGTGGTGGTGGTACAGAACACCACCATAGAAGAACTGGAAAAGAAAGGAGAAAAGTACAGATTAATATGATTGCTGATTCATTGAAGAATATGATAATTGTTATAATATACAGTATCTATGCATATTTAAATAGTTAGCTGTATAGGTTGCATTCTCTGGCAGACCTCAGCCATTTGCTTTCGAAATTTAACTACCTTGCCCCACCTACTCATGCAAATTAAGTACCAATTTGCTCATTAGAGGAGTGATCTTTACGGGTGATTGTCATTTGAAGGTGGTGGAGGGTATTTGGTTGGCATTTTGGTGGCTTCAAATGAACTAACCAATATTGTTCTAGGTTTTATAGGATTTGGGTGGGATTTGAACTGTATAATTGTGCTGTAAAGTGCCTGTCAAATCTGGCAACCCCATGCTCAGCCCTCATTTATCTCTCAGTGATTGACTTGATTTTTTGATTGTGGAGTATTCTAAACACACATTTGAACATAATTGCTGAGCTATTATTACTGTTATGCACATTCTTATTTTCAGCAAAATTACTTTTTTACACTTAAAAAAAAAATCTTACACTTAATTTCACAGCAAAAATTCACAAGGGCTTAATAATAATTAACAGAAAAGCTAGTTCAAGTATAAAATGTCATACAGCACAAACACCCTGTACATGTATCACCCAGAAACTTTTAACAACTTTATCATCTATATACAAATATAAAGTTGTTTTTTAAATATTTGAATCCTGATTTGTGATTCATTAGAGTAAGAACGTTTATGTGGAAACACTGACCATTTTTAAAAAGTATCTGGATGAGATCTTGAAACAGCTTAGCTGTGAGCTGTACTAACTAGCTCAACAGACTGAATAAGTTCCTTTCGTTTTTCAAAATTCTTATGTTCTTGCCTTGTTTAGAGAGGTGTAAAGATAGGATGTTGTTCTTCTACAGCTTGTCAAAGGAAAAATAAACTGTGACCAAATTATTGCCCGCTGTGGAGTAAAACCTCAAGATGATTTTTAACTTCAGTTAACAATGTAAGGCATCTACCTGCTCACTTTTTTCATTTGTTTTATAGTACATTTTTCTAAAAGTATGTATCAATGCTTGCCCATATTTACATTCTGCTACAATAAAACAGTATGTGCTATACAAAGACATTTTTTTCTATTTTACTTTAACAGTACATCAAAGGAATGACAACATGATGCTTTTCAGCATTTCAGATCGAAAGTGGTGCAATCATGTTGAAAATATATTGTAATTACAGCTCAACTGCTGAGGGTCAAGGTCTGAATTCCACAAACATCCATAAATTGTAAAACCTTAGTGTTTATAGAGCTGTCAACAGAAATATAGACAATATGGGTAAAAAAAAAGAAAAAGCACAACACATAATGGCTTACAAAGAAAGTGAAGAAGCAATATAGAGCAGTTGAGATCTACGAGGGCATTGCAACTACTGCTCTGTACACTGAATACCACATGAAGCATTGCATGTTTTAGTATACTAACAAAAGAAAATCTCCAAGGAAATTTTTATAGAATGCAAAGTACTTTTAGACATACTATGAAGAAATTTTCAATTGTTATAAGAAAATTCTTAACTTGCAAATACTGTGTCTACCCGGGCTTACGCCTTGGGGAAACTGGGCCACTTTTTTAGGTTGGTAATGTAACAAAACATTATATAACATTACATTATGGAATCCACTTAATCCAATTAAGGTTTGTCTGAGGTCAGAGCCTATCCCAGCAGCATTAGAAATGATCCAGGAACAAAGCCATGTTGGGATGCCAGTCAATTGCAGGGTCTTTTCTTGCACAATTCTGAGTCATAGCAAGGTTTCGGGCAGCCACCCATATAATTGGTATCCTAGCTGCAAAGTTACGAAAATGTAAACAGCACTGATGTGCACAAAACCGAGTCCAAAACAGAACTGAGGGAATAGGGAAAAGGTGGAGGCTTTTAAAGGGGAAGACAGGAAATGAGGTCAAAGGGTTCAGGCTCACAAGGGTAATCAGCATATATTCTATATGTCCATGTCTGTATGGATTTTGAACCCAGGATTCTAGTTGTGTCCTTTCCAACATGTAACTCTTTCTTAAACTGATGAAAAAGTCCAGTTAATATTTGCAGAAGTGAATTTTGCACCAAATTCTACACAACTAAAAAATAACTCTTTAGCCAAATGAACAAAAAGTGCTGCATTTTTTTCTAATGTGGGGAGCTGTTTCCATTGCTCTCCTGAAATGGTTATGGGTGGCAGTTTCAAACATTGTCTTCTGTTGTATAGGAAATAAATTACGTGTTACACAGTATTGGATTGTGGGGCATAGATGCCATCTTTAGAGGTTGGTACTGGTTTGTTTACTGTGAGGAACAAGCAGTAGTGATATACTGTGAGTAACCACAACGCTTTTATGAAAGAAAACACAAATGGGCAAAGGAAGTGAAAAGGAGAAGTATCATATAGGGACAAATTGAACTGGGAAACAGAGCACCTGCCAGCCAATGAATGGACAAAGCATCCCAGAAAACTTACTTCATTCACATTTATTTATTTATGGAAGCATGGTTGCACTGCTGTTTTGCAGTAAGTAGACATGTCCTGAGTGCTTCAAGTGTGGAGTTTGCATATTCCTAGTTTTCCTTCAGAAGCTCCAGTGTTCTCCAACAGTCCAAAGACATGCAGGTTAGGTTGGATGGATTGGTGAGGATAAGTTAGGCCATTTGTGTGTTCATTTGTGAAGGACTGGCACACCTTATGGGGTCTGTTCCTGGCTTATGCCTGATGTTTGATAAGGTGATACAGCTTCCCAACACCCTTCTCTGGATAAGTCGGTTTAGGAGATGGATGGATTTTTTAGATAATTTTTTTAATCTGATTTCAAAAAGAGAAAGAATAACAGAGTAAAACATTTTCATATATAAACTTGACCCAGCACCAATCAAATCAAACCCACACCCTAACCGGCAACCACCACTTACCCATTTTGAAACTATACAGGAGAAAACAAAGTAAAAAAAATGAATTAATAAAACACATCTGGTTAAGCAAGAGAAAACTAAGATTTCCAGATTGAGCTGGATCATGGACTTGCTATCATCCATGACTTAATCATGGAAATAGTGTTGTTTTATCTTGGTAGAGTAATATATATATATTGCTCTACTTTCCCCTATTGTATTATTAATATGTAGCCTTAGAATGCCTAATCTCACAGACTTACCACTGTTTATAAGGTATTATTGTATATAACTTATCCCCACGTTCCCTTCTATATCTATAACCTCAGGCAATTAGATGTAGTAAAAGACAAACAGGAGTTAAGTTACACATAAAATAATGTATTATTGATAATATTCATAAATAATAACAAAATGCAAAGTACATTTGAATATTGGCAACCATACAACCTGATTAAATGGTGATTTGTAGCTCAGGTGGCACACAGACGTGTAGTTACTTAATGTCTCTAGTTAAGGCATCATTGGTGTTCAGCTTTCTTCAAAACAGGTCTTAAGCCTCGTCAATATTCCTGAAGCTGTGCTCTTCATTGTGCTGTTCTTGTCAGTTCATGATGTGATGGTCTTCGTCAGATGTTAGTAAGAGAGATGCTTCTTTCAGAACATGTTGGTTAGAAAGAGAGAGAGAATGTTGTTGAACAAGCAGATATATAGATTCTCTGTCCAACCCCTAGAGCCAATAGGACATCATGGTACTTAAAAGCTTCTGATCCAAGCTAATTCCAAACAGCCATACTTCAGACCAATGGGGGAAATAGAACATCTTAACACCTGCCCCCAAACCATATGTTAAACATCTTGGCTTCCTTGCAGGGGTTGAAAGACCTTAGCAGAGAAATACTCATCCTCCCCCAACTCTGTCATAAAATTCAAAGAGACTCAGTCATAAAAGTGGGGGCAAATGCGAATGCCTCTCACCAAAATAACACTAAATTACATTGCTTTGCCTAAATTACAAATAAAGACATACAAAACATTTATCAAGTTATATGCAAAATCTCACATTACAACAAGTGTCTTCCTGCCTATTGATGGTTTGAGCTGATACACCATTGATCCATGTGGCTGGAAGTTCTAACAGAGCAAGGTTGTAAAAGAGGACCTCCAGAAGGAAGAAGTAACAAGGTCAGGATTCTTCCATTGCGAAGCTATAAGAACATTAGCTGCTGTTGTACCTATTGAAATAATGCACTGTTGATGAACGGAAAGAGAGAGTAGATAAATCTGAAAGGAGCAGAATGATAGCAAGGAACAGAGACAGATAAAATGGAGGAGAGCACAAGAGCAATTAAGGCTCAAAGAACTGCAATAGTGGGGTATTCCCAGAACATGTTGAGAAAAGTAACTGGTGCATTAAGGAAACAGTGGTGAAAAAGTGGCCCAGGACCTAAACCGATTAAGAAACAGTTTCTAGAATAGTGATTAACTATTTTGGATGTGTTGATTATTAGAATTTCTGGAGGAATTTCTTCTGATTTTGAAAAATGGAGCTGACAGGGATAAGTCAGTGATTCATGTCTGAGTGACTGGATTAAGTGTAATAATGGAAAAACGAAAGCAGACATACAAAGAGGAAATGCATTTGGTAGAGAGCAAAGAAAAAAATAGTTAAACAATGGATGGTTGGGAACAGGGGTGGAAAAACTTACTAAACACATCCTGAGAACAGATCAAAACTGTAATAGAAAAAGAAAGTGGAAGAAGTGATTGTATATTTGTATTGGAGAAACTGGTAAGAAAACAAATCACCAAGTGTGCCAATGCCTTGTGAAGCCCAGATTGGATAAGAGATGGGTTGCCCACCAATGTACAGAGAGCTATTGTCAAACAGTGGTATAAAGGAGTGCCAACGTGAAATGGAGCCAAGGTGTTTTTCTAGCCTTTGCTAAACACACAGAGCATAACTTATAGAGGACTATATTCATCTACTCTCTTTTTTGTTTTTAACTTGGTAAATGGTAATTGCTGCAAAGAGTGAGGGGAGACAAGTTGTTTTTTTTCTATAAGTAGCCATAGCAGAGGGGAAAGAGGAGGGTTTAACCACAGGTAGATTAGAAAGAGGACATATGCCCAACACTGCAGATCAAAATTGTAAAGAATCTGGCTTGAATCGGTATGAAGCATTTGTTGGCAAGTCTTTTCACACTTCATTAAAAAAAGTAATGGCTAACCTGACCTGATACCAAAAGTATTTTTAAATATCCTGTTTCAAAAGGCTGACTTCAATAATAAAGCGATTTTATATCAGCTTGCATTTTTTTATAATTCAGTTTTACCAAAAAAAAATAAATTGAAAGTGAAACCGACACCTGAATAGAACTGAATAAAAAAGTATTCAGCATTCAGTGTTGATTTCAGTGTTTTCTAAAATTCGGCTTCTGTTTTGGTCACAAATTTTATTATGGCACATCCCTAATAGGCAGATATCTTGAAATGCAGTTGGCATTTTCACCTGTTTTAGATATGCCTAGAAAAAACAGTCGGGTTTGTTTTATTATACCCCATTTTTCTTTTCTTAATTTAAGATCTCCCTGGTAAATGTTAAAAACAAATGAGCTTTTTTTAATAAGAATTGACTCTTCTCTGTGAGTGTAGAAGCATCAAAAGGTATTCTTTTCTATCATTGGCCTTAAGAAATTATGTGGTGAGAATTTCAATATAATAAGAAATCATTTATCACAACAACACAGGGCAGAAGCAATTCATCACTGACTACTCATTCTGGACATCCAGACTGGGCCCAGTAACACTGAATTGGTTTGAGCAGAGAATTAGTATTTGGAGGATAAATTAATTCTGCATATCCCTTTAATTTGCTTGATTTAAAAGGGGAATATTTATTTCACACTGGCAGAACACGTGTATTATCACTTCTCATACCAAGCAGGACAAAAACATCAACCTCCAGTCTTCTGTTTGGGCACCGTTAATTTATTACAAGGACTCACTTGAATGCACAGTCACTGAAAATTGCCTCTTTTAATTTGGCATATCATACAGCAATTAAGGTTCAATAAAAATCTACAGAGACAGTGTACTTCAAAGGCTGAAAAACAATGGCTTATGATGTGTGCTACACATTATAATAGGTAATAAAAAGTGCCCATACATATTTAAACATTTGAATTGTTTCCTTAAAATAGAAGAGACTAAATCAATTACTAGGCAATTATAGGTGGTGCAAAAGTTCTGGTTAATGATGTATTTTTGAAGATTACTTTGCCATTTTTGTAAATATTAGTTAAATTGTTGTAATCTGCAATGGACAAATAAAACTGAAGCTTTTGTTTAGTAAAGTGTGGCTCTGAAATAGTTGAATCCCTTTCTTCTAAATCCGCAAATTTGATCTCAGGAAGTTTTACCCAGATTTCACATATAAAAGTTTGTATCATCTCATCACAGAAAAGTATTTAATCAATGTTATAGGAATATTAGAAGCGCTTATAATTATAGAGCCTTTTGGGTTTATCACATCAAAACTGTGTCCTTCTCATTCCTTTAAATCATATAGACTTCAAGAGAGGAAAAAATGGTAGTTAAACAAATCAGTCACCTGTTGCATGCTTCCTGACTGTTTTGAATGCACTGAGTGAAATTATTTTAAAGATTTTAATGTTCTGACATCAATAAATTGACTGACACCTTAAGTAGTTGCATCTAATTCTGCAAGGACATTGTAATCCTAGTCAATCCCGAGCTGTTTTGGAGACAATGGCGGAAAAAAACTAGGCTTAATGAGAGTTAGCCTTGTTTTGATCAACATGATGTCAAAAAGGTTCTCCTGCAAACTAAAGCCAAAAAGTGCCCAATACCAGACATAATATATGGGCTTATTTTGGTAAAGAAAACTCTACCTGCAATTTAAATATACAGCATATTCTTAGAATTTACAACAGATGCCCACACTCCAGGAAGACTCCACTGTTATTTTCATTGTCATAACTGCATATCTGTAATCTCTGAATGATCTCAGACCGGTTTCCTTAAATTGTCACATAATGAATTCTTCTGAGAAGCTGATTAAGAGGGTGCTATTGAATAAATCTCAGGCCTATTTGGACCCTTGACAGCTTTTATAGATAATTGGGAGGCACCACAGGTACGCTTCTGTAGCTGCTGAATATACACTTTGTAAGAAGGAAAATCTACGCCATGTAAGTGTTTATCGAGTTTTCAGTAACACTTAAGTCTAGGTACTGTAAACTGCATCTGTTACTCATTAACTCTTATGTAACAAGACCTTAACAAAGGCTTCTTTTGGTCTTCATAACGTTTAGAAAACCTTAGTAGATTATCCATCTCTGTACAGTGTAGAAAAAATAAGCCCCTTTTATATGCTGGTAAAATTACTTGTTAATATGGAGGATTATAAGGATTCATAGTTAAGCATGCAAGAGAAATGTGTCTCTTAAACCCCCTCTGACTGTTCCAAAGTGATGTTTTGTTGGTAGGGTCACATTTCAGAGATGAAGAATCACTTTACTTATGTTTTGTAAGTGTTACGAACATCAGAAGAAGCCCTTGTTAAGGTCTTGTTACTTAAGAGTAAATGAGTAACAGATGCATGTTTGCAGTACTAAAACTAAACTAAAGTGTTGCATTCTTGTCTTACTATCATAACCTGCACCAAAAAGTGTTCAAAAAAGAAACAAAATGATATTGCTTTAATGCACCTGTAATTTCTGTTTAGAAAATTTATCAACGAGTGCCCTAGTGGACTCATAACTCTGCATGAATTCCGAACGCATTTCTGCAATGGAACAGTAGGCCATGATTCTTCAGAATATGCTGAACAGATCTTTCGAACTTTGGACAGCAATGGGGTAGGTGATCAGGAGAAAATTCTTTTTAATTAATAGGAGAAGACCCTCCTTCTTCTCCCCAATCCTAGACTGGGATAAGTGGGTCTAGAAAATGAATCATATTTAGTCAAGACCTACAGATGATAGCTTCTATTCTGTAACTAATTTTAGTTTTTTTTTTTTTATATATATATAAACTGTGAGATCCTATATCTATGAACACATTACATAGTGCGGTATTCACATCTATAGGGTGGTCCAGATCTAATTATGCAATTTTCATTATGCTATAACTTATTAAGTTTATTACACAGAAAATCACCTGAAAAATACAGGGCCATCAAGAAGTGTGCGAATTGACGACACGAAGAATTATCTTTGTACCGAACTGTAATAGTTCCCGCATAAATCAAAGTCATCCAGACGATCTGGATCTGCATAATTAGATCAGGACCACCCTGTATTCAGGTGCTTTATGCTCTATTTAATTTAATGATCTGATATGAACTGTATCTTACTTTTTCAATTCATTTATGGATAGAACGGTAACTGGGTCTGGCATTAATGAGTAAGTGGGAGTGAGTGTGGGGGGGGGGGGGGGTGTCTCAATGGGCACTCTAGTTCACAGACATCTGTCCAGAGTTTTTTGGCACCCATAACCCCAATCTAATTTAGATGGGTTCATAAATTGACACATGGATATGATCAGTAAATGGTAGATGGATGAACTTTTTTTTTGGGGCCACTTATAAACAACAATTGTTCAGTTGGTAATTAGATTCATATTTTTATTTTCTGATTTATTCTATGCACACATTCACAGTATATCATTAGTTTATAGTCCAGCTGTCAACAATATTTATTACTCTCTTAATTCCAAATATTTTAGTTATTTAGCTTTTACATCAAATAAACCTAAGAAATTGGATTTAGTATAACTAATCACAGGTTTTCAAAATCTTGTTCACTCTGCCATTTTCTATTACAGCAGCAGATCTACTCACATTATGTATCTTATTTAACATAATAACTTTCATGGTGATCATTGTTACCATATATTTTGCAAGGTATTACAAAATTCAATAAGATGGATTAAATGCATCAAAATAAATCTCATACTGTGTTTTATCATAAAATGCAGGCAAAAGATTGAAATGTAGGTATATTCTAAACTAATAATTATACAGAGGCCCCTGCTATTTAACTAACATTTTTATTTTTGGATTCTAGGATGGCATTGTTGACTTCAGAGAGTATGTTACTGCCATAAGCATGCTAATACAGGGTTCCCCTGAAGAAAAACTGAGGTGGTCTTTTAAACTGTATGATAAGGACAAGGATGGAGCAATTACTCGCTCAGAAATGTTTGAAATCATGCAAGTATGATTTTTTTTTATTAGTTTATGCATTCACTCAAGTTAAATTTTAGTCTATTGTTATGTGTACACAAAGTACAATGAAATTCTTACTTCTGTGTCACAGAGTTCTAATTCAAACAGGAGAGAGGACTAAACACTAAGAAAAAAGAACGGCAACACCGCGTCAGCTGCGGAGCTCAGCTCGGAGCGAAATGAAGTAAATGAAATGAGGTGAATGGGAGGGGAGATGATCACATGACTCCCCCACCCGCCTTAACTCTCCATCCCTCCACAAACACACAAACACATTCTCTCGGATCCCAACTCTCCGCTGCGGAGCTCAGCGGAGCTCAGCTCGGAGCGAAATGAAGTGAATGAAATGACGTGAATGGGAGGGGAGATGATCACGTGACTCCCCCACCCGCCTTAACTCTCCATCTCTCCACAAAGACACAAACACAGTCTCTCGGATCCCAACTCTCCTTGATATGTATAGATATATATATATGGACGCAAAGGTCTGTGATATGGTTTGCATATTCGTAGCTAGTAATATGGAGAAAATTAATCACGTATCTTAAAACAGTTTTTTATTCCTAAGGTTTCAACACCTACCAGGTGTCATCATCAGAGGAAAATGATTAGACATACAGGAATCAAAGGCAATATATGGCAAATGAGGTGTATACATACATACATACATACATACATACATACATACATACTGTACATACATACTTACATGCATATACTGCTCAAAAAAATGAAAAGAATATTCAAGCATCGAGTCAGTGAAACTTCTGGGATGTTGATCTGGTCAGTTAAGTAGAAGAGGGGGCTGTTAATCAGTTTCAGCTGCTTTGGTGTTAATAAAATTAACAACAGGTGCACTAGAGGGGCAACAATGAGACGACCCCCAAAACAGGAATGGTTTAACAGGTGGAGGCCACTGACATTTTTCCCTCTTCATCTTTTGTCACTGTTTTTTTCACTAATTTTGCATTTGGCTACGGTCAGTGTCACTATTGGTAGAATGAAGCGATACCTGGACCCTATAGAGGTTGCACAGGTAGTCCAACTTCTCCAGGATGGCACATCAATATGTACCTTTGCCAGAAGGTTTGCTGTGTCTCCCAGCACAGTCTCAAGGACGTGGAGGAGATTCCAGGTCACAGGCAGTTACTTTAGGAGAGTTGGACAGGGCCATGGAAGGTCCTTAACCCATCAGCAGGACTGGTATCTGCTCCTTTGTGAGAGGAGGAACAGGATGAGCAATGCCAGAGCCCTAAAAAATGACCTCCAGCAGGCCACAGGTGTGAATGTCTCTGACCAAACAATTTGAAACAGACTTCATGAGGATGGCACCTTGACTGCCATTAGGTATCAGGATGAAATCTTTGGACCCAATGTCAGACCCTATGCTGGTCCAGTGGGTCCTGGGTTCCTCCTGGTGCACGACAATGCCCGGCCTCAAGTGGCGAGAGTATGCCAGCAGTTCCTGGATGATGGAGGAATTGATACCACTGACTGGCCCCCATGCTTGCCTGACCTAAATCCAAGAGAACACCTCTGGGACATTATGTTTCGGTCCATCTGATGCCACCAAGTTGCACCTCCGACTGTCCAGAAGTGCAGTGATGCCCTGGTCCAGATCTGGGAGGAGATTCCCCAGGACACCATCCATCATGTGGGGGCCATACAAACTACTGAGTACGATTTTGAGTTGCTGCAATGAAATTTAGGCAAAATGTACTAGCCTGCCACATCATTTTTTCACTTTGATTTTTGGGGTGTCTTTGAGTTCAGCCCTCTGTAGGTTGATAACTTTCATTTTCATGGCATCCTTTCGTTCCTAACACATTACCCAGTCCATATCAGTGTAGATATCCTGCTTGATTTTTTTCCCATTGAGATCTGATGCGTATTCAAAGTGTTCCTCTCTTAGCAAAATTAGCCACAGGGAAAGAACCAGACATGGGAAGGGTGCAAGTGCACACTTAAGATCACCCACAATAAGATGACAATCAACATAACCTGTATATCTTTAGGACATGGGAGGAAACAGGGAGAATCTGGAGAAAAGCAACACACACGGAGCGAACACTTAAAACGGACACAAATAACAGCCAGGCCATGGCTTGAATCCGTCACACTGGAGTGGGAGACTCCTCATATCACTTTCAAGCACACAAATTAACTTTTATGTTAAAATAGCTGCTTGATAAATGCAAATCTGTATTTTTTAATAAGGATGCTAAAAGACTTATCTAATCCTTCAATTTCAACAAAAAGGTCCAAAAAGTCACTGTAGCCTGAAATGCCAACTGGTGCCTAAAGAAAACATTCTGTTAGAATTACAATTACAACTTCTGTACTGTATTGTTAAAAATTCTATTGGTGTAATGAAGACTACCTTTTTGTTTGTAAGCAGCGCCACTAAACCCTAGGATATAACACAGTTTGTCCTTGAGCTAACACCATATCTTCAGCTTTAACAGTGTAGCTCTGTCACTGTTATATTGTCTGCCAAGAAGATTGCAGGAAGATTATAAAACTGCACTTTGCTAAACTCAATGGACTTTAGACTTTAATTAAGAAAAGATCACTGTTTTTTTCTTATTTGGTTATTTTAGTTTAGGGGCTAAAAGGCACTAAGGGTGCAGGTTCCAGCACCATTACTCACTGACTGAATAGCACAGAGCAACTTGAATAAAGCTAGGAAATTATATTTCATAAAGTGTCTATATGTTTTTCTATATATTTAAAGTGCATTGAGATGGTGTACACAATCAATGGTGGTACCTAGAACATTGTTTGAGTGTACCTGATGTGTTTTCTTATAAATATTGTCTGATATTGTACTTGATGTACAGTGTTGTATTCATTATCTGTTGTTTGAATTAGTGTTTCTTAGTGTTTAGCAGATGCGGTGTTCTGGTGTTCCCGACGGTGTTGTGGTTTACTGTTACTTTCTACTTCGTTTTTGTACTTTAGTATTTAGTAGACTTTTACTTTATCTCATTTACTGTTGTTTTTTACTGTTGTTCCCGGCGGTGTTGCCCTTTTTTACTTTATCTCATTTAGTGTTTGGTAGATTTTTACCTTATCTCATTTACTGTTGTTCCCGGCGGTGTTGCCGTTTTCCCCGTTTCTATTTGTTATGTAGCATGTTCACAGATTAGTCATAGACAAAATTTATATATTTTGGCTCCAGAAGGACAAACCAAAAATGTTGTATATAAAGAAGCTCTATAAGTCGCATGTAGATACATAATTATTCCAACTACAGTGACTGCAGCGAAGCGCACGAGGTCTGCTAGTATAAATATGAAAATTAAGTTTTTATATATAGATTCTTATACAGGACAAATAATAAAAAGAATGAATAATTAATTTTAATTATCACTCCCTTGGTAGTGTGCTGCAGGCAGTTATAGCCAGAAGAACTTTACATATGCAAATACCTGTATGTTTTATCCCAACAGTTAGTTTGGCTGGTGACTATAAACTGATCCAGTATAAATGTCCTGTGATCAGTTAGCATGCCATCCAAAGATGGTTCTTGCCTTGAACTTGGTGTTTTTTGTGATTAAAATGTTTTCTAATATCCCTTACATTGGATTAAGACACATTAGCAAGCAAACTGGTGTCTTCATAAGCATAGACTAGAAAGTCTATTCCTACCCTCCACTGAGAAGCATCTTTGTTACAAAGTTGTAAAATTTTGACCTTCAACTTAATGAATTGGGTTCAAAGGTTCAGAGGCTGCATCCCTCATTTGTTACAAAATAATAAATGCTCATAATTTATCATGAATTTCCTAGAAATGTAGCACTTTCCAGTTGTCCATGTTAGACATTTTTTTAACTTTGTTGGAGACTGCTGAAAGGCTGATCTTTATTTCAGTTTAACAATCCCTGGAAATATAAGCTGTAGCACTGTTCCCCAGATGGATCAATGAAATTAACATCAATAGTGCTGGGCAGTGTGAGGAGATTTATTTCCAGCAGATGTGTTTTATAAGATAAGGTTTTCCAAGCAAGTGGTCTTGCTCATTTCATTCAGTGCCTGGTTTATTTCATTTCTGTAGAGTTTAGGATGATATATTTTGCATGTGTGTTCTTGGAGAGCCTTTAAATTGAACTAACCTTGCCTTAAAAAGTAGTTTGTCATAACCCACAAGAAAAAGAACTTTACTGAAACTGAAATGCTTGTTTTATAGTACAAACAGGCCAAAATATATGATCCTTTCAAACCAGGAAAGCTTTATTTAAATCTTCTCAGATTCATAAGAATTTCAGAAGTTAGTTAATAAGTGGAATGCACTTATTAATCAATTAATCTTCACATTTAATCTTACCTGAATTGTTTTATACTAAGTGACAAAGCATTTGCAGAAGCAGTCTAATATACCTGAAATTCATCTCTTTTCAAAATGCAGAATTTGCTGCCTTGTGCCCAATTCTTCAGTGATAGTCTGTGCCTCCCTATCCTGTATGATTATGCTGCTTTGAGAATAGGATATTATGTAATATTTAATACAAATTGCTAAACCTTTAAGCTGCATTCACAGTAGACAGAAAGTAGACATTTAATAAGGCTGGGTTTTAAACAAATTAAAGGAAGGAATTTTTGTCAGAAAAGCATTGTCTTTTTCAAATTTTTTGAATGTTTGCCTATTTTTATTACACTATTTTCTTAGTAATAAATAAATAGCTACAGTAACACCAGACTGGGCAATGTATTTCATTAATTTCCTAAGCAAGGTCATCCAGCATCTGGTGTACAATGTCTATGGGTCTTCAGTGTAGGGTACACTCAGGTATGCAACCATTTTGAACTAAATTAGAGTGCCCCATTAACCTAACATTCAGGTCTTCAGGAGGAAAACTGAAAAAAACACACAGGCTGAGATTTGAATCCAAGACTGTGAAGATGTCAGGCAGTCACATTACTTGCTACAACATTGCACTACCCAAAATAGCTTTCCCTTAGATTGAAGTTTACTAATAACTTCGTTATTTGGAGCATTAAGAACATTTTGCTACACCACTATTTTACTTTATGTATGCAGACATCTCTAATGTTAATATTCCCTTACCTAACTAAAGATATCTGTCCCATTTTTGCTACTGACTAGCAAGAAGTAAAAGTTCACTTTACCATTCGCGTCACAAAAAATTAGACAATGGGATGCTGGTGCCTGGTCTGTGTCAAGTGTCATCAAAACAATTGTGAAACCTTCTTAGGCCAGGTTTATACTTCACGTGACACAACGCATGCTCCAGCGGATGCTCCTGCTACGCAGACGTTTTACTGTTTATACTTGTGCACGTACTTTATGTAAATCTGGAAGAATCCACCAGGTGGCAGTGCGAGATATTATCACAATGAGAACAGGTTCGGCTTTGCTGTGTTGTGAATGGCCTGGAACACCCATTAAATTCCGAGGACACCTTACAGCAATATCTCTGAAATGGATGTTTAATGATTAAATCCAAGGATGCGTCCATTCCAGTAAGCATTGGGCATGAGACCTAAACAGTCCTTAGACGGGGCATCAGTTCATTGTGAGGTGAATACAAGCACCCACATACACTAGCGGTAACCGGAGCACAGTGTGGAAACCCAGCAGGTAAACATGAAAACTCCAGGCAGTGAATACCAGCGACGTGACTCCCTGTGAGACAGCAGTGCTGCCACTCTGCCACCGTGTCAACCCCATGTGTGTAATTATTAACAGTATTCATTATTTAAATGAAATTAATGACTTACCTGTAAAATGTAACATACATACTTTAATGAATTTCATCATAAAAGTAATATCAAGTATAAATCTAAGGATTCTAAATGTGCAGAGAGTTAGAATATCATACATTTAATGTGTTCTGTGGGGTGATCTATTGCTGCTTGCCGCTGCTGTCAGGTCAGGAGGAATCCCCAGAAAAAAAGACGGTACAAAAGATGGTATGTGAAACTTTTAAAATATATCGTGTCATTACGATCGGGAATATGTGACGCTTCAATTTAAAAACACCACGAATGCATCTATATGTCGGCATTTTGCTTCACCACATCGAACCATTCATCAAACATCGAAGCGAGTACATTGATCCCGTATGATCCGCATAGAGGCTTTCTGTGACATGTAGATAGTAAACAGAGACTCTGACGTCACATTCCAACTTTTATCACACTGAGCCCCCGACTTTTTGCTGGTACTGCAACTCACGCACGCATCACATTAATTTCTGAGGACGTGCTCAGTGGAAAAGGCAAATGAATGCTGAGAACGCGTGGCAGCCATGATGCGTGCATGTGTTCTGAGCATGAAGTAGAACCAAATGAAACGAACCCTTACAGTGTCATCATCTGACAAAATACAGCAAGAGAGATTTAAACATTGAGTAAAGTGAGAGGCTGACAATCACCAACTGCTCAGGAAAATCCGTTGGCTATGAACTCCCTAAATTGAAATGGCAACACCTCAAATTTAGAATTGTACGACTCTGAGGTGAAAAGGACAAACCAGAATAACATGGACAAAAAACGCAGATTACACACACCCTGCCTGACTCAAACAGAAGACTCTGGAGGTGTCTGGTAGCAGTGCTAACTGCCACGGGGCCAGGCATTTGCTAGATAACACAGCAAACAATTAAAAAAGTATTTTCCACATACTTATTCTTTCTACACAACAATTGTGCACTTTTTTGTTAAGTTCTGAGTCTTTTATGTAAATTTTATATCATATTTTGCAGAATTATTGGTGGAGTTGTGATTTATCTTGGGGTTCTATTCATTGGAGAATTCACCTTTAGAGTATTTTTCTATATGTTGAAATCATTTCAGATCTTATTATGATGCCATTTTTGTATTACAATGATGCCACCATTTTGTGGAGCTATTTGTTTATAGTTGCCATATGCACTGCTAGCTATGTGTGAGTGGAGCATGATGATACCGACATTGTGATATAAAAGTCAGCATTTTGTATGCCTTGATATGGGTTTAATGAAACACTTTGTGTGTGTTTTGTGTGCATTTAGCTCCAGGATAACAGACTTTTTGCTTTTATCCAGTTGTGTGTATTGGCTATGAAAACATGATTCTTTGACTTACAGTTTCAAAATTTGGCTATGCTGTCATTTTCTATTCCCTTAAAACAATAAAACTACTTTGCTCTTTTTGTCTTCTGCAAAATGTAAGGAGCACATATACCTGTAAAGTTTCAAATTTAGCATCTTCAGATTGTCCTCCTTAGTGGTGGGAGAAGATCAAGATAGCACTCAGCCACACTCTGATCAGCATCTTCTTCTCTAGTCACTCCTAATATTGATATCTGCTTCATGCAGCTTCTTGAAGGGAACACATGGCACTAGACTTTTTATACCTCTTTGCTGTCTAGCCTTGACTAGGGAAAAGGTGGTCCTCATTTTAATACTGAAAATAAAGGACTATGGCCTTCAAACCCCATCGTTGAAGTGGAAAGTTCAAGTTTCACATGTGCACGCATGCCCAAGAACCAAAAAAATTGTGAGGCAACTAGAGCTAGACGAGGGCTTACAGCACTCATCATGGAATTTGTTTTACATATTTCAAAAGGCAATATTATTTTAAGTGTGAAATTAAATTGAGCATATGATGGGAAATTGAAAACAACCTGCTTGGGAAGACAAGGTTTATGGTTGTTAAGAACCTTTTAATGGCAAGTTAAATGACTGGTGGAAGCTTATACTTATTTTGCACAACATCTGCTCATATTAAGGCACTTAATGTATACACACACTACACCACTTCGCTGTGATCATCTTCCTTTATTATCGTCACATATCAGGATAGATTAATGTTGTCACAATATTTCCCGTATCCTGGTTCTCCCATAAGTGTGAATTACAAAAAAATAGAGGTCTACACAGTTTTCTCATCTTTGGAAAATCAGTGTTGACAATTCAATCAATACAAAAACACAGTGCAAAAATGAAATCTATAAGGAACAGTGGGATGAAAAAGGTGACCACTAATGCTGCCTGGTAGCAGTATCATGGACTGGCGAATGAGCTACTTCTTTGGGAATGGAGAGGTAACAGGAATACCGCGTTGTACAATTATATTCTAAATTCTATATCAGGTCGTCTCTAAATTGAATCACGCAGTTGACAAAGGTCTGTAGAAGACAAGCAAGTGTACAGCAAAGTTGTTAAACAAGAACACATTCATTATTTTGATTGGCCAGAGCTGAACCCTATAGAAATGTTCATCATCTTAACACTTAACCCAATTTAGGATCATGTGGCAGTATCTGGCTTAAGGCAGCAGCTAGTCTGGGACAGGACACCAGTTATAGAAATTTAGTCAACTGAAATGGCCATTTGCTAGAAAACCCTCAGAAACTGCCAGGATGAACTAATTTGCAATGAAGTAATTAAACAAGATTTCTTATAGACATGTGAGAGGCAAAAGTTAATGTTCAAAGTAATCTATATAAAGTTGTGTGGTACATGAGCTTTAGAATTCTTGCTCATAAAAGCATTCATAAAAGAAAACATGAGCAGAAATAATAACAGGCAGGCTGTGTGATTTGGTGGGTAACAGTGTTAACTGAATTCCCATGTATGCCTCAATGTCCCTCTGAGTAAATTATTTAACTGTAAGTGAAGCACTTACTAAAATACCACCTCCAGCCACATCTACTTCTGCCTTGCTCTCGGCCAAATCTCCTGCACTTCCATTATGGTGCACTTCTTCACAGAATCATCTCCAGCCTTTAACACTACATGCTCAAACTACCTCAGTCTGTTTCTCCTCGGCACAACATCTATCACTCTCTTAACTTAGCATTGGTTTTCCTCACTCCTTCACACTCAACACATCCACTGGATCCTTCACTTTTTGAATCTTCCCAGCTTTACATTGTTTTTTGCCTTTATTGCCCAGGTCTCACCCCTGTAAGCATACAATAAAGCTCTAATCAAATACAAAATGAAGATGTTATTATAGCAATTCTAGGTTTAAAAAATGCACCTCTTCAGCGTAGATACAGTTTCTGAATTGATTGGTTTGTGTTATTGTCTGCTAACTGAAGGAGTTTGAAAAAAAGATGACGGGGAAGATCGATGTCCTTCATAATGCTAAGAGCTTCAGTATGACAATGGTGAATGGAATGCCCTTGACAGGATTAAAGTCATTTTCCTGTAGTTATTTCTGTCAAATGCGATACAATACCCTGTCTACAAAGACAGTTATTTTTTTACAAAATAACATTGCATACTGGAAGACTTTGCATATATAATACACTAGCAGAATACCCGCGCTTCGCAGCGGAGAAGTAGTGTGTTAAAGAAGCAATGAAAAAGAAAAGGAAA
>JANRMT010062792.1:14769122-14785399 GCA_026402145.1 Polypterus bichir lapradei
TGAGTGAGTGAGTGAGTGAGTGAGTGAGTGAGTGAGTGAGTGAGGGCTTTGCCTTTTATTAGTATAGATTTTGGGGTATTGATTTACAGTTTTTTATGATTGTTTAAGCACAATTTTGAAAACAGGGCTCATTTTTCAAACTTCTACACACGATTCACACATCCAAGAGTAGCAGAACACCTGAGATAGCTTACAAAATGAAACACTTCATTCAAAACCATACACTAATTCATAAAACTCAATTTTTATGGCACACACACAAAAATGGCACACATACAGTTCATAAAAACCCATTTTGTTTGAACCAGTTACACACCGCAATGATCAATCTAAAACACTTTTAACATTTTTACTTTTCTAATAGTTTGGGCTTGATTTTTTTAGAAATATTATTAGGGCTAAATATATGAATATATTGACGACAACACACAAGGCCATAGTGCATACAGATGAATATTTGTTTCTCTCCACAATCAGCCGTCAGTCAAGAAATCCATACAGGTGCACTTTGCACTGAAAATGAGAACAGAATATATACTACACAATAAAAAGTACAGACTATGTAAACACAACAAAAAATTGTGGTAACAAAACAAAAGAAAAAAAGAAACCTAAGCATCACCTCTGTACCTTGCTGGATCTGACCACAGGACCTCATCTACATCACAGGCTGTTTTCTCTCTTGCAAGACAATGAGGAAAAATCTTCATGGATGGTGAATCCATCCTTGTTCAGACCCAGCGTCAGTTTGGTCAAAAGCTTCTTCTTTGGTATTCTGGTAAAGGGCTGGAGATCATAAACCATCCACCACCATGCTGAAAAATACTCCTCAATGGGATTCAGGAAGGGAGAGTATGGTGGAAGGTGGATGCTGATGAAAACAGTTCTGGATCACAGGACATTGGTGCAAGATTAATTGTTCCAGATGACAATGTATCGAATCTGCCTCCATTTGGCCTTCTGCTGTAACAATGCTGTGTATTCTACCCAAAAATGCGAGCATGTGAGCTGTATTTCAAGGACCCAGGTTGGCATGGTGGTGGATGACAGAACGCATCAAGATGTTACCACCATGCTGATTCAGGACGTTCACAATAGCTCTTTGGCCAATAATGCTTCTCCTACTCCTTCTTACTTTTGTGAGGTTGAACCCTGCTTCATCTACAAATATAAATTCATGTGGTATTGCATCGGCATCCATTTGCGTTATTCTCTAAATAAAGACAGAATTGTGTAGTTCAGTACATCCCTACTGTAAACATAAGTATTACTGCAAAAAGTTCTGTGTGTGTAGTGCATAGTACTGAAGTGTCCAATACTTACCTCCATATATTCATGCTACAGGTCTTTTACACTGTCAGAATTCCTCTCAAATGGCAATCTGTATAACTACTTCATCTTTAATTGATGTTTTTTAAGGATTCTCCCTAGGGTTGATAGTAATACCTGATGAATCTTGTATATGTCCTACTTTCTGTTACTTTCTACCTATTATTGTGTTTTTTGTAAAGTAATTGGTATCTGCGATTTGCTTGATGCTCAGCAGATTTCACCGTTCTTATTTTCTTTCCACCATATCACTTGGTTTAGTGAGCACTTTGCCATAATAAACACATGAGCACAGGTCACTTTGCTGGCATTACCACTAGCTAAAATGTTTTGAATTTCCAGAATATATCAGGTCATAAGCTTTCAATTAAGACCAAGATCAAGGTTCTCACACCAGTAGTTTGTAAGAAATCGTGTGATAGATTGAAATACTATACCTTAGCATTTTATATATACAGAGTCATCTGATCCTAGACTTCTTATGTAAAATAAGTCTGTCCAATTCAGTTCAATTAAACCTATTGTCATTATATCTTTCAGGATATTTGTTGCTAGTTCTGCTAGTGCAAAAAATATGTCATGTGAATACAGGATGTGGCACAACACAAATTACTAAAGAAGGATGAGGCAATAAAACCATAAAGACCACAAATCGCAAGTCAGATCCATGGTAATGCCCCACAGTCCTGGGTTCAAATAAAGATCTTTATTTGTCAGCAACATGTTTCCAATTGGCAACTAGCCAAACACAAGAATATAACAATCAAGCAATTTCTCTTTCCTCAGAGAAAGTGTCACCCGCTGCCTCCCGACTCTGACCCCTCAAGAAGGTGAGAGTGGGCTTCTTTGAAACCGGAACCAAGAATGCTTCCGGTGGTGCAGCAGTGGTCATCCGGAGTCTTCCCCGACAGCACCTTGTTCCGGCACTCAAGGACCCTGACAGGGCTGCTGTACTACACTTTAAGTCCCATGCAACCCTGTTGGATCCTGGAGGGACACTGAGACTTATCTTGTCGGGGAATGAACTGGCTCTGGCCTGCATGTTTGCCCAGTTCATCCATTATCTTTTTACCCTGATGGGATAAGGATCATCATCCTTGCTGGGTTACAGCTCCCTCCACGCTGTCCTTCCATTAAGGCCTCACAGCCGGGTAAAGGCTCACTCTCTGTCCCAGTTGAGTTGCCAGTCTTTTTGCTTGGGCACCTACACTTTTGACCTAGGTGAACATATGTAATGTAGTAATATATGCAATTAGTAGAATAAGGTGACCTAATTTAACACTTTACTCAAGTGACACGACTAAACAGAGAAATCAATGTCTTTATAATACACTATATACAGTAGATTTCATATTTATTATGTAAAAATGTACAGCAATCTTTCTTTGAAGGCGATATTTCAGCTGCAGGTCACAGGGAACTAGAACCTTGACCTGCAGCATTGGTCCCAGAGGAGGACTCTACCATGACCGGTACTGTCACACACATAAAAACACCCACATCAGACAGTTTATATGCATGTCTTGTGTATCTGGAGAATAATGTACAAAGTCCAAGGGAAAGGAATCCTTTTCACTGTGAGTCACGCCTCCATGTAGTTCTCATACAACTATATTATCTAATATTGTTCATACGATATAACTGTTTACTTCTTAATAATGAGAAATAATCCATTTATCAGCATTAATTGGAGGGAAAACTTCATCAAGTAAATTGCTGCTAAGCACGTTTCCCAGAACTTTTTTAAAGCCATTCCATCACTGACAATGAGAAAAAATGTATGAATGGATTTCAGCAAATGTTCAACCTTACAAAATAAAATGTATTTTTATTAAGTTATATAGTGCAGTAAAAATTGGTGCACCTTAATATCCAACATGTTTTAATTAATTGAAACTTCAGTACAGGACAGAGTGTCCCATTTTTTAACAGGTTTTCGTCCCTTTGTTGAATCTCCATAGCTTCAGCAATCCATTTAGTGTTTTCATCAAAGTTTTTTCCATTGAGTTGTGAATTGTTTCATCTATTAAACTTGGCGTGTGAAAAAGCAGTTTATTGTCCAGTTCAGTCACTTTCGGAACGTGAGATGTTGCGAATCGACCTATACTTTTCCATTAAGTTATCTTTATAAAGTTGCATTTTTCTAGAAATTGACAACTATTATAAAGCCATAGGTAATTCGTTTCATCGTAAAAGCATTTTTAAAGGTATAAAAAATTTTTTTTCAAAGCCATTCTTTTTCAGCATTATTATTCTTCCTCCTCACATCTTAGAAAAAAGTTTGCAGCAATTGCACAGATTGCCTAGTTGTAACAGCAGAAGCTTTGCGGAAAAAAACTGAATGTGCCACAGAAGTAGAAATGGAGACTTGTGCTGCTATGCAATCAATGACTGACTTTTAATATTTAACAGACATTCCATCTTGGTTTTGATGTCATACTGCACATTAAGAGAATTATTCTTACTATTGTTTATATTTTTTTAGCAGATGCCCTTACCAAAGGAAAGTCTGTCAGTCAGTCATTTTCCGACCCGCTATATCGTAACTATATCCTGGAGCCAATCCCAGCCAACACAGGGTGCAAGGCAGGAAGAAGTCCCAGGCAGGGCGCCAGCCCACTGCAGGGCACAAACACACACACACACACACTAGGGACAATTTAGGATTGCCAATGCACCTAACCTGCATGTCTTTGGACTGTGGGAGGAAACCCATGCAGACACCGGGAGAACATGCAAAATTCATGCAGGGAGGACCCGGGAAGCGAACCCAGGTCTCCTTACTGTGAGGCAGCAGTGTTACCACTGCGCCACCATGCTGCGCCCAAAGGAAAGTTGCCAAGCATTATGTAAACAATACATTTGAGATGGTGGCAGGTTAAGGGCCTTGCTCAAGGGCTCAATGGAGCGAAATCACTTCTGGCATTTATGGGATTTGAACCGGCAACCTTCTGAATATAATCTACTGTATGTTCTGATTTTGCAATGGAGTAAGCAGATTCCATGCAAACATTGTTTGGAGACGATAACTTAAACTTTTCTTAATTTTTTCTCTCCTGAGGCCTCATTTATAAACGGTGCGCTCGGTTTTGCAGACTGGCGGCAACCAGCGTCAAAGCAGTGCTACTGTTCCTGTGTGGTTACCCTTTTTTTTTTAGATCCACATCCCTGACGCGGCTTTATAAATACAGGGTGGTCCAGATCTAATTATGCAGATCCAGATCATCTGGATGACTTTGATTTATTTGGGGACGATTCCATTTTGGCGCAAAGACGATTCTTCATGTCGTCAGCTCGCATACTTTTCGAAGGTCCGGGATTTTTTGGGTGATTTTCTATGTAATAAACTTAATAAGATATAGTGCAATGAAAATTGCATAATTAGATCTGGACCACCCTATACACTGAAATTAACAGCATATTGTTTATTAGTTTAATGCATCTGATTGTAATTAACCTGTAACAATATAATGGTCCACAGAATGGTCAAACTATTCTAAATACCATAACTGCTTTAGCGTCGTTACTCTCACTGCACCTTCTTCTTCTTCTTCTTTCAGCTGCTCCCTTTCTGCTGCTCCCGAGTTGCCACAGCGGATCATCTTTTTCCATATTACTCTCACTGCACCACTCAGAGTATTTATATCATTGTATCTGAGTGGGGAATCACAGCTGTACAGCAGCTGATCAGAAAGAGAATTATCAGTATACAGCATCAAGCACACGCTGCCTCAGCCATGCTGTCTATTGAACTACTCTCATACGACAAACGATTCAGAGCCTTTCCTGTACGGACCTTGCGGTTCAGAAACAGTTTCATCACAAGAACTATAAACGCACTCAATCAGCCCATCAATTGCTCCTTGTAGAACGCTTTGTACTTATTAGTACAATTACCTCACTGTAAACTTGCGATACATTTATAATATTGCACAACCTGAGCCACTTTATAAAGGGCATATTTAGATATGATGTCAATATCATTTTAAGATGAAATGCAGCAAAATATGTGTATTATATTATACAGATAAAACTTTAACTTAATTTAAATAATCTATATTGTTAATAATTAAACTTGTGAGGACACAGTGCCTCAGCGCTAGCGAGGGGCTGGCACTCTGTTGACGGATTGTTCCTGCCTCGCGCTGTATTCTTGTTGGGGCTGGCGCTACAAGGGAAGGATAGATGGATGGAATAATTAAACATGTACTATGAAGATATTTCAATGTTCCTTAAAAGTTTTGAAGAATCGGTGTTCTAAGCTTACAGATTGCTTAATGTTTATTACAGAGCTGATTGTGTGGCGACTGGTTACTTGGAGAAAGAAAAGGAAAGACAGGAATTGGGGATTAGTACGTTTGAAAGAGACAGTACTGCTGCAATAAATTATTTCATCCAAGGTTGAGCATGGCGCAGCAAACATCTTGCGTGAGACATGAACAATCACTGCTCCACCGTGTAATGAAAGTAATGGATTCTGTGTCCTGTTGGAGGAAAAGAAAGCTCGGATGCACATAGTGATTCACACACATAGAGCACATAGAAGATCAAATACAAAACAAAGCATTTAACGTGCTACTTTAGTTACGATGGGATTTGAGAAACTAGTAAATTAAACAATTTTAAGATGAAGTTTATGAAGCTCTACTTTAATGACAAAATAAACTACGTTATTAAAGTGGAAATTTCGAGATTAAAGTTGACATTTCGTGCTTTTTTCCCCACTGTGTGCCTTTTGTTTTTTTCTCAGTACCCTAATAAGCTTTCATATGACATTCATACGGTGGGCTACGACTCGCCTTTTCATGGCGACTTTGATATGTGACAACTTTTTTTTTATTTCGGGCACTGTGCGACTTTGTGAACTTGAGTTTTCGAGTTTCTCCGACATGCTTTGTCACTCGATCAACTTCCTGTTGTTGTTTATACCACTGTTTAAACCAACAAATAGTAATTTTTCCTTGCCTCCATATGATATTCGCTGAAATTCTTCTATTCTCCTTCGTGCTTTTGCCATTGTCTTTTCACAGAAGGCTGAGCTTAAGGGCTATTTATATTGATTTGCATATTCAAAGAGGTGTAATTCTGGGGGGAGACGGGGCAGGACAGCAGGCGCATGCACGTGCATTACTTTTCACGCTGACCGGGATTTATGGAGTGGAAGAATGTGGAAGTTGGCGTTCGCACAGATTTATGCATCTGGATTTTTTTGTGCGTAAGCACATTTCCGCTTTTGTCCACACGCCATGTTATAGTGTGAGTTCCACACAAGGCGTTATGCATGAGGCCCCTGGTCACTGTAAAACCAACTGGTACCAGAGACTAATATGGTCCATGTGGTCACTCAGTGTTGCTTTGTTTCCCATTATGACTTGTGGTGACCCAAAGGAGGCTATTAGCCAGGCTACCTTCAATCCTGTTTCTTTTTCTTGGATTTTTTTGTGTTCATGTATGGTGTTAAAAGCAATATGAAATTCAACATACAAGACTGATTGACTAACATGTGCACACTTCTGGTAATGTCCAGCTTTCCTTACATAACTGAGTACATGACTGCCTTTATTTTTAGGCAGATGTCTGCATGGTTCCCAATTATTCCATCTGATAATGGTCTTTTCTGTTTAGCAGTTATCATTACTCTTTTAACAGTGTGCAGGAACTCTGTGTGAAGCCTAATCAGAGATTCTTTACTTAGGCTAAAAATATGCACTCCCTTGAGTTTGTTTAGATAATTCATTAGGGCATTAGTGCCTAGAGAATTTTCTCTCAGGGCTTGCACATGTATCTTTCTTATATTACATTGGTCAAAATTGCAAATCATTTGCACTCTAAATGCCTAACAATATTTATTTTGTGGTTTACAATTGCTGTATTATATACAGAACACTATCCATCCCATTTAGGAGGCCAGCAGTTGGATGTTGGCACTTATTCTACTAATGTAAATGTTATGCTTCTTTCCTTTGAATGTGTTGTTGTTTTTAGGCTCGTTTCCCATATTTTAGCTTTTTGTTTTCTTTCTATTATTTCTATATATTATTTTCTCAACAATTTAGTTGGAAATGATGTGTTGCTGCACTGTTGGCATTGTTAATAAGAACATGCACAAGCACCACAATCTCATAGGAATATTGTTGCATCAAAGAAGTAGAAGGTACAACTGACTTGGCACATTTTTTTGCACGAGCGAAAGGAAATATAACTGACTTTTGACAAAACTTAATAAACAAAGACCAAAAAACATCAAACGGTTTAGGTAATATATCTATGGCTTTTGACCTTTATTGTGTTTCTTTCATTTTGATTTAACACCTTTCGGAATTTTTGCTTGGGATGTTGTGTTATCTACTGACTCCCGGGTTTGCAGCTCAAAAAAATAAGCAAATAAACAACATTCAGGAGAAGACCCATGGCCAGAACCAGGGCATTCAAACATCCAGACTGCATGGCAAAGAAACAGCCAATAAGCATAAACAAGGATGTTTGTTTTTTCAGTTTCTTTTAATCCTGGCTCATGCGGTATAATTGAAATCTTAAGAATGATCACAGCTTTACTTGAAAAGCCAGCTTTTAAAAGAGGTTTGAGGTTCAATAGAGTGGCTGGGCTGATAGTGAGGGAAAATTCATTCAGTAGCTTAGAGTTTAGAATGAACAATCCTCCTTACTGCATCTGCAGAGCAAAAGCCTAATAAGTAGGTAGGCTGAAGCTGAACAGAGGCTTCATTGAGAAATACCCAAGAGAAAAGAGGCTTTGAGAAACAGAGCCCAAAGGCAGAGCAAAGAGCACTGAAGTTGATTCAAACTGCATCGCAAAAGCTGTGGAAAGAGAATAGAAGTAGACTAGTGCAAGTGTACTGAGCGACAAAATGTACGAGCCAAGCAGCAGTGTTTTAGGTGAGTTACAAGGGTGTGAGAGCTGCTGTAAAGAGACCTGCCAGCAGGGGCTTTTATTTTTACTATTTCTTCCTGTCATACTTTTCTGAAATTTCAAGAATGGTTATTTTGGTAATAGCTACTCAAAAAATTATTTCTGTCATTAGTTTGAACATCTGCAAACTGAAGGCACTCAAATACTGTGGAATCACAGACATTTCTTATTTGCATCACAGGCTGTGTACAAAATGAGTGTGGCTGCCTCACTAACAAAAGTGAACCCGTTGACGGCAGAAGAATGTACAAACAGGATGTTTGCCAGGCTGGATAAGGACAAAAATGGTAAGGAGAAATAAAAAAGGAATTAATTTTGCATTATATGTAATGATGTCTTTGTCTGGGGAACATATTTCACATGAGCATAGCCTGTTACATTTACTTTCTAATTAGTTTATTTACACACTGCATCAACTTATTTATAACAGGCTTGGTCTATTTCTGAATGGTTGAATACTAAAAAAATGATTGATTTTCAGTGATCAGCAGCAAAAATCTATCCAACCATTTCGAAATGTTATTAGTAAAATTCAGGAACAACCTATTTTAATATAGTTTTGGTTTCAGGGTCTGTACATATCCCAGCAGGATTCAGGGCAAGGCAGAAACCATTCAGCTGACCATTAAAGGAACACTAAACAGCTGCTGGTTGTTGGTGTGTCAGTCTGCCACTCATCCTCTTCGTCTTCAACGGGGATCGCTGTCTTCACGAATTTTCACAACAAACGTCCCCCCCCCCCCCGGGGACACTGCCACCTGCCACAGGTCAAACTGCTATACAGACTTAAAAGTTATCAAACATTATGAAAATGGAAAAACAGTGATTGTTATTGCACGCAACTTTGGCTAGTCCCACTCTGCGATAATGACAACTTTGAAAAACAACAAGGTTTACTTAAATATGAGAACTATTATTGTACCTTATGCTGTACAACATATTTGACCTCTGCTCTATAATTATTGAGAAATGCCCATAGTGACTTACATCCCCAGTACTGGAATGTAACCCTTCTGTAAGTTGATGGATACCTGTACTTATGATATTCTCATTATGTTGAGCTAATGTACCTTTCAAATGAAAATAATTTTTCTTAAAAATGCATGCTGTGTGGAAGGTTGGAGTCCTGAGTAGGTCACGACAACATGGATGCCTGAAGCAGAGTGGCAACGATCTTACAGAACAGACACGTGGCTCCTACAGCTCTGTGGTGTCACCCTAGTCTTGCAAAGCATTATGGGGCACTTTGAAAACAATGTTTGCCTAAGGTATTGACATTGCGAATTTCTAGGTAAATATTTTCCAAACAAGATTAATGGCGAATACGGCATATTTGCTGCAAAAAACGCTTTGGCTAATTTCGCCAATCATCACTATTCATCTTATGCAAGTTTGTTGCTCATGAGTTATATAAGTTATAAGTCTGTAAAACTGGCACTGTCATGCTTTTGCCATCTTTCTAACATTCAAAAAATTTATGAGGCTTTTACATTTTATATCTTAAATTATTCTTTCATTAATTGTATATATTTTGCAGCAACTAACATAAATTATCCACCTATTGTAATGATTTATGAAAGTTTATTGATTAAAATTATTATACCACATTTCTTTTCAATATTAAGTTAAAACAATAAGGTGCTACCTCCAGTTGTATTAAAGTGAGCCTGAGAGAATCTTTAATCCAATGTGGACTACTGGTAAAGGTTTAAAAGGTGAGTATCAATCAGAAGATGCATTTGTTCATGACTTCTTAAACAGTTGAGGATTCTGGAAAGCCCGTTGTGACCCCTTTCCCCCAAACACCCCCCCACAATTATAGGCAGCTCTATAAAGACTCTCAAACTCTGGGCATCTATAGTCATATCTGAATGGACCAGTGGTGGAAGAATGGTAACACAGACCCAAATGAAAAGTTCATAAACAAGTGTTTTTTATTGCATTGTCAGCAAATAATAATTCTAATGTCATGCACTCAAAATGCAGCCGTCTGTAAATACACAGAATATTTACAACAGACAAAAAAATGTAGTGATGGTGAATATTTATAATATGTACAGTGACTCTCAAATCAAAGTGTGATGAAAAAAAAAGAAAAACAAACAGACGATTCATCTTCCTCCTTCTTCTTCACAGAACATAAAAATCAGGTCAACAGAAAAATGAAAAATAAGGCAGGCACAAAAATACACAAGGAAAAATCTCTGCAAATTTCTATATACAAGAATGGATCGCAACATACTCACTCTGCTAACTTTACTCTCCGAATGTCAGATGGTCAAAAGACCACCCTTGCTGAGCGTCTTTCAGTGTTCTTTTACACTGGACCCCATTTACCCATAACCCAAAGTTTCACCCCCCATAGTCTTGCTCCATGTTGAAGTGCCCTATTTCCCATTGTCAGCCTGTCATAAGTGTATGAGTTGCTGCTGGCTTGTGCCCTCGCTTTCAGGTAACTTCCTGAACTTTCTTTTCTGTCTCTCTGGGACCTTAATTCTTATGGCTCTCAGCACAACAGGCTTATGGGCTTCATTTTTAGGCAGTACCTTCTACGATACATACAATTAAATGGGCGTCCTTCTCTGGACTGCCAGAAAGTAATGCCAGGATGTTGGCAACTGGGCATTTGAGGGCTCAAATGGGCATGACAGGTCTCCTCTTGTCCACACCAAACTGCCAACAATACCTGTACTTCCTCCAATGGTGTGCCTCTATGTCGCTGCTAACTGTTTCTCTCCCGGGGCTTCCTTCACTTCCTCATACCTAAGGAAAGTGTACTTCTGTATAAATAATTATAAAAATAAAAGTAAAGGTTATAGTTAGTGATTTTTTTTTCACAAAGTGAACTCTGTAATACGGCCTATCACACCCATCTTCCAACAGATGAGGCTTTGTATACAATTAAGATAGCAATTCCCTGAAGGAAAAGAACATAACTGGGTTGTGATTTCTTTGGTAACCAGTTTAAACATCACCAGGAAATCACATTTAAGGGAGTGGGTTATTGTTTGTTGTAGATTTGGTTTGGTGTGGTATGATACACAGAGAAAATATATTGTCTTGCATGCAACTTTATGAGAATCATTCTAGAGACTAAATAATATTCTTCCTTGGTGTGCAAAAAGAAGTAAAACACATTGAGGTTACTAGAACTGAAGATCTTATATACTGTATGTACTCATTGAGAAATGCACCACATGACATGAGTCAGCTTACAGGCTGATTTTTGATCTTTTGTCCACAGATAAGGCTGAATAGGCCTACTTATTGCTTAAATCATATTATTTGCACTGTGAATGTGATGGAAGGGCAAATCAAATTAAAGTTATTTAATTAATTATAGCTTATGCTTCCAACATTATTACAGAATTGCATATTACAAATGACTTAACTATTAATATTATTAAGCAAAGCTCTGTATTTCAAATTTGAATAACAGGTTGCATACAATTATATTTGTTTCCCCAAGTTGACATACAGTACCAATATTCAAACTCGATTAATAATTGTATTGGATAAATTCTTAATTTTCTTAAACAGGTTTGCATTTATATCAGTACAACATTTAAAATACTCTATTCTGCATGGGTATTTTGGAGGATTAGAACAATGCAGCAGATCTAGTACTATTATCTAGTACTAGATCTAGTACTCAGAATAACTTTTTTCTGAACTTTAGTCCTACAAAAGAAGGACAGAGGAATGGCAATTAGACATTCAGTTACATAACCCCACAGCAGAATAAAATGAGACAGTAGGACAGCAGGGGAAGTTTACTTAGCATCATCTAGAACAGGGGTCACCTGTAGGACCACCATGGCTGCAGGTTTTAATTTTAATCCTTTTTTTAATGAGTGCCCTGTTTGTGCTGCTAATTAACTTCTTGTGAATTCATTTTAATTGAATTGCTTTTTTAATATTTGCTCCCCTGAATTTCTTAATCGTTCCTCTCAATTGCTTCATTTCTTTTCTTAAATGGCACCCAAACAGAAATGAAATGTGGAGTGAGTGAGCCAAGAGAAGACCAACTAAGTCAGGGCCTCAAACTCCAACCAATGTCACTCCAACCAGCTGCTTAATGAGGAGCCAATTCTTATTGTAAATTAAACCAATTCTTTAATTTCGTGGCTTGTTGCTGCTCTCATGGTGCATTAGCAGACATTTCTGAAATTGTTGATTTTCTTTTTATAAGAGCACTGTTAAAATGTTTTGAGGACCTGAGAAAATCGACATTCCTGAGACCTTCATCTTTTTTTCTTTTCAGAAATTGTATGATGGACACCATTTTGTATTTCATTATAGTTTGGCTACTAATTAATGAAAAAGAAACAATTAAGGGGTCTGAGTCTTCAAGAGCAAGTCAATTAAATTAGTTCAAAAGAACTTAATTAGCAGCAAAAACAGGTCAAGAAATGGGTTAGAATGAAAATCTGCAGTGACGGTGGTCCTCCAGGACCCAGAGTTGGCAACCCCTGATCTAGAAGATCAAAACCCTGTCTGAGATTCTGTACTAGGAAAGGACTTCTGATTAATTTGGCAGCTAAATTTGATTTTACTTAGGAGTTCCCACAAGCAAGAGAAAACTCATTGCAATAACTGAGAGATCTGCATTAATGAAAATGTCTTCTTCCATGGTTGGATTTAAACATCATTTAGATTGCTGAGCACCCTTTAGAATTTTCACTGTTTTGTTTCAAAGTTTTGTAAACTCATTTTTGGAATATCTATTTTCTTTTCTACATAGTATTTCTATTATTTTTTGTCTTTTCCTTTTTACATAGTAGTTTCTACTATTTTTGTGACTTTCCTTGTAGTAAATTTTTAACAGTGACTTTATCATGGTAACATTTTATTACAGATTTTTTTACAGTCACTACCATTTTGGATTTGGATTGTATGGCCACATTCAGTTTGTTTTCAGCAAAAACTTCCATTGCCAGTGATGAGTTCAGACACCATAGCTATATGTGAGCTCCTAACACATTTCCTATGTAAGATGGTGGTCAGCTGTGTTTTGCATCCAAGCCTTTGGATTTGCTTAAAAAAAAAAAAAAAAACTGTAAAGGAATTTAATGGTTGGTAGGGAAAAACTTTTTAGTGACAGTTAGGACTTTTTGATTTGTTATTTTTTGAGGAAGTACAAAATATTTAAACTACAGTATAACCAGAAATTAAAATTAGATGAGTGCTCAAAATTTTTCACACAAAGTCTTTCCTTTATTTTTCAACAACATTTGGACACATTGCAAACTGTGTGGCCATCTATTATAACATGGCTACCATGATGTCACCTGCCTAGCAGTACACCACATCATAGTAACTTCTAAATGTCTGTGCCCAAGAAAAACAATTAATTACAATATTAAATTATGATGGCTAATTTATACCGAATTTAGAGTTCTCTGTGCACATAAAATGATGTAACAAAAGAGAAGTGGGAGAAAAAAGACCCCTCAGCTAAAATTGTTTATCACATTCAGCTGCAATCTTTTAAGAATGCTTTGCTTGCTTTCATTATTATTGTCCAATGTCTTTATGTGAGTGTAACTCTGGCCTGAGCTGCAAATAAGCTCCACAAGCAATAGTGAAAAAGACATTTTTTTTGTCTTCCATGGAACTTTTGTCAGATTTTGAAAAAATGAACTTTGTTTAATACATTTTAATTATGAATGAATGAAGTATGAAGTCTGTGAAGTTTAACAATTTAATGAAAAGCACAATTAATAATTTACATATACTTTAAATCATAGCAATTTGCATTGTTGAAGACCCACCAATTTTAAAGGTATATTTCTTCGTGTTCAATATAAAACAATCTAATCTCAACTATTGTTTGACATCCATTTTAAAAACATAAGGTTTTGTCTCACAACAGGGCTGTTCTTAGCAGTTTGGGGGCCCTACGTGGTTCAGAAATGTGCAGGCCCCGGATGGGGGTGGGGGTCCGGGGGGAAAGAGCCCCCCCGAGCTCAGGAAGGTGTTCTAATAAAACATCTGGAAAAGGCCTTAGATGACCAGTAGGCCTACATGCACGCTTGTGTGGTAAAATATTGATTTTGTTCTGGATCTGGTAAAGGCCGGTAATATAGGGATTTTTCATGATTTTATGGGGATCTCTCTGAATGAATCCAAAATTAATCTCTAAAATTAACGTTTCCTATAGTGCATTTGACAAAGTTACAACGGTGTGACAATATTATTAGGGATTTAGGTGAAGATTGCAATTTGGATAATAGGAACAAGGATTAGGATGTAGGGCCTATGTGATATATTAGCTTTACATTTAAATAATAATCCAAATAATAATATATGATAGTCTCAAAACGCACCATCCACCTCCAATCCACGCTGTGCAATGGTTTATCCAAACCGAGCGATTGCTATTTATACATTCCCAGTCCCACAGCCACGCCCCCAATTCCCTGCCTGCTGCCCCCTGCTCCTACCCTTCCCCTTCGAATTCGACTCAGAATGATAAAATTTAGGATGAGGAGGGTATCGTGACACATGACGTGAGGGACTGGTACAGACGGCTGCAGTGCCAGGGGCATGACGGGGCCCCAGACCTACAGCCCGACAACAAAAAAAAAAAAAATTGTAAGTCAGGGCCGGGCCAGGGCCCCCCTCACGGTCGGGGCCCTACGCAGATACGTAGTTTGCGTATGCCTAAGAACGTCCCTACTCACAAGGACTTAACCAGAGATGAATTTAGACAATGTACCAGTCTTGCCATGGGCACTGCTCAGGTACTTAGCATTAATTTTCACAGTTACTAAAATGTACATCAATTAAATGAGTTAAGGGTTTTTCTTACTAGGTACAATTCATTTGCAGTTTTTCTCTAAAGGGTCATAGGGTGATCAGATTAATTTGTTTCCAGTAACAGAATATGATGGTGTTGGTGTTTTACAGTAAACTTAGAAGGGAACAGGTGGGGGTGTTGGTGATCTGATGTATGGCTTGCTATAATAATAATAATAATAATAATAATAATAATAATAATAATAATAATAATAAATATTAACAATGTTATTTATTTTGTTCATATTTTAATTATGTTCTGAAATGCCTTTATTAAAGCACATATCCATATCTTTCACCCACATATAATTAAACATGTAATGTAATCTAAACCATTAAACCATACATGTACAAAAAATGCTTAAAAATTAAAGGTGGCTTTCTGGTCATTTGCCATGCATTTATCACATAATATCTAATCTACTACTATTCTTTTATATTTTTAAGCTATTATCAGCCTGGATGAATTCATTGAAGGAGCTCTAAATGATGAATGGATTCACAAAATGCTGGAATGTGACCCCAATACTGTCAAAGTGGAAAAAGCACAGAAGAACAGTCAGGCTCCATTTTAAAATGTAGTATTAAAAGCACTGTTTATTTTGGTTTGCAAAAAAATTCTTTGATGTTAAGTATTTTCAGGTATTTATTTATTGATATAGCTTTTTTCAACGTGGTATGATTTAACATAAATAAGACTAAATTCATGCAAAATGTTTTCAGCTTTACAAAGAATGACAATGCAAAATATAACGTTCTTGGTTTAGATTGTGAAATTATATGGGAAATTAAATTCTGGTGTTTTCTTAAGTCATGTTTGTGAAAGTAATCAACAACACCCTTATATATGAGAGAAAAGCAACATTCAAGATTTCATTATGGCTATTGTTATTGAATATAATGCTATTATGCAGATTGTACAGAAAATAATAAAATAGTTTTGTAACAAGACCATCTGGAGACATGATTTAATTTCATGTAAAATTTATATTATATGGTTCAGTAACTGAGACAGTGATTTGGAAAAATGTGCTTGGAATTCTCAAGTATAATACAGGCAATGTATTATACCAGTTTAATAGCCATTTTTGTTTTTAGCAGGACTGGCCAGTTCTCCTTCAAATCTTTTCCCCTCATATTCCCTATACCATGACATAAGTTCTATCTATCTATCTATCTATCTATCTATCTATCTATCTATCTATCTATCTATCTATCT
>JANRMT010062792.1:14785409-14795409 GCA_026402145.1 Polypterus bichir lapradei
TCTATCTATCTATCTATCTATCTATCTATCTATCTATCTATCTATCTTTCGTGGTAAGACCAGTTTTTCGTCCGTTGAGGCCTCATGCCCTCCACTTCCATCACAGTGCACCTCATCTTCCAGCAAGTAAGAGAAACTCTCCATTCTATTTCTTATATCTGTTACCATTGAGAGGATCAGAGCAGAAATATATATGGCAGTATGCCTTTCCTGTTGCTTTGTGTTTTTTTTACTCCAGATAAAAGGAATAGTGCCCTTTTTATAAACCAAGATCAAAAAGGTAAAAAGCAATATGTTAAATGGAATTTAAAAAGGACTGCCAACACAGGTTATTTCTCATTTTACAAAGATGTATGGCTTACACTCCAGTATCAACTGCTTGCCAGTATTTAAATGTCTTTAGGAGGAATTCTATTCAAAGGTTTCAGTAACTATAAAGATATTAAATAAGGACTCTGTTCATGGCGGCAGCAGTATACCCAAATTCTCTGAAACCCAGTCGTATGTACTGGAAGCAAGGCCAAGGTTTTTATAGCATTATTGAGTCTAGTCATCTCTCTCATTGGAGATATTTTTGACAACACTGGCATTCACCAATTTCAGTTCTTGAGGCTCACTTACACTATTCCCCCCTTCTTCCTTTTTACCTCCAACTAAGGTCAGTCATTAAAGCCTGTAATGTACCACTATCATCACCACTCCTATTAAATGATTTTGTTAAAATGTATAATCCACTGCTTTTACACCCAAGGCCAGTAACAACTCTCTATACATGCTGTTTTGTGTCCATTTAATCTACTTGGTAAGATGATTTCCATACAACTCCTCTATTTTCATGTTCCAAATGTTTCAAATTCATCCAGTAACCCTAATCTTCAAAATACCCAATTCAAGTTAGTGCACAGGCTATACCTGACCCCTAGAAGATGATTCACTGTGAGGCTGACCTCAAATTCTTTCTGCTTTCTGTGTCAAACAAGGCCTCTGGGAATCTTCCTTAATATGTTTTGGGAATGCCCCCCCTATTCTGCCCTATGATCTAATTTTGTCACCTTAATGTGTTCTGCCTTTTCCATGGATACACCTTTCTTGCTAGGTTCTACCCTTGTCTCTCAATTATATGCAACAAAGGCTATTTTCCCCTAAAGGCAATCACTACCATATCAGCTCTTCTCTCTTGTTAGAAACCACCAAACTCTTCCTTTCAATGCTTGGAAGGCATACAATACAATACAATACAGTTTATTTTTGTATAGCCCAAAATCACACAGGAAGTGCCGCAATGGGCTTTAACAGGCCCTGCCTCTTGACAGCCCCCCAGCCTTGACTCTCTGAGAAGACAAGGAAAAACTCCCAAAAAAACCTTGTAGGGAAAAATGGAAAAAACCTTGGGAAAGGCAGTTCAAAGAGAGACCCCTTTCCAGGTAGGTTGGGCGTGCAGTGGGTGTCAAAAGAAGGGGGTCAATACAATACACCCCCTTTTCTCAATCTGGCTAGATAAGAGCTCTCAGCATCCTAGGAGTAATGAGGCATCTGGGACTGATATTGCCAAATGGCATAATAGGGCAGATGTAGTACAGCACCAAATATCTGGTCATCTGTGTTGATAACTGAACCTGTGTCCAATGGGACATGGGGTCTGCTGGGCAGGTGGCACCTCTTCTCTTTTCCTTACTCAAGATCAGTCTTGATCATCATAAAATAAGCTTAAACTTTGAACGAATTGTGTGGTAGGAAATCAGAGGGGTTTTATCATGTCACAAAATGAGACAAAGACAGATAAAGGTTTGGGGCAGCCACCCATATAATTTGGTATCCTGGCTGCAAAAGTCGTTTTCAAAGCAACTGGCACTGAAGTGCATACAACGGAGTCCAAAACCAGACTACGGGAGAAGGGAAAAGGGTAGGCTTTTAAAGGGGAAGACAGGAAGTGAGGTCATAAGGATGGGGCACGTGTTCATTATTCATCGGATTAGGCCCGGATGTGACATCAGGGGGGCCGGAGCTGGTAAGGTCTGTTTCCATTGTTTCGGTCCCAGAAGTGATGTCAAGAGAGCCAGGTGGAGCCTCCCGGGTTTGGTCTACAGGGAAGTGAGAAAAAGAGTTAGTGCACTCTGCCACATCCCGGCATGCCTCAAAATAACGTAATTGTTAAATCAGTCAAGGGCGCCGCTCTCTCCGAGAACCGGGGTACAAACCAGCGGTAGTACCCGGCTAACCCGAGAAAGGCTTGGACCTGCCACTTGGTTCGCGGACGGGGCCATTTCAAAATGGCATCAATCTTGGAGCACTGTGGCCTTACAGTACCCCGGCCCACCAGGTAGCCTAAATATTTGGCCTCGCTTAATCCAAAGAAACACTTTTTGGGATTAATCCGGAGTCCGGCCTCACCAAGTGTCCGTAATACCGCTTGGACAAGCTGTAGGTGCTCCCTCCATGTGCTGGAATAGATGACCACGTCATCCAAGTAGGCAGCACTATATGAGTTATGAGGCTTTAGCACTTTGTCCACCACGCTGGAAGGTGGCTGGAGCCCCGTGTAACCCAAATGGAAGGACACGATACTGCCAGTGCCCGCTAGGGGTACTAAACGCGTTTTTTTCCTTCGCGGAGTCCGTTAAGGGAACCTGCCAGTACCCTTTTGTCATGTCAAGCGTGGTCAGATATCGAGCCTGTCCAAGCCTCTCGAGGAGGTCGTCCACGCGTGGCATTGGATAGGCATCAAATTGGGAGACTTGATTAAGCCGACGGAAGTCATTGCAGAACCTCGAACTCCTGTCAGGCTTACCGACGAGCACAATGGGGCTGGACTAGGAACTATAACTTTCCTCAATTACACCTAGTTCCAGCATGCGCTTGATCTCGAGCTCCACTTCAGTCTTTTTTGCCTCGGGAAGACGGTACGGGCGTTCTCGGATAACAACCCCGGGCTCTGTCACGATGTTGTGCTCAATCAGAGAGGTCTTTCCGGGGTGTTCACTGACTACCTCCCGAATGGTCCGGATAACTGTTTCCAGCTCCTGCCGTTGTCTGGGACTCAAGTCCGTGCCGAAGTTAAGGTCGTGTGTGTGAGCGAAGAGTGAGCGGGGCTGGCCGTAGGAGGGAGCGGGGTCCCTGTCCTTCCACGGTTTCAGCAGGTTCACATGATAAACCCGCTCCTTTGGCCGATGATTGGGTTGACTCACCAAATAGTCGACCAGTCCCTTCCTCTCCTTAACTTCGTAGGGGCCCTGCCAGTGGGCAAGCAACTTAGAGTGGGAGGTAGGCACTAGGACCATGACTCGATCTCCCGGGCGGAACTCCCGAAGAGACGTGCCGCGGTTGTAGTAACGGGCCTGTGCTGCTTGAGCCTCTTCCATGTGACTTTTCAGGAGAGGCTGAATCTTTCCAAATCTATCACGTAACTGCGCGATATATTCTAGTATATTTGTAGAGGGAAGAGCCTCTTCTTCCCATCCTTCTTTCAAAATATCTAATATGCCCCGAGGTTGTCGCCCATACAGTAGTACAAAAGGGGAGAACCCCGTGGAGGCTTGTGGGACTTCCCGATAGGCAAAAAGGACGAGGGGGAGGAGCTGGTCCCAGTTCCTTCCATCCTCGCTGACCACCTTACGCAGCATTTGCTTGAGAGTTTGATTAAACCTCTCTACTAACCCGTCGGTTTGAGGATGATACACCGAGGTCTTTAAATGCTTTATTTTCAGTAACTTGGCAGTCTCACTGAACATCTCTGAGGTGAATGGGGTCCCCTGGTCCGTCAAGACTTCCTTGGGGATCCCCACACGCACAAATACCCATAGTAATTCCCGTGCGATGGCTTTAGAGGTAGCTGAGCGCAATGGAACAGCTTCGGGGTATCATGTAGCATAATCCACGAGGACTATAATGTACTTGTGTCCTTGGGCTGAGGGCTCTAGGGGTCCAACCAGGTCGACCCCGATTCTGTGGAAGGGAACATCAATCAAGGGAATAGGAACGAGAGGAGCACGGTCCCTCCTAGGAATTTGTCACAGTTGACACTCCGGGCAGGAAGCGCAAAAGCGACGAACCTCCTCGTTGATTCCCGGCCAGTAGAAACGGAGCTTGATCCGCTCCAGAGTTTTCTCGATGCCCAGGTGGCCACCTAGGAGGTGGGTGTGTGCTAGCTCGCAGACCTGCCGCCGGAAGGTACGCGGCACTAGCAACAGCCTCCTCTCCTGCCCGTCATGCATTGCTACACGGTAAAGGAGGTCATTATCTAACACAAAGTGGGGGCCCTGTGGCATCGACTGATCAGTGCGCTGACCATCGACAAGGACCACGGCATTTTTTGCAAACTTCAGGGAGTCGTCGTTCCATTGCTACCTTCTAAAAGAAGCCGGCGTCCTTTTAAATTGAAACCGCAACACGGAGAGAGGGTCAGCGTCGACCTCAATGGGCGTGGTTTCCTCCCGCTCCGCCGCGGCGTTGGTGGATGACGTGTCAGCATGCGATGGCCCGGGAGTTGCCACGTCACTTAGGACGGCGGCTTCGTCTCTCTCTGCCGGCTGATTACACGGCGTGGAGGCAGCTTGAGACAGTTCATCTCCGTCCATAACGAGGCCCAAATTAACCCCGGGAGTGGTATGTGTCTCACCGCTTTTAATTTCAGACCAGTCCCGCCCCAGTATCACCGGGTGTGGAGGATCAGGAAGGATTGCCACAGTTACTTTCTGGACCGATCCTCTGTAGCTGATGACACAAGCGGCGGTCCTGTACCAGCGGGTTTCCCCGTGGACACAGGTTATACTGGTCTTGAACTTTAGCCATTGTCGCGGTAGCACAAAATGGCGGGCAACAATGGAAATGTTGCTGCCGGAATCGAGCAGAGCGGAAGTTTTAAACTCGTTAACGATCACCACGTCTGTGTGCGGGACCGTCAATGGGTTTGTCAGAGCACACTAACCCCTCCTCCCCCTCCACTTGCATTCCTCGTTGTCTCGAAGCGGGTTGCGCGCCCGCGGCACCGCGGACGCCGATACGAGCTCCGGATTGTACAGGGAGGGGCTAGGTCTTGGGACGTAACCCGGCTGAGTTTGACAGAAGGACGGTTCTGCTCTCCCAGAGTGTGAGGCCGCCCTCTGTGTCTCCAGAAGCTCTATGAGCCCTGACATGTTCGTAAACTGCTTGCCCCAGACCAGCTGGGTGAAGCCATGGGGAAGCGCTTTCAGGAGCAGATAGCAAGCTACCTGCTCTATTACCTGGTAGGGCTTGTTTTCTAACGGCCGTAGCCACTGCCATACCTTTGCCCATAAAGACCAGGCTTGTTTACTGGTTGGCCGCTCAGGGTCCAACCTCCATTTTTTTATTTCACTCACCTGCCAGTCTGGGGCACCCCTAGGTGGTAAATGGGGCTTTGGTTTCACTGGGAGGCAGGCACTCTCCCCCAAGAGAGCATACTGAGTCCCTCTTGCCTCCCATCTCCAGAGCAGCCCAACTCTGTGAGCCCCACCCGCACACTCCCTGGCCTCTCTAGGTGGCCTAGTTCTGCGTGCCGGAAGCGGAGCCCGCACCGGGTCTTGCCGAACCACGGGGCACCCTCCCCACCTGAATACTCGCCCCGGTACGCTCCCACCTGGGTGTATTCCAGGTCCTGTCCCCTTCTCTTCTGGGACTTCTCCATCCTGCCGGCTACGCCACTGTCACAAAACGAGACAAAGACAGATAAAGGTTTGGGGCAGCCACCCATATAATTTGGTATCCTGGCTGCAAAAGTCGTTTTCAAAGCAACTGGCACTGAAGTGCATACAACGGAGTCCAAAACCAGACTACGGGAGAAGGGAAAAGGGTAGGCTTTTAAAGGGGAAGACAGGAAGTGAGGTCATAAGGATGGGGCACGTGTTCATTATTCATTGGATTAGGCCCGGATGTGACATCAGGGGGGCCGGAGCTGGTAAGATCTGTTTCCATTGTTTCGGTCCCAGAAGTGATGTCAAGAGAGCCGGGTGGAGCCTCCCGGGTTTGGTCTACAGGGAAGTGAGAAAAAGAGTTAGTGCACTCTGCCACATCCCGGCATGCCTCAGAACTGCCTTCACTCGAGCCCTTTAGCTGCCTCCCATGCGCGCGTGCGTGACAATCAAGATAGCTATTATTGTATAGTTGTTTTCGAAAGGTCTTCAATAAACCCTTGCAATAAATATTTGATCATGGCATACTACTTACTTGGGGGTGTTTAACTCTCATAATTACTACTACTTATTTGAACCAACTTACTCTGATTATGCCTTTTGGTGACCCTAGCCGTGAAATTACTTTTGACTAGGCACCACTTCCATTACCACATAATGTCATGAGGAGCTTAACTTTAGTCTAGTAAAGAAAAACTGCATGGCAAAAACCAAACCTGGAATAAATCCCTATCAATGACAAAATCGAAACTGCCAAAATAAAAAGAGCAAAATGTTTTCGAGCATTCAGAAATGACCTATTACACATTTTCTTTAAATAAGTAATAATCACTTCTGCCTTCTATACTGTTTACTGTTTCCCTGAAGGAGGATTTGATCATTATCAGCCTCTTTGATTTTCCTCCTGTGGTAAAGCAGAAGGTGTCTATGAATCATATGTTCACAAAAATAATCAAATTTTCCTGGAAAATGTTCTTGATATACAGTACATAACATTGTCAACCCCACTTCAAGCTCATGTGGTACTGGAGCTGTTAAACAGTGGCATTGGCTGCACAGCAGGAAACAACTGTGGACAGGGAGCAAGGCTGTCGCTGGAGCCAAAGCTACAGGTCTTTAAGGATATGGGAGGAACACCCATATAGATGTGGGAAAACATGCAAATTCTACATGGACAGCAACCAAAATTCAAAACCGGGATTCTATATCTATGAAGCTGCAGCACTAATCACTGCACTACCTTGCCATCTTATCTAAGGAGTGTAGTTCATATTGATATGGTGCATTATAACAGTATAGGAAGCAACTATGAAACCATTCAGCTCAAAATGTCAAGAGCGTGTGCTTTCAAAACAAACAGAGACTGAGAGAGAGCAGCAGGGTCACTATGTCTTGTGAGCTACAGGATATTCATTCATTAAAAAAATAACATAGAACAATATAAAGTAATACTCTGTGATGTTCACTTTTCATTATTGGAGCTTTAAATCAAAGGTATAATCTAAAATGTTTTTAGGACAGTTTGAACAAGACCATGCTCATAGCCCACACTCATGAGACTTGGCAGCTTGTAGTGTGTCTTGGGACACAAGTGATTCACAGAGTCACAAGTCAGAAGACACCACGTTACCAGATATAGTCACAGAGTTGTTAAGAAAGAAACTACTGTCTTCTCTTTTCAAGTGAGAGACACAATCTTCATGAAACATCACATTCATGAAAGAAAAGATTTTTTAAATCAACAGAAGCCCGATGAGTAATTATACATATTTTTAAGTAAAACAGAAAATCTGTCTACACACATAATGGAACAAAGGATAGGGGACAAAATAATATGATGGCTAGACCGGAGCTGAGGAGCTGCACTGCAGCACAGCCACTTAAATTCAGTATTGTTAGGTTTTTTTGGTGAGCAAACAAAATGGGAACATGGATGACCATAGCGTTCTTAAGATCCGAAGGAGAGGTTAGAAGTATGAAGGTGTGGTGAACAGCCAGAGCCCTTGCCTGGTTGGGACGCCTCTTCCTTGGAAGGACTGGGGGAGCAAGTGTGGACAGAGCAAAGCCTCCCCCGGAATGCTAGATGGCAGACCCCCTGGGTGGCAGCCGTGCCTTGGACTCCCGCTGGACTTCATGGGAGATGAAGTTGGACTCAACCCTGTTGGGATCTAGGGGCGCCGCCAGGGGGTACTGCAGCTGTTCCTGAGCCAGTGTGGGTGGTTCTTCTTCTTCCCGGACGTGCTGCCGGAAGTTGGGCAATGAACACCTGAAGCACTTCCGGGTGCCTTATATAAGGGGCCAGCAGACACTACTCGGTGAGCCAGAGTCGGGAAGAGGGAGACAAAGCTTGCCAGGAGGAGTGGTGGAGAAAAGAGGAGCGAGAGAAAGTATTGTGTGTAATCATTGTGCTTATTGGGACTGTGTTGTGCCTGTGGGAACAGGGAAGACGTTGCCCACAGGTGAAGAAAATGAAAATAAAACATTTGTGTTTTATCAGTGTGCCTCCTGCGTCTGTCTGTGTTGGGCTGAGTGGCTGATACACCCTCTATCTTTGTCATAAAGGAAAACCTGGAAACAATTACTGATTGTCAGAGAGAGAGAACAACAGAGTTGACAAGTTCTGATATTCTTGTTGTAATATTCTAATGTTGTTATAATAGGCATTTTACCACCGCAGGAACTAATGAGTTTCTATACTCTTTAGGCCCAGGGCCACTTGTTGTCCTTGGCCACTTTTGTGTGTTGAATTCCCACTGCAAAACAAGAACTGTAATCTTTTATGCAAAATACTGTATGTAACATGCAAAGACGTCACATGATGTGGTTTGAAGTGAAGCACATTTGGGAGTTCATGGGGGACCCCCAAACCTAGCTGTTTTGAAGCAATCACAGCTTCACTGGGGAGATTATTGCTTTGATTTGGTGCATGGATCAGGCGCACCAGGGACATGGCTATGAAGAGTGATGTGGTGAGAAGTGAGCTGCATTTGATAGTTCATGGGGGAAACGAATTATGACTTTACAGGAGTGATTCACTGTTAATTCTCCAAAGTCTAAACTACTAACATATTTGTAAGATAGTGCCAGTGCTTGTGGTCAACCAGTCAGCACAAATCATCTCCATAGCCATGATAGTTCTTCGTTGAATGAAAAGTACATACCCAGGAGTAGGAGTTTAAAAGTACCAGGAACTATCTACTAGGAACTACAAACGGTCTGAGTTCCATTGGAGGGAATGCTACAAAAGTTCCTGAGTTTCTAGAAAATCACAGGTTCCTGAAAAAAGTTGCTGTGGTGGGAAAGCACCTAATGTCACTTCCTTGGACCATAAAAGGCAAGTAGTCTGGCATAGTGGTTAAGTCTTTGGTCTACAAACCATGAGCTTTGCTACTGACACTGTGTGACCATGAAAAAAAAGAAAAAGAAATGCAGCCGAGTGTATCTCTCACATGCTGTAAGTCACCTTGGGTAAAGGTGTCAGCCAAATACTAAGTAATAATAATAAAAGCAGTAGGGACCCTGGTAGAAAAGGAAATAAAATCAACAGGTGCATGCGTTTCACATTCTTCATTCCAGTGACAACAAGATTTTTCTTTAGTGAATGAAAAATGTGAAATTTCTTCAAATACTGGCCAACAGAGAGAGATGAATTGCGAGAGATAATGCTCCTGTCAGTCTCACTTAGGACAGCTTCTTTGGCTGTCAGTAGATGTCAGTAAAAATGAAATACTTTTTTACTTTGATTTTAGATGATTTTTGGCACAATTACTTAAAAATAGTATTGTCAGAGTACAATACAGAATATACAATAAAATTCCTACATACAGTGCGTGCAACAAGTCTCCAGTCTCTGGCACCATGATTAGATTAGATTAGATAAACTTTATTAATCTCATGGGGAACTTCAAATGAATACAGAAGCAGAAACATAAAAAACAAGAATACAGACACTGAGTACAGATAATACAACCAATCAATCAATCGATAAATAAATAAAGCAATTTGATCAGTGAGTAGAACTCCTTTAGAACTCCCTGCATGGAGTTTGCATGTTCTCCCCGTGTTTGCATGGGTCTCCTCCAGGTGTCCAAAGACATGCAGGTTAGGTGCATTGGCGATCCTAAATTGTCCCTAGTGTGTGCTTGGTGTGTGTGTGTGTGTACCCTGCGGTTGGCTGGCGTCCTGCCCGGGATTTGTTCCTTGCCTTGTGCCCTGTGCTGGCTGGGATTGGCTCCAGCAGACCCCCGTGACCCTGTGTTAGGATATAACAGGTTGGAAAATGACTGACTGATAACTGTTTCATTGCCTTCATGCCATTCAGGTCTTGTATTTTGCTATATTAGAATCTGAAGTTA
>JANRMT010062792.1:14813133-14828414 GCA_026402145.1 Polypterus bichir lapradei
CCCCCCCCCCCCCCCGCCCCCCCCCCCCACCACCCCACTATACATATATATATATATATATATATATTGTAAGACGCTAGGGGTCACTGTCACCTCTTTAACCCCAACAGACACATGCTCAGGACACAAGGTAAAAGCAACAAGAAGTATTTTAATACTCTTTTACCACCGCCACAGTAAACAGGCAATTATATAAACACAATAAATACAATACTCTCCTTCACACTTCCCAGCAAGCATTGTCCACCTCCTCCCAATTCTGGATCGCTTGCTGGGTTTTCAGCTGTCCTTTATATAGTCCTTGACCCAGAAGTGTTTCTGTCCTTCCGTCCATGTGACTTGCTAGTACTTCCGGGTCAGATGGAGAACTGCATTTTTCTTCAGCTCAGAAGTACTTCAGGGCTTCCGTCTCCGTGACTTTGGAGTACTTCCGGGCTATGTAGACAATAAAAACTCCCAGGTCCTCCTACAGTGTCTCCTGGTGGCACCCATGGTACCCAGCAGGGCTGTGAAGCCGAACTCCAGATCCCATGGTGCCCTGCAGGAATCCAGGGCACCGCTATGCTGCAGGGAAGTTGCCATCTAGCTTCTTGGGGGAGGCAGTGTCCTAAAGTACCTGCCTTTCCCAATCCTTACAGTCTTTGGGCATCCTGGCCGGTCCATCACAATATATATACTAATGTAATGTAATGAGACACAGATACATTACAATAAGTTGGGGTGCCAGTTTAATGATATTATTTGAGATGGAAAGAAATAAGACACTCTTGATTTCCTTGATACCATTACGTCTGTTTCCAGCTCTGCAATCAATTTAGACTGAGTAGACACCCTTTTCCTTTGGCATTTATGCAAACTGCACTGGAGGAGACTGAGCTGAAGGTGGCGCTTGTGCTGACAACACTGATGTTTGGATTGGTAGCTGTCTTCTTGGCTAAGGGTGGATGGGAGCAAGAGATAAGCTGCAGTAAAGCCCTCAAATCCTTCCTCTGTATACATGTACCTGTAAAATATGACCGTATTGATGACACACCAAGCTCTTTTATGTTTGTATGGATATGCTGTATATTTATGGCCCATTCTAGTCCACCACAGGGCACAAACACACTCATTCTCTTACACTGGAGGCAGTTCAGTGTTGCCAGTTAAGATCAGCTACACATCCTTGGAAAAACAGGAGGAAAACTGGAGTACCTGAAAAAACCCACTCAGACTTAAAGAGAACATACAAACTCCACACAGATAATTTCCAAGTGTAGGATTCACATACTGGAACCATGAGGTGAGACAACACTAAGCACTACATTACCATGCTACAATATATAGAAATATGTATTTTGTGATTACACATCACTAAGTTATTCTATCTGCCAAGTCAGTTTGTTAGACGATTGATTTTTTACAGTTAACATTTATAACATACTGTATTATTTTTGTAATTATAATTTATGATTTTTAACCCATGTTCAGCAGGGTTGTCCATTCTATTTGAAGGAAATGAAAAACGGGATTTCTTATTATGTTGTAACTGTGTTTTCTTTTAAAGGACTTAAAACCTTTGGCTGCCCATTTTTAAAATCTACAGCTCAGCAGTGGGCTAATAAATCACATTATAGCATCTTCACTTTTTAATATGTTGTGTTGCAGGCATAAACTGAAGGTTTGGATAGAATATCTTCTCACTCTCAGTCATAATTGCATGAGGTCTAGTTAGGGTAAAATAAATGTTAATTCCTGAATGTCCTCATAATAAGACTTTGTAAAAGGCATTACATAATCCTCCAGCAGATGGCACTCAATGATTCAATTCTGAAACCCTCATTAGTTTTTTTACCAAAGAAAATAATGAAATGCTACAGATACAAAATGCATTTAACAATTAGAAATAGCATTAAGAAACACATTATTTAAGGACTGTAAGGACTGTGAAAGAAAAGACAGCAATGTAATTCATAAGTGTATGATGTTAAAATACACAGAATCACAGTCAATGCATTTGAAAGCATGCAGTCCTCGCAGTGGGGCGGTCCTGTCATCTTCTTAAGAATCACACTACATATATTTTACCACATAACTAGTTTTTTTTTTTTTTATTTAGAAGATATTCATTTCTAGTACTGTATTTAAAAAAACCTCTGCACTTAACGGAAGTTATAGTATTAGTCCTTTAGTGGTCTAAAATGGTTAATTAGGAAGAGTTAATATAAATAGGTGGCTTGTAGTTGTGGAGTATAAATTCTACATATAACTTTAATCTTTACCTTCTAAAACAGGAGGGATTTTTTCATATGTAAAGCAATCTTGTGTTGTCTCCCTAGGCACTCAGATCAAGGACTCAATTCAGTACAAAACTATTGACTTTAATTTTTAAAATATGTGCATGTTAATGCCCATTGATCAGATCACTCCATCCTGATATCAGTTTTCTGTGCTTACTTTTCACTGATCAGACAAGACTTTAACTCTCAATCCGCCAAACTCATCTATGAAAAGCCTTGTGTTGGACATTAATATGTACTTCACCTCATCCATGGATAACTTACTCCAAAAAGATGTGCTACTTTTTGTTGTGTACAAACTCTATGCTGCATTATTCAACAATCTTTAAAAAGACATCCATAGCTCACAATTTAATAGACATAACATTTTTTCTAGCTTCTTCTCAAAAGACTGGTGCTCACAGCATAATGCTTTTCAGATCACATAGGTTCAGAAGGGTTGTCCTCCTGTCTTATATTGGCCAATCTCCTGAATGTCACCAGTATGGATGTTTCTTTTGTATCCCATTAAATGGAGCTGCCTTGAGCAGGATGCTACTCGTAGTTGATCATTTTATTTATGGATGAAGTTACATTTCAATAACACCAGATACAGTATTTTAGTCACAAATGTACAACTAAGGCACTTTTTACTTTAAACATTTCCAATAAAAGCAATTTCTAAAGAAATTACTTTCATTCATCAAACAAGAGCCTATCTCCCACACAATTTATTAAGCCAGAAAGGAAAATAACTTAGTGCATTTGATTTGTTATTGCTATTTTTAAGTTGTACATTACATGGATGCTCAGTTTCTTCAGTACTAGCTGCAGCTCACCTTTTAGCAATACATCTGCTTTGCTCTGCTGATTTGTGCTATACCATTAGTTTGCTTTTAATAATGCTTTATAGCTGATTACAGAGTAAGCAGTTAAATAGCTGCTGGTTAAAACAAGTTATTAAAACACTATAATATACTGACATGTACTTTTAAGTCCAGGTGAACAATACTGGCGTAAGCACAGAGGATGTTCCTTAAAGAATACTGGCAGATGCTATGGAATCCCACAACACGTCATCAGCTATCTCAGTTAAAAAAAAAAAAGTTTCAGTTATCCTTGAAACATCGCTTTTTGCTTCACTAGGACACATCATCAGTGATGTTACCTGGGGTCAGTGGGTGTTTTGGGTCTTTTGAACATCATTCACCCTCTCCCAGGCAACCCAACTAGGAGTGATCAGTTCCCAAACGGTGCCCTAGCAGCAATCCATGGACCTGCCCTCTTCATCCAAAGCCATCATGATGCTTTCTCAGTTGTATCCATGATAAAGATTTTCTCTTCTTTGCTCCTGTAATGCCAAGTGTGGCAAAGACCTTGCAGAGAGACTTTCTTGCAAAACCACAATACTCCACTTCCACCAGCCAACACCTTACTTTCTATTCTTTAGCACAAAGTTGCTGACAGGGTCTTCATACTTTTCCCTTGATAATGGCAATATGCCTTGTAAACTCTGATCACAGCACTGTCAGGTCTAAGAGAAGTCTTGAAAATATGGGAAAGGAACTTTAATTGCTCTCCCTGATCTACTCTTAAATTCCAGTGCTGGGCAGTGTGGAGCAACCTTGCTACTCTCTGTGTTCCTGGTGTTGTTGGTCTCATTCCCATTCTGACAAAACTGATGATGTGCTTCCCAGGGATCTCTTTCCAACTGGTATTAACTGCACTGCAGATTGTGTCTGCTATAGTCAAGAGTACCTGATCATGCCTCCACCTATAGTGACCTTCCGCTAAAGCTCTTAGGCTGTATGTGCTCCCACGTTCCATTCTTTGGTCAGAGGGGGCAGTCTGTTTTCTCCACCAGGGTCCAGCAGTGCAAATTTGAGCAAAGCATCAGGAACTTCACATAGTGTGGCTATAATCACTACGATTTGCTCCAAGTTACATTTCTTTCCATTGCATTCTCCTATCTTGAATAGGCACCTTGCTGTTTTAAAGCAACTGATCTGCTAGTCATTTCCTCCTTGACAGATCTCCTACCCTTCCTGTGAAGCAGATAATGCCACTTCTCTCTTGCTTTTCATAACATAAACTTACCCAGGTCAGTTCTTCCCCTGCCCACAGCTCTAACCAGAATTCCTTGTCAAACTGTTGAGTCAGCCTGCTCCACTGAAGCCACTGCCCTCTATTTTCTGGCTATCATGACCACCACCTGTGCCACTGAGACCTTTGGGTCAATGCATTCCTTGGACTACATCACCTCCCTAAGACACACAACCTTAAGCTCTTCCTTGATGGACTTTAGGGGGAGTCTTAAATTGCAGCTGTTCCCATAAAGTGCTATGCTGCTGAGTCTTTTCAGTAAACCCAGCCATCTTCTCAGGAAACAGTTATTCATTCTTTCTAAATCAGTGATGGTGGAGAATGGAAATTTCCACATAGTTAATGCCCTACTCCAGCTGCCTTCAATGCCGTAATAGGTTGATTGGGGTCAGGTAATGCATGGATATTCTCAAACAAGAAACAGCTTTTAAATTAATATTAATTTTTATAAAGATTATTTTTGAATAACATCCCAAACCAGGCTGTATATTAGTACAGTGGTCAGTACAACTCCATAAACCCAGGTTGAGTTCACCATCTTTGTGCAGCTTGCTTTGTCTTTCCCTTGTTCTGTGTACATGTTCAATGTCTACCACAGTTACCTCCCAAATACCAAAGATAAGCAACAAGTTTAAATTGGCTCAGTATGAGTGGGCCTGGTTGTGTTCCCAGTGATGAATTCCCATCTAGTCTCTGGATAGATCCTATTTAATTAATCTCATTTTGTGTGAATGAGCAAAGACAGCCACAACACACATGAAACAGTAACCATGTTCATTTCAGTTTTTTGTCTGATAAAATGTTTTATCAAGTTAAACCATGACAAAGCAAAATCAATAATGGGAACAAACCACACAGTAAACTACAGCTTTCAGAGAAAAGCATAAGTAAAAAACAACACACCTCACCAGCACCTAACCCTAAGCTAAGATAAATTGGAGCTCACAATAGAGGGGACAAGCACCCCATGACCAAGCTGAAAATAATCACTGCATACTATCTAATACATTCCCTTCTCATAACATTTATACTAAGATGTTGCTAGCTAGTATTCTTCACATTCATGTTTTACAGCAATATTGAACAATGCCACACAAGTTTGGTCAAGTGCAATTACCAGTACTGCCATGTGTGCTGGTGGAAAGCTATGCGACCATGGAGTATTTAATGGGGGAGTTGACTAATTTCTTGTTAATGTATTAGCACAATCATCACAGCTGTCTCTCACTGGTGCTCCGTGGTTTGCTATGGGAAACACTTGCATTCACTGGGATTAAAGGGGTCTGAGTAGGATAATGAGTAAGAAGAACAAAATGAGGAGAAAGAGAAGAAGAGTGCAGAGTTGGCTGGTCGGGCTAGAATGAGAGAGACACAGAAAAGTGATGTGGTCAGCGATGCTGCTTGATGGAGCAAGAGGAACAGAGATTAATGGGTGGATCAGCACTGCTAAGCAGGAATGATTGTGTGTTCCAGGGTCCTGTGATCACTGAAGGAGGTAGCAGGAAAAGGGAGTCGGGCTCGGTGGACGAGGTTGAGACGTGAGTCAGAGAGAGGAGGGCGTTTGGTGGAGTCTTGGTCCTAACAAAGAATTAGAGGGTGAGCAGGGAAGACAGAAGAAAGAGTAGCACAGGAGAGAAGAGGAGAGATAACCAATTTTGACTCTTATTTTTATGCCCAGTTTGAATTATTTTTTGGGTTCTATCTATTGGTTTTTGTCTTTTCCACCAAGGCACTGCTTTTAAGGATTATATATTGGAGACTTGAATTGCAACACAATTTGGACACTGATTGTATTGTTTTATTGTAAGCACTTTTCACACCATAATTCTTATTGTGTGTTCTCATTCACCCTAGTCCATCTCAGTTAGTAATGAGTGAAGAGGTTTTCTCCTGTTGTTTGAGTGTTTTTTCATCTTCTCACTCATGTTCATTTTTATTCTAAAAAATTACCTTAATGAACACATTTATCCTATTTTGAATCCTCTAAGGAATGTAGATCAATTTCACATAGAGCAAGTAGGCAGGATTATTCTGTAATAGTAAACTTTTTTTGAAAAGATCTAAAAAAGAGATACTGTAACAAAACTAAGAAATGACACTCAAAACACAGGCTAACATATACTGTATATATAAAGATACTGTATAAAGAGCAACCTGAATGTTTTCTTTTTTAATTTCAGCTAACAGTATGAAAAAGCAGATTTTTTTAAACAGTCTCAGTGACAGAGAGAAAATCATTCAATGTTAACAGGCTTCTACTGGATATGAGGCTTATGTAAGAATAAGAAAATGCGCAATACTTGTATTATATTGTTGTCATATTTGAGCAAATGGGATCCAAAAATGAATTTGTGTGTGGATGGGCTTAGAAAAATGTCTGTTAGTTCAGGCTTCAATAAAATAAAAAGTTTATAACAAAACTGAATCTTTAATACCCTTTCAAGCTGATGAGGGCCTCAACAAAAAAGAAATTCACTTACTGTATATCCTTTCGTTCACCAGTAAACTCGAAAATCTGTGTTATATTGATGATAATGTGCTACTTGTCTGCCTGTGTGAGAAAAGCTAAATTATCACTTAATGCCAAACAAAACTCAGTTTTGTGTTATGTTTGAATAGTTTGTCCTTACATTTCATTCTTGAGTGTGTGTGTTGTCAGAGTTTGTGCCCCCCATAGAATAGCTCAGAGCATGATCAATCATAGCCTCCACTTGTGAGTATCTAAAGTTCAGCCTCAGGCTTGTCTCCTTGGGTCATTTAGATCATCCTTAATGTCATTTCATTTGAATGCGGATAACTCTGGCCTTGAGAATGTCCATATAATAACTTAGTCTGTCACAAACTGACATCCTGGCATGCGGTTCCTAAAAAAGCCATTCCTAATTACTAGCTTTGAAATCAGTGTGCATGCTGTTATGTCTTGAATTTGCCATATTTCTGTATACTTTGAGAAGTAACATACTGTAGAAAGACAAGACATGCCACACAGTTGTATAATGTCCTTTCCGACTGTATACAAGAGTTTGATAGCTTTGGCAGCTTGTTATACTTTAACGATTTTCTTTTGCTCCTTTCTAAGTGTTACTGACAGACAGGGAAGTTATTAGTCATTTGCACCACAGCAGCCAAAACAACTGTGAGGAAATAGGACTGTTTCAATTAATTTTGCTGTGTTTAAATATTTTTACTTAAGTTTTCTTTTTAATGTAGCTTTATTTATTTTCACTTTATTGTTGTCTCAAGTGTTTGAATATTTTTACTTAAATTTTGTTTTTAATGTAGCTTTATTTATTTTTGCTTTATTGTTGTCTCAACGGGCGGCACGGTGGCGCAGTGGGTAGTACTGCTGCCTCGCAGTTAGGAGACCTGGGTTCGCTTCCCAGGTCCTCCCTGCATGGTATTTGAATGTTCTCCCTGTGTCTGTGTGGGTTTCCTCCCACAGTCCAAAGACATGCAGGTTAGGTGCATTGGCGATTCTAAATTGTGCCTGGTGTGTGTGCACGCCCTGCGGTGGGCTGGTGTCCTGCCTGGGTTTTGTTGGCTGGGATTGGCTCCAGCAGACCCCCTTGACCCTGTAGTTAGGATATAGTGGGTTGGATAATGGATGGATGGATGTTGTCTCAATCTTGATGATGTAATTTAGCACTAATGTCACTGTGCTTTTTAAGAATACCTCGCCATTGCAGTACAGGGCATTGCTTTTGTCCCTTGTCTGACGTTAAATGACAAATAAAGGTTCTTCATGTTCCCTAAAACAAATATTAAAATTACCAAGGTTTCTGAAATTGTTGTTCCCTGACTTTGAGTTTTGTCTTGCACTGTTCGAGAAATCCTACTCAATCCTCTCGACACCTTCCTCTTTAACAATGGCAACTCATAACTAACAGTTACAAATCTCTATCTGTCAGTTCCCAATGTATGAATATTAGTTTGTCATGAACAAACGCACTCAATAGTCACAATGCCTAGACAAATTAAATTCTTATATGGCCTTGATGACGATGATTTGGGTAGTTCCACTTTCCTAATGGCAAGGTGACTTCCATATTGACCTTACCAATGTGCCTCATTTGCATATCAACAGAGAGTCCAAAATGTACCTAATTAATATTGTAACGTGCAGGCAATGCTTTCTAGCCTTGTCTGAGGGCGAAGGAGGACTGGAAGGGGAGGTTTCTAATTGAGAGGGGCGGACACACCTTGTGGGGGGTGTGTTGGGGGTTCCTGGTGGGTGCTGGGAGTGAGTAGATTTCCGGAGTCAAGGAGATTGCCCCATTACTTTTGTATACAACCAATTTAACTAAAAATAAAACTGAAGAGGCCCTGACAGCTGCGAGTGCTCCTGTTATTATTTTCCCAGAGCGCGACATTGGTGTCAGAAGTGGAGATGGAATTGGAAGGAGCGACTGGAGGCGAGTTACTATGCGGGGATTTGAAAAGATCCGAGCCCGACGCTGGCACCCGGAGAAGAGTACAGACGGCGAGTAAGAAGAAGGTCAGTTTGGCAGCTGCTATAAATATGGAGCAGGATAGTGGGCTTGTTTCTCTAACGGAAGGAAGTGGAGTGTTCGGGGTGTCGGCGTCAACACCAAGAAGTTACTTGTTGAATCCTTCGGTAAGCGCACGTGGGCCAGCGTCGGTTTGTGATAGCCATGTGGGAGAAAAACGTGACATAGAAGGCAACCTTCCACAGTATCCGGGCGCAATGCAGTGGGAGGAGTTTCGGCAGAGCTTTGAACAGCTAGCAGTTACACAGAAATGGTCTGAAGAATATGGGGCAGGACAGCTGCTGGCTTGCGTGTCAGAGGGGGCGGTGTTTGCGTTAGCAGAAGCGCTGCGCAGTGGTTGCCGTGGCTACTCGAGACTGTTGAATCATTTAGAAGAATATGCAAATGAGAGAGAGAGAGAGTCAGTGAGAGAGAAGGAAGTGGCAACAAGCACAAGGAGAACGTTCCAGCCTTTGGCTATGCTGCAGATGCCAGCGGTAAGCAAACCAACACTAAAACCAGGCCACTTTGATGGAAAAGGAGCATGGGAGGCGTACTATAGGCGCTTTCGTATGGTGGCCATGGCCAATAGATGGGATCCACAGGAACAAGCGGTGCAGCTGGCTGCTGCCCTAGAGGGCGATGCCCTGAATGCTCTGACGGACTTAGGAGAGGAGGAACTGCTTGAAGTTGGCGCCCTGGCGGCTGCATTGGAGCGACGATTCGGTCATGTAGAATCCATTCCGGGCATCAGACAGCAGTTGGGGGAGCGAACTCGTGATACAACAGAAAGTCTGGGCAAGTTTGCAGCAGAAATTCAGTCTTTGGTCAGAAGAGGCTACCCTTACTTTGAGCGGGCAGTCCAAGAGGAGTTGGCAAAGGAGGCTTTCATCCGGGGTCTCACACCCCAGTTATTGAGGCAACAGGTACGATTTTCCAAGCCAAGTACATTTGAAGAGGCATTGCAAATAGCACAAGAGGCTGAGCAGGTGCTATCAGAAGGATGCCAGGACCCCAGCCCCTTAGCTATGAGAAAATACACAATTCCAGTTAAACAGCAGGTTGTCCAGCATCAAAACATGCAAGAAGACAAATCTTTGGCTGTGACAGCGTTGCCCTCGCAAGCACAACGGTCACCACGTTCAGTAAAACCACCCCTATGTTGGCATTGTGGCAGGGTGGGGCATCTGCAGCGCTTTTGTCCACACAAGGAAAAAAGTGAGCTTAAAACCATACAGCTACCTCAGGGAAACGACCAGGGACCCGTGTAGGAGGGACAGCACGGGCCCCACAGCATGTCCCATCACAAAGTAGTCCACAGGGGCAAGATGTGCAACCCCTGGTGCCTGTTGGCCGATTGGGTGAAGGGACATATTGCCATGTCCACACTTGGATAGGCAATCGTGTCTGTAAGGCCCTGATTGACACAGGATCGACTGCCACAATTGTTAGACCAGACTTACTACCAGAAGAAAAACAGTGGAAGGGTACAGGGGTAGCTTTGACAACCGCCACAGGTGAAACAGCACCCATGCTAGGTAGAACTCAGGTAGCTATTTGTATTGGTGGGCTTTGCTGGACATTGGAGGTCTGGGTGGCTAAGATTATGGACCCCTGTATCCTGGGTTTGGATTTTTTGGAGATGGCTGGAGTTAAAATTGATCTACAAAAGTGGACTTTGACATTCCAGGATGGAACAATTTTGGACCTTCTGAGCAGTGGTGATAGGAAGGGGAGGACCACCACCCAGGTGTCGAAACCAAATCACCCATGTACAATCATACAGACACCACGAGTGTAGGTTTGAAGGTCATCCACAAACTATGGGAAAGGAATAAACAAGGATTGAATGTAGTTCAGCAGAGTCAACTGTGGGAGCTCCTGGAGGACTTCAGAGACCGTTTTGCAACCTCGCCAGAAGATGTTGGCTGCACACACTTAGTGCGACATTCCATACATACAGGCACTGCACCGCCCATTAGACAACGTCCTCGACGTATTCCCATGGCGAAACAGAAGGCTGCAGACAGCATTATAAGGGAAATGCAAGAGGCAGGTATTATTGAACCCTCTGAGTCCCCCTGGGTCTCACCAGTTGTCCTTGTACCAAAAAAAGATGGAAGTTGGCGCTTCTGTGTTGACTATCGAAGACTTAATGCTGTCACTGTAAAAGACTCCTATCCCTTGCCTCGTATTGATGAGTCTCTTGACTTAGTAGGGGGATCGTCTTGGTTCTCGTCCCTGGATTTAAAGAGTGGATACTGGCAGGTGGCCCTTGTACCTGAGGCCAGAGAGAAGACAGCTTTTACTACTGGCAAGGGCTTATGGCAATTCCGGACTATGCCTTTTGGACTTTGCAATGCACCAGCCACCTTCGAGAGACTGATGGAAAGGGTATTGGCTGACATACCGGGCATGCAATGCCTTGTCTATTTGGACGATCTTCTGGTGCATGGGAAGACTTTTAATGACGCTATAAGTAGTCTCCGGAATGTACTGACTAAACTTCGAGCAGCCAATCTCAAGCTCCACCCTGAAAAATGCCATTTGCTAAGGAGAGAAGTATCATTCCTTGGGCATCGAGTGAGTGGCAGGGGAATCGCCACCGAGGATAGCAAGGTAGAGGCAGTGCAGAGATGGTCCGAGCCACAAAACCAACGACAAGTGAAAGAGTTTCTTGGGCTAGCTTCTTATTATCGCCGTTTTGTGCCTGGCTTTGCCACAATTGCAGCACCGTTGCACCGCCTGTTGCGTCAGGGTGAAGTTTTCCACTGGGGTGAAGAACAGCAGACTGCGTTCACAAATCTGAAGACAACTCTTTGTAATGCCCCAGTCCTGGCAGCACCAGATATAAATCTGCCATTTATACTTGATACAGATGCCAGTAACGTGGGGATTGGAGCTGTGCTGGCTCAGAGGCATCCGGAAGGGGAACGAGTTGTAGCCTACTATAGCCGGGCATTGAGTCGGCCAGAGATGAACTATTGTGTAACTTGCAGAGAACTATTGGGCATTGTGGATTCCATTCAGCACTTCCGGCATTACCTGTGTGGTCTACATTTTGTGATCCGCACAGACCATGCTGCTCTGCAATGGTTGCTTTCCTTCAGGGAACCTGAAGGCCAAGTAGCTCGATGGCTGGAGCGGCTTCAAGCATTCCACTTCACTGTGGAACATCGACCTGGAGAACAACATCGAAATGCGGATGCTCTGTCCCGAAGACCATGCTTAGGGGAAGAGTGTACACACTGTGACCGCCAGGAGAACAGAGTGGAAGGTGGTTCGACGTCTGCAAGCATACGTTGCCAAGAGTTAACTGTACCTGGAAGTGAAGAGGAATGGAGAAGCAGTCAAGAGGCTGATCCAGAATTGCAGCTGATCATCCAATGGTTGGAGGGGGGGCAGCGTCCTGCTTGGGCTGAGGTTTCAGCGGAGTCCACTGTAGTGAAAGGTCTGTGGTCTCAGTGGGGGAGTTTGTCCATCAACAGAAGAGTTCTGAAGTGGCAGTGGCGGAATCCTGTAACTGGTGAAGGAAAGTGGCAAGTGGTGGTACCTCGTGCACTGCAAGAAGAGGTATTACGAAGTGTACACGGCACTCCTGGTGCTGGTCATTTTGGGGTCACGAAGACACTAAGGAGGTTACGCCAAGCTTTTTACTGGGGCCGGAGTCGGAGGGATGTAGAGGATTATTGTCGGCAATGTGATGCTTGTACTGCCAGGAAAGGTCCAGCAGGGCAGTCAACAGCACCACTGCAACAATATCAGGTGGGGGCACCTATGGAGAGGGTAGCTGTTGATATCCTTGGCCCTTTTCCACGTTCACTCAGGGGCAATCGTTATGTCTTGGTAGCAATTGACTATTTCACCAAGTGGCCTGAGGCTTACGCGCTACCAGACCAAGAGGCGGGGACTGTGGCCGAGGCCCTCATTGATGGATTTTTCAGTAGATTCGGGATGCCAGATGAATTACACTCGGACCAGGGCCGGAATTTTGAGGGTCAGGTATTTCAGCAGATGTGCCAGCGGATGGGCATCCGAAAGACCCGTACAACCCCTCTTCACCCACAGAGTGATGGGCTTGCGGAGAGGTTCATACAGACGCTTGCAACACAGTTGGCTCTTGCCACTTCCCAAGACCAGCATGACTGGGATCAGCAGCTGCCATTGGTACTCCTAGCCTTTCGGTCTGCAGTGCAGGAGTCTTCTGGCTGCACACCTGCCCTACTAATGTTGGGAAGAGAATTAAGAACTCCCACCGAACTTGCATTCGGGCTACCCCCTGATACTATGGCTGAAGTGTCTGGTCCTGAATACGCTCGCAAACTACAGATTCGCATGGAGTCTGTTCATGCATTTGCCAGGGATCACCTTCATGTGGCGGGGACTCGTCAGAAGCGACAGTACGATCTGAGAGCTCGAGGCCAACCTTTTCAAGAGGGTGATCAGGTTTGGGTCTATGGACCCAAACGGAAAAGAGGACGTTGCCCAAAATTGGACAGCTCCTGGGTAGGCCCTTGCCGGGTTCTGGAAAGGGTGGGAGAGGTCGTGTACTGGGTTCAACTGCCCTCGCCAGGGCGCCGCGTATTCCTCCACCAGGATTGTTTGGCTCCCTATCGTGGACGATGCTCTGACGTGGAGAGACAAATGGACTCAACACCATCACCAGCTTCTACTCAGGAGGGAAATCAAGGTCTAACCACTCCCATGGATGCTGCACAAAATTCGCAGACAGGCAGTAGTCCGCTGCACCAACCTCTGCGAACACCCCGACCTCGTCGACAACGATGCTTGCCAGCCCATCTGAAGGACTTTGTGATTCCTCGGGGACGAGGAGCTGAGGGGGAGGCTGTGTAACGTGCAGGCAATGCTTTCTAGCCTTGTCTGAGGGCGAAGGAGGACTGGAAGGGGAGGTTTCTAATTGAGAGGGGCGGACACACCTTGTGGGGGGTGTGTTGGGGGTTCCTGGTGGGTGCTGGGAGTGAGTGGATTTCCGGAGTCAAGGAGATTGCCCCATTACTTTTGTATACGACCAATTTAACTAAAAATAAAACTGAAGAGGCCCTGACAGCTGCGAGTGCTCCTGTTATTATTTACTCAGAGCGCGACAATATGTTCTAGATATCCCTGCCGCGGTGAAGCAAGGCAGTTGAATGGGGAGAGCAAGTGTCCCCCTACCTTAATGGCCACCCAGTGCACAACATACACTTTTTAAAAATAATTAGCATATGACCAATTAGAGCTTTTGTGACATCAGGGGTGAGCATCTGATTTTAGAACCCACACAGATTGGTAGAGTTGCTTTCTTGAATGTTAAGCCTCAGTGAAGTTAGGATTGTCAGCACTGATAAATTGCAACAGGCCACTAACTTTATTGTTCTGATCATTGCTGCACATTCTTATACATCTGTTGCACTGTTTTCTGTGTCACTTGTCTGGTCTTTGTGTCTTAATTGGAGCCATTCTCCTTCCTCTCACATGTTTAGGTGATGTATTTCTGTAGCCTCCATTGGTTGATTTGTCTCTGTCCTCCTTATCACTTTGCATTTCTTTAGACCAGTTGGTTAGCTTGAAGGGAAACGTGAACAGAATCAAAGTTGAAGTAGAGAGAACACTCCCTCAATGTTTTTTCTTTTTTTGTGTGTTCTAATGTGCTTGACTTATCCTTAGCTATTTTCTAGCAAGCTGACATGTGTGGAAATAGTGTTATAACAATGTGGAGTGTTTATGCAATCAATGTGTGATCTTTTTTGAACTTCAAGACTGAATTCTGTGATGTATATTATTTATATGAGTCTTTACATTAAGATTTGTAATGTGTGTTTTGTGACATTTGTGGGCCTCCTATTATGGTAGGGCCCAGTAACGACTACCCCCAACCCACTGCGAGTGGCTCTGTCACTGCCAGTCATGTGGGAGTAAATCAACAATAGACAACTGAAGAAAATGTGGAATGGCCAAGTCAGAGTCCAGACCTCAAACCAAATGAGCTGCTGTGGCATAACCTGAAGAGAACTGCTTATTCCAGAAAAATCAGTGAGCTGAAACATACTTATAAGGATGAATGCTCTAACATTTATGGTGCAAGTCCAATCCGCAGCTACAGGAAGCGATTTGTGGAGGTTATTGCTGCTGTAGAAGGTACTACCAGCCTCCAGTGTAAATATTTAAATAATGTGTTCAGTGTTGAAATGAAGAAGTAAAATTGCTTGTGTGTTGTTAGTCTAAGTGGATTGTTTTTGTCTATTAAGGTGATTTAGTTGAAGATCTGATTACCTTTATATAAGTGGTTAAAGCAGAATTCCAAAGTGTACACAAATGTTTTCTTTAAACAGAAATCTACCTATTTATCTACAGTGGATTCTGTAGGTTTTATCTATCAATCCTTTTCTATCTATCTATCTATCTATCTATCTATCTATCTATCTATCTATCT
>JANRMT010062792.1:14828424-14872664 GCA_026402145.1 Polypterus bichir lapradei
TCTATCTATCTATCTATCTATCTATCTATCTATCTATCTATCTATCTATCTATCTATCTATCTGTCGTGATGTCTGGTCACACTTACAGGTAATCTAACTTAGACACCATTTAAATATCCGACTATGCCACCCAGTTTTATCAAGAGACTGGGAACTCCTGAAATTTACCAATAATAGCACACAGGTTTCTTTAAATTGGGCGATGAGTAAACACACAATGAAAGACACAACAGTAATTTCAGGAAAAGCAACAGTAACTTCTATTACACCAGACAATAATAAGTACAGTACATTAAAAAGATAAATGAACATAAACCAAATCTAACAGTATCATGAAGAAAATTTCTTTTTTAGAAAGGAAAGCACACAGTCCACACTCTAAAAGTCAATTAAAAACAATAATTGGATGATACAACCTTTAGTGGTGCAAAGTCCAGTTTATTCTCAGTGTTACCCCAACACTTAATTGTTCAACTGTCCACAGATTCACTCTGTTCACCGGACACTCGTTTCCCAAGAGAAGTTTTGTCAAAATCGTGGAATCCCTGTCGGCGTCTCTTCGTTGTTCCTTCTTTTCCACTCTGGGCTCCTTGTATTGCTGTGACCTAGGCACGCCTTATTTCTTGTCTGCCAGCTTTGCTCGGTCCTTTCATGCGGCTTCCCTCTCTTGCTGGACCCACAACCGGCGTCTCCTTGTAGAGCTGTCTCTTCCTCCCTGGAAGTAAGTATTGCCGTCCTTGTGCCTCACGTCGTGCCAGCCACGTACCCTTGTCAGCCTGTGAGCCCCTGTGCTCTGTCCGAGTGTCTTGGCTGTGTTCTCAGTGGACTGTCCCCCTACCCTTTTTGCCTTCTCCTGGCCAGAGATTAAATCTCCTTCAGTCCCTGCAATTATCAGTTCAGGGCAACCAGATTAAACAATGGCACATCTAAATTTCCTGGGTTTAACAAATAATGAAAAACACGAGTTAACAAAATGTATTGTTACCAACCATTAATGAGTACAGATCTGCTGTTTAGAAACCAATATTGTCAAACATGTTAATTGCCAGTCAGGTAAATACAGAAATCCTCCAAGGAAGGAGCAGTTCTGTTATCACAACTTTGTATTGTTTGTAATCTGAACCAGCCAAAACCTTCAAAGTGGTGACTCCTTTGCAAGACAGCAAATACCTACAATCTGCAAACAGCCTTTTAACTTCTTACCCCCCAGTGCCACCAATGGGTGCCTATTGCCTGTTCATCTGCTGGGTTTTAAATGTAATATTGACATGTTTCTTTTCCTAAGAGAGAAATGGAATGACTCAGTGTACAAAATGTCCCCCTATGACATCTATCTATCTATCTACTAGTATGCATGCTAACAAGGAGGATTATTTGGACAGAAATATAAATTACAAGTTCAGCTGCCCTATATTGTGGTACCTACTAGTCATGACTGAAACTTTCTATCCATTTACAATATCTTTTCAGTTTAGTTCTTTCATTAAGCTTAAGTCTAGTAAATTTAAAGCAAGGTCTCTGCAGATGCAGTTCTGCAGTGCTAAATGCACAACCATGATGCCAAAGTGGTCTGTAAATTTACACATATTACAAATGATTTTGGATCATATACCACAAGGCTGCCATTTGAGATCCCATCACTGACTCACTGTATACTCCCACTGATGTATATATAGCTGATTAGCTGAAATAATGGCAAGGATTCAATGGAGACACTCAATGTTTAGCTTCCCCTGTAGTCATTCTCTATATTGCTGTCTGCTTCGTCTCTTCAGATCAAGAGAAAACATGAGCCATGCCTGTCCACTAATTCTTCCTTTCACACACTTCACGCTATAATCAGCGATCGTTTGCCTGCCCCCAAGTCCTGATTCATACTCTCTTGTTTGATCTTCTGCTCTGTTTATGAGTCATCCCAAAAGACTACTCACAAGAAGAATATTGGTATTTACCCAACATCCTGACATGGCATCCATCCTGCACACCCCCACTACTCTGTGTATGTGCGGCGCTCTGCCTCTCATTCCCCTGTAATATGTTACACGTAGCCCGGCAGTGGCCTGAACAGCTCTGTTACAGTTTCAAAATGTTTATAATACAGAAATGAATGTGCCCATGGTTATAAAAATGTTTTTAGACATTTAATTATTTCTCTTTGTGTCGGACTTCTGAATAGCTTGTGAATTCTGTTTTTCTTTTTAAAGCTTTAATCAATTAACATGAAATAACCTTCTCATACCTACTTAATCCAATTCAAAATTGAAGCCTTGCAGCACAATGGAGTGCCATACAAATTTTTACCCTTTCCCATTTATTTTGACAAGGTTTACAGGGATTTTGATAAAATCAATCTGAGCATTTTCAAGTAACTGGGATTGTATTCTTTCCTGTAGTCTCCCCTGATCCTGACTGTTTAGTTACACTTTTGAAACCAAAACACATTTCCCACTATAAATGAATTCCTCTTCTGGGATTTCACTCAAGACAGTAAAAATCCTCCATAACCCCCTCATCACTCTTGAAAATTGATGTTACAGAGTTTTTCTTAGGAAACAAAATTAATAATTGTCTGAGGATTTGAAGTCTGGGCTGCAGAGAACAAATTGAAATTCTGAGAATGAGTCTGCATCTGTTCATTTAAACAGTCTGTGGTAGAAATTGAAGGTTATAGCATGGCATGAAGGAAGAAAAATTACCTTCTGTGCTTATTTACTTTGAAGCTTTCATACATATTATTAACATGCACCTAGCAATGATTGTCTTTTGTCAAAAAATGATAATGACTTGCATACTGTATATTGATAATACATTGGCATACATTAGATTGAACGATTGAGATATCAAGTATATTAGACCACACTATAGTACTAGGATGTTGTACCGTGTTAGCCATTATGAATGTAGTGAGAAGTCAAGCAAAATGACACCTTTTATTGGCTAACTAGAAAGATTACAATATGAAAGCTTTTGAGGCAACTCAGGCCACTTCTTCAGGCAAGATCAGAAGGGGCCTGAGTTACCTCGAAAGCTTGCATATTGTAATCGTTCTAATTAGACAAAAAAAGACAACACTATGTAAATGATATTTACAGACATGAACCATCATCCATATCTATTTGTATATTACCAAGCCATTTCATGTTAGTTTCATCAATCAGGTGAAGCTCACTGATTCCTTCACTGTATTTAGTGGTAGAAATCCTCAGAGATGCACCACATTCACAAAGTGGGTCATCTCCCAAGTTCCATTTATATAAACATGCTGCACAAACTCTGTGTCCTGTGAACTATTACTGAGTTTCACTCATCCTTCCATGCTTGACTGAAAATCCAGTCAGATGGCATTGAATCTAGCCAAAATGGCTGTCATACCAGGCAAACACTATGCAATTTTCTCATGTCTCATTGACATGGGGACATTGGGAGTTTGTGTTCCTTCTCACACTTAATCATTTATTTGTACTGGTAACCAACTGGAAGCAGGCATAGCAGGAATTAGTAGCTGCTAGGCAATGTTCCTCAGTTTTTCTTTTTTGAATACCCGGTCATGATATTTGTCAGCAGGAATAGCATATATTGTAGCAGATGGTTTTCTTGCCATAATGTCTATCCTCATATTCTACAAATGTTTCACAGGCTGTGCTTGCAAAAGCGTTAATACAGAGTTGCTTCATAACTGGCTTTTAGGACCTCTTACTATTGATAAATTCAAGACAACATGGTCCTGGTTTTTTTTTAAATGTCAAAAAGCTATCAGGCACCTTTAAGCCACTCAGATAACATTGGAACATATCTCATACTTTGTGAGTAGCAACTTTATGCACCTTCAACCTTCAAAGACTTTCTTATGATTTTGTGACAATTTAATAAAATCATGTAATGTATGCCTGTCCTTAGTGGATGTGTCAAAAGAAAAACAATGGAAATGCAGTTACATTACAAAATGTTCCTGAGGTCACTAGATTTTTTCTTAAAAAAAAATAAGGTATAGTATAGTGGATCTGATTCGTCATTTACTAGTGATTCTCATGGTTCATACTCATACTCATGCCCAGGGTCACAGAGTCTTAATCTTACCCTCTAGCCAAAAGGAGTGCTGCCCAAGCAAATTTCTTGCCAGTGACCCTCATCAAAATTCTCTAGAAAAAAACAAAACAAAATTTGAAAGCAGAATTTTTCCTTAAATATATTTTTTCAGGTTCCTCAAGATCAAGTCTCTCATGAAGTCTTTTTTTATAAGGTTCAAGTTTAGACTCTGCTTAACAAATGTGGCTATTTTATAGATCAATACCACCACAACAGAATGGTTCATATGTTACATGTATCACATGCCTAGCAACCATGCAGAATCATAGCAATCAAACATGCAATGATGGCACCCATTATTTAAAAAAACACATAATGGTGGTGGCCATGCAAACAAGCAGACAAAATGACAGCACCCATTAAAAAGCAATACATAAAATGGTGATGTGAAGTTCGCAAAATAATGATAAAAACATAAAAAGTAAAATGTATTATATTAAAACGACAACACATGTAATATATGAATTAATAGTTTGTCCCTAATGTACAGTGGTGCTTGAAAGTTTGTGAACCCTTTAGAATTTTCTATATTTCTGCATAAATATGACCTAAAACATCATCAGATTTTCACTCAACTCCTAAAAGTAGATAAAGAGAAACCAGTTAAACAAATGAGACAAAAATATTACACTTGGTCATTTATTTATTAAGGAAAATGATCAAATATTCCATATTTGTGAGTGGCAAAAGTATGTGAACCTTTGCTTTCAGTATCTGGTGTGACCCCCCTTTGCAGCAATAACTGCAACTAAACGTTTCCGGTAACTTTTGATTATTCCTGCACACCGGCTTGGAGGAATTTTAGTCCATTCCTCCGTACAGAACAAATTCAACTCTGGGATGTTTGTGGGTTTCCTCACATGAACTGCTCGCTTCAGGTCCTTCCACAACATTTCGATTGGATTAAGGTCAGAACTTTGACTTGGCCATTCCAAAACATTACCTTTATTCTTCTTTAACCATTCTTTGGTAGAACGACTTGTGTGCTAAGGGTCATTGTCTTGATGCATGACCCACCTTCTCTTGAGATTCAGTTCATGGACAGATGTCCTGACATTTTCCTTTAGAATTCTCTGATATAATTCAGAATTCATTGTTCCATCAATGAAGGCAAGCTGTCCTGGCCCAGATGCAGCAAAACAGCCCCAAACCATGATACTACCACCACCATGTGTTACAGATGGGATAAGGTTCTTATGCTGGAATGCTGTGTTTTCCTTTCTCCAAACATAACGCTTTTCATTTAAACCAAAAAGTTCTATTTTGGTCATATCCGTCCACAAAACATTCTTCCAATAGCCTTCTGGTTTGTCCATGTGATCTTTAGCATACTGCAGAGCAGCAATGTTTTTTCAGATGCTTAGAAGTTACCCTGGGGTCCTTTGTGACTTCGCTGACTATTACACGCCTTGCTCTTGGAGTGATCTTTGTTGGTCGACCACTCCTGGGGAGGGTAACAATGGTCTTGAATTTCCTCCATTTGTACACAATCTGTCTGACTGTGGATTGGTGGAGTCCAAACTCTTTAGAGATGGTTTTGTAACCTTTTCCAGCCTGATGAGCATCAACAACTCTTTTTCTGAGGTCCTCAGAAATCTCCTTTGTTCATGCCATGATACACTTCCACAAACATGTGTTGTGAAGAGCAGACTTTGATAGATCCCTGTTCTTTAAATAACACAGGGTGCCCACTCACACCTGATTGTCATCCCATTGATTGAAAACACCTGACTCTAATTTCACTTTCAAACTAACTTGTAATCTTAGAGGTTCACATACTTTTGTCACTCACAAATATGGATTATTCAATCATTTTCCTCAATAAATAAATGACCAAGTATAATATTTTTGTCTCATTTGTTTAACTGGTTTCTCCTTATCTACTTTTAGGACTTGAGTGAAAATCTGATGATGTTTTAGGTCATATTTATGAAGATATATAGAAAATTCTAAAGGGTTCACAAACTTTCAAGCACCACTGTATACAAGAGAATTAGTCTTAATATAACACTTTCTGTTCTACAAGTACTATATAGGCAGCCTTGCATACCAGCATAAAATGGGCCCAGTAGCCATTTTATAGTTATTTTTAACTAATCCCTTAGTACTCCAATTATTTACTAAACCTGCTTAAAGTTTTGTAAATACTTATCCTTAGTAATGCCCATCAATGCACTATCAAGGTGCTGGAGAGTGGGGACCTGTTGCATGTTGGACGGCCATGCAAGTGAGAATTTAGCTGTATTCTCGACACTTTTTCATTGGCCACACATTTCAAATGCAGTTAGCTGGCAACTCTAATTATTCAGCAGTCACATGATCTTTACAGATGTGTTCAAACAGGGTTATTAAATCTTTCCCGTACTCACACATATCATAACATAATGTAACATAACATAGCATAGCATAGCATAACATAACATAACAATTATTTCTGTAGCACATTTTCGTACACGATGTAGCTCAAAGTACTTTACAAAATGTCAGAGAAATAGTTACAAGAAAATAAAAACAAATTAAAGTTAGGCAAGCATAAAAATGAATAAATACTAAAAAACAATATGTAAGGACTTCATTAATAGATTGGTAGGGTTCTTAAATATAGAATTGTTTGTAAGCCTGTTAAGATGAGTCAGAGGATAAGGTCAGATGGTCGGGAAGGAAAAAAAAGAAACTCTGGATCTTCTGGAGAAAAAAATATTCTGCTGGGTTTCCAGGTCAAAAGACCACCCAGCTCCCACTGGGCAGTGGGACCAACTTACACGTTCTTAAGTGGTTCCTTATTGAATTTTAGACTTCGTTGGGGTATCCACTTTCATTTAACTATCACAGGCATCAGCACAGGACTTTGATCAGGTGGTGGTGCCACAAAATGCTACCACAGAAAAACTGGAAAAGAAAGCAGACAAAAGGAGATATTAATAATGTTTGAAAATTAATTGAAACATATAATAATTCTATGCATTTGTAGTTTATTGGGATTAAAACTAAATGCATCTATGAAAAAGAAAACTTAAAACAGTAGATTGTTAGGAGTTTTTTTTAATGTTCCACTGCATTAGACTGGTGTATCTCTATCAGTAAATTAGTCCATATTTTAGGTACATTACAGCAAACGTCTGCCTCACCACTTCTTTTATGCTTAGCTCCTGAAATAATAAGCGGACCACTTTTAGAAGATCTAAGGTTACAACTAGGAATTCAGAGGGGCAGACACTGCAAAATATAGCAAGGAACAAGGTTATTTAAAACTTTATATACCATTAATAGTATTTTAAGTCAGTTTTAAAGGAAATGGGTTAACTAATGTAACAATGCTCAAACTGGTGAGATATGCTCAAATTTTCTTTTTCTGAGTAAGATTATTGCTGCTGCATTTTGAACTAACTGCATAACATAACATACAGTGCTGGTTACTTGAGCGTTTGCACTATCAGGCCAAGTCAAAAACACGCTATGACAATAGAACCGCTTTTCTTAGCTTGTGTAGCAATTTCTTTTCCATCCACAAGATGGGGTAGACAGCTATGAGACAAATTAAGCACATTCATGCTTGTAGAACAGACCTTTTTATGAATGAAAAAAATATTTTATTTATTTGGAGGCAGTCTGCTTTGTCAATTACTTTGCAAGCAGGGTTATAACGAAAGATGCAAAAATACAGGTGGCAGAATAAGAAAATGCTGATGAGAAATTAATATTTTCAGTCATGCAATATTAAATCAACTATTTGTTCTAAGCTACTTTTAAGTTATTGACACTTTAATTTGCACACTGCATTGTAATATTTTGTATAGTCTCTCATAAGGCAGACGTATAATATGTACATCTGGAGACAACCAACACCTGAATCAATAAACCTGCTTAACAAACCAGTAAAGAACAGGCAAGGCTGCACGACATCCACCTTCTGACTGCACATCAAAATGAATAACTAAAGAAATTTTAAATTACTGCCTAATTGGAAATACAAACCTGCCTTGCCAAAATAGTGGCAGCGATATAATATATTGTATATCCATAGACCACAGTGCTTATCTAAACTCTTTTTGCTGCTGTTATGTCATATAGTGATGCCATAGTTAAAATGTCAGAAACATATCGTAGAAAACAAGCACTTCTCAAACGTTGATAAGTCTGTGTGTGTGTCTCTGTCTCTTCTGTCATTACAACAGATAAGTTACTCATTAAGCTTCGATGACCTTGTGCTACTGAACTCCTAAATGGATAACAGCAGTGTTAGCTTTTTATTTCCTTTCAGCGTCAAGTCTTTTATTCAGTTTCCTTTGCCCTCTCTCTGAACCCTGACGGTTTAGTTTAGTGCACGGACTGAAGAAATTAGGGGTGTTTTGGGAAGAAGCCCTGTGGTTGTTGCCTTTTCAGTGCCAGATTTTGCCACTATTCACTACAGATTTTTTAAAGGGTTGACCACAGACATTTATTCTCGTATGAGAATCACATCTGGCCTAGCGGGACTATATTTTGTATAGCATATGAAGCTAGTACACTATATTACATTTTCCAGATGATTTCTGAAAAAAAAAATAAAATCTGCATATTTTGTAGTAGTAATAAACACACTTTCTTTGGCATACACTTACTACTGGAGCCACACATTGGCTCCAGTTGTAAATGTTTCTATTAGTTGCTGTGGCTTTCTGAAGCTGAATCCTCTATTATTTTTAAAAGATCTAACTGTTTTAGGGCGACTAATGGTAAGGGTTGAAGAAGAAAGAAAATGAGCTTGATGGCAGAGTGAAGCCAGCAAGAACTTGACAGCCATCCCCTGAACCTCTATGGTTTAACTAGAACTTTTCTCATTTGCGCAAATGATGCATGAACCTCTCAGCACTCTGCAGCATATGCGTCATTCTTTGGATTGTTCATTTTACCTATTTCAGTTCCAGTTACATGACATGTTAGAAGTGACATAAAAGTAGAAAAGCAGATTATTCATTGTGAGTCACATACTTCCACCTCCACACTGCTATTTTTTACATGCTTTCGTCACTACTGTATAGTATCATCTACTTTAGCTCCTTTGGCACCTTTTAAACTATGAGTTGGTATCTGGAGAGGGTTCTGTATAGGCAGCACTGACCCCTACACATTATTTTTGAAAAAAGAATGCTTGATGCCTTCCCCGTTAATGCTTGTGCCTGTACAGTCATCAAAATTCCTTCTCAATTTGTAAATGACTTAATAGGAAACGTCAGCGGAAATGACAGACTGTGAGGTTCTTCTGGAAAAAGGTTTTTGTCTACTAAGTAACATAAGGATATAAGTAAACAGTAGGTGGAGTGATAGCACAGGTAACGCTCACTTTGACTAGGGCAGGTTACAGTTGCGATTAAACCTAAAATACATGGGTTTAAGAGGTAGGAGGCAAATATAAAATAACAATGCTGATGACACCTTGTTCATGGAGAGTACTAACCATAGCCATAATCTGTTGAAACAGTACTGCTGATTCAAAAGAGTACCTTAAATGAGTTATAGTAAGTACTGAATTGGATTAAGCAGGTTGTTATGGAATTATTGGGCAGAGTGGTGGCTGTGAGGCCAGGGATCCGCGCCAGCAATTGGAAGCTTGCCGGTTTGAATCCCGTAAATGCCAGAAGTGACTCTACTCCATTGGGCCCTTAAGCAAGGCCCTTAACCTGCAATTGAACCATCCTGGGTATGATGTTAATGTGCATCCAGCCCTTCAAGCAGGTCATCCAACTTACAGGGAAACTGTAAGTGGCATGATTGGCACTCCAGCCACTGTAAAAAACCTCACACTGTTCCAGTGTGGTGCTGAGGTGTCACCCACTGCACTCGGGTCCCAGTCCAGGTGGTTCATGGTGTAGTGGGTGTGGCAGCATGCTATCAGCACATACTCCCCAACCTCCTATGGTATTATTATGATGTATTTAGTTGTCCTGTGATGAACCACTTTTCCGTCTTTTATTGGTTTAACCTACTGTTTTACCTGATGTGGTTGATAAGCTACCTTCCAGTCCCCTGTGACCATACAATGGAAAAAGAGAGTTTAGGAAGTGGATTAATATCTATATTCTTTTAAGCTGGAACCCCTTTCAGCGTTGATTACTTCCTTGTGTTCCTTCCATCCTGATAAACATTTTACCATGTGATAGGTTCTCATCCCCTTTAAACCCTGAAATGGATTAGGCAGGTTAGTGAAAACACAATGAAGCAATTGAGGAAAATAGTAGATGCTATAAGGAGTGGCAGAATACAAAGACAGATGGTGGAATGTCTGTCTATAAGGAAGTAAAAGTGAAACAGAAGAAAGGCAGTGGTGAGTGTGCAAGAAGCAAATAAATATGTGTTTTGCAAGTGATTTAGAGAATGAGAAAGAAAAGAAGTATATGTTCAGGATCACAAAGCAAATGGCAAAAGAAAGACTGGATGTAGTAGGTAAGAACTGAAGGAATGACCTTTAAGTTTTCAAAAAAAAACTTCAAGAAGATAAATATAAACAAAACAATGGAGAGCTTTGCCTCACTAGATCCAGAGTTATTGTCAGCAACTTCGATAATACTGACAACATGCAGTTTTATTCCTCTGGTGTAGAGTCTCAAGTATGAGGAGTAGGGTTTCCACACAATTAGAGATGCAAACTTCAAGTACTGGCTGGGAAGAGGGGATGAGCAGGTTCAGCTGTGGCAACCTCAATGACAATGGACTACATCTGTTGACCTTTGCTTCCTATAACTCCCTTATCATCGCCAATGCATACTTCTGGCATAAATCGATCTACAAGATGAATGCAGCTAGCATGATCAACTACTTCCTGATCGATCATTGGTTCAAATCAAATCCAGGATGTCCAAATCATGTGGGGTGCAGAAGTTGGTTCCTATCATCATCTCGTTTGATGCAAACTAAGTCCGAAAGCAGTTATGTGGTGCTGCCAGCCTCTTTGATTAAACCATGCACATCTTATGCAATCACCACATAATGATAAGTCCCACATTAAGCTGCTTATCCACTTCTACAGACTGTAGCGCTCGGTGCACATTGATGGACAGTGGGTGAATCTACAGACTGAAGGGATGGAAACCACTTCAGCTGTCTGCCCCAAGGTGGAGGGCAAACAACAAACGAAGTGGGTTTAAGATTACACAATCAAGGTAATCCAGCCAAGAAAGGATCAAAAGGATGCATGTCTACACTCTAAAAATACTAACAGGCAAGCACAGTCAGCTATTCATGAACATCCAAGACACAATGGACTGGACTATACAGTCAACTGATGAGGTCCAGGAATGTTAGAAGCAGCATTTCAACGTGTTCCTGCATCTTGAACCACCAAACAGCCTTGATCAGAATCTGAATACAGAGAGCACTCCTGGCAATGTAAACATTGATAAGCCAACCAAAGCAGAAGTTACCACAGCCATCAAGCAACTCAAGAAAAAGCAGAAGTTACCACAGCCATCTAACAACTCAAGAAGAACTGGAAGGCCCCAGACCCTGAGGTGGTCATAGCTGAGCCACTGAAAACAGGTGTGGATCCCCTGGCTGAAAGGTTACGTATGGTAATTACGTTGATATGTAACACAAAACACATTCCTGCAAAATGGAAATTAACTGAAATGAACCCCATATTCAAAAAGGGCTATAAGACACAGTGTGAAAACTACTGGGGGATAAGTCTCCAATTAGCAGCTGGCAAAGTACTCACACAGATCATCTGAGCGTGCTTACAACCATCACAAGAGAACAGCATTGTGGCCTTAGGCTTGGGTGAGGCTGTATTGATCACATCTTTTCAGTCAGGCAGGTGTTGGAAGAACGCATAAGATATGTCAAGAAAACTGTTGCAGTCTTCATCGATTTCAAGAGTGCCTTTGACAGTATGCACCGGAAATCAATACGGAAGGTTCTAATTGCAATCAGAGTGCCACCATAACCAGTCAACATCATCACATCCTTCCTTGACAACATAAGAACTTAAATTAGACAAACAAGAGGAGACCATTCAGTCCATCAAGCCTGTTTTGTTAGCTAATAGCTAAGCTGTCTCAATATTTTATCCAGATTTTTCTTCAAGGTTGTCAAGGTTTCTGTATCAAATCCATGTCCCTGTAGTTTGCTCCTAAAACTCTTTGAGTAAGGAAGTGCTTCCTGGATTCAGTTTAAAATGTGCTTCTTTTTAATTTCCACTGATCTCCTTAAGTACATCTACTTATCTACTTTATCAATGCCTTTGAGGATTTTAAATACTCAGATTCTGGTCCCCACGCTGTCTCCTATTCTCAAGACTAAACAGGTTTGATTCTCTGAGTCTCTAAGAGTAGATGCACTTTGTTGCTCTCCTCTGCACAGTTTCAAGTGATGCTATGTCTTTCTTGTACCATGGAGACCATTGCATTATTTTTGCTGCCTCCTCAGTATCTGCCATCCCTCCAATTTTAGTGTCATCTGTGAATTTCACAAGTTTACTAACTATACCAGAATCAATTGCCATTAATGCAAATCAGGAAAAGCAATGGTTCAAGGACAGACCCCTGAGTGAGTCCAATGATGGCCCCGCTCCATGTGGAGCATTCTCCTCTACCCATTTCTCCATCCATTGCATTCATTAGAAGCAGCATATGGCCCAAAAAGGAATCTTATGGCCCAACTCATATCCGTATTGCACATGATTGTATGTACCTCAGTCCTCACCAGGTTAGTCAACACATAAGAAAGAATCTGGGCATTAGTGGTACAGGAAATAAAACTTCAGCTCATTCAGAACTCAAGCAAAATAAATAATCTGAAGCCCCTCCCTTAAGGGAAGTGTTTATATTGCCATGCATGCACGTTGGAGGATCACCTTTTAGACTCATCAGAGGTATGTAATGCTACTCCAAGATAAGAGAGGGTGCTGTCATTAGCTATAACTAATTCTACAGCTCAGAGAAGATGCCCAGTGAGGGCCTGGTCTTTTCAAACCGAGCATTCCTGGAAGGAGGTGTCTCACTTTGATCCAAGCCAAAAGACAGAGTTCCTCAAAGACAGACCCATTCAACCGAGCAGCATTTCCGAAACAACAGAAGATTATAGCCTGTGTTTCTGATATTTGGCACAATCTAGCATTAGTTTTTGTCTCAACATTTCTTTTGGACCTGATTCTTACTACTGTTCAACAACAATATATGCTAGAGGTTATGCAATTCTTTTCTGACAAGGTTCTTTCTAGTGGTAATGTGTTATAAAGGTACTAAGTAAAATCATTATGATTAATTCAGTAGGCAGTACTGATTGCATTACTTACCCTGTTGGATTAGACAACACACAGAGTTAATTTTTACTTTTATTTTAGCATGTTATTTTTACAGGTAACTGTATAGGTGAAGGCTGATTAACTGGTCTTCATTTTCTTAGTAGTTAAAGATTACAATGGGCAGTGCTTTTCTTAGATTTTAAATTCAGTATCTTAGCATTTAGGTTCAGGTTTTATTGCACATACTTTTTCTTTCTGGCAAGCCTGCTCATGACATTATCCTTGAAATTTATGGGTGGAGTGGTGGCTCTGAGGCTAAGGATCTGTGCTGGTATCCAGAAGGTTTCCGGTTTGAATCCCAGTCACTGCCAAAAAGAGATCCTACTCTGCTGGGCCCTTGAGCAAAGCCCTTAACCTTCAATTGCTCCAGGGGCGCTGTACAATGGCTGACTCTGCGCTCTGACCCCAAGGGGTATGCAAAAACTAACAAATTCCTAATACAAGAAATAAGTATAAGGCGAAATAAAGAACAAAAAAACAAATTTGATGCACTTGTCAATTGGATGGCTTCACCATCTACCTCCAAATGCAGCAAAGTGTTCAATTTTAATTCTTTCCTGCTTGTGAAGTCACAATTTTATAGTTAGACATATGAATGTTCTTTGGTTATATTTACACTGTTTATCTAAAAAGCTTATATTTCTTTGTCTGATCTTTTTATATTGATGCATCATGTCTGATAAGGCCTACAGCATGGCAGCTCCAACAAGCAGAGAGAAAATGACAAAGAACACATAAATATTTTTCTTGCTAAGTAGTTAGAGTAGTGAACAGTGCACAGTGGGTGTTAGGCTTGAAGGCAGTCAACCTGTTTCATCCAGACCAAAGATGGAAGAAATGGGGATCTGCTTTATATAGATAAGGTAAGAAGCAGTTGAATATTCCTGGTTATTTAAAAAGAAGAGCTGAGCTGGGCTGTAACAGGACAAGTGGCATTAGAGCCTAGTGATTCTGATACTTTTTATATCCCAGACATTTCTCTCAAGGTAATTCTGCATGTAACTGGGAAATGAACCCCAGGAGATGTGAGGGGTGAGCTGCCAACACAGTGTGAGTGTGTGGAGCACAGAATTGGATTTGCAAAGATGGAAATGCATCCCTGGGACAGGCAAAGTGATGGTTTGCAACTCTACTTTTAAAAAAGTGAGGAAAGACAGTGGTGTAAGTGCCCCACTTTGTTTATTCTTCATTATTCTAGTCTTAATAGTCTTTTCGTAATGCAAAAAAAAACTCAGATGTTTAATAAACAAGTGGAGGCCATTTAGTGAAAGTCTTCAGTCCTCCAGATCCATGTTTATAACAGTAAGATTCAATTGAACTAGTCAGGTAATGTGCAGTGACCAGGAAATACAGAAATCTGTATTAATATATGAAAGCCAAAACATCTTATACTGCCGAGTATATCTGAACACAGAGACAAATAATCTGGACAGTGAGAAAATGGCTATGGGAATTCATAATAGCTTTGAAGATTTGTTGTTGTTTGAACATCTTGAACTGAATAAAGAGCTCAGGGCATATCAGTAAAAATATGGGCATTACTTCTAGTACTAAACTTTGATCAGTTTCTTCAGCTTGAAAAATGAACTTGTTTAGTTCATTTCTGTTATATAATGCGTTTAAAGTCTATGTCTATGTCAATGTTTATGTTTCATTCATCCCTACAATAACTACCTATGCAGTGCCTTTCATGTCTTCCGTTCTATTTATATATAATGTTGTTTATTTCTGTCTGTCTTCAGTATCTTCATGTTCAGATCAATACAAGCAAACTGTCATCTTAAATATTGATCAGTCATAGTCATAAACTAGTGTATAGAGGGAAACGTCTTGCTGTTGTGGAAAACATAGTGAAAGCCTAAATGGTATTGTGAGGATAAAAAACACCAGTAGATGACAATCCAAAAAAAGAATAGTCAGAACTGCAGAAAGATCAACACCAGTGAAGACTTAATTAGGCCAAACACCAGAGCCAAAGGGCACAAGAAAGAGCTTTAGTCAAAAAATTAACAAGAAGTCAAAGGCAAACTAAACTAGCAGAGATTTTTCCTTCTTCAAACCTAACTACTTCCATGTTATCATTAGAGTGTTTTTGATCAAACAGAAGGATGGCTAAGCATGATGCAGGCTGCTATTTTATGCTGGAAACTGTGGTATAGCGGGTCCACAGCTCCCGTCAAAAAGGCCAGTTTTAAATAAATAATCGCCGCACTCACGGCTTAGTGAGAGGGCTTGGTTGTGTGGCTGAAGCGGGTCCTGGGGAATTTGTGTTGTGGGTGTTTCTCACCTAAGTGCACAAGTGAGAAGCAGTCCGCATCCGTAATTGTTCCCGGGAGCCGCTGATTGCCACAGGTGAATCACGTCCCCGTTATAAAGAGTAGCACGAGGTGGCTGGGGAGGAGAAGAAAGAGAAAGAAACGGAAGAACAGAGGTTGCAGGAAGCAGCGAGGAGAGAAAGCCGGTGTGAGCAAGAGCGAGTGAGAGCGAACAAGTGAGCGCTCGTAGGCAGCTGGACAGTGAGCCCTAGCAGGGGTGTTTGGCAAACACCTAGGGCAGTTGGAAGTGGTCGCTCCTGCTGAGCATTTTATGAACGAATGGGAGTGACCGGCAGAAGGACAGCTGGCCGCGTAAGGCCGAGTAGGCAGCAGGAGTCGGGAGGCTTGGAAGTGGAAGCCCCAACGTGAGCGTCCTGGCCATTGGGTAAAAAGCCAAGTCTTGGTCTGGGGGAGCGCAACTGAAGCCAGGGATCGGGAAGCCTCCAGACCAGTTGAGTGGTTGAGGAGGTCAGCTGCTGAGAGGGGGACTTTCCTGTTGCGGGGCCCATATGGGAGAAGCAGGAGAGCCACCAGGTAAATAGAAGACACCGGGCTTTATTTTAAAGGACTGCTTCCAGCGTTATTTTAACCTCATTGTTTTAAAGGATTGTTGTTTTTCTATTATTGAATTTTTAACCTCCACTCAGGATTATTTATTAAAGATCCTCTGGAAAGCAGTATACTTTGTTTGAACACTTGTCTTTGTTTGTTGTCTTCATTAATAAAAACACTTGACACCTTTTACACCATCCCCTTGCTCCATTTGTTGTGCCTCACTGCCGTGCTCGTCGGTAACATTACCAACAGTGCAGGATTCAAGGGCTCCCTGATGGACGATGGGAGCATGTAGCGAACCCACATTGTCACAATACCCAGTGATGTCATGCATGCTTCACAACTGGTCATCTAGTAGCAATGGGGAGAGTGTATCTTAACAACTGTTGAACAAAATGGCAATGACCATCACAATAATAGAAAAATAAAATTTAAAAAGTGTAACCAGAAGGGGGTGCCACTGAGCCCCAAACCCCAGACACAATGGTGCCAAGACAGTCCTGGGTTCAGAACAAGTGGTTTTCTTTACAAAGAGAACCTTCAAAGGTTTGTTCTTTTCAAAATACCATACAAATTAAACAATTATTTCTCTTTCTCCTTCTTCTGCTCCTTCCCACACTTCTGCAGTGAGAGATGTCCACCTCCTCCTGACTCTGACTCCAAGATGCCTCCTTTTATGTTGGACCCAGGAGTACTTTTGGTCCCTTGGCATTACACTGCGGAAGCACTTCCATGTCATTGCTTGAAAAAAATGGGAGGTCTTTTCCTAGGAGTGCCCCCTGGCAGCACCCAAGAACCCCGACAGGGCCGCCCTTCCAAACCACAAATCCCTGGCAACCCAGTGGGTGTCCAAACTGGCACCAAATAGAGGAGTCCCAGAAGTCCAGGATCCTCCAGTCCATCCAATATTCCTTCTTCCCAACTGGGAAAAGAACAGGAAACTGGGTTGCACCTCCATGCATGTGGTCAATGAGTTATGGCCTCTTGGCCAAGTACAACAATACACTCCATCCCAGTCAAAATGTCTGTCCATCTGCTATGGTGTCTAGAACAACTAGTCCCATAACAAAACGAATGTTCAAAACGAAAGTAAAATTTAAATCTGTATATTTCAAAACCTCAGGAAAAAAAAAATGGAACTCAAAAAAATTACAAGGTGCAAATAACAAAACAATATATAAAGTACACAGTAATGTCACTTGGGACTCCCAATGCGCTCAGGTAGTTCAAGTTGGGTGTCAGCCTGTAAAATCCCATGTGAAACTCACTTTATGCTACACAATACCTGCTTGTATGACTGTAGCAGTCACACAGTCAACACAAGGCATAAGACATTGCATTCATATTTGATTGAATTGGAAGACACAGAGATACAAATACGACCTTTGGGTAAGACAGGAGAATAGTTAAACATAGAAAGGATCATTAGCACAGACAAACAATAGCCAAAACTCTGAAACAAAAATGTTAGAAACCAAAAGACAGACAAAAGCTAAGTGAAATATCCTACAAACTCATTCTTAAATAAATTGATTGTCTTTTCTTAAATATTTAAAAAATGGATATGTTTGCTTTATTGGAGTACTCATCATATATATCATGTCTGCCATGATGTCACACAGCATGTGAATCCCTTGCCTTGACCAGACACACAAAAATTCAGTGACTGTGAAAAAGCTAATGCAGAAAACTGCTGGGCCCTTGAGCAAGACAAAATCATGGGAAAAATATTAATCACAAAAATAATATTGTACAAAAAAACTAAACCAAATGAAACAACAAAAGCAGTGCAATTGTCAGATAATGTGTGGGTCACCGAGCCCTTTAAGAAAAAAGCTAAGGTTTAGAGTTGCAGGGACACATGAGGCTGTAGTGGCAGTGCAAGGTGATCAACCCCATGGATTCCAGAGTCTAACCCTGATCCTGAAATTATTTCCAGTGTCATTCAGGAAGTAGCTCAAGGGCAAGGCTTATGGCCATAACCTAACTGTGTTTCGATTATGATTGTCTGCCATTTAATTTTATACATGATTTTATGGACTCCTTTTATTATCTTTGTTGGAGAATCTGATTTGATTGTTTATTTTGTGGTCTGTGTAGTTTTTAACAACATTAATATTTATTAAGTTGTTATGTTACTTTTGCGTTTTTGTGACGCCATCAGGTGGCCACACGACCAGTCCCATCAATAATATATACAGAGGCATCTACACTCATTGTTATCCCTCAATAGAGAAAGAACCTTCTTGTTCCAGTTTAGCATCAAGAAACAAGTACAGAGGTTTTTTTTAATTTTCTTTTGACTAATTCTGGTCCAACTGAACACTTTAGAATTTCCTCCAGCTGAGAAGATTGCCACATCCTGGTCTTTCTTAGTCCTCCCCTGCACTGGTTATAGTCTGTATGAGGTGCACCAAACCAGGTGGAAATGACTGGCTTCATGGATCAGAATTTATGTTTAAGTATAATCAAACAGTTGTACTGTAGTATGGATTTGTAATCTGTAAAGCACTTGGAGCAGGAGAAAGTCACTTTATAACTGAAATATATAGTAGAGCAGAGTGAACATACAATAAGAAGGAAGTAGTTTTTACAAGAGCTGCTTTTATTATGTGTGTTTTTGTATATACACTATCTGATTTTCTAAATTGTTTTATTTAGTGCTAATAAAGTCTTCCTATTCGTATTGGGGTAGATATGTTAAGTATTTTTCTAGGTTCATGGTGTTAGTATGTTCCAATATAAGTACACTGGGGGCAAATGGGGAGGCTATGCAGAAAAATGGCTGCCTTTCCTAAACAGCGTATTCGATATTTTTGGTAAACCCTTTAAGTTAAAGCTAAAAGTCTACACTTCAATCACATAATGATTGCTTTATTTCAAATTCATTGTGGTGTAGTACAGAGCCAAAATTATGAAAATTGTTTCACTGTCCAAATACTTATGAACCTAACTGTATATGTGGCATGTGCTTTTTATTTAACATTTTTTAATTTCCAACTTTAATTGAACACCTAAAAACATGGAATCGAGTGTACTGTTTAAAAAAATAAAAAATGAATAAATGTACAGTACAGTTTAAATTCATTTTTGCAGATGTGAATAAAGCAATGCTGCATTTAAATGTTTCAGTATTTTAAATATTTATATCTATTTCTTAAAATGAAACATAACTTTGTTTAAGGAAAATTTTTAAATAATCCATACTCATAAATACAATCCTTATGAACCAGCTTACGTCAGTGACTTCAACGCTAACCTGTTACTTTATGAAATATTGGTTTTTTTGAAGCCTCCTTATATAAACTGCATTGTCAGTGACGAGACATATCCAGTCCTTGGCATAAAAGACAGACTGGTTGGCCAAATATGCGCAGGGTTGTAGATGTTAATTCAAGGCTGGAAGTCACACCAGTATCAGTCAGTTATTCAGTCATTTTCTAACCCGCTTATACCTGAACAGGGTCATGGGGGTGCTGGAGCCTATTCCAGCCAGCATAGGGCACAAGGCAGGAACAAACATTGACCAGAGTGCCAGTCCATCACAGAGCGAGCACACAAACACATTGCACATTGTCTGGGCTAATGTGATCATTCACTTTCTTTTATGTCAGCTCATCTAAACATTTCACCCTTCAAGTGAAAATTTTCCATTTCTAAAGTAGAAGAGATGTACAATGTATATCAATTTTCTTCATTTAATCCTTTTCTTAACATTATAAAGAAGATTCCTAACAAATTGGAGTGGTGGCTCTGAGGCTAAGGATCTCTGCTGGTATCCAGAAGGTTGCAGGTTCGAGTCACTGCCAAAAGAGACCCTACTCTGTTGGGTCCTTGAGCAAGACCCATAACCTGTAATTGCTCCAGGGGTGCTGTACAATGGCTGACCCTGTGCTCTGACCCCATGCAAATACTAACAAATTCCTAATACAAGAAATTGTATAAGGTGAAATAAAGAACAAAAAAATATATATATCTCAACCGATCAATGCATACCTATATATGCTCTAGTAGGTTTGCTTCTGAAAGTTTATAGAGCAGAGAAAATGTATATATTTGTAGTCAAATCTTTTCTTTAAAGAAGCTGAAGAAAAGGAAAACTCTGCTTCACCAATATACAAGGTAATTTGATTATGATTTAAAGACTTGAAAATGAATTTAAGGAGCAAGACAGAATGCAGCTGATGCTTTTTCTATACTACAGTACAACCACAAATAATGTCACCTGTATTGTGTACAAGCAAATGGTCAGCCAGCTTAGATTGAAATCCAAGTTCATCTTTGTTAACTTCAGTATCTATAAGAGGTACATCTTATAGACCAATAAGAAAAGTGTACTTAATCATCTTTTAATAATTTGATTAACTTAATTTGATCCAGTGCAGGTTCATAGGGACAGGATTTTGGGTGCAAAATAGGATTCAATGCTTAGAAGAGTGCCGTAGGTTTTTGCATTTTTAATCACCTACAAAAGTATGTTATGTAAAACTATGGGCAAGGTGATTGATTGGTTTATAGGAGATAGAAAATGGTTCACAGGGTACTCCCGGTATAACATTAATGTGTGGGTCTGATGGTCACTTAAGCAGACAATCTGATTTATGGCAGAATTATCATCCTTTTTTGAAACCCCACTTTCTTAAAGAGATATTACATATGTTTAATTTCTTTTCTGAACGCATGGCCTATGACAAAGTCAACTCAGTTATAATTCACTCAAGACCCAAACGATTCTCTTTTCCCTAGAGTCTGTGCTTGAATTCAGAAAAAGAAATAGCTGCTGTAAAAGATATTATGAGGCTAAAGGTGAATGTACGAGTAAATTATTAAAGACTAGTAGATTTAGAAGCAGAAGAGGTGTTTATAGCGGCATAACTGCTATACGGCTACAAATACAGTAATGGATTATAAATAAAGTACCATGGCCTTTATTAGATCTAATCTTTTTTGTCAGTTAATACCTTTACTCCAATTACTGCACTTACAACAAGTAGCACTAAGTATGGGAGAGTTAAATGAGCAAAACTCTAGACAAGAGGCATCATGTTCACTCTGGGTCAATTAATGTAATGATCAATGTAAAAGAAGGTGATACCACAGAAACAAGAGTGACATTTTTTAATGATCATTTACAGCCTTTTTCCAATAGATAAGAAGATTTTTTATTTCTTGTATTTTTACCTGGACAAGCAACCAATCCAAAAGAAATGGACAACTCCATTTCCCAACAGCTCAGTGACCTGTTTTATCACTCTTTATTCACCGTTATTATAGAGTAAATACTTAGTTTTCAAGGAAAAGAAAATAGTGCTTTCTCAAAAAAAAAAAAAAGACAGAAATTATGTTAGTAAATTGAAGGCAAGTGTCCAAGGAGGTAAAACACTAGAGAAAAGTAAAGAAGGATAGATGAACTTACTCAATGTTAAGGAATGTAGAATTTAACAAATACATGTTATCATCTGATGTAGTCTTAAACTCTGAAGTTACCCAAGACTACTTCTTTGCTGTTATTGTTTGTCGCCTACATCTAGTATCATTCTGAAATTGCCTTGACATAGTTTGCAGCTTTCTTTGATGCTTCTGTCATTCCCAAAACAAAAGACTGTAAGTCGGAACGCCAATCAAACACAAAAAAAAAAACGAACATTTGAAAAGGTGGCTTTCAGAAAGTTTGTTTGGGCAAATTGTTTTATTTTTGTACAAGACTAACTAAATTTTACATTGACGTCAAAGAGGACATTGTCAATACCAGCAGCAAATATCAAAGAAGAAGAATGAGTTTCATGCTTCACAGTTAAACCAATACATTTGTCATGTTTCAAATGTCTTAAGACTGTCAGCAGTTTCTTTGATGACAGTCCATTACATACAGTACTTATAGGTTTCCACGCATGAAGCTGCATGTATGTAAAAGGATTCATTCTTTACTTTTTTACACTCCCATGATGTTTTGTGTTTTTTTCTGTGTCACCTTGGACTACTTAAGTAATAAATTATCCATCCATCCATCCATTATCCAACCCACTATATCCTAACTACAGGGTCACGGGGGTCTGCTGGAGCCAATCCCAGCCAACACAGGGTGCAAGGCAGGAAACAAACCCCAGGCAGGGCGCCAGCCCACCGCAGGGCACGCACACACACCAAGCACACACTAGGGACAATTTAGGATCGCCAATGCACCTGACCTGCATGTCTTTGGACTGTGGGAGGAAACTGGAACACCCGGAGGAAACCCACGCAGACACGGGGAGAACATGCAAACACCACACAGGGAGGACCCGGGAAGTGAACCTGGGTCTCCTAATTGCGAGGCAGCAGCGCTACCCACTGTGCCACCTGTAATAAATTATACACTTGTTAAAAATGTTCCCTTTATTGGAAACTAGCAAAATACCCGCACTTTGCAGTGGAGAAGTAGTGTGTTAAAGAAGTTATGAAAAAGAAAAGGAAACATTTTAAAAATAATGTAACACGATTGTCAATGTAATTGTTTGTGACTGTTATGAGTGTTGCTGCCATCAAGGATTTGATTATCATTATTTGTTTCAATCAGGTTTGTATTTGGAGGATGTGTTGTGTTCAAGTTACATTCCGTGTTTGTCAACCGTTGTAAAGATAACAGGTTTCATTCATTGAAGTGATCACTACCCAAATCAGTACTCGTGAATCTAAGATGTTTAACAGGCATTCCAGGTATTAAGTTGTGGATTTGCCTGCGAATATTTAGCGGCAGTGTGTCTATGACCTTAATTTAAACTTAAGCTTTACACCTTGCTTTCCTATTGATATGTCTACAAAGGCTTGTTCAGCTTCAGAGGGTTGTTCCTTTCTTAGTGCATCAATAAACAGCTCATCTTCCTCTTTATCTGAGACATCACACACTGCATGCATGGGTTTACCTTTCCCAGTCCTGCAAACTTTAGCGAAGTGGTTCAATTTACCACATTTTTTACACTGTCTTCCTTTAGCTGGACATTGACTTTTTCCACCGTGTGCTTTGTTTCCGCAGTAGGTGAACTTATGAATATGCGTGTATGCGTCAGTCGCTTCATATTCTATTGCTGCCGTCTCAATTGTGTAATGGATCGAAGGTTCTTAGCTGTGCTTGTGCTATCTTGTGCGATCTTGCGATGTCCATGGCTTTATTTAATGTTAGCTCAGACCCGGCACTTAAAAGTTTCTCTCGCACTTTTGCTGAGTTTGTGCCAAACACTATTCTATCCCTGACCATCTCATCTTCGTTTGCATAAGCACAGTCCTTCACCAGCAATTTTAACTCCATTATAAAGTGATCAAAAGTCTCATTTATACCCTGCGTCCTTTCATTAAACTTGTATCTCGCAAATATCGTATTCGTCTTAGGCATGACAAACGCTAGCGGCAGCGTGTCTATGAACCTAATTTAAAGTTAAACTTTACACCTTGCTTTCCTATTCGTTTGCATAAGCACAGTCCTTCACCAGCAATTTTAACTCCGTTACAGCAATTTTAACTCCGTTACAAAGTGATCAAAAGTCTCGTTTATACCCTGCGTCTTCTCATTAAACTTGTATCTTTTAAATATCGTATTCGTCTTAGGCATGACAAACACCAGCGGCAGCGTGTCTATGAACTTAATTTAAACTTAAGCTTTACACCTTGCTTTCCTATTGATATGTCTACAAAGGCTTGTTCAGCATTAGAGGGTTGTTCTTTTCTTACTGCTTCAATAAACGGCTCGTCTTCATCTTTATCTGAGACATCACACACTGCATGCACGGGTTTACCCAGTCCTGCAAACTTTAGTGAAGTGGTTCAATTTACCACATTTTTTACACTGTCTTCCTTTAGCTGGACATTGACTTTTTCCACGGTGTGCTTTGTTTCCGCAGTAGCTGCACTTATGAATATGCTTGTATGCGTCACTCGCTTCATATTCTTTTGCTGCCTTCTCAATTGTGTAATGCGTTTTTTGTTCAGCGCTCTTTGGAGCTCTTGCTTGTTCTCTGCGTACTGTGTTCACAGTCAGTTCACGTGAACCGCTCGGAGTACATGCATCGAAGGTTCTCAGCTGTGCTTGTGCTATCTCGTGCGATCTTGCGATGTCCACGGCTTTATTTAATGTTAGCTAAGACCTGGCACTTAAAAGTTTCTCTCGCACTTTCACTGAGTTTGTGCCAAACACTACTCTATCCCCAACTATCTCATCTTCGTTTGCATAAGCACAGTCCTTCACCCACGAATATTTAGCGGCAGCGTGTCTATTGGATTGCTGCTGACGGACGGCCTTATATGGGCAGGCACTAAATTACGTGGGAGGCGTGATGATGGGGGGCGCAACTCCGCCTCACATGGCGACCGAGCTGCAGGCTATGGTCGTATATATGTACGTAAGTAGGTTCCAGTTATGACAGTTAAGCGTAGAATTTCGAAATGAAACCTACTTAACTTTTGTAAGTAAGCTGTAAGGAATGAGCCTGCCAAATTTCAGTCTTCTACCTACACGGGAAGTTGGAGAATTAGTGATGAGTCAGTCAGTCAGTCAGTCAGTGAGGACTTTGCCTTTTATTAGTATAGATATTTAGTTTATTTTGTTATAATGGAAATGTATATTATTTCATCCTGACTTTAATGTAAACTGTTTAGACGTTATCTAACCACTTGAAAGTTTGAGTGGCCTAATTGCAATATTCTGTTCTTACTAAGAAATTCTTCTTCAATCAGAAACTACTTGGCAAAAAGTAAAGCTAAATATGTGACAATTCTGTGTATGTTTAGAGGAAAAGATGCATAAACAGTTACAAAAGTAAGTTGTATTAGCTTAGTTAGTGAGGTTAAAAATAAGCAAGGAGAAATAAGGAATAAGTAGGCACAAAGTTAGCCAATCAATGAGCATATCACCAGGGCTAAGTATAAATGGCTTACTATTATATACATCTAAAAAAGCCTAATTAATGTGGCATCTTACTCCTATTGGTAAGTGTAATGAACTATGACAAGATCTAAAGAGACCCCAGATTACCACAACAGGAATGTTTGTTGTAAGTACTCATTAGTCTGAAATATTTAGAGCACCATTACAAAATGTTTTTAAACTCATTGTGTGTAAGGCAAGTTGTTTTAAAATAAAAAATAAATATGGTTACTCTACTTAGATGTGAAAATCCATATAAGAAGCTGATTAAGTTTACAGATGATACCAAGATAGGTGGATTGGCAGATAATCCGTTGAATCATTATAGAAGGACAGTGACAGCAAACAGGCTTGGTCAGATTTGTGGCAGATGAAATTTAATGCAAGAAATCAAGAACATGGGGACACAGTTGGAAACTAGTTAAAGTTACATTTTGCACAAACATTAGGAAGCATATAGACACTTGGAATAAGCTACCAAGTAGTGCTTTAAACAGTTGGACTTTAGGGACTTTCAAAACTAGACTAGATGTTATTTTGGAAGAATTAAGTGGGTAGGATTCTTTGTTGGGCTGAATGGTCTATTGTCATCTAGATTGTTCTAATGTTACTTATCCGATACAACATAAAAAAAATGCATGCATGATATCCAAAATACCCCAAGAGATACATGACCTCTAGCCCTGACTTGTTACAACCGATGCCTATGTTCATAACCCAAAATATGAAACAAGTTGGATAGCAGGGGCAATTATGGATGATCTACTTGAAAAAATCTTTTAATGTCAATGAAGAATATTGCTGCTCATATTTTTTTTTCCTTCATCTTTTCCCACTTCTTTGTTCTATGTGGGGTCGATGTGCTTGATCAACCTTCTCCAAACAGCTCGGTACTGCACCTCTTCCCCTGTCAGACCCTTTTCTTTCAATCTTCTTTTACTTTTTCTATCCACCTCTGCTTTGGCCTTCCTTGCTTTTGCTTCTTGTTCACTTCCATTCCCATCACTCTTTTGCCCCCATATTGATGGTGCCTCCTCATCACATGTTAATATCACTTCAATCTACTTTTCTGAACTTTCTTAGATATCTCACCCATTTTTGTTGTACCTGTGATTGTCTTGTTTCTTATTCTGTCCTTTGTTGTTACTTCATACAATCCATTTCAACATTCTCATTTCTGCCACATGTAACTTCTTCTCCTGTGCTCCCTTTTTACTGCTCATGTCTCAGCTCCATACATCATTGCTGCTCTTACCTCCGCCTTAATTTTTTGATCACACAGTATACATTTTAAATTTTGAAAGGCCTTCTGAATAATTCTGTTCATTTTTATAGGAAATTTTTATTTTAATCCTCAGTGGTGGTCATAATGCTTTAGATTGAGAAACACAAAAAAACAATGAATAAATAAGGCAATATGATTTGAAAAGTTCCACTGCAAATATGCTATATGTTCATTTTAACTGAGAAAAATGGCTCATTTAATTTAATGACAATATAAAGTTGTACAAGTTTATTTAAAGCATATTGAAACATTCTGCTTTCATAAATCTAAGAAATGTAATTTTTCAGGAAAATTAAAAAATTATAAAAATATATTAACATTTTTGTTATTTATTTTCCAGACTGGGAATCATGCAGAGGACTTTTTACGCATTGCACATATGAGCTGTATTGTACCTGAGGCTAGATGGCCTATGATTCCTCTCAGAATAAAATATCCAAAGTTGATGCAAAAGTCAAAGCATGGTAAGAGCAGTTATTAACTAATATTAACATTACTTTTTATTCTGCTGAATTCATTGTTGACTGGAAACTGGCCCAGTTTGAGTGGATCAGGCTTAACTCCCACCTTGCATCTGATGCTACCTGGATAGATTTCTACTCTAAAACCACATAAGATAAAAGTAGATGTAGGAAATAGATAAATTCTTACCAAGTACCCTTTGACATCCAAGTAACAATTGCTGATTTTCAGTTTCATATAAATTGATGAGGATTTTGAATATATTATTGCAGCTGGAATTTGTAGTACATATACTGTAAATAGTACCAGAGTGTACTTTTGTGTAATAAACTGAGGGTCTTTTATCTTCCAGCTTTTTTTTTTTTACTGTGTTCAGTATCGTTGCCTAAAGCTGACATAGGTTTACAAATCAATACAAAACATATTGAGGCAAGAATTTAAAATGGAGGCTTATTCAGTTTTAACCATTAGAATAGTATGCTTCTTTTTCCAGGAGGTACAGTGAAAGATTACTCTGACCACTGGTGACTAACATTACATAACATTCTTAAACCTGCAGGGGTGCCATCCCATAACAGAGTCCTCTTAGACACCACACTCAGAATCATATTTGACCAATAAAAAACTTTCTACCATTGCTATGTCCCAGACATTATGGTGTCCTGAAATGGGGGGACCATGTATAAATAATTAATGAAAATTGTGTCTTTGTCCCAAACATTATACAGGGCTCTGGACAATCTCCATGTAAACAACACATAAGAGTTGACACTGTGACACTGGAACCTTGTGTCAGCACCAATAATCACAGCACCAATTGGCAACTAATCTTACATTAAGATTAAAGAAACTGTCAGGAATCCTCTGCAGGGGACAAGAGATTCAGAAACTGTTTCTGTGGTTTATTTTTTATTGCAACTAAATTTCACAAAGTTTATTTTTGGTTACACCTCATGTTCTTTGTTTATGTGATGCCATTTTCAGATGTCATGTGACAATGACCGTTGGACTGATGCCATTATGGAAGTGATGATATATAAATGCATCAGTTTACTTTATGAACTCTCCCTTGGTGGATACAATTATTAGCAAAGTCTTTTTTAGCATAGTTTCTGATTTCAAGTAGGCCATAGTGCTAAGATTATGCTTCTGTTTTAAACTTCTTTTTGCACCTGACGTCTGACCCTTTTTGTTTTTGTTTTTGGCTATTTCTGATCTCACAGTTTTGATCCCTAGCTTTCCTGACCATGTCTCGTCTTTGGTTAAGCATCTCTTGGTCCTTTACTACCTCACAATAATCCTCAGACACACTGTGTGTTCCTATATCTGTCACCAGCAAGGAATTGCTCAGGATGATGCACCCAGTCTCTTTTGTGTTGGTATGAGCTCGGAGTCCCAAAAGCACTTAAGTCCCATAAATACTTCCAATAATGCTCAATAAAGGGGGGATATACTGCTAGACCCAGCTAGATAAATGGGCAAACTAAAAATCTTTATAAAAATAAAAAGATCTATTCCTCACAAAAAGTCTTCCAATCAGCAAAATTGTATTTGCCTAAAACATTACGGCAATCCAAAGTAAAGGTCTCAATACAGATATCAAAGAGTGGTCAGAAAAGGGTCAAAATCCAATAGGTCACAAAAAGCACAAGTAACAGCAAAATCACCGTAACACTCACCAACTCAAGAGTGCAATCAAAAAGAACCGCCAGGAACTACGGGAGACCCTTTGGATTTATATGGCTGAGGGCAGTTCCTGGTGGTGATCAGCAGGTGGCCCCACCTCTTGAGGGACTACCCAAAAAAAAAAAAACACATGGGCCATAACCAAGGTATTGATACACTGACAAAGTGAAAAACAATGAAAACAAAAATACACACAAACAATATTAATGTAAACAGAACAATCAAAAATGAACAAAAAAGACATAAAACAAAGATTTGAACCCCAGTGAGAAGAGGAGCCCTAGCTGAAACATTAGACGTGTCATCCTCTCTGAGATAACAGAGGTGAAATATGAACATGGGATTCAAAGCCAGCAGTTTGACTACTAAAATGCAAAAGATTTCCACTAGACTGCTGCAGCTTCATCTCTCTAGCGATTTGGCCTGCTTACTCTCTTTTTTAGCGAGTTTGTGCATAGTACTGGTCGCAACAGCAGTCAAGTTGGAAGATAATGAGATGCAGTAAAGACACTGCCCTTCAAAATATCTACAAGTGCTTCAAAACCTGGTTCATACTAGCAACACACTAAAGTTCAAAAGCTATTGGGTATACTTAAGGAAGAGAAGCAGGAGAACCAACGTGGAGTCATAAAATAGAAGATGGAGAAACAATCCAGTGGGCAGGTGATGTTTGATGTGAGCCTGTGAACAATAAGTCAAGGGTCTGCAGCAACTGTGTATTGATGAGTATAACTCATCTGACAGCTACATGTGACTGGCACTGTGCTAGCAGCGCTATGTGTATTTCAGTGTCTTTCAATACAAACATAGCAACCATTGTTGAATGTGGCTCATAGCACATAATGCCACCTGTGTTGAGTTACTGTTACCAGAGTCTTCCTGACATAAGGCAGCTACCAAACCAGAATGGGGTACAAGTTAACTCTAGGTAAAATACTTATTTATACACATGCACACTCTCACTCTTACAGGGTCTGTTTAGAGTTACCAATCACCCAAAGACATCCAGTGTAGGCATATACAAGGAAAACTATAATAGAATGAGAAAATATGAGGAGAACATGCAAACATCAAGGAAAAAGAGACTGCTTGAATCCCAGGGCATGTGCCTGCAGAGGCAGTGACCACTGCTTTACCATCTCATCCAGTAGTTGTAAACACAACAAAATGTTTGTGGATGACTTGAATGCCAACAAGACTGATGATTGGCGAGACTGAATTTGATTGAATCCTTGAGTAGTAGTCAACTTTAAACCTTGATTTAAGACCTATCTGGTTTGAATGATAGTACAACAGGTAGCACTGATGCTTTAGGTCATTTGAACCCTGACTGGGGTTCTTTTGTGTAGATTGGGCATATTTTCCTTCAGTTTTTATGGCTTTGTAACTGTAGACTTCTGCCTAGGCTAGTTGGTGACATGAGGACAATAAGTGGTGTGGCATAGTGACCTAGGCTTTGGACTTCAATTTCAAAGGTTGTGACCATGAGCAGATCACTACACCTGCCTGTGCTACACTTGGTAAAACAAAAGAAATGGAGCCAACTGTGTCTCAAATGTTGTAAGTCACCTTGGATACAGCCTTGATAAGTGATAACGTACATGACTACTCCCTGGTTGGATAAGATTTACTGTATGTCCCCATGACTGTACACAAGAAAACGTGCATTCAGAAAATAGATGAATTTGACTATCCACTTATACACCAATATTGTTTAATAATGAGGTGCTCAGGATTAATGAAGGCCTACGTAATGCATTACTATTCAAAGAATCCTTTATTCTTTTAATTAATTATGTTGTGCAAATAAGGGATGGGTGGAAGAAAGGCAGAGCAAAAGAGGTAATTAATTTTTCAGTTTATTGGTTGTCAATAACAGTAAGGCTTCAGTTGTCTGTATTGCTTTATATATATATATATATATATATGAAAGCAGCATGATTTTATAAAGCAAGATTAAAGGATTAAAAAGAAAACCTTTTACCAGCAAATTTGGAAGACACCTGCAAATGTCTCTGTATAACCTTACACACTATGTGAGTGGCTATGAGGGTCTATAAAGATTTTATTTATAAACATCTGTTAACCTGCAGATGGAAGAAGCACCTGATAACTGGAGAGTTGCCAATATGACTCCAGCCTAGAAGAAAAGAGACAAATTAATCCCAGTAATTACAGATCTTGCTTATCGAGTGAAAGATTATGGAAACAATTATTTGAAAAAAAAAAACCCGGAAGACTAATTGTATGAAAATAATATAATAAATAATAGGCAACATGGACTTATGAGAGGAAAAGCCTCCCAAACCAATATGTCAGACTTTTTTGAACATGGATTAGTAGACTAAAGTGAAGTATGTGTCATAAATTATTTACTTCGACTTTTAAAAGATCTCACATGTCAAACATTAAATTTAAACTACAAGCAGAGGGCATCAGAAGTAAATGGCAAAACTGGCATTCAGGGTTAATAGTCTGGTGACAAAGGGTTGAGATAAATAGTGTATGATCCACATGGGTGAGGCCATCAGTGGAGTCTATCCCTTAGGTGTCTGTCCTGGGGGGTCTTAATTCTTTCTAATTTATACAGTAGATCCCTGTTTAGTTATTAAACCTATGAGGTTTGTGTATGACACTAAAATTGGATGGATGGATGATACTGAGGAGGCAGCACAAGCGATTTAAAAAGATCTGGCAACCTTCGAAACTGGGTGAATATGTGGGAACTGCAGCTTAATGTAGACAAGTGCAAAGAGCTATGTGCTGGCAGAAAGAAAAAGATGAGTGTCACTGACCTACAGAAGCAACCTCTATAAAAATATTAGGGAATGACATTGGTAAAACATTCTCATCATCTAGGAAATTCACAGGCACATTTTAATACTAAGCCCAGACTGAGTAATGAACTACTGAGACTGCTGTTTTGATCATCATTCTACAAAAAAGAAACACAGCACTAGACATGAAAATTATAGCAGCCATATGCATCCCAGGACTACAGGGCTTGTTCTGTTCTGAGAATGTCAAGGAATTGTATCTCCTCAGCCTACAAGAGTGAACAGTCAAGCGAGGACATGATCTGCTTCTTCAGAATTCTCAGATGTATTAATTAAGTGGATCCAGCATAATTTTATGATTAAATTGCAAATAATGTACACTCTAACACCAATGGAAATTACAGCACGAGGTAAATGTGAAGCTGAAGCCCAGAAGCAATTCTTTACATAAAGAGTGGTGTGAAGCTGACTCATGTAAGTAGAAACCTCAGCAAACTTTACAGGGTATCTAGATGACATACCCTATGGAAACAACTGAGTTGTCAGCTCCCTAAAACTTCTTGATGGACTGAGTGTTCTCCATTTTTTAGTTAGACTTCCAATATTCTTATGTCCCTTTTTTCTCTTCCTTCTTTTTTAGGTTATTTTTATTGGGTAGCACAGAGACTTTCATTAATCATTTATGACACTTGATAGTCCAGTACTGCAAATTTTTCTGAAAAGCAATAGTATACCCCTTGGATGTTAATTTATTTTCATAACTATTATCCAGGTTCCATGACTAGATACCAGTAAAGGTAACATAGAATATCAGCAACTATGCTCATTAGACTCATAAAAAAAAAACACTATGTAAGTCAGTATTAAGCTGCTGGTTGATTTACCATAGGCACTTTTCAGTTCTTCTTCTTGTTGGAGGACAACACAGTATTGTCTTAATTTAATGTTCCTGCATGGGTATTTCTGCGGTGGGTTGGCACCCTGCCCAGGATTGGATTCCTGCCTTGTGCCCTTTGTTGGCTGGGATTGGCTCCAGCAGACCCCCATGACCCTGTGTTCGGATTCAGCGGGTTGGAAAATGGATGGATGGATGGCTGCATGGTTATTTTGAAAGAAAATATTTCAAGGTTTCATTTGTTGCAAGTAGTTACATGAATTTCAATTTTATCTTCCAAACTTTAGTCTTCCAAGCACCATCTGTGTTACCCATACTTTGTACCTGTGAGCTTATTCTTTCTGTATCAGACTATTAAAGGAGCTTATGTGTTTCCTTATCCCAACAAACATGATGAGAGTTACTGCAAGTCCAGTTGGTAAAAAGAGACACATTATATGGTACTTGATTTATCAGTTAAAAATGTGCGTAGTGCTTCTGCTTCACAGCTCCACCAAGCTGAGTTCAAGTCAAGGCCCAGTGGCTGTCTATGTGATGTTGCATGAGTTTTTCTCTGGGTAGTTAAATTTTCCTCCTAAATCCCCAAACATATGTTTGGTTAAATGGCCATTGTACATTGGCCATTGTGAATGTGAGTGTGGGTGCTGCAATGGGCCAACCAGAGCTGATCCCTGTCTTGTCCTGCCAGCTTACACTCAGCTCCCCTCCAACTCTGAAATGGATTAAATGGATCCAGGATTGCTATCCTCTCCACATGTTGACCACTGCATTAATGTTACTGAATCAAAACTATTGCCATGCAGTACAACACACATTTATCTTTCAAGGGCAAACAATAATCTCACAGTCTCACATAATTTTTTCTACACTTAGCACTAAAGAAAAATAATCTTTTAGTATAATTCTTATTTACTGTCTACTTTACAATGTATCCTTGACTGCTATGAAAAATGCTTTGTGATAGTACAATCAATGACAAGCGCTATGTAAAATATATAGTAATTGATAAAAAAGAAGGATAATTATAAATTACTTTTTTTTCAATTTTTCACATTGGCTTTTCGGTCGAGACAGAATCTGCTCACTCTTTTCTAACTCCAATTGTAATACTTTAATATTTCTGTGTAACACAATTCTTGATAGATCAAATCACATCAGGTTCAAAATATAACTTTTTAATCTGTTTACAAAAGTGAATATGTAATTTTTGCATATTTTCTTTTGCTTGCCTATTACTTGTTTTTATATTTATGTTCAGAAATATACTGTATTGTTACAAAGCATTGGGCTTATCCTTGCTGTTCACTGTAGATCAGTTAATTCTAACTCTTGCCCTCTTTCATAATGTTATAGGCCTGGGGTATGCAACCATCCTCAGTTTCTGAAGTGAATCCAGGCATTTAGAATTGCTATTACATGTAATCGTATTAGTAGCAGTTGTAGTGGCAGTACTGTTACATGTACAGAGAACAGTGAAATTCCTACTTGTATGTCTGACATGTAACACAGTACCGCTCTCTGTTGTCATGATAGTAAGTATGAGTCACACATTGGCTTATGTCAAGTTAAGCATAGAAAATATCATGATAGCCTTCCGTGAGATGTGCTAATTTCAGTGTAAATGAATCAATAATTGGACTTTCAGGTTTTATATTGAACATGAATATTTTTACAAACAAATGCATAGTGTTATGTATTAACATTGGTTTATTTGTGCCTTATTGTTATTATTGCTGTTTTTGAATGAGTATTTTTCATATTTTATGTATTTATTGTGATGCTTGTAGTTATGTATCTTTCATTTAAATGTCCTGATATTCCATGTGCTTTGCGGCTGAAGCCCCAGGAGGCAGGGCCAACCTAATATCACAACTCCTAATGCCTCCCTCTAGTAGTTTTAGCAAGAACAGAGATCCTTCAGTTTGTGAGCTTTACTACCATTGTTTTTTTCTTTGGAGTTTCTTTTTTCTTAATTTATTTTGCTTTGTCCCAGGTTCTCTCTTCTGGATTGTAGATTTGGACTTGTCTTTTAGGCAACTCTTTTTTTGCCTGTTTTTCCTTTTTTGGTCTTTTTTAAATGAATAAGTCATCTATTATTAAAAATTCTTTGCTTGTCCTTTTTTAAACACACCAAGGGTTTATGGTCACACCCCCCCCCCCATTCTTGTGGGGTATTTGTTATATTTTTGGAAACTTTTTTAATTATTTTGCCAGCTTCTCTTGTTTGAGAACTGTTTGGCTGTAAGCTTACTTTTAGTAGTTTTGAGGTTAGTTGGGTTTGGGTTGAGTCTCATTAGGTAAGCTGCTTAGGTTAAGGCCCTGCCTTTATGGTCCTTTTAGGAAACCTCACACTCATTTTGCTATGTTTGGGACTCCTAAACACAACATGAAGTGCTGGTGTCCACAATTACACGGTGACATGAGTTTCTAAAAGTACAATTTAGCATTAAAATATTATTGGATTGCTAAAAAGGGGAAATCAAATGTGTCTGATTCTGTCTGTAAGAAAACTGGCAACACTTTAGGAATAGGAATACTTATAGTTCCTTTATTAGTTATTTGAATTTAATCATGTGAATGTTAATGTTAATAATGTGAAGCACTAACAAAGTACTTGTTCATCTACTTCTGCAATGTAGCTTAATATACACTCACCTAAAGGATTAGTAGGAACACCTGTTCAATTTCTCATTAATGCAATTATCTAATCAACCAATCACATTGCAGTTGCTTCAATGCATTTAGGGGTGTGGTCCTGGTCAAGACAATCTCCTGAACTCCAAACTGAATGTCAGAATGGGAAAGAAAGGTGATTTAAGCAATTTTGAGCGTGGCATGGTTATTGGTGACAGACGGGCCGGTCTAAGTATTTCAAAATTTGCTCAGTTACTGGGATTTTCACGCACAACCATTTCTAGGGTTTACAAAGAATGGTGTGAAAAGGGAAAAACATCCAGTATGCGGCAGTCCTGTGGGCGAAAAGGCCTTGTTGATGCTAGAGGTCAGAGGAGAATGGGCCGACTGATTCAAGCTGATAGAAGAGCAACTTTGACTGAAATAACCACTCGTTACAACCGAGGTATGCAGCAAAGCATTTGTGAAGCCACAACACGCACAACCTTGAGGCGGATGGGCTACAACAGCAGAAGACCCCACCGGGTACCACTCATCTCCACTACAAATAGGAAAAAGAGGCTACAATTTGCACGAGCTCACCAAAATTGGACAGTTGAAGACTGGAAAAATGTTGCCTAGTCTGATGAGTCTCGATTTCTGTTGAGACATTCAAATGGTAGAGTCAGAATTTGCCGTAAACAGAATGAGAACATGGATCCATCATGCCTTGTTACCACTGTGCAGGCTGGTGGTGGTGGTGTAATGGTGTGGGGGATGTTTTCTTGGCACACTTTAGGCCCTTTAGTGCCAATTGGGCATCGTTTAAATGCCACGGGCTACCTGAGCATTGTTTCTGACCATGTCCATCCCTTCATGACCACCATGTACCCATCCTCTGATGGCTACTTCCAGCAGGATAATGCACCATGTCACAAAGCTCGAATCATTTCAAATTGGTTTCTTGAACATGACAATGAGTTCACTGTACTAAAATGGCCCCCACAGTCACCAGATCTCAACCCAATAGAGCATCTTTGGGATGTGGTGGAACGGGAGCTTCGTGCCCTGGATGTGCATCCCACAAATCTCCATCAACTGCAAGATGCTATCCTATCAATATGGGCCAACATTTCTAAAGAATGCTTTCAGCACCTTATTGAATCAATGCCAAGTAGAATTAAGGCAGTTCTGAAGGCGAAAGGGAGTCAAACACCGTATTAGCATGGTGTTCCTAATAATCCTTCAGGTGAGTGTACACTGTACTGTAGGTACATGCTACTAAAATACAGTAACTTGTTAATACTAGGGCTGTAACTGTGCCAGTATGGAGTTTGTACTTGAGACTATACCTTTATTGGCATGTGTGTATAAGAGTATAATAGAACATTAGGTGAAAAAAAGACAAATACAACATGATAGACTGAATTCAATACACATACACATATACACAATACAGCCTACTAAAGGCCTAGGTGTACATAAGTAGGCCACACACAAATGAGAGTGAGAGACACACACAAAATGTACTAAACTCTCTTAAAAAATAAAAAATAAAAACCTACCAAAAAATCTTTATTTTTAAACATACAAAAATGGAGACAGTTACACACAAACACAGAAGCAAGATAGGAGGACAACACTAACTTGGCTATCTAGCTAAACACAATTTTCACAGCACGCCACAGTTTAAATAAGTCAAAGCCCAATTAACACAAGAATGGCTGGCTTAAAAACAATCATATTTCATTTAATAACAGCCCAAAACAAAACAAAGCCAGACAAACTAACCCTGACTCTCCATACCTTGCTCTGTTAAACACAAGCCCTTCTCATCTCTTCCTACCCCCAAACCCAAACAAGCTTTTTATAACATACACCCCACCCACAAATCCAGGTAGGCAGGGTAATTTGGGCAGACCCCAAATAAGGCAACTGTTTAAAGAAAAGAGGAGGCCATGACAATATAATATTGTACATATAAAGATACCAAGAAAAAAAATGCAGTTGCAAGTATGAGTAACCTTATGGCCTCTGGATAATACTGTCCCTAATTTAGTGAAACAGTTTCTGAATCTTTTACCACAATTAAAGAGGGTGAAAGCTGACTGTGCAGGATGGGTTAGGTTTTTATTAATACCACTCACCTTTTTAAGGCAGCTTGTTTTTTTTTCTAGGTGTGCTTGTTTCCATGTTAGTTTAATTACTCAGACTCAGACTGGCCCGGTGTGAGCAACAGCCTTGATCCTTACTTTATAACCAGTTCTGCTAAGATAGACCCTAGTTCATGTATTGCACAAAGCAGGATTAGGAAAAGCGTAAAAGAAAGAATGGATAAAGAATGCTGCATTTACATAAACTAAGTGACATATGCTATTATCTATAGACTTTCCTCCAGCTTTTTGAGAAAACAAAGTATGGCAGCATTTGAATCAAAATATTATTGTTATCTTATATATAAACATCTATGTGTGGAAGTGTATGTCTGTTTGTCTGGCCCCGAAGTGTAAGACTACAGCATGAAGCTCAAAGAAAGTGACTCTGTCGCCAAAGTGAAACCGCTGACAAAAGAGAAACTCGCTTAGCCGCTAATACACAAGTGAGGCAAGCACATCGGCAAAATGAAACTGCCGAGGAAAGAGAATCTCACTTAGCCACTAATGCACAACCGGTGATTGATAGATTGACGTGCCAGAATCCATGGTTTCTAGGAGACCAGGCTTTTTAAAGCACGGGCTTATCCACAGCTAGTTATTATATAACTTAAATAAATAACAAATTTTACTTAAAAAAACTAAGTTAAAACTAATTTGAGTACTTGGGTAAAGAATTATTTTGGACTTCAGGGATGATTTGAACAAAACCAATGGTGAAGAATTAGAGGCCATTAAAGTCAGCAAATCTGACATTCTAAATAATCTGAAGATATAGAAATGATTAGTGATAAAAAATAATGCAATACATGAGAGGCAATTTAAGTGATGCATGATAAAATCCAAATTAATATGACACATGATGAGTGATTCTTAACCATACTTTTAGATGATATATTTTTTGAAGTGAGGCGTAATGAATGAGTCTTAAGACTAAAGAAGATTTGAGAAAGAAATGAGATGATAGCTTGCACTTGACAAGTGGTAATGAAACGGACAGAGACCTACTACCTCATTTTTAAGGACCACGCACACATCATAAGTCTCAAATATTTCATGATAAAATTATTGTTAACAATACTGTAAATCTGTACACCTATATAATTTGAAAATTCTGTGTAGCTCTTTTATTCATTTGCATTAAAGTTATGCAATAATAGGTGTAAGTAGGAAGAATGCTGCTGCAGAACTGCCAAATGAAATGGTAGCATATGGCACACTTTGTGAAGTTCTGTTCCACTCACACTTTGAATATGAAATAAACAGAATAATACACTTTGTACTGGCATCCCATCCGGGGCTCATTTACAGTTTACACCCAATTCTGAATGTAAAGATAAAAATTCTCCAGTTCTGTGACCCTGGAGTGGATTTATTGAACTCTGTAATAGATGAACCGATGGATAACATATTCTTTAAATTACTATATTAGAAATTTCTAAATTTCTAAAATTCTACAGTATTAGACTGTCAGTGTAAAAGTTTTGAGTCAAGTTTTTTCACAAATGAATTTCAAAGGTTTTGTAAAAGCAGCTCCCAAATGTATCTTACATTTCAGTTCTTCCTTGCCTCTTCTTTCCTTTTGTATACTATCACTGTGGACAGTTTAATAGATCTCTGATAATGATCAAGACCACAGTGCACCTTGCTTTCATGGTGAAATTGATCCTGTCCTCTAGTTGTCACATTTCAAATATACAAGGCTCCCAAGTGGGAGGACTAATTTGCTTTGATATACTGGGGAATCAGCAGAAAGCAACACAGGCTAAAGCTCACAGAATTTATGAAGAGATATATAAGCAAACAACAGCTTATGGTACTTGAGAGCTTGGCTGCATCTAATAGCATCTGGGCACTGCCACAAATTAAACAAAATCCTGATATGCCCCGCTTTATAATATTGAGCAGCAAATAAACTCATTATTCATGGTGTCAGCTTCAAGCATACTGAAAAAATAATAGAAGGATGTTTGTGGAGTGCATTTTTTGTTTGACCATTTTAACAGGTTCATGCAGCAATCCTCAATGCAGTCTTTTTTGACTTTCATGAGGTGATATGTCTGAGGAGATTTTTCACTATAGATGAAATTCTGTGTTGGAGCAAAAGGTATTTGATATATATATATATAGTCAGTCATTCAGTCATTTTCCAACCCGCTATATCCAAACACAGGGTCACGGGGGTCTGCTGGAGCCAATCCCAGCCTGCACAGGGCACAAGGCAGGAAACAAACCACACACCAAACACACACTAGCGACAATTTAGAATCGCCAATGCACCTAACCTGCATGTCTTTGGACTGTGGGACATGGGCAGAACATGCAAACTCCACGCAGGGAGGACCTGGGAAGTGAACCCGGGTCTCCTAACTGCGAGGCAGCAGCGCCACCATGCTGCCCTATATATATATATATATGTGTGTGTATGTGGGTGTGTGTGTGTGCGTGTGTGAGTGTGTAAAATATATGTGTAAAATCAAGCTGCAAAGTTAAGAACATAACTAAATGTCTGTACTGTATGTGGAAAGAAGGACCAACAGAGTACTACTGCAGTTCTTGAATAGTGAATATACTCCCCAGAAATACTGCATAATACTTAATCTTCTCTCTTTATACCTACCAGTGTTGGGATCTTGAGCCGCTGATTATATTTTTGCCTAGCTTTTTTCACTTGGCCATGCCTTTCATTCTGGCTGCTTTTTTGACGTTTCCTTCCCATACTCTTCAAGGTCTATCACCTTTTTTTGGTATTTCTTGTTTCCCTCATCCTTATTATATGTCCATACCACTGTAGTTGTTTTATTTCGATGGTTTTTACAAGTGGTTCCTTCTCCAGCTTTTTATGGATTCTTTTATTTCTTAACCTGGCTCTTTTAGTTTTACCTATCACTCATCTTAAGTACTTCATTTCAACTTCTGTTATTTTAGATCTTTGCTTATCCAGTATTGCACATCATTCTGCTGCGAATAATATTATTGAAACATACATAGGGTTGCCACACGTCCCTTATATATGGGACATGTCCCATATTTGATCATTTTGCCCCCTGTCCCATATTCACCTTTCAGGGACACCCAAATGTCCCGTATTTAGTTCATTTTCAAATTTCATAACAAAAATATATTTTTACTACCTTCTTACGGTACTTAATTGTAACTTTATAAGTAATTATACTTTCTTTTCTCAGATTCTCTTGATGAAAGTAATGTAACGAGGAATCTAGTGTTTGCTGCCTGTTTGCAACTTGTTCAGTTGCTATGGCTGGCTGAGGACAGCAACACTGTTACCGTTTTGCTCTCCAGCCACACTGCTGTGCCTTTCTGTATCAGTATTACAACATACAGCGTCAACAAAGTGTGTTATTACTGCTTGCCACAGCCCACTTTTTTTCTAACTGCCTGTATGAAATAATAATAATATATCTCTGTTGTCTGTATTAAATAAATATTTTCAAATGATTTCACTTTTACAGAATTTTTTTTAGCTTGTATTAAATAATTTTGAAATGATTTTACTTTTGTTTTTCTCATAACCCATTAAAATCCTTGCTATACATTTTCAACTTATGTCTCTACTTTTATATAATATATTAGTCTGGGTGTGTAGGGGGCATGTATAAATTTATACTGTATATATATAGTAATATAGATAGAGATTTTAAGAGTGTCCCGTATTTCTAATTTTCAAACATACAGTATATGGTTTTATTTAGGTGCATCTTCACCTTTATACTAAATTCTTTCTTTCCTATTAAGGTGTTTTTAATTCGATAGTATACTTTGTTTCTATCATTCTTTCTTTACTTACAAATACCCCAGACTCTCATACATTAAGATATTTGTAGTTGTTTTCCATCCATGTGCTCTTCTATATTATTAATTTCCTTTGTAATGGCTGCTCACTTATTACAATGAGTGTCTTCCATATATTTTAGATCCTGGGTCAACACCTGATTTAATTTATAGTATCCCAAAACTACATTTCTAATTTCTTTCTTCCAATTGCTAATTATATAACCCTTATATCACCAACGGCAAAAGACAAAAACTATCTCCATGGCTGATACTCTTTCCCATATTCCATTGCTCTAAAGTTTGCCACACACTGGTATCTGTGCTCATCATATTCTGCCTCACATCTCTCTTGAAACTGTCTTCTCTCTTTATCAGCTTCTCTTTTTGTGGACACTGCAGTCAGTTAGGAAAAATATCAGCAGCGAATGAGAAAGGCAGGCAGGACACGTGCGAGAATTTGTAGCTAAAGCAAAATGGATCCATTTACAGATATGAATTAACATAAATCACTTTAAAAAAAAAACGGGTATAAATATGGTGGTGGCGGATCATACAGACCATGTTTGGAGCTGGTCAGAAATGAATAGCAAGCACATTTAACACAAGTGGCAATGCAAATATGTCTCTCAGCCACATACAATAATCAAGTCAGCAAAAAAAGAAAGAAACTGTGTAGATCTGTGACAGCAGTCAGGTCAGTCGTGAAAAGGTGGCCAGCCCTTGTGCTGTTTTAAAAAGTTAGTATAGCGGCAGCAGGGGTGTGTGTGAAGTAAAGCTACCATCTCCTTCATGAGACTGTCACTTCTTTTGCATCATGCTAAAGCATTAAAGTTTTCTGTGACAATTTGGCATGTCACCTTCTTTTCACATTTTCTTGTTGGTTCATTACAAGAAGCCCATTTCTATTTTTATTACTGGTCAATATTAGTGGATAGTGGAGACGCATTTAATGCTAGGTGTAAATGTAATCTGGTTAAATTATATATGGATGCAGTGTATACATGATGTGCATGTTAAAGGAGGTCTTTTAGAAAGCTAACAGTCATTGTGGATTTTAGTTAACATGCTCTGAATACTAATGAAGATGGCTGGTTAAAAAATGTTTGACGCCTATGCCTTATACATTGAAGTGCAAGACCTACAACAGCAGAGCACTAGACTACATTCCAGTCCTGATACTATAGCTAAGAATGGGAAGATGAAGCTACAATGAGTATGTGATCACCAAGACTGAATGACTGAAGGCTGCAAAAATATCTCCTAGTTTGACAAATTTTGATGTCTTCTGTGACATGGAATTTGGTTTAAACAGCATGAAGCCATTCTATGTTATGTCAATAGCTGAGGCTGCTGGTGGTGGTATAATGAAGTGTGCAATATTTTCTTGGCACACATTAGGTCTTTTCACACCAAAATTTTGTAGTACTAACCAGTGTGATAGATAGCCAGGGACCGTGCCCTACTGGGAGGCCTGGGGAAGCAGGGGACCAGAAGAGGGGCAATTCCTAACCCCGGGACACGAGAGGGCAGCCCACCTGGATTGCATTGGGGCCACGGGCTTGGAGCTTAGAAGCTCAACCTTGCTGCGGCACATGGTCACCGACAGGAGGCTCTTGGACAGCTCCGGAGCCTTGGCATGCAGCACTTCCGCCACACCCAGAAGTGCTGTCGGAAGTACAGCACCTGGAGCACATCTGGGTGCAGTACAAAAGAGGCTGACCCAGTCCATTCAAGGAGCTGGAGTCAGGAGGAGGAGGACGAAGCTTACGAGGAGAGGAGTAGAGCCGGCAGAAGAAGAAGAGGAAGGTAGTAAATTAAAGAAAAGGAGTAGAAGAACAGAAATAAACGTTTGTGATTTTGGACATTGTGTGTCCTGGTGTCTGTCTCTGACCAGGCTGATCATTCACACCTGATACGGTAGTTGATTCTGGGTTTGCTTTGCATATTCCCAGATGGGGGTAAGGGCCATTTTAAAATAGTGGACCAGTAAGTCTAGAGTCAAGAGTGGTGGTGGGGGTAACTGGAGGGATGAAGAGAGGTCAGCCCAATGAGAGAGAGAGAGCAGGACATAAATCAAGTATTTTGTCTTCAGGTGGGAGTCATGTTTTTAAAGCTGTTATATACACAGCATTTTATTTTGGATGTATTTAATGATATTCTTTTTGTTTTGAAATTGTTATTAATCTTTATCATCATTTTGTGTGGCCATTTTGGGTTTTGTTTTTGTTCATAGATGCTGCCGTTTTGTGTGTTTTCTTTCAGGCAGGTTGCTGCCATCTGCCTGAAAGTCACCATGGCATGATGTTATTTGCCATTTCCAATTTAAGATGCAAGTAATATTCAAGTTTCAGGATTCTCAAAACAGCAAATTCAAGTATTTAGTTAGAGACACATCAATTTATATTTTGCTTGGTTTTCAACCTTACTTTTTTGTTTTTATATTGTGCTTTAGTATTTTTGGCTTTTGTTTGATTGTTTCAGTTTTCACTCTTGTCATGATTCTGCTGAATCTTGCAATATTTTCTCCACTTCTGCCCCGGCCCTGAATTTGACAGTACACCGGGCCTGTAATTTCCCCCGACCTGGTTGACAGGATATTGAGACATGTGGATGTAGACCCAGAGTAGCAACAGATATTGTTGTTTTCTGTTTAGTTTGCTGGTATTTTTCTGTTGTCCCTTTGTTTGTCCGTACATTTCAGCTTTATCTTTAGACCAATTTGCAGTGATCACTTTTGATTGTTGACATTAAAAATCCTTTGCTGTTGATCAGTGTCAAAAAAGCCAAATTAAATCCACTGGGACTCCATGTTTCATAGCAATAAAATTTAAAAACTTCCAAGGGGGTGAATTACCTTTTATAGTCACTGTAATGCAGATAGAGATTTTATCAAGTTGGGTCTCATTGATATCAGTCTGATAAACCAATCTGCTCCATGTTACACCTTATTTATTTGCTTGTGCACAGCTATTAAACTGGCTGCCGCACCTCAAAGTAAGGACCGCTATCTTGAATTTATTATGATTAAAGAGATAACAAAGACATTTTCAGTGCTTCACCTCCACCAATTTCCATATTTGCTCAAATGCACATCTGAAATACAAAACACTCCCATACATAACAGCAAGTGGTCCCACTGATTTAAAGAAGATGATTAGTGTCTGTGTGAAGTGCCTGCAGTGATGCTGTAAGCTGTGTATATGTTTGTATACATTAAAGATGGGTTTACTGATTCAAATTTACATTCATAGTCACTTTAGCTAAATAACATTTATTTCTATGGCACATTTTCATACACAGGATGTAGCTTAAAGTGCTTTACAAAATGTCAAATGAAATTTAAAGGAAAAGAAAAAATGTTTAAAAATAAGAATGAATAGCTATACAAAAAGCAATAGACACAAATAAATCAATGTGTACTTACATAACACATATATATAT
>JANRMT010062792.1:14873064-14964406 GCA_026402145.1 Polypterus bichir lapradei
ATATATATATATATATATAATTGAAAAATAAAATCCTTATATATAGATTTTTCTTTTTAAACTGCTGTTTCTTTATTTTATGGCAACTCCTAATGAATGTGGTTTACCAAATGAGTCGTGTTTAAGTAAAAGAATATGCCCAGCTTGCCAAAATGTAGTGTTTTGGAGGGAGTAAGCTGAAGACCAGACTGCTACATGTATTTGAACACACAGATGTGTAAACAATGAAAAAAACTATTTAAAGATGGCCTGAAATTAATCGGACAGCATGTTGAGCTGGATGGATATGCTTGCAAGAAATGTTTGAACAGCTGCAAAAGAAAAAGTTTTATAGGTTAATTTTTACACACAGTGCACGTTCACACACTGCTATACATTTTGTCAATTAAACACAGTAGCTGCAAATTCTAAATACCTATGGTAGTGAGGTCAACTACGCTGGATTGCTACAATCAAAGCATTTATTTTATACTGTATGTTTAACCCATCCATGTGAATAAAAATATATGATCTGACTCAGAGGAATTTCTTTAATGTTTAAGAGTTGGTTTTTCATGTGGTGGGTGCGGCAATGCGCTGTATCAGCGCATGCTCCTAACCTCCTCCTCCTCCTTAAGAGTATCTGAGGGAATTATTTATGTACCATGTGGTTTATGATCAAATAAAACAAAAGATGAACCTTTTTTTATTAATTTACTTTACCATTCACCTCAGTTAAAAAGAATTTAAATTGTGTAGTCATGTAAGTCTACACGGAAATTCTCGAGAAATACAACAGTGTCTTCTGGCACTGAACACAAAATCCTGTTGCTAACCTATTAAGTGGCACTACACCAGTGTTTCTCAACATTGGTCCTGGGGACCCCCTGTGGCTGCAGGTTTTTGCTCCAACCAGATTCCTAATCGGTGACAACACTTGATAGCACTGATCTCATTTAATTAGCTGGTATTTTTTTTTTCTTTTCGACATTCAGAAAAGCATAGCAGCATGATTTTTACATTTATAAGACATTTATAAATATTTCTGCCTTTGCTATAGATTTAAATGTGTAACTTTCTTTTTTTGATTTCATTATACCTTGCCCTTTCTCTGTGCAGTTTTCCACCTTCGTTGTATCTTAATAATTACAATTTAAAATGAGCAGATCAGACACGCAGGCAAACAACACTGAATAATCAAAGGCTGCAACTAGTTTAGCGTCAGACCCACTAATTAGTAAATAATGGATTAGTTAAACAATTAGTTAAACACCTTGAAAAGTAGAATGAAAATCAAGATGAAAATACTGATAAAAAGAAACAAAAATACATTATTCCTATATAACTGCTTGGTACATTTTAATATTTATTTATTTTTTTAGCAAACTTAGTTTTCTAATTAATATGTTGTTCCCTAAACACAGAACTTGGGAAATATCAATTCACTTAATTAGCCCAGAAGTTCAATTAAAAACAGAAGCTGGTTGGAACAAAAACCTGCAGCGACCGGGGGTCCCCAGGACCGACGTTGAGAACCCTGCACTAGACTAATGAAAACGATAATTGATAATTCAGTTTATTTGCCATATACAATTCCTTGATTTAAGAATTTGACCACCTCACTGACTTTTACCTCATCAGAACTTTGTCGGTCTACTCTGTTCCACTGTAACTTATCCTTTACTGGTGATCCAGCCTTTACTTGTTGCACTCAAACTTTGGAAAGACCACCCTAAAGTTTTAGATCAGACCCATTTCACTCCTTTAAAGGAGCAAGCTCTATACTATCTGCCTAAGAGAATGCACTTAATACCAATATACATTCTCTTATTCTCAGGTCACTCCATCACACCAGGGGCCTCATTTATAAAACTGGTGTATATTCAAGTGTGGAAATATACTATATATGCCAAAAAACAAGATAATGCATATGCCAAAAATAAATCTGATTTACAAAGCCTGACGTATGCATATTTCTATCCAACTTACTTTTATAAATCACAATCATATAAATGTGTCAATGTGAAGTACTTTGAGCACCACCTGGTTGCCAACCTGACACAACCATTTATGAAGCATGATAATCAACCTCATACGTATGCAATCGCAATGATATAGAACTTCCTTGTCTGGTAGACAAGCCCCTTTCTTGATTCATCAAGACCCTGCCACCTATACATAAGAGTATCAGAAAATCATGCCCGCCATTATAGTGCCTATTATCTGTGTTCTGGGGGTTGAGGAAAGGTGTAAAGTGCCAGCATCTGAGCAGGTAGCCGCTATTACTTAGCACACATAATGACATGATTGCTGTTAAAATGCATATTACAGACAATAAGAAAAACCCAAGGGTTCAGCCACTTACCTTACCAACAAGCCAGCCAACACATTGTGATGGGAAAGGTTCGTGGCAATGCGCAATTTTAAATAAATACGGAGTGCTCAGGCTTCTGAGGGGTGTATGTGTACAAGGTAAAGTGGAGAAGCAGCTCTGTAAGTTAATGAAGCAATCGGCTGATTGTACATTCACATGCAGATGGGTACAGTTCAGTCAGTTGCATCATTAGTGCTCCAGGTTTGGTAAACGGTGAACTGAGGAGATGTCACTTTTATGAAGAAAGCACTTGGCTTGTGGTTGTTTCTATAGGTTGGATTACTGTCTGCAATTTTAACCTTGTATTATGGATATATTTATTGTTCTATTTATTGACTGTTAACCTCCACATGAACACCCATTTTACTCGAGTACTGGCAGAAGTACTACACTTTAATTTGGATCTCTGTTTCTTTTAATAAACATTTTCATTTTTCACATTTGCATCAACACTTCCTTGTTAAATGTCCTCATTGCATTGGCTGATGAAGTAAGGCAGCTGCAGCCCCCCTGGACCATCTCACACGTACAGGACCATCACGTCTACTAAAGCTACACTGCCTCCAAATAAATGAATTACTGGCTGACCAAGGCCATTGAGCCACTACATTTGTTAGTCTCATCTTGGAATGACAGATGACTTGTTCATTGATGGAATGTCACAGCTGATGGTTAATTAAAGCAGCTTCATTCTCTTTAGATGCCCTTATTGCAATATGGGTGCAGTAAATTGCTCTGATTACATTAAGAAAAGCAGACGCTGCTATTGCCTTTTTATGTTGGCAAAAATATCTTATATTTTATGTATGTACAATATATACCCATATGATAGGAAAACTGTTGGTTAATGGATTCTAGAATAGCAAGCATGACAGAGTGAAGCTTGGCTGAGATACTCATGTTCTGTCAGCCAGTTCCCTGAAAATTAACAATGGGTATGCAATAAAAAACTGACAATAAAATAAAAAAAAAGTTTATCAGTGGAAATACACAGCATTGGCCCTCTTAAAAGGGAACTAAAATAGAGTCTACATCATATTCATCACTTTTGAGGTGTAATATGTTAGTGACATCAACACATAGTTTAATAACGGCTGCATGATATGATTTATGCAATTGAGTTGTCATTTAGCTGGTATGGCTGCATTTCCCTTCTTGTTCAATTGTGTCTTAATTTTCAGTTTCTCTGAAATGTTGCATACAGATGTGTCAGAGCCATAAGTTTTCTTTTACAAATCCAGTCTTTTGCGTGAAAAGTTGTGATTGCACATTTCAAGCCTCTTTATGTGCATGCACAAGTTTTATAAATCTAACCCCAGGGCTTTTTACTTGTACTTGTGTTCCTCCTGTTCGCTTTTGAATACTTGTTACACACATTTAGTATGGAGAACTTGCTCTATAAATTAATTGTACATGTGTTAGTGTTGTCATTATTTATTACTAAATAACAGGGGCCATGAGGAGAATACAAAGAAAGGAGACAAGATCCCATGTTCCTGTAAGGTTAATAAGAAGAGAATGACTGTGTTTGGCTGGAGTTAACAATTGTAACATCACACTTCCCACTTTGTTCTGTTTTTACATGCGTCTCCAGTTAACTTTTGAGAAGAAATGCTTAGGAACTGTGATTTGCTACTTGAGCTACCGAAAAAGCAGGTAAAGTTAGCTGTAATATTAATCAGTTTAACACAAAGGAGATAAAATGCAATAAGTAAGCATTGCATCACTTCAAATAAAATTGCCAAATGCTATTCTGATACGTTACAGCTTTGTAAACCTGGGTTAAAAAACATAACATAACATTTTTAACCTTGCCTAATCTATTGAGCATTCACGTGAAATGTCCCACTTTAATTTGTTATATTTCCCATAGAACATAAGTGCCTCATACGCCTAACTAGACTATAGTCAGCAGGTAAAAGAAAAATGAATTGAGAGGCCAGAAGTACTGGAAAATCAAGAAAGGCAAGAAAATAGTACAAAATTAAAAACAACTAAATACAACACCATATTTTTATATGTAATGTTTATAATTAACTAAGATTAATAAAGCTAAATCTAGCATTGATGACAGACTATATAAGAAACATTACCTGGATGCACTAGGACACATCATCAGTGATGTATCCTGAGGTTATCGGCATTTCGGGTCTCGCAACATCATACACCTTCGCTCTGGCGACCCAGCCGGGGTTGATCAATGCCCAACTTGTATCCCAGTAGCGATCCACGGATCAGCCCTCTTCATCCAAAGCCACTTTGAGGCTTTCTCTGCGGCTTCACTTGCAGATTTAATGGCCCTCTTCTTGGCCGCTCCTGTTATGCCCAACCATGTGAGCGTCCTGCAAATCCTCTGCAGCCAATTTCTATGGGCTCATAGAGTACCTTCCAGCCTCTGTCCCTGCACTCCTCCACCAGCTCCTGGTACTTGCCGCGTTTCCTCTCGCTAGCTTCCTCGATACGCTCTTCCCAGGGCACTGTCAGTTCCAGCATGATCAGCTGTTTTGAGGCCTCAGATGTAATGATCATGTCTGGCCGGAGTGTTGTTGTTATAATTTGCTGCGGGAACTTTAGCTGGTTTCCCAAGTCAGCCTGCAGCTGCTAGTCAGAGGTTGTGTGGAAGAGGCCTGTTATTACTGCCTTTGCCAGGGATTGCTCTCCCGCTTTAATGAAGGTAACTGCCTTCTTTGAGCCGTGGAGGAGTTTGCTTGTGTTGATGGCTGCAGCCAAGCTTTCAGCAACTGCCTTGAGCACCTTGTCATGGCGCCACCGGTAGCAGCTGTCTGCCAGTGCCTTAGGGCAGCTGCTGAGTAGATGTTCTAGAGAGCCTCTTCCTGAACAAAGTGGGCAGGATGGTGTCTCGCTCTTTCCCCAGACGTGGAAGTTTGCTGGGCTTGGCAGGGAATCACAGACCACTTGTATCAGGAACCAGACACGAAAGAAATCTCCCTGCATGATGTCCGACCAGGTGATCCTTTGCTGGAGAGTACTCTCCCACCTTGTCCATGCACCCTGTTTCCGGAGTCCTACTGACCTGCTCACTCTCTCTTCCTCCACCCCTGCTCGGACCTCTTCTTGGAGTAAATGGATTCTCTCCTTGCCCTGGGCCTTGCCGACCTGGGTCTTTGGGAAGTAGCCCAGACCTGCTCTACCTGTTGCCACGGTGCCCACCAGCGTCTTCTGTCTCAGGTGTGACTCTGTCACCTCCACAGCCTTCTCCGCCCTCCATTTTGTGCCTGTCCTCACCTCAGTGCCAGCTGCTGATACCTTACAATCCTTGGAGTCCCTGTACTATAGGGTTTCTGTGGTGCGTGCTACCATGAATTCGTCCGTGAGGCCGCTAAATGTTAGCCGCAGGATGTTCACTGTTCCAGTTCCAGCCACCTCCGAAGAAAACTGCTGATCTGCTTTTCAAGGGACTCAACTGTTGAAAACGGGACTGCATATACCAGCAGAGCACATAGGACCCGGGGCAGGATTGAGTGCTGATAGATCCAGGCTTAAACCTACCAGGCAGGCCAGACCTATCAACCTTGGTGAGCCATGTCCCAAGCTCCTGGGTGGATTTCTGAATGGAAGCTGTGTCTTTCAGACTTGAGTCAAAGACTTTCCCCAAACTCTTGACTGGCTGCTCTGTGATGGATGGGATGACTGTTCCCGCAATTGCAAATCGGCACTTATCAGTCACCTTCCCTTTCTTTAGCACCATGGACTTTGACTTGGAAGGCTTAAAACTCATCCTTTCCCATGTGATGGGTCTCTCAAGTCCTTGTAGGATCCACCTGCTCCCTGGGACCAATGTTGTCGTGATGGTTAGATCATCTATATAGGCTCTTATCGGGGGCTGTCGTACACCCGACTTAGTCAGGGGCCCTCTGTATTCTAGCTCGCTGCCTTGACCACCATATTCATGGCAAGGGCAAAAAGAATAACGGAGATGGTGCACCCTGTTATTATTCCCTTGCCAAGCAGAAGCCAGTCTGATATTTCTGACCCAGAAGTGACCCTTATCCGAAGTTGTTATAGTAATCCAGGATCAGATCCTTGATTTTCCTGGGAACATGGTAGCGATGTAGTGCGAGCGCAACCAGCTTGTGTGGTATAGACCCATAAGCATTGGTCTCTCTGATCAGCTGACTTACCAAACCTGTGTGTTCCAGGCAGTCAGGGACTCCAGGAATCCCCCCTTCTGGACAGAGGAGTCGATGTAGTTATTCTTGAGGAGGAACTCAGTATAGTATTTGAGTCCAAACTTCTCGTGCATAACCTCTGAGAATGTCTTCAGTGCGACAGGGTGGAAGAATGAGACTTTATTCCCAAAAGTTATCTTGCTTACAATAAGAATCACAGGTAAAAATTACCCACAATTAAGAAAGATAAACCATGCAAGCAAGTACTGTTCAGATGATTACTAAGTAAAGGATATAAGTGTATCCTGCAGTAAAGTGGTGCCTATTATGTTACCCAGAGAGACTCCAATGCATTGCAACAGAGCTTTTGAAGAAAGGGTTTGATGGGTAGGTAGATACTGTGGAGTACACAGACTAAATTGACTGTGTTTCATAAGAGACAACCCACTTAATCTGTAAGAGCTAAGAGAAAAGATAAATCATTTGCATGTTGCTGTTGGTCTTATTCAGAAGGCCATCTACTCAAGGGAGACATTTTAAACTGTTCTTTTCGTTGATGATGCAAAACCACAGGGCTCTGAGCTTGAAGCTGAAGCATTGTAAAGCATAAATGACACATAGCTCTTTTTTGCAACTCTGGATATTGACAGTGAGATTGACCTCTATTTCCATTGTAAATGGGTAAACATTTTTTATAGTGCTCGTCAGCAGAAAGAAGCACATGCCCAGTTAATTACAGTGGGTGCTGCCTAAAGCCGTACTACGAGAATTTCAGTAAGAGTCTGTTGTGATGTGAGATTTTGCATATAACTTGATAAATAATTTGTATGTCTTTATTTGTAATTTAGGCAAAGCAATGTAATTTAGTGTTGGGGGCCCCCCCCCCCCCACCCTTAGGAATGGGTCCCTTTGAATTTTACGACAGAGATGGGGGATGTGTCTTAAACCAGTTTGGCGAGTATTTCTATGCTAAAGTCTTTCAACCCCCGCAAGGAAGCCAGGTTACCTTAACATATGATTTGGGGGCAGGTGTTAAGATGTTCTATTTCCCCCATTGGTCTGAGGTATGGCTGTTTGGAATTGGCTTGTTTCAGATGCCTTTAAGTACCATGATGTTCTATTGACTGTAGGGGTTGGACAGAAAACCCATAAATTTGCTTGCTTTATCTTACTCTCTCTCTCTCTCTTGCTAACTTCTGATGATGAAAAAGTATCTTTCTCTTACTAACATCTGAAAGAAGCATCACTTACTGATCTGATGAAGAAGACCATCACACCATGAACTGAAGACGACACAGCTCGGCTTCAGCCATATTGAACAGACATGTGGCTGAAAGCTGAGCACCAACGATGCCTTAACTAGAGACATTAAGTAACAAACAAGTCTGTGTGCCGCCTGAAACTACACATCACCATTTAATCAGGTTGTATGGTTGCCAATATTCAAATGTACATTGCATTTTGTTATTATTTATGAATATTATCAATAATACATTATTTTATGTGTAACTTAACTTCTGCTTGTCTTTTTACTAGATCTAATTGCCTGAGGTTATAGATATAGAAGGGAAGGTGGGGATAAGTTATATACAATAATACCTTATAAATACTGGTAAGTCTGTGAGATTAGGCATTCTGACAAAGGCTACATATTAATAATACAACAGAGGAAAGTAGAGCAATATACATTACTCTACCAAGATAAAACAGAGTCTCATAGGAAGATGTCAACTGTGTCTCTCTTCTTCTGCCTGTCACAAATGTTCCACCGAAACTGGACTGTCTGTTACATGTTTCTGTCCATGTTTTAGCCTAGATCAGGACACACTAACATATTCTTGATTTCTTCATAAAGTCTATACCCAAACAGTAGAAATGAAAGTTTCTTTGTAAGCCTCTGTACTATTTAAGGAATTAGACAGCCTCATAGTAGCTATGTGTAAGCTACATAGCACTATTGTGCCTCTTTTGGATTTGAAGTCAGATCTTGTTAAAGAGAAAATATCCTGCAGGTTTATTCAAGATTGTATTATAGCAGCTAACACTCTAGACTTTAAAACCTAAGGCTGACACTTCAGCCTTCAAGACTGAGTAACTATGTGACCCTAAGCAAGTAGTATAACCTATCTCTGCTCCAATTGTCAGATATGCAGTTGCCATGGTAAAACAGGATATGAAATGTGTCTTATCAGAGAATTTGTTAATGACAAGTGGCAGAGATCAAATGAGGCATTTCTTTAAGCGTTTTTCAAAAAAATGGTTGAAGACATTAATTAAGGTCAAAACAAATAAGTCATATGCTTGTTCATCAGAGTTCAAGATCAAAACAAAAGTTGCCAGCAAAAGGAAACTTAAGGCATATCTACAATCTTTTACCTGTATGAACTGTGTATAAGAGTTCAAGTCTCTCAAAGATTAACCCTTAAGTGGTTTAATGTCTGATGCTATCCCCTGCAAATGGCTATCATTTGTAGTGTGACCATCACAAAGTTATGCACCATGCAACTTGTACATCACATGACCCACAAGACTTAGCATCTTAAGTATCCATACGGTAACTTCCATGGGGATAATCATAAAAGACAAAGATACAAAAATACAATGGAATAACATCACTAAATAACATCATTGTCATCCTTCTTATCCATGGTTTAGTAGCTGATCAGAAAATGTAGTATTCCATGTGCTAAGTCACACATTATGAGATGAACATAATACTATGTATATCTATCTATCTATCTATCTATCTATCTATCTATTGTATACACTCACGGATACGTTCTCCCGCAGATAAGTCGGGACTTGATTTTACTGTATAATTTCTGGTATATTATAATGTTGGTCATATAAGTCGAATGTGGAAGATGCACGCTATTGGTTCAAGACATTATAATATGCTAACGTCCACCTGAGAGAGTAACCAGAGAGTACACTGCCTTTTTGTTCTATGTATTGTGCCTACGTGACCACACGGTAATACCAAAACTATTCCAAAGTGGCGTTTGCACTGATTTGTGTTTTTTGTATCTCACGCCCTCATACACCTTAATTGTAAGAGAATCCCTTATCTACGATGGAGCGTTCACTCAGAAGAAAATATGAAGCTGGTTTTAAATTAAACATCATTGAAGTAGCGAAAGAAATTGGTAACTGCGCTGCTGCAACAACATTCAATGTGCCCGAGATCCTGATGCGAGATTGGAAGAGGCAAGAAGATGTAAAAAAAAATTAAGTGTCGCATTTTTGAACCGGCATATAAGTCGGGGTTCTGATTTTATGATTGATTTTTTGGGTTTCAAGATATGACTTATACGTGAGTATATATGGTATCTATCTATCTATCTTATAGTGGGCATATTGGTTAATGCTGCTTCCTCATAGCCCCAGAGTCTTGTGGCGTAGTGCTAGCTCTGTCGCCATCTGTATGGAGCTGCCACATTTTCTTTGTGTCTGTGTGGTGTTTTTCTCTGGGTGTTCAAGTTTTCCTCCACATCCCAAAGGCTTAAGTTATCTTCATCAGTCAATGCTAAATATTCCCATTGTGAGTGTATTTGTAAATATAACATGTGGTGGACTGATGCCCCTTCTAGGTATTTTTCATTTTCATTTTGCCATTTGCTGGTTTTACCCTGTTTAGCCAGTTGCCCTCCAAATGTTTTAGGTACACTCTTCCCAGCCATCTTTTGGGGTGACACCAATTATTTTCATATGATCATACACCACTTCCAAATACATCTTCTTTGGCCTCCTTCTTGGCCTTATTCCCTCCACCTCCATTTTGGTTCACTTTTACACCCTATTATTTTATGACTTTCACTCTGCATGTCCAAACTACCTTAATCTGTTTCTTTTTAGCACAACACTTATTTTGAGCATTTAAATATTAGGAATTAATTATCAATATATTTCTGACAGCATGAGAATAGCTGTACTATGTTTCTTGTGCATCCTTCATAAAGCAAAGAATGTGACCAGTCTTACGGTGCACTTCTGAAAATGATGCCTGCTTTGGAAAATTAAAACACTTCACATCAATTGCCAGGAACTACTCTCTAAGCACTTTGAGCTACATTATTTGTATGAAAATGTGCTATATAAATAAATGTTGTTGTTGTTTTGGCCTCAGACACTTCTTTTTAACTCTAGTTTCAAGGCTTTTTCTAAAGTTAAATTTTAAAACCTGGCCTTGGTTCTAATACAAACCTTAAATTTGCTCATTTCATGACGAGATTCTATGGTGCAGCCTCCTTAGTGTTATGTTTACCCCTGGAAAAATAAGGCAAAAATGTTGAATTTTTTCAACAAGATAAAATTATACTATGTCTAACAGAAAAATGATAATATCAAAATGCCAATATAAATAGAAAAGAAAAGGTGTATCTAGTGTTGACAACTGTACTGATGCAGATTTAGTATGCATGATTTGTGTAATATGTTTTGAAACAGTCACCAATGCACAGCCTCATGTCAATATTTGGAAGAGAGGAAGTGTGTTTCTTTGTGCAGTTTTCTTAAAATTTTATTTCTTTTTGCTTGCATATGAGAGAATGTCAGCATCTGATCTGCAATATGGACATGACCGCTGTGTTATTGTATGCTACCACAGAGCAAGAGTTTAGTGACTTCCACATTTCTCCTGACTTGAATATTTACAGTTTCTGCATTGTGAACAGTGCTTAGGGACTAACATCTTTCTTGTCCTTCTATTTGATCACAATTATTTTACTGTTTTGCCACACTGAAGCTTCATGTGACTGAATTCACCACACATATCATGGTACTTCGGCCGTACAGTGCCGTATGTATCAATTACACTGTCTGTGTCCACATCTGTCGACCAATTCACATTGTCACCATTATCACTTGATACAAGTAATTGCTCAGTTTCAATTTGTTTGAATATTGTCTTTACATGCCCCACTCGTAAACATTGATAAGCTACCATACAGTGACAAAACAAACTTAAATATTCATGAATTTATTACAGCCTCATGTTATTTGATACTCTAGATTTGCAGCAGGATACTACTTTCCAGAGAGTTATTCAGGCTTAACTTTGTACATGAAAACAATACAATTTAGCCTGAGAGGCTTCACCATATTTACATAGAATTTCAAGCCCAGAGACCCTTGGGGTTAATGCCAAGGAGGATAGAGGAATATTCTTAAATGAAGTTAGCCCAATTTCATCCATATCACATTATGTTAATAAACAAAATCCTACCAAGAAGCAGGTCAGATATTGTAGTCATACATATCATAACTCAAACATTACCAGATTAACATTAAATACACTTAGTGAGAAGAGTGGTTATTGCTGCTGTCTCACAGCTCCAGAGGCCAGTGGTCACTGTCTGTGTGGAGTGCACATTCTGTTTGTGTTTGTGTGACATTTTTCTCTGGATCTCAAAGAAGGAAATATGAAGCTGGTTTTAAATTAAAAGTCGTTGAATTGGCAAAAGAAATTGGTAACTGCACTGTTGCAACAAAATTTGACGTGTTTGAAAAACTGGTGCGAGACTGGAGAAAGCAAGAAGATGTAAAAAAAGAAAAAAAAAATGAAGTGTCATATTTTTGAACGGGCGTATAAGTAGGGGTCTGATTTTTTTGATCGATTTTTCGGGTTTCAAGACTCGACTTATACACGAGTATGTACGGTATGTGTTACCCTAACTGGCAATGCTAATTAGCCCCACTGTGTTTGAGTTTCTGAATGTTCTCTCTGGCTGGATTAGGAGTTTCATTAATGAATAGATGGATATATTTGGAACAACTGGAGATTTTTCTGTCTATCACAATAGCACAGTTTTATTGTCAGGTTTAAATATTCTTAGCAAATTATCATGTGACCAAATACTGTAAAGTAGATGTGATTTTATATTGTTCTGATTTATTTATGTTAATCACTATGATTCCTTCCTTACCACTCATTTAACTTAACATGTATATATACAGTATGTATGCAAATATTGCAAGATTTAGTAATTTACTTTATTCTTTTATAGCAAAATACCCGCGCTTCGCAGGAGAGAAGTAGTGTGTTAAAGAAGTTATGAAAAAGAAAAGGAAACATTTTAAAAATAACGTAACATGATTGTCAATGTAATTGTTTTGTGACTGTTATGAGTGTTGCTGTCATCAAGGATTTGATTATCATTATTTCTTTCAATCAGGTTCGTATTTGGAGGATGTGTTGTGTTCAAGTTATATTCCGTGTTTGTCAGCCGTTGTAAAGATAAAAGGTTTCATTCATCGAAGTGTTCACTACCCAAATCGGTACTCGTGAATCTAAGATGTTTAACGGGCATTCCGTTAAGTTGTGGATTTGACAGCGAATATTTAGCGGCAGCCTGTCTATGAACTTAATTTAAACTTAAGCTTTACACCTTGTTTTCCTATTGATATGTCTACAAAGGCTTGTTCAGATTCAGAGGGTTGTTCCTTTCTTACTGCATCAATAAACAGCTCGTCTTCCTCTTTATGTGAGACATCACACACTGCATGCACGGGTTTACCTTTCCCAGTCCTGAAATCTTTAGCGAAGTGGTTCAATTTACCACATTTTTTACACTGTCTTTAGCTGGACATTGACTTTTTCCACCGTGTGCTTTGTTTCCGTAGTACCTGCACTTATGAATATGCTTGCATGCGTCACACACTTCATATTCTTTTGGTGCCTTCTCAATTGTGTAATGCGTTTTTTGTTCAGTGCTCTTTGGAGCTCTTGCTTTTTGTGTGCGTACTGCATTCACAGTCAGTTCACTTGAGCCGCTCGAAGTACATGCATCGAAGGTTCTCAGCTGTGGTTGTGCTATCTCGTGCGATCTTGCGATGTCCACGGCTTTATTTAATGTTAGCTCAGACCCGGCACTTAAAAGTCTCTCTTGCATTTTCGCTGACTTTGTGCCAAACACTAATCTATCCCTGACCATCTCATCTTCATTTGCATAAGCACAGTCCTTCACCAGCAATTTTAACTTCGTTACAAAGAGATCAAAAGTCTTGTTTATACCCTGCATCTTCTCATTAAACTTGTATATCGCGAATATCTCGTGTGATCTTGCGATATCCACGGCTTTATTTAATGTTAGCTCAGACCCGGCACTTAAAAGTTTCTCTCGCACTTTTGCTGAGTTTGTGCCAAACACTATTCTATCCCTGACAATCTCATCTTTGTTTGCATAAGCACAGTCCTTCACCAGCAATTTTAACTCCGTTACAAAGTGATCAAAAGTCTCGTTTATACCTTGCGTCTTCTCACTAAACTTGTATCTTGCGAAAATCGGATTCGTCTTAGGCATGACAAACGCCTCGTAGCGGCAGCGTGTCTATTGGATTGCTGGTGACGGATGGCCTTATATGGGCAGGCACTCAATTACGTGGGAGACGTGGGTATGGGGGACGCAGTATAGGCAGGCAGCCAACTACATGGGAGGCGTGGCGATAGGTGATGCAACTCCGCCTCACATGGAGACCGAGCTGCAAGCAATGGCCGTATATATGTACATAAGTAGGAATGAGCCTGCCAAATTTCAGCCTTCTACCTACACGGGAAGTTGGAGAATTAGTGATGAGTGAGTGAGTCAGTCAGTCAGTCAGTGAAGGCTGTGCCTTTTATTAGTATAGACAGATGTAGACATCGGCAAGTGCTCTGAGCCCGTACTCAGTGAAAAACACTTTACAATATACTTTATGAATGAAAGTGAATCTCATATACATTGGCCTGTAGATAGAGGAGATGTACTTATGACAGTGCAATCCCTAACAAGTGAGTCTAGTGCAGGAGTGAATTTCCATGCGTGACTATCATTGTTTCCCTTTTCCCTGAGAATTCTTTACTTAAACCTGCCTACTTTGACTAGACTACTGCAGGCTGATTTGTAATTCTGTTTTTGCAGATATATTTAACATCAAAAATATCTCTGTGGAAGAACAGCTTGGGAGGCCACATGAAAAGGTAAACAATATTTGTCACTATGTTTGTTAGTATTTTCATCCTTTTGAACATTCAAAGAATGAAAGTAATTGAATGCTGTTTTTGTTCCTGTTGCTTACATAATGTGTAAACCAAATCAAAGCTACCCTACTAGGATGTGCTAGCATTCATCAAACGAACCCTTGCTTGAAATCTGCCAAGCTATAAAAAAAAAAAAAAGACGGAGGAAGCTCAACAGGGTAAATTTGACCTTGGAAATGAGATGCGACACAGAAGGCATGAGCTGCTGTGTTACTTCATAAACTGATCATTAAAATACTGTTTTCACAAAGAGTAAAAGTAATAAAAGCCAGGCAGAAGCCTTCTGCTTCTAGAGATGGTGACTGTCTGTATTAACAGATGACTAAACTTCCGTTATTAAAATAGACAAATAGAACATTGGTTGACTTTTCAACACCTGTGTAATTTGTTGTTATCTAACCCTGTGACAGTAATTATACAGTGTGTGAATCAGAATGAGTCACCAGAGGCCATGTTAACAGCACTTGTTACAACATCTGACACTCATTCAGAAAAATGCAAGTCCATTATTAAATAACGTCTCCACGGTAGTATGCATCTTTGAAACCAAAAGAAACAAAAGAAGAAACCCAGATGGCCTGAAAAAGTCTGGCTAGAGAAAGAATTTCCTCCAGCTGATGTAGTAAGTGACTTGATGTTGTGTCTGTTTATTAGTCAGTGATGCTGATTCTGTAAACACCCACAGAATATTTTCAAACATGAAACTCTACACAACACATGCAGAGATAGGGTCTCTTTTTAGTCCCTAAATGATTGAGATGCTTTCAAGTCTATCATTATGTAAACCCAAAATATTTTATCATTAGCAATTTCTTGTGGTGAATGCCTTAGGGAGGATGGTTAAACTTCCAGTAGAGAGATTAATGGAAATATCTAAAAAGAACTTTATACCATCCTTATGGGATATTGTTGTGTAAAATATATTTTCCAGAGACTTCTACAAATGAAAGTGTGTTTTTTAGCACTAGTGCTTCAAAGTTCCAAAGTTAGTCATTTATCGATTCCAGGTATGGTAGCTGGCAGTGTTGTTTGTTTTCAAAGCACCTTAGTGTTCTGCCTCAAACCAAACACACAGTGAGCGCATGCTAGACTATTTGGTGAGCATGAGAGAGTGCATGTGGGTGTGGAGGAATTATCATGTGAGGGACTGGTATCTTATTCAGGGCCAGTTCCTGCCTTATGCCAGATGCTGTTGGGATAGCCTGTGACTTTTTATAACCCTGTCCTGGAAAGAGTGGCTTCAGAAAATGGGTAGGTTAATGGCAGGATGGATGAATGAATAGATGGATAGAAATTTAATGCTGTTTCATTATAGAGTAATCTGGTTTTCTTTGGATTTGCACAGTAGTACACAATTTATAAATCTGTATTAAATTCATTAATTCATTCACAGGTTTCCATACCAGTAGACCTTCCCTCATAGTCCAAAGACAGCATTTAAGACTACTAAATGTGCCCAGTGTGAGAAAATGTGGGTGTGTGTCATGCTACAGATTGCCTATTTAGTTTTGTTTTCTGGCTTGCAACTACTGCTGCCGGTATAGGCCCCTGCAATACGATGAAAGCAAAAGTGGATATTGAAAATGTATTCGTTAATGAATGAATGGTTCAAGGTGATCTGCCTTTAGAAAAAAATCCATTACTGGAGAATTAACTTTATCTTTGGAAATCTTGAATTTCCGATTTCATAGTTTATCTTCACAAGATTCGCCTTACTTGGAATAGGTTGCCAAATGCAAAAACAGCAACATAACGGCACACAGGCAGACCTAAGTCCTGCATCAGACCTTAAGGAGAGAGAGAGAATGACATACTATAAGCAATGACAGGTTGTCAGTATGTGAGCACTGGAGCCTGGATAAATCATGAAATGCTTCTTCAGTACTCTAGGGAGCAACACTTAACCTTCTGATTATAAAGAACATGAGCCCAATGGTGACGACACAGTTGGGTCACTAAGAAGCATTAATTCTGCCCTTCTGCTTAGAGCAGGGAGCTGAAAAGGCTCTTTAGGTTAAAATGAAGATTCAAATATGCAGGCCTTCTAGCGCTCCTAGAGGAAGTTGTAGCATGGTGTCCCTGAAGTTTATGGGAGTCAACCACTGATCTCAGAAATCATTCTAGAGCTTGGTAGGTAGTGAACCTAGGATGGGTTGTAGTGCTACCTCAAGGGTAGAGTACCTTTGAGTGAAGAGTCTGGAACAGAGTTAGGTGAGCACTTGAATAACAAGAAGATGAAAGGCTAACGTGCAGTGGAAGAGTAAGGGAGAAAAAAGAGAAGATAAGAAAAATAGCACTTTAATGTGGTACTCTTGTGGGCAAGTGGGTGAGTCACTCCACCTGATAGACAGGTTGTTAAACCTATTTAGTTGGGTCTATAGAGGCTTCAGATTAGCTAGTTTATTCTGTTTATTTCTACTTTGTGTTGGTGCATCCATCCCTGTATGGTATTTTAGTAACACAGATGCTATTTTAGTTTATTAGTGTTATTTAGGTTGCAGAAGCCTGCCATAGTGGCTACGTTCCTGACACAATATCTAAAAACAGTGGCCAGTTCTTCTGCTTTAGAGCATCATGAATCTGAGTCCAGTTTCCAGCCTGATCACTGTTTGAGTGGAGCTGCTCGTCATTCTTGACTGCTTGGATCTCTAGATGAAGTTTTTATTCAAATTGAAAACACAAGTATCCAAAGCACTTCAATCTGTGTGTGTATGTGGTTATGCCTCGTAGCAGATATGTGTCCAGTTCAGGGTCAGCTTCTGTCTTCCACCTGATGCAGTCAAGATGGAATCTGACTCCCGGTGAACGTGGTATGAAAAAGCAGTCTGTCTGCCTAGGTTTGTTTGTTTGTTAACATATTTATTTTTTGTTCACCCTTAGCTTGCTGATTCAACCTTTGACTGCAGTGATAATGAGTCAGACTGTAACAGTGAAGACACAGTAAGCCTAAGTGAAGGTCTGGATTTTCAAAGGTAATGTACAGTATTAGAATAAGTACTTTTCCTATTTTGAAAATTCTCCATGTACTTCTTCTTTTGATGATCACTGTGGCAACAAGTTGAGCTGGTTAGGCCAGACTTTCCTTTCCACAGGAATAGCCCTCTATGCACTCCTGGATTTGCCTCCATTAGTTTTGTGCAGACCATGTTCTATAAGAGATACCTGGAACATCATCAGTAAATGTGCAAACCAGGAGCTCAACTTGAAGGTCCTAGCAGATAGCAGCTCTACTGCATTTTCTAATACTGGAGCCTGTGAACCTCATTTAAGCAACATGTGCCTTTGATCTTATTCTTCCAGTAACTTTTCCAAGCAGCCGTAAATGACAATTGGAAAGTAAGCTGAACAGTAATGCAAGAGCCTCATTCAATGACTTTGCTTCCATTTCACCAGTACTGCCCAGTGCAATGCCCAATATACAGTACTACCCCTAATATGCCAAGATGCTGTTCAGTCTCACTGTCATTTCAATCCTCACTGAGGAGTAAGACCTTAAGGTACTTGAACCTCACTTGGGTATGCTGCTCCTCCTTTTTGTGCAAAGAGAAAACTAGAGTTTTCATGAGCTCAGATAAGGAGGTGCAGATTCTTTTTTTTTGTGCTTGGATGTGAATCATCTCCTCAATTTCCTGTAGATATCATAGTTAGATAAGCATAGAAACACAGCATGCATACAAAAGAAGAGGTACTGTAGCTCTTAGGTCATTAAATTGGACACTCATTCAGCCTCATTTAAGTCTTGTTAAGCTGTCAAATCCCAAAGAATAGATGCACCCTGGACAGAGTTCTATAACTATCTAATTTCAACTGACTCACTTAATGCCAACTCTGTACTGTACACAGCAGCAGTCCTTTCAGGCCCATATTCATGTTACACTCCCTATAAAATGTTAAAATGTACACAATCATCATCCTTTAACAAACTGAAAGCCACTGGTTGACATGTTAGGCAAAGTACTGTCTATGCAAAGGTCGAAGAGTTGGTCCCCCATTTTATGGTCAATGTAGAAGCAAAATTCTTGTTTTGTATATGAGGCTTCTTCTTCTTCTTCCTTGGCTACTCTCATTTTATATAAGGGCACTATTTTTGACTGGGTTTCTCAAGTAATAATCATGTATAGGTTTTAGCATGATTTTTTTATGTTTGGATGTCATTCCTCACGCCAACCTGCCCTTATTTATCCGGACTTAGGACCGGCTCCAAAATGCAGGCTGGGCTAGTTGGATTATCTAATCTAATTATGCTGATGATACCGGGAAAGACAGAAATGGTATAAAAGTTTGAAACAGAATGTTTTATGCTATAATAGTGACATTCATATTTGTTTCAGAATTTTGCAGATTTTAACTGTTACAAGATTTGCCCTACAGTATGTTACAGAAGACAATTATTATACACATTTAATCATTTGTGGTCATCTTTACAAGAGGGCTATTCATCCTTCTTTTTATGTGGCCACCCAGGCCAAATTACACAAAGCGCACCCTTCCACCAAACAATAAATTCACATCTCATGTTACACTAAATAAAATATACTGCCTGCCTCCACAGACCACCAGCTTGTATACAAGTCTTGGTCTAACACCTTGAAACAGCACTGTACTCAGTAATGCTATTCTACATGCCAGCATCTGCATCTCATAACCCTGCAAAAAAAATCAAAAACAACCAATTCCTCAATATAACAATGAAAAGAAAATATAGGTTTAATGTATCATTTAGGTAATTAATATTCCACAGCATAAAGTATAGGGTTGAAGAATAATGTAGCTTTGAAGATGGGTTGTAGGTAATGAACAGTGTCTGCATGCAAAAATATGAGTTTTTTTCAAGTGAATATAAAAAAGGAAATAAAGAACAGATTTGTTTATTTTTCAGTGTAAGTTTGATCAACAATCCACTTTAATCAAAATGGGCTTTTCAATGACAGCTTTGTTATAAGAATGCTATTATAACAGGAAAAACCATAAAAAAAACTATTTTGCATTGCTTTTGTGATATTTTTGAGCAAGTTAAAACCACATTTCGCATGCTAACTACCATTCATGTTTCAGAAACTCAACTAAGTCAACACATGACCTTATAAGCGTAACCACTGACACCAATAAAGGCAAGAAAATGTCAAAAGAGGAAAAAGAGAAGCGTGAATGGCTACAAGCCAAAGAAGAGGTAAGAAAACACCATTAACTACATTATTTTCCAGATGAAACAAATCAACCAATTGTGACTTAATGGGCCTTTTGCACCACTGGTTGATACAAAGCGCATCACAAAGCCATTAAATGAGAAAAGAGTAGAGCAGCTCAGTGCTGGTCCTATAGAAGGATTATACTGTGTTGCTTGTGTTGACTACAACTAATGAGTGGATCTCAGGCCGATTCTTACAATTAAATGAGTTCTTAATTCACACTTTGTTTTTCTGTATCTGCACTTAGTTATAATTCTGGTCAGTAATGTGAAAACTCATAATAGCTACTTACTTCTAAAACTATTTTTTATGTATTGTTGTCTTTTGAGTCCAGAATTGCAAAGAAAATAATCAGCAAAGTCTTTTTAGAAACACTTTATTCTTGAACTTGAATGAAAAATATTTAAAGGTGTCCTTCAAAAAGCAATAATCTTTATTCATTAAAAAAAAATGCTTTGGCATCTCCATTAGTCTAGAGGATAGAAACTTCCACCAACTTTATATGTTGCCTCTAGTGTGAAACATAGCGTGACCCATGCAACTTTGCACAACGGCCTGCAGCCTCCTGCAGTTGATCCTGCATATCTGAACGTGTGTTTTCTCTGAACTTGAACCAGCTATAGAAAACAAAAGCACTGCCTGACCAGTCGCAGCACATACAGTATAAAAGTTAAAGGTCAGTGTCTACAATGATCATCAGTCCAAGGTTATGCATGAGATTTACTTCAGTTCAGCTTATTCTTATTAAGTGCATTTCTACTTAGGAACCCAATGTTCTATGCAATAATTACAAAAATAGCATATAAAGATGATGGAAGATAATGATGAAATATAAACAGAGAAACATTATGAAATATGTACTATATACTGTATATTGTGGTGAAAAGATCTGGTTTCAGCCAACGCTTGGCCAAGATCAAAAGCAGCTAAGAATAATTTCTTTATCTGACAAATTAATTCCACCACAACACCTTCTTCCATACGCCCTATACATTTACCTTTCCCTTCTCCCCTTCCTCACACAAAGTAAGCTCTTGCCACTACTATCCTTCCAACTCTGAACTCACTAGGTCCAATCACTGAAGCTTTTTTTTAAATTTAATCCTGGAGTATGTCTGCCACACTGGGAACATAGCCTGGGAGTGCTTTCAGTTTAGACAGACCTTCTGGCAGACAGACAGCCCCAGAGGACCCCAGCAGAATCTTCTGCCCAACTACCAAGTAATCCTTTGGAAACAAAAACTGGAGCGGCAAAAGAAAGTTGTTGTTGCCCTGAAGCTCAGGTAAAAAACACATTTCATTTCTTCCATTATGTTGACTTTCCATTACTTGGCAAGACCAGAATCCATTTATATAAAGAATTTATTAAATGAATTTTAGTTATATACAATAGGGTGTAATAGAAGGTGGAGAAGAGTGTAATACACACGGGAACACACCACAGGCCATGCCTCTTGTGACGCTGACTATCCAGCGGTGTTCGATGACACCTCAGTTAGCTTATGTTTGTCTCAAAGACGTCTTTCCTTGTCTTCTCTCTCCTAGCTTTTCTACTCAATAGCCTCCTCTTCCTCTTTATCAGACGAGCTCTGGTCTCTGATCCACTCCTGACTCTGTGTTGGAGCCACTTTTAAGGCCTGACTCAGGAGTACTTAGGGTTCCATAATGACATCAATGGACAGCACACCTGGATAACCTGCGTATATACAGCTGGGTTGTAGAGTTGCATAGGAGGCAGGATTTTCCATGGAATATTAACTTTATTTAACAGGCAGTTACAGAAATAAGAGTTAATTCATCAGTAGTTTCTCTTCGGCATATGAATGCACAGGTAGCAACTGACAAATGATACACTCTGGCTCCACCTTTCAGCTTAGAAGAACACAAAGTCTTCTAGCTCGGAAACAGCGGCTGGGGGAGACATGGTCTGGGGAAGAGAGGACAGAAAAGTGAGCAATTGGCTGGCTGGGGCTCGGTCATTTAAATGTTGTAAACAACATGCAAGAAGCATGTTACACAGTAAAAGAGCAAAGCCGCAGCTGATCCCACAAAAGACCTGTTAAGAGTATGTTTGTTTACCAATGAAATACTGTTTAGGTGGGGTTTTTCGAAGGGTAGCTATGTTTCTTTGCAATTGGTTTACTTGTTAACAGAGAGCCAACTCACAGCTAAGACAGCATTAGCATATGGCAGCTGGCATTAGGTGGTAGGAATATGGAGGAGAGGAGCTATTGTTTTGAGCAACGTCCGCTGCTGCCATCAAGGATGGTGAATTGGCCGGAACATCAGTTACAATATATATAAACATGGTGGTTTTAAGTCTAAATTCCAGCTGTTTTTAATCAGCCATATTCTATCAGTAAGTAAACAATGCCAGTTTCATTGCAAAGGCCACACTAAACAAAACTGTCTTTAAATAAGAGGGAAATAAAGAGTTCCTTGATATAAGTGCAACATTATAATCTGTCAATGTGTATTTTATACTGCAGCATTTTGGAAAAAGCACTTGACAAAGCAAACCTGCAGTACCAAGTGAACAATATCATAGAGAATGTTTGGTATAGTACGAAAATCACAAGGGTGCTCCAAGGATTGGTGCTGGGTCCTCTCCTCTTTTACTTGTACACCACCTCTCTAGGACTTATCATCCAGTTTCATGGATTTTCACATCAGTGCTATGCCTGTTATACTCAGATATAACCGTCGTTCCCTTCCAGAAAAGCACACAGTCTCAGCTAGAATTTCAGCATGTCTCACTAACATCTTAGCTTAGATGAAGGAACGCTACCTACAGCTCAACCTGGCAAACATGGAGCTCCTTGTTATCCCAGTCACTCAGTCCACAACACCTTGTGTCTGTAAAGCATCACTCTTTACCACTAACAGTCAGTACACCGGCTTAGGGAGATTCTCAATGACCAGCTATTTTTCACTGACCAAATTGCTATTACCTCTCATTCTTATAGAGTTAAACAGTATAATATCTGCAAGATCAGGCCATATGTGTCAAAGTGTGCAGCACAGCTCCTTGTTCATGCATTTGTCTCATCTCATCTGGACTTTTGTAACTCTCTAAAGGCAGGAGTACCTGCATTTGCTATGAGCCACTGCAGATGATTTAAAGTACAGCAGCACATCTGGTGTTCAACAAGCCAAGACGGGCACAAGTCGCTCCTACTTTCAGATCACTATACCCTTGTGATTTTTGTAGCAGCGCACATTAAGTTCATATCCTTGATGCTTGCTTACAGATTAGTCAATGGATCAGCACCTTTGTCTTTGGATTTGTTTGCCTTGGATTGCCATTTTAGTCAAATACTTTTTGCCCTTATTTTGCCTTTTTGCTTTATTGTTCTCTTTTCTGAATTTTGTGAATAAATTCTTTATTTACAGTATAAAAATTCTTTGTTGGCCTTGTCGTTTAAGCCAGAGGTTTTACAATTTGCTCTCCTGTGAGAGCATTTTTATGTTCTTTAGATGTTTAAAATTATTTTTAAATTTTAAAAGTTAGTGTCCCATTTCAGGCTACCTGGGGTGTTGCCTGTTTCGGAGGCTGACCAGTGAAGCGCTTGTCAGGTTATCATTTACTTTGAGGTCTGTTCAACTCTTTTTGCCATTTTCTGTTGGTGCATTTGCAACAAAAATAATAAAAGCACTATTTATGATTTTTTTTTTTTTGTATTTTGCTCTTTTTCTTTCTGTTCCTATATTTGTTAATATAAAATTAAATTTTATGTCAGTCAAAATACAACACTTTTTTTTTTGTACAGGTCAGCAAGTTCCTTGGACTTGTAAACCCAGACAGTGGCTTCATGATCAGGTACAACTGTATACGTAAACTTTCTGGCTTTTTTCTCTCCCCTTTTTAAAAGTAAACCTTTTTGGCTCATCAAATAATATGCCATTTCTTATTCTACTCATTTATATTTCACCATTTTTATAGAATGAATAATGAAGCTCATGTCAAAGATGCAATGCCAATCCTTGATAACAAGAAGATCTGTCTCTTTACAAAGGTGAGCCATTAATTCCACTTTCTTTTGCCAAACAAATTTTTTAAATGTTTAGAATGTTTTTAGTTCAGATCACCAGTTACAATTTCAAGTAACTTTATCATGTTTAACATCTGCAACTTGATTTCTTTTTTAGCTTTATCGGATGGTAAATTATTCAAATCCCATGCACTGCAAAAAATGAAAACTAAGCAAATGAAAATTATTTATATCATTACATTAAATCTTGTTTTCCTTATTGTAAGAATTTCTGACTTATCAAAAAACTTGTACAAGTATTTACAATTATTTTGTATACTATAAGAAATCTTGTCAAGTAAATTTTGCTTACTCAATTGGCAGATGTTTTGCTAATTAAAAGCAAAACTACTCCCATTTAAAGTTTTTTGTTTGGTCTTTGCATATGCACTTTTGCAGCACACATCCGGTTACTGTCATCAGCCTTCTTGAGTTGATATTCTGGGTTCAGACAATGTCTCTGTGAAGTTTCCACTTTCCCCCAATGTCTATCTGGCTTTTCCTCTGGGTATTATTCCACCAACTAGGAGCTACATATGAACAGAGTCTCAATTGAGATTTGATACCACACTGAGGTGGCGTCACCAGATGCTTTTCACTGGCAGACCTTAGTGGGCAAAACTGAGCACCTCACCAATGTCTCCATTTACACAGGTGCTGACCCACAGACTACTCTGTAGACAAGCATCAAGGATTTGAATATAGTGAAGAGAGAAGTAGCATGCACCCATCTTGGCCACTAGAATACAAGATGGGCCGCTGATCCTTAGCTATCTGACTTCTTTTGATGCTCTTGGTCTTCACAAATAGAAATGTTCAGTATGTATAAGATGCAAAAGAAGAAGGTCATTGAAGAAATCACAGTGAGGAATTGAGTCATCAACCTTGTGAACTTAGACACTAGTTGATTAGCCACTGCATGACATTTTAATGAATATTAAAGCTGTCCCCGTTACGATCATGGTGCTGACACTTAACAGTTTAGTTTGTGTGTCACCTTGTTCTGTAATTGAAATAGACTATTAAGCACACTTGTCCACTTATGAATTTGATAGCAGCAATAGAAACTGTAGAACAATCCAACTGTGATGTGATTAAATGAAAAACATCAGAAAAGTTGTGACAAGAACAAGCCATTCAGACCAACAAGCTTTTCCATTCTGTTCATCTAAATTGCCCAAATTAACATCATGTCAAAGTCCCACTCTCCACCACACTGCATGATAATTTATTCCATCTGTCTATGGTATTTTGCACGAAGAAAACTTTCTAATATGTCTGCAAAATCTGTGCTTAACAAGTTTCTAAATATGTCCATGTGTCCTTGTTGCAGAATGTATTTTATAGTAACAACTGGGATCCACTGTAATGATTCCTTTCTTAATTTTAATCACTTCATTTATGTCATCTCTTAATCTCCATTTGCATAAACTGAAAAAGTTCAACTCCTTCAATCTTTCCTCATGTCTCTTGTCCCAAAATCAGTCTAACTGCTCTTCTCTGAACTTTCTCCAGTGCTGCTGTGTCTTTTTGTGAAAAATAATGACTTTTTTTCTGACACATAGTAAGAGCCCTAGGTTTTAAACCACTTCTGATGTAATTTGTCTACATTTTTCATGGCAGGAACTTAATAATCATATACAACAAACATGAAAAACTTAAAAAAAATATGAATGTGAGCAGTTGCTATGTAAACATAGATACAATTCTATTAATTTATAAGATTACAGGTTCATTTACTTCATTTATTCTATATCACAATATAATCATATTTTTGAAATGCAGCAAGCTAGTGTTTAAACAAAAAATGTCAAGTTCTCTTCTTATATCAAAACATTCCAATATACATTAATAGATCATTTTTTAGAAATTAGACTCAACCATAACCTCATTTATTTGGAATTTAAAACATTCAAGTATCCAAAGGGCGACCCTTCAAAGACCTAAGGCAGAAGGCGGTATGGCTCTACCTAACTTTCAGTTTTATTACTGGGTAGTAAATATACAAGCTATAAAAACCTGGACACAAATAGATCAACATACACAGGATTGGTCTGCACTAGAAGTAAAATCCTGCAGTACTTCTTTATATTCTTTGCTTTGTACCCCAATAAATGTAAGTTATCGCCAATATACTAACAACTCAATTGTGCTTCACTCACTCAGAATATGGAACCAATGTAGGAAGTATTTTAAGACAGAGAAGCTTCTATCTGTGGCACCTCTGCATGAGAACCACCTTTTTCCACCCTCTCAAATATATGCAGTTTTTAATGTCTGGAAAACATTTGGGATTAACTCACTTAGAGATCTGTACATAGACACCGTCTTTGCATCTTACGAACAATTACACTCCAAATGTAACTTTCCAGCAACACATTTCTTTCACTACCTTCAAATTCAAACTTTGTTAAACAGAACCTTCCCAATTTTCCTCATCTCTCACCTACCTCTATCCCGGGAAAAATATAGCTCAGTCTCGAGGACAGCATTTCCGTAATATATAAAACTATTTTACAGTCCCTTCTTTTCAAAGATCCAAGAGAACAGTGGGAAAAGGATCTCTCACTCAACATCTTGGAAAAGGAGTGGAAGGTAGCAACGCACAGAATTCACTCGAGCTCCATATGCGCAAAGCATAGAATTATTCAACTCAAAAGTATACATCGAACACATCTGTCTAGCTTAAAATTGTCCAAAATGTTTCCAGGGCAAGATCCAACCTGCGAGCACTCTATCAAGTTCTGGCCTCACTGGTCCTTGTAATCAAAATCCCTCCTAATCCACTAACAGCTGTGTTTGGTGTACTTCCAGATGGGCTTAAAGTGAGGAAGGACAAACACACTGTAATTGCCTTTACTACACTATTGGCACATAGACTTGTCTTGGTCAACTGGAAGAATCCTAACTCTCCTCTTTTAACACTAGAATTACCAGAGCCTATGAAAAAACCCGTAGATCCGGCCCACCTTAAATCTATTCGCACCTCTCCATCAGCGTCTTTTGTCCTGCAAATGTGCCAATAAAGACAAGCAGCAAGCAGCCTGTATACTGTATAATATTAACAATAAGAGTAGCTCACTACTGAAAATGGCAAATATAGGAGGTAGTCGGGTCAAACCAGGAACTCCCAATTACAAGTCAGGCAATCTTACCGCTACACCACAGAAGCTGTTGTATTGTCCTTGAACCTTTTGTGAAAGTGTTTATTTGATCTTTGGATGTCAGGCATCACACATTATATAGTTTATGCCAACATTTTGTCATTTACTACTAAAATATGAAAAACGTTTCTGTTTTAACAAAGTGTTTAACACAGATTATTGTAGAAATGGAACACACATGAAATGCATGTGTTCCAAATAACGATCTATTATTTCCACTCTAAAACTCCAGCACTTCACTCCCAGATAATCAATCAAGGCATGAGCTGGGAGAACATTGTGCATGTTCTGTGACAATGGGGATGGGATACCAGGCTGTTTGCTGCTTGCCTTTATTGGCACATTTACAGGACAAAAGGCGCTGATGGAGAGATGCGAATGGATTTAAGGTGGGCCAGATTTATGGGTTTTTTCATAGGCTCTGGTAATTCTAGTGTTAAGTCAGTGGGTAACTGATGTTCTATACTGTTTGAAACTGGAAAAAATCAAATTCGCACTTAGAGAATCTGTACAAAACATTTTCAAATCCTGGCAGGATCTAATCAATAACATTTTAGAATAAGCATTTAAATTGAGGAAGCAGGTACTCTCCCCTCTTTTACTCCACTTATCTGTATTAATTTATTAATTTATCTATTCACTTATCTTTATTAGAATAAAGTCTTACTCTTCTGGCCTAGCTCTCTTTCTCAGGGGTGGGGGTTGATTTGTTCAGAACCTTTTTTTTTTTGTAAAACTTGAGTCATGTGTATGGAATGTAATTTGACTTTAATAAAATCAATAAAATTGAAAAAAAATGTCAAGTTATCTGAAAGTGCTAAAATATTGGTATAAAAAACTTTAACAAATTTACCTAGGTAATTTCTTTCTGAAAATGTTATAGCCTTTGCCCATTTTAGGTAACACATATTCTCTTCTGAGGGGTAGGCAGTGATCTCACATTCCATTAGAGGATATCATTATACCACAAAAAAATAAAAAGCCATATTAAAGAATAGAAAGTCAATGAGCAAAACTGTAGCAATGCAAGAATGCAGAGCAGCTTAAACAAACATAAGCAGGTTGTCAACCATCTCTGAATACTCACCCTCCACTAACCAATAGAAAAGTATAAAAAAAATAGTTCCTGGCGGCCCAAGTCAGACTCAGGTTAAAGTGCAGCGTGAGACCCACACCACAGATCCTCCCATCCCACCACTCTCAACCATGCCACAACTGAGTACAATAACAGTCATATAAAACAAATCCATACCAAGTTATTTAAGTTTATAAGAGCTCAAAAGAAAGAAGTAAAACATTTTTCTAATCTCATCTGTGGCAACACTTTTAACAAAAAACAATTGAAAATGCTCAAAACAGTTAGAAAGGCCAGTTACCAAGGGAAAGGAAGATATCAATCACATTCATAGCCAGGTTGGGATCTGAAAAGGGGTGCTGCAAGTCAACGTTGCTTTAACCAGACTTTGGCAGGATAGTTTGAATGATGGCATCCCTGAATCCCTTTAAGACTGGGAACATCGTCTTAGGAAAGAAGAGAATATTGTGACTTTCAGAATTTGCCTTCATCATTTCTTGCAGGACAATCACAGTACCTTGAAAACCTTACATTTACAGGCGGTGGATGTATTGAATCAGATTTCTTGTTGTGTCATGTTTCTTGTTGTGGGCTTAAGCTTGGGCTTGAAATTGGGAAGATACGGGAACCAGAGCAGCCATTGCGACTCCAGATACTGTAGCATGTTAACTTCTCAGTGTTCGAAGAGATGCGCAGGATTGTAAGATTGTCACTTCTGACTCTGTTCTGTATTAACCTCCTTACTGTTCTTTTTTTTTAAATATTTAAAAAAAACCTAAAAAGCGTTGCATTTATTTAAACTCATCTTTCTACTGTAAAACCTGAAAAACACTAAAAGTAAAAAATCAGAAGTATAAAAAGTTGTAAAATGAAGAGACTCGACACACGTAGAAAAAGGTTTGGGGCAGCCACCCGTATATTATTCCTAGCTGCAAAGGATTCTTTAAGTTCGAATTGAGATGAGAATAGTACGGAGTCCACAACAGAACTGATCAAGGTTGTAAAAGATGGCGGTTTTAAGTGCTCATACAGTAAGTGATGTAGGTGTCACCGGAAGTGATGTAGGGTGACCGGAAATGATGTTCTCCTGGCATTAGTCTTGGCGCCGGAACCAGGAGTGACGTTTTTCTGGGCGCCGGAACCGGAAGTGACGTTCTTCTGGGCGCCAGAACCGGAAGTGATGTTCTTCTGGGTGCCGGAACCGGAAGTGACGTTCTTGGTTCAGATAGGTTTTCCCGCGGTTGGTCTGAAGAGATAACAGGAGAAGGTTTAGTGCACTCTGTCCCTACCCTGGCCTGGCGTGGAATTACCTTAACTTGGTCCACACAATGTCCCCCTACTCGCACGTGTGTGACATGGCAGCCCAGACCCGTCGGGTCGGGCATACCGGTCCGAGAAGTCGTGGCATCTAGAAAGGCCATCGGCATTGGCTTGCAGAACACCCCGGCGATAAATGATCGAATACTTATATGGCTGTAGATCCAAAAACCACCTCGTGACACGTGGATTGGACTCCTTATGCAAGGCCATCCACTGTAAGGGCGCATGGTCTGTCACAAGAGTGAATTCACGCCCCAAGAGGTAATATCTCAGCTGAGTAATCGCCCATTTAATAGCCCAAGCCTCCCGCTCCACTGCCGCGTACCTAGTTTCCCGATCCAACAGTTTCCGGCTCAGGTACATAATGGGGTGTTCAACTCCATCAACGCTTTGGCACAGCACGGGTCCAAGACCTGTGTCCAAAGCGTCCGTCTGGAGAATGAAAGGTAAGGAGAAGTCCGGAGCCTTTAATATAGGAACTGACATAAGGGCCATTTTCAAGTCACTGAATGCAGCCTCTGATATATCATCCCATACCACTTGATTAGGTCGACCCTTCTTTGTGAGGTTAGTCAAGGGCACTGCTCTCTCAGAAAACCGGCCCAGAAAGGCCTGAATCTGCCTCTTGTTTATTGGACGGGGCCAATTCACAATGGCATCTATTTTAGAACACTGTGGTGAATACAGGTAATGCGGGTCTTATTCTTACACCATTGTCGTGGTAATAGTAGATGGTATGCAACAATAGAAATGTTACTGCCGGACTCGAATAAAGCGATTACTTTAATTCCATTTACTAGCACTTCTCCCGTATGCGAACAGGCCAGTGGATTAGCGAGAGCGCACCGTGCCTCCTCCCACATCACTCCGCAGACCCCTTCGTTGCTTCGCAAGGCCTGCCGGCGCATCTCAGGGTCCACTCGAATAAGCTTCGCATTATAGCCGTGGGACTCTGTATTAGGGACGCAAGCAGGCCCGGGTTCACCCGAGTCCCGTTCTGACCCTCCCAAGCCGGTTTCCGCCTTCATGTGATCTACTGTCTCGATTAGCGAGACAATATCAGTATATTCCCAGGCTGGCTGGGCGTTTTTCCCGGGTAGGCTTTGGAGCAATAAAGCGCAGGCCACCTGCTCCACTATTTGGTGGCTGGATTTTTCATGGGGTTGTAGCCAACCAACCACCTTAGCCCATAAAGCCATGGCCTGTTTCTTGGTTGCCATAGCAGGGTTAAATGTCCAGGCCATTATGTTTCTCACCTGCCAGCCTGGGCTTCTCCCATCTTTATTAAAGGGCTTGCCCATCGTGGGATATGATGGGGCAGTCCCCACACCCAGGAGGCCATAATAAGAACTCAGTGCGTCCCCTGACGCACTTGGCTCAAGTCTTTGGTTCCCTGCGCTATTTTTCCCCAGACCTTTAAGAGGATGATGGGTCGAAGCATACTCAAGCTTTCCCCGACACGCCCCAACTGACGCCCACTCAGCAACTCGGGAGCGGTACTTACCCATCTGATATTTTGTTGGATTATGAGCGTGTGTCGAGCCTAGGTTAAGGTTTACCCTCTGTTCTCTCCAGGAGACCATCATCCTGCAGACTACGCCACTGTAAAATGAAGAGACTCGACACACGTAGAAAAAGGTTTGGGGCAGCCACCCATATATTATTCCTAGCTGCAAAGGATTCTTTAAGTTCAAATTGAGATGAGAATAGTACGGAGTCCACAACAGAACTGATCAAGGTTGTAAAAGATGGCGGTTTTAAGTGCTCATACAGGAAGTGATGTAGGGTCACCAGAAGTGATGTAGGGTGACCAGAAGTAATGTTCTCCTGGCATTAGTCTTGGTGCCGAACCGGCAGTGACGTTTTTCTGGGCGCCGGAACCGGAAGTGACGTTCTTGGTTCAGATAGGTTTTCCCGCGGCTGGTCTGAAGAGATAACAGGAGGAGGTTTAGTGCACTCTATCCCCCCCTGGCCTGGCGTGGAATTACCTTTTCTTGGTCCACACAATGTCCCCCTACTCGCACGTGTGTGACAAAGTACAGTATAATAACGATTACTACTAGTACTACTACTACTACTAATAACAATATGAAGTTAATAATAATGATGATGCTAATACCGTACATACAGTGAAAATATGTCTTTCAATCACATCATCATCAAGACATAACTTCAAGTAAGAGGATCTTGGCTGTCAATGTTCAGTTTTATTCCTGGCTGCCCCACAAAATCAAAATGAGGTGGTGCTGGTTTATTTGAAGCAGGGTCAACATTAACCCAGATACGAGCATCACTTTCAGATTCATCAGAATCTCTTTTGGCTTAACTGTCCATTTCAATTTCACTGCGTCAAGACATCTTATCTTAATCATCACTGCTGAAGAGAGGCTCCTCAACGTCACTGCTCGTATCACTGTCAAGAGTATGCAACACCTGGGCTGCCGAAAAATGCCATTATAAGACATGGAGAAGATGTGCCTACAGCGTTGCCGAGGTACCACTTGAGCCTGATGATTATGTAAGACATGCCTATACTGCTGCCCAGGTAACACTCAGGACTAATACTGTTAGCATTTTACAGCCCGAATAATCCTTGGGTCTTATGCTTCACGTCTATACAGTTGCCCGAGTGACATTCAGGAATAATGCATTTAGCATTGTTTTCATAGCCCAAGTGATGCTCGGGTCTAACACTATGGAGGTAAAGCTGTTAAACTGCCATTTCAGAGTGGAGAGAGAAGATATCTAAATCATATTGCACCAGTCAGCCCAGAAAAACATCAAAGGATTTAGAGAGCTTGTTCTGCTCGGCCTTCAAATAATTAAAGTCAAATCTTAAATCCAAAAAACTTCTGAATGATTGTGTTTAACGAGGCTTGAAATATTTCATTTTGTTCCTTGACAACGTTGTTTAGTCCTGTAATATTAAGGACCACTGGTCAAGCTCAGCCGCCACAGCACAGTCATGTTTGAACTTGAGAAACTTCTTCATAGGCCTAGTAGTTCTTCTTCCTGAAGGCTTTAAGCAGATAAGTTAAAGTCCTGTTCAATAATTAAGACGAAAAGTTTCTTTTCTTCATAAGAGTAAATGATAATAGATGAATTTTTGCAGTACCTAAACTAAAGTTTTACCTTTAGTTGTAATAATACTGGTAAGGGATAGAAATTCAGCGGGAGAGGCTAAAGTTACTGTGTGACCATTTCTCAGTGAGGGTCATGTGTCTGACTGGCTATGATTGTATTTAAAATTACTTTTTTAATCCAGTTTTTAAGTGTTTAGCTTGCTGTTTTGAATTCTTTCATTATTTAGTACCAGTTTGTAATATGTTTTTCAATTTTGTTTCTTTTGGAATCTTTCTGAACTCTTTGATTTCGGTGGTTTCTTTTCTTTAAACTATGCGTATAGCTTTTTGGTGGGGAGATAGAGGTTTTGGCAGTTTGCCTTTCCCTTTTTGAGGATTTGCCTTTTGTGGGCTTTCTTGAGTGTTTAGGCCGTTGCCCTCATTTAAGTGTAAATAAAATTTGAACAAAAGGGTGGTTTAAAGAAAATTATTGTCCACAAGGTATCAGCCATTCATAGATTACTTGTAAATTTGTACTGGTTCTCTGCTGTGCAGATTAATATTCATAATCTATCAATCCATTCCTTTCATGTTCATCTTCTGAAATCTAATTTTCAAGTCAAGATCAAAGCAAACTTTTTTGTCTCACTATGACGCATTTATTTGGCATTGTGCACTGGAAAAAAACAAACAAGCAATATTAAAGAGAAACAAATCTTCAGTTCGAGACAGAAAACACTCTCCTGTAATATGATGAGCGAGCAAGTCTCATTTATTCATTTTGATCTAGGTAATTCGGCACCTTTGTACTTTGAGCTAATGTTTACTATTAGGCAGCCCTATTGATTATGGTTCAAATGATCTTTTCTGTGAATCACATTGTCTGTATTTTGTACTAAAACATTCTGTCTCTGAGGGAGATACAGTGCCATAGTGACAATTGCTGCTGTCTCACAGCTCTCGGCAACTGGTTTTAAATCACAAGCTTGGTCACTTTTTGTATGGAGTACTTTTTGTACTCGTTCTTCCCATGATATTGTGGCTTTTTCTATGGAAACTCCAAAGATGTACATGTGATAATAATTGACCTACTATGGACAGCTAAGCAATGGGTCATCGTTTATTTCTAAATAGTGCAGGCTCCAGCCTTTATGGTCCTGAATGGAAAGGTGCAGACAATAGGTATGTGAAGGATTCTGTACAGGTTGAACTATTAAAATGACAATCAATAAGTACATACTTTTAGAAAATGGAAAGGTTTAGTAATGGCTTGACACTTGATGTTAAATCACAAATCCAAATGGAGTATAGTTACAACTAAGATACATCTCAGGGACCTCCTTCAGTATTGGGGAAGTGGTGATTGGTGTAGATACAAATTCCATAATGTGTTTATGTTAAAATTAGGACAAAACCATAATCACTAACCTCACAGTTTAAGGAGTCACTTCAGAAACAGTGCCACCACAACTCTGTACTCTTCGTGGAATCATTCTATGGCCTGGCATGCAGAGGCTGACTGAGTGGCATCTGCCTGCCATGCATCCAGTACTGTGGCAGTAATGGACACCATTTGAAAGGTGCACAGCTTGATGACATCCTTGACATTGTTTCACCCACTTTAAGGCTAAATGTAGGACACAGAAAGGAAACAGAAAGCCATTGCATTATTTGAAAGCTGCCTAGAAAAGTAACTTCAAATGAGGCATACTGTTCTGTCTAAAACACGCAGTCCTCATAACATGGAGATTATTTTTGAAACTCTGTATCCTTCAGAGAAAAAGCGTCTAGATGCTACTATGGAGTTGTGAATCTGATACACGTGATGGAAAAGCTGTCTGTTGCTAATTGTCACAGACGTTATTAAAATCATCTGAGCAGCAGTTATTGAATAGCAATGAATTATATCTCCATTATTTATATTGACATATGAGAGCTATTTTCCCAAACTACCCAACATTTCATTATGAGAATTTAGACTGTAAGAAGGCTGGCAAGAACAAATGACCTTTGTTTGATACTTCGCTATGAGAATAAAAAGCACCGAATTAGAATTCAAATTATCTCAAGTCACATTTTAATTAATAAATGTTTTTTACTTGTATTCAGAATAAAAGTGATTTTAATAGAGACTTGATAGATACATTGAGTCTGATAAAATTCATTACTGCATCTACAGAAATTACTCTGTTTTGTATATGGTCAACAAATAAAGTCTATAGTGCAGACCAATATTTTAATAATATGTTTTGTGAAATATTTCCATTATTATTATTGAGGAAAGAAAAACAATTTTCTCTTGTACGTAAACTCAATATATTGACGTCAAATTGCTGTGGTGTGGAAAACGTATTCAGCTAACATAACAGTGTGTTTGCTGTGGTTCAAAAATGTTTCCAAATATGTCAGGCAAGTAGCTCATCATTGCTAGTGACATTGTTTAGGATTTATTTTCTTTATTTATTATTCATGCATCCATTTTTGGACCTGTTTTTTCCTTTACAGTGTCAAACGAAGCTGGAGTATATCCTGGAAACATCAGGCGCAAAGTCTTAAACACGGTCACAGACCATCTTATGTCACACACATGCACGCACTCACACTAATGCATGTCAGTTCAGTTTATAGTTGCCAAATAAAGTAACATGCACATCTTTGAGAAACTAGGGTACACTATTGAGGAAGTGTCAAGACTGTGAAAATTTCATATAGTCATTTCTCAACCCAATATTTAAACCCTTGATTTTATATCTATTAAAACACCAATACTAACTACTGCACCACCATGCCCTCCTTCCGGTGGGCAAAACATTATAAACTGGGAACTGGTTATTCAGACTTGAAATATCACATTACTATGAGAGAAGGAGTTATGTGGGAGACTGAAATATTTGGGTTAAATAAAGAATGGGTTAGTTTACCAATTCACAAAGTATCTTGCTAATTGGTGCCCACCATATTCAAGAATTACACCACAGGAATGGCATCAGGCTTGTATGGATAAACGCCTAACTGTCAAAGTTTATACTGTAGGATTTCAACTTCAAATTATAAAGAGAAAAATCACTGATTACTATTTGTGAACATTTTAAATAAGGAGATAAGTAGGAGTCAGACCTCTAACCTTTGTCTTGAATTGTAATTTTTTTGCTTATTATATGCATTTTTATTATGTGGTCATTTTTTTCTTATTAAATGTTTCAATTTTGTTTAGAGTCTATGCAGTTATAGTATATAGTTTATATATCCTTGATTTGTGCTACAATTTTGGCTTTACTTATTATCACCTTATTTTATTTTGATATTTTATGGACAGGAATTTGTTAGAATTTCTTGTGTTCTGAGTTTTATTTGTGAACATGTCTCAAGTACACCTATCTAGATTATTCAGGGCGTGTGAAACTGGAGTCTTTAGAATGGACACCAGCCTACCAGGGGACATACTCAGTCACACCAACACTCACTTTCATTTGGAGAGGTTAAAGTTGCCAGCCTGCTCAATACCAACATGTTAAAAAGTAAGAGAAAACCTACAAGAACATGATAGGAATCTACAAAATCCATGAAAAACGTTTCTGTTTTAACGATGTGTTTACGTTGCATAGATCGTTGTAGACACGGAACACACATAAAATGCAAGTGTTCCAAATGACAATATAGTATTTATAAAAGGTGTGATTTTGCTTGACTTCTCACTCTATACAACGCTAAGCAACACACACGCAGGTAAACAGACTTGAGCTGAGAAAACTGTGCGGGGTGGGGGATGTGATAGCAGGCTGCTTGCTGTTTGCTGCTTATCAACACATTTAAAGGACAAAAGACGCTGACGGAGAGGTGCAAAGTGTTTTAAGGTGGGACTGATCTACGAGTTTTTTCATAGGCTCTGGTAATTCTAGTGTTGAAATCCACTTTTGGACCATGGTGCATCCTGCCAAAAATGATGTCTCCTCTGCTTACCCCTTTTGGTTTCCTCAGCAAGAACCCCTTTCATCTGGCTTGTGTCCATGCCACTATCCCTCAGCATCTACAAGGACACAGCAAGCCCTGCTCCTTTCTCCCACTGCCATCTCTCGCCCTTTAGCTGGAGCCCACTCACAACAATTGCAGCAGGAGACGACCCTGCCCCAGACTGCCATTGCTGCAGTCGGGCTACCATTTCCAATCGTCCGAGTCCTCATTCAGCCATGATTTTACTCTTTCATCTCTTTCATTTAAGATTCTGACTTTCTTTAGCTTTTGTCTCTCGCTTGTCTGTCCTGCACATGTTTTTTTAATGGTTCAGTGAGTACAGGTACTTAATTACACACCCCAGAGTGTTAATGAGGAAATCAGCCAAACTGTGCATGCCAAAACCCCCATCAACACCCCCAGGGCCACTTGTCCATCCTTACCCTGAGTGAACTGTTTTTACTAAAACCTTGTGTACTGCCACTAAACTCTTAACTGGCATCACCACACTACCACACCCCTTCTCTTCCCAAGCTCTCTTTTATAGTTCTTTGGGACCATTGGTCACCTTTTCTCCAGTTTGCTTGAGCTGGGGCCCTCAAGGAACATCTGGTTTTCCTCTGGGATTTCTTCTTTATGTTGCAGCATACTTGCACAGGGAAGCAGATTGTAGCATGAAGATTTGAAAAATGTGGTGATTTAGAAAATCTAATACATTACAGCAAGATGAAGTTAAGCAATGCACATTCATCACCTAGACTCTGATTTTAATGTGAAACTGAAAGAACAGCTTTGTTGTAAATTCAGATATAACAAAACACAGATGAAAATTTTTTGTATGAGAAGATCAGGAAGAAATAGGTATAAAGTTTCCTGAATGATGTTCCTGTTTACAATATAAAAAGTATAAAAATTACAGAGGACATGTAAACTGAAGCCAGCATTTCAGTTCCACGGCAATAAATCAATGGACTCAGCCATCCTTAATCTCCCAGGGCAGGATGCTTCCCTTTTCTAGGCCTCTTATCTCTGAACAAATTTATAATGGGGCCCAATCAGTGACAAGGTAGCATTACTGTAGCAATTTATCTGCCATTGAGATTTTTTTATTGTGAGTTCTATCAGAGACTGCTTTACATATCAAATAAGAACATCATTCAAAACTACACAAGTTAACAAGATGGATTACAAATATACACTAAAATAAATTGCTGGGTATTATTGAAAAACTGAGGAACAACCTTAAACTGATTCTGACACTGAAGCAGAATGCATAAATGTAGCCTGCACTGCCTTAATGCTTCCATAAGAGATAAAACTATCAACAAGCCTGTTGCAACAAAGCAGATGACAAAGGTTAAATCGTATAATCTTTGGTCATTCTGTTTGATAGCTTCTTTTGAATGCCTCACCTGCTGTAGGCTGTAATAAGTATCTCTTTAGATTAGAAATTTATACCACTAGATAATTTAATGACATGAACAAGACATCCAGCACATTGCAGCTCATTGATTTCCTGTTCAGCCAGTGTGTTGGATTTTACAGCTCAGCTTGCCAATTTCTTCCATTCATTATTAGCTCTTTCAATGGAGAGCCACTCAACAAAGGCAAATGCCGACCAGGGGGTGAGCATTTTTCACTCATAAAAAATCCCCCAAAACACCTTCTGTATTGCAGGTATCTGATATATGAAATATGTTTGAGGGTGATTTTATTGTCACATGACTATTGCTAATGTCTCCACCTGTTCAGACTGTAAAGTGCTACAGTGTATTGTTAATAACTTTCCTCACATTCATTATGAAACCACCTTATTACAATGGTGGATAAAGGGGTGAGCAACCTAACATATAAGCAAAAGGTACAAGGATGGATCTCATCCTCAATAACACATTTGAATGCACATAAACACCATGGCAGTATACACAAGACAACTAATCTAACAGCAAATCTTCAGACTGTGGAAGAAAACCTAATCAACAACTGGATAGGCAATTTTGAATCACACAGAACAATTAACACTGGATCTTCAGCGCTGTGAGAAAATATGAATACTCACTGCAATGTTTCATAAACACAATAAATTCTTCTGGGTTGACTAAAACAGCTCAAAATGTAGGATTACTTTTTCTCAATCTTTTGATCATGGCTAGTACCGAAATAGTTTTTGACATTTAACTTGTAGGTGGAAATTTTCTTTTACGTCTTGTAATTTGCCATCTCCTAAATATCCTGTTCTGCCTGATGAAAAAGAGACAATAAAATGTCATAATCCAGGAAATTAAATATGCAAAAAGTAAAAAAAAAAACACTCAAACTCAAATAAAGAACTTAAAGGACTTAAAGTATGCCGACTCAATGCAAGAAACAATATTTTATGAGTAATGACCAGAAGGAGACACCCGTGTCAAAATATACGCCAAGTCCAAAATCAGCCCTATCTTTTAGCAAGTCTAAAACAAAACCCAAAAATTGAAGTCAACAAAATTGAAACACAAAGTCTTTTGTCTGAGAAAACAAAACTAACACATTTGCAAAGTTTTTGAAATTTTTCTGTAATCTCTGATAACCAGGAAATGCAAATCTATTGTGTTGGTGAAGCCATGCACCGTGCAATTCTGGCCATCCAAGCATAGCAACACTACAGCTTTATAGTGCCCTAGACAGAAGGAGCAGTGCCCTCATTGGGCAGCTTCTGTAAGCAGTTGATGGAGAAAGAAACGATACAGTTAGCAACAGTGCCCCCTCATGTCCTGGAGTGGTACTGCTTCCCTCTGATAAGCATGGAAGGTGACCGTTTCACTCACATGCATGATGGAGTTTACACATACAGTTGTTGCCATTTACTTTTTTTGCGATTTGTACATACTTTTATTATTACATTTTGTTCACCATTCTGCCTGTTTCATTGGGTAATTTTTTTTCTATTGATATATCTTTCTTATTTAATCTGTCAATTCAACAGGAAGGGGTTTGAGTGCAGTTTATGGTTGACTAAAGCTCTGAACTGAAAAAATCACCTAAAGTGTGGTGAATTATAGTGTTCAGGAAAGAGTGAAGTGTTATAAATTAAATCTCATTGTTATTATACCTGCTTTATGGTCAACAGAGCAAATTATCCTATACCTTCTCGTGAGAGGTCTGGTTGATGTAAACTGGATGTTTGGTGATACAGTGGATACAGTAAAGTGGGTTTTCACTTCCTTGTTCAATCCGGTTAAAACGATCAGCTAGACACTGTGGTGCTGTTTCTTTACTAGCCTATAGGAGTGGGTTTGTTTGAATTAGTCTGATATCTACGCATTGTACTTTGTGGCTCAGTAGAAATAATGCATTCTAGGGGATATACAGTTGTGCTTGAAAGTTTGTGAACCCTTTAGAATTTTCTATATTTCTGCATAAATATGACCTAAAACATCATCAGATTTTCACTCAAGTCCTAACAGTAGATAAAGAGAAACCAGTTAAACAAATGAGACAAAAATATTATACTTGGTAATTTATTTATTAAGGAAAATGATCGAATATTACATATTTGTGAGTGGCAAAAGTATGTGAACCTTTGCTTTCAGTATCTGGTGTGACCCCCCTTTACAGCAATAACTGCAACTAAATGTTTCCGGTAACTTTTGATTATTCCTGCACACCGGCTTGGAGGAATTTTAGTCCATTCCTCCATACAGAACAGCTTCAACTCTGGGATGTTGGTGGGTTTCCTCACATTAACTGCTCACTTCAGGTCCTTCCACAACATTTCGATTGGATTAAGTTCAGGACTTTGACTTGGCCATTCCAAAATATTACCTTTATTCTTCTTTAACCATTCTTTGGTAGAATGACTTGTGTGCTAAGGGTCATTGTCTTGCTGCATGACCCACCTTCTCTTGAGATTCAGTTCATGGACAGATGTCCTGACATTTTCCTTTAGAATTCTCTGATATAATTCAGAATTCATTGTTCCATCAATGAAGGCAAGCCGTCCTGGCCCAGATGCAGCAAAACAGGCCCAAATCATGACACTACCACAACCATGTTTCACAGATGGGATAAGGCTCTTATGCTGGAATGCTGTGTTTTTCTTTCTTTAAACATAACGCTTTTCATTTAAACCAAAAAGTTCTATTTTGGTCTCATTCGTTCACAAAACATTCTTCCAATAGCCTTGTGGTTTGTCCACGTGATCTTTAGCAAACTGTAGACGAGCAGCAATGTTTTTTTTGGAGAGCAGTGGCTTTCTCCTTGCAACCCTGCCATGCACGCCATTGTTTTTCAGTGTTCTCCTGATGGTGGACTCATGAACATGAACATTAGCCAATGTGAGAGAGGCCTTCAGTTGCTTAGACGTTACTCTGGGGTCCTTTGTGACCTCGCCGACTATTACACGCCTTGCTCTTAGAGTGATTTTTGTTGGTCGACCACTCCTGGGGAGGGTAACAATGGTCTTGAATTTCCTCCATTTGTACACAATCTGTCTGACTGTGGATTGGTGGAGTCCAAACTCTTTAGAGATGGTTTTGTAATCTTTTCCAACCATGATGAGCATCAACAACTCTTTTTCTGAGGTCCTCAGAAATCACCTTTGTTCATGGCATGATACACTTCCACACACATGTGTTGTGAAGAGCAGACTTTGATAGATCCCTGTTCTTTAAATAACACAGGGTGCCCACTCACACCTGATTGTCATCCCATTGATTGAAAACACCTGACTCGAATTTCACCTTCAAACTAACTGCTAATCCTAGAGTTTCACATACTTTTGCCACTCACAGATATGTAATATTCAATCATTTTCCTGAATAAATAAATGGCCAAGTAAAATATTTTTGTCTCATTTGTTTAACTGGTTTCTCTTTATCTACTTTTAGGACTTGAGTGAAAATCTGATGATGTTTTAGGTCAAATTTATGCAGAAATATAGAAAACTCTAAAGGGTTCACAAACTTTCAAGCACAACTGTATGTAGAAATGTGACAATTGTGAGGCAACATTCTTTCACCATTTCCCCCCTATTTATATTTGCATTTTTTCCACAGTTTTGAGTTATTTTATGCAGATGTAACGGATGCCTGGTTAAATATTGCAGGTGTAAGCACAACACTTTTGCTGCTGGAATGTTTTTGGTTTCCAAAAAAAAAACCAAAAGCAATTGAACATTTTTTGTTTGTGTTTGTTTTCTTTCCTACTTTACTGAAAGAGGAAAGCTTTTAGTGAACACATGGTAAGACTATAAAAGAAGAGACTAGGCTTCAGCAAGACATAAAGAGAGATTACTGTATATCTTTATTGACTAAGCATAACACTGCCTTAGATGCAATGACTGTTGAAGAGACAGTATATTTTTTTAAAAGTATTTTTTATGGAGAAGTTATGTTTTTTCTTTGATTTAATGTTTTAAAATGGCATTTATTTTCCAAGAATAGTCTTACTTTTTATAATACCTTTTTGTATTCTGAAAATATCAAGACCAATATTTCCTAACATTCATGCTGGCTTGAAGTCTGCATAAATAGACATAGATATAATTGTTAGAAAAGGTGAGAAGGAAGAGCATAATGGTTTGTAATAATTCATACCAGAAAACAAAGCCATGGCCTTTGTTGGTTGACACACTCATAACGTTAGGCTCATTTTCATGCACATTCTAAAAACCTTTGCCTTCAATCTTGAGGAATACACAAGTTCAATGAAATGTTGGGGTGCCACCCATGTCACCTTGTTTAGTGAAACAACAAGTCGCAACAAAATAACTAGTGAATAATGGCGTAAAAAAGAACAAAAAGTGATGTCTGCTTAAGAGACGAACGTCTGAAGAGTGATCAAGCTTCAGGTTGGAGCTATATCCTGCGGTCTGCTTGTCACTAAATGAGACGTCTTCTTCAAGGTACACCCTGCTCTTATAGTCCTTGGACCAGAAGAGGTACAGTCAGTGGCCTTCAGTGGGCGTCTTCTTGGAGGTGTGGGTGGCAAAAGGGTAAGGCGTTCAGCAACAGCACCCCCTCATGTCTCGGGGTGGTAGCTCTTACTTTTTACAAGCCCAGAAAATGACCCTCTGATGCACATGCATGACACCTTGTTAAATATTCTTTGCATTTTACATCAGCCACACAGTTTCCTGCCTTGTGCTCAGCACTCAATAAGCACATACTTCTCCATTTTGCAAAGGATCAAGATAATGGAGGGATTATTTTACTTGTTGTATGTCCTTTGATTCCTCAGGTGTGTTCTGATTATGATATATTTAAACCTGTAAAGCTTAGGGTCACATTAGTTATTATCTTAGCCTTATTGCTCTAGGACAGTGCTCCAAACTTTAGGCCCATGTCCTACCTGGTTGTTTGATTTGAAAATTATAGGAGCTGAAAGTGATAGTCTTGAAGGATATGAAGTCCACAAGTTCCTAAAAGGCCAGATTAAGTTACCCTTTCATCTATATATCTACTGTAGTACCATCCTCTCTTTTCCTCTCTGTGGTTCCCTCACTTTTTTGTGGAGAAGCATGCCCTTTAGGTTTTTTCAGGCTGCTAACAACAGTTCTTAGTCACATTTCAAAAGCATATCATATTATTTAAAGCGATATTTGGACGGGATTAGTTTTACACCAAGAGAGACCCAATTTTTTTTATAATTTTGTTCAATTTATTAGGAAGGGAATGGAGCAGTGAGGATCTCCTAAAGTGTCTTAGTTTTGGATTAGGGGCCTTGGAAGAAAATAGTTTGGGAAGCACTGCTATAAGAGATTCGGCTGGAATCCCAATGGGGTCGCTGTCTGAGTGGCATTTGCTTTTGCTCATCATGTCGGCATGGCCTTTTTCCCTAACTATTTGCTTCTACATCCCAAAAATCAACGTGCCCTGTAACAGACTGGCACACCATCTACCAATGCTTCCTGCTGTAGACCTGCTGCTTCAAGTAAAGGCTCTGCCCTCCTGTAATATCAATTTTAACTTAAGGAAGTTCTGTACATTAAAAGATGGATATTAAAATAAATGTTGAGTAATATACAATATATTATTGCACTATATAGGAATTCAGATAATTAATTAAGAAAATAAATGATCAAAGTCACTTTGTACTGCAGATTCATAAGCACTATTTAAATTGAAATAATTAATGCAAACTGACAAACTTATTTATGTGCTTTAACAAAGTGAAAATTATTCTGAGTGAATCTTTTAACTTGAATATGAAAAGTATGTTTTCTTTTCTTTACAGATACCTCTTCCCAATACAAGACAGAATGCGGTTTTCCTAAATATGTTGCGAGAACCACATAAAATGTATTCAGATGGTGAAAACTGCAACAACCATAAACTTAACTGTATGGACACAGAGAAAAGGTTAGGCTCAAAAAAAATAATGACTAAACCAAAGGCAAAAATTGTCAATGGCATTAATGAAGACAGTATCAAGAAACCATCAAAACCTCTTCTTCACTCTAACCAAGGAAACTACCTGAAAATTCTTATTTCCAAAGCTTCACATGACAATGTGCATTAAAAATGCTATTTATGGACAACTACGTGAAAAAATTATAAATGTTAACAGGTTTTAGATTACAATATCAGATTATCCTTAGAGTGTTCAGATCAATGACATGTATATGTACTTTGTTTTACTTGAAAATCACAATGTATCATTTACCCAATGCATGATGTATTGTTCTACCACTGTGACAGATATTTTAATTAAGCTAATGCACATGTAAGGAAAATAAATGATTTAAATTATTTAAAAGGCTTACCATTGTGTGTTTCGCATATGCATTCCCTGTATTTCTCTTTTTATCATGGTGTGATTCAAACCAATGCATTTTTCCCTCATTATATTTGGGCCGTATAAGGCTGTCCCATTCCACCTTCTCCAGTCTCTAATTCTGTTGTCATCAGTTCCTCCATTACAACTGGTGGGTGTTATAAGCCCACAGGAATCCTATGGGTTTAGTGGTGAAATGCAAGCAACAGATATACAAAACATAGGCTGTCCACAGACATTAGATAGATAGATAGATAGATAGAAAATAAAGGCGACCAATGGGTAATATACTGGGTGGTCCAGATCTAATTATGCAGATACAGATCGTCTGGATGACTTTGATTTATGCAGGGACAATTCCAGTTTGGCGCGAAGACGATTCTTCATGTCGTCAGTTCGCACACTTCTCGATGGTCCAGGATTTTTCAGATGATTTTCTATGTAATAAATTTAATAAGTTATAGATTAATGAAAATTGCATAATTAGATCTGGACCACCCTATAGATATTTAGGGATAGGTGGTGATGATACAAAGTGGAAGCTATAAGACTTGACAGATGTGATGTACACAAAAATTCCACAAGAGGATAAGAACTGAACTTAAGAAATATTGAGAAGGACAAGAATGTAGTGGAATTAGACTTTTATTTAGGTGTATAATCTAATGAAGCAATCAGAGTAAATGTTAGACTTCATGTAAGCATTAGTTCAACACTGTTATGTAAAATCAATTGTCTATAAATATGTGACTCTGTCTTTGCTCTGTGGCCATCCCTTAACAGAGTGCTGTGACTGGGTGCTCCTTCTTCATGAAGACAAATTAAAGATGCCTGAAAAAGCTTCCTCCTGCCTGATTTCTGTTTCAAAGGGGTCTTAAAGCAACAGTTTTTTCTGCAATAAATAGAACTTTATGTCCCCAGGGGAAAATTTGGGTTTTAACAGAAGCTCTTCATAAAAATACATACATACATACATACATACATATACACACACTATGGTCTAAACACACATAAGAACAACTAAAAAGCAAGAAAATTAAAAAGAAAAAAAAAACATCTGACTTGGCTGTCACAGTCACAGTGAGGTATTAAGAAGTGAAAGTACCTTTGGTATAAAGGAGCTCCAGTAGCATTTTTTGACATACTTCTGCTAAATAATTCATTGGCTGAAAGTCCTCAGTGTTAGTGTGTCAGAGCGAGGATGTGCAGTTTTGTTCATAATGGCACTTAGTTTTATTTTAATTCTTTCCTTTGCTACCACCTCCAGGGTGTCAATTGTGCATCTTATAACTGAGCCTGCCCTTTTAATTAGCTTACTGATTTGCCAGCCTCTCTTGAAGTGACATTACCAGCACACCACAGTGTAGAAAATTGCACTGGACATCACAAAGTTATAAAAGATGTGAAGGATGTCATTGAGGAAAGTAACAAATATGTTGCCTAAAAAGAAAAACTTAACAAATGGAAAGTGCAAGCCAAACATTTTTACCAAGACAACAGGATCCAACCAGAAAATACGGACATTTTTTTCTAATGAAGAAAGTAAAGCCACCAAGATCTTCCACCAGTTACATTATTTCAAGAAGAAAATAATCAGAATTGGTAATAAGAGGTCAGAGAAAGAGAGGTTTTGGAAGCTAACAGGAATATGCATAAATATAGAAATGAAAAGAATGGTCAAAAGACTGTGAAATATACTGTTAACAGGGTCATCCATTTGATTTGAGATGCACGGAAGACAACCCTCAAAATACTGCTTGTGGCACAGTAGGATATCCTTGTTTACATTTCAGCCAAAATGACAGTGATCTGTTAATTTTATTGTCAAAAATCTACACAAACTTTTACTTTATCTGTTTGTGTTTCAGATGTAGTGATAAGTCTCTTGTACAAGTAACCCAAACATGCTTGCTACAATAAACAAGATAATACAATTTATTAACAACATAATGGGCAGTTGAAAGTATATACAGAAAAAGGATAATAACAAGCATCATAAATTTAGCTTGGTTTGATTGTGTTCTCTCCTGAATTCTGTTTCCTTAATTCCTATCTAAAGATTTTCCCAGGTAAACCTTACACCTTTAGGACAGGCTTTTAAATGCTGTTGTAAGATTTTCAGCTAACTAAGTAGGTTTTATCCAGTATTAAAGTTTCTCAGTGATTACACTTTATTTTTTTTCCCAGCCCGCCTGAACAGCCTTAATCCAACACACAGCTCTTCTGTAAGGATGTTGTGACAGATAGGGGGTGCTATTGCTCCCTTGAACCCTCAGACTTGACTCCAGACACCAGGTAAAAGTCCAATAATTAATTTTATTCAGACTATACAGTGCACAAAGCACCCTCCTCTCGACAATACTCATAAATTACACAATACTGAATAACTATAAACCAATCCACCACTCCCAGACGCGTTGCCACCCTTCCACCCAGCTCAGCTCAATGTCTGGGGATTTCCCACAGTCCTTTATAGTCCTCAACCCGGAAGTGTTTCGCCCTCTCTGTCCACGTGACTAGGAACACTTCCGGGTCACATAAAAATCCTTTTTCTTCACCCCGGAAGTACGTCACTTCTGTTATCACTTTGCCTATGATGCACTTCCGGATTATAGGGCACATGTGACTCTCTGGGCCTCCCTGCAGCGTCCTCTGTTGGCCCCTGGGGTATCCAGCAGGGCTGTAGGGGAAAACTCCATAGTCCATGATTCCCTGCTGGTATCCGGGGCACCTCCATGCTGCAGGGAGAGCTCCATCTGGCGGCCTGGGGGTATTGGCCGGGATACCAAGCCGGCCATAGACCACAATGTGAATGTTTGTTTTTTACACACTGAAACTGCTGATGTAAATAATGGAATTAACGGCAAGTTAATTTACTCTTCCTGTTCAATTTTGGAGCAGAAGGTTGTAACAAGTAAAGACTTAACCTTCACACACAATATTGCTTATAGTTACAGCATTAATGATAACCAGAATACATTTGCTTATGTTACCCCATATCCAAAGTTACAAAAATACAGTTCTTGGCAAAAAATAAACTGTGCTTGTCTGATTGCCTTTCTTCTCAGGAAGAAGTGATACTTTGTCCTGATTCCTTCAGGGTCAGCATTTCTCTGGGATACATGGAATAAAGTTCAGAGTGCTTTGTCTTTCTTTGTCCAGATGCTGTTTTTCTCTATCTTGGCTTTCACAACTCGTGGTTACTGACATAAAGCAATTTACAGTCTTTGAGGATTCACACACAGTGGTCCTGTTTTGCTACCATTAGAAATTACACATGCTGGACAGTCAGCGATTTGTTGAGTCCTTTCTTCAGCACAACAAATGGGTCATTTTATGTACAGTAGGTCTCTCTTGCTTGTGCAACTCGCTGTCTTTTCGTGAGGCTGGACTCAATGCGGCACCCACTTTTAACTCCATTTCATATGTTCTACTGCTCTTTCAGCTTAGCGTCAAGTATGGAGAAGAAGGGTCACTCCAGTCTTTGTCACTGCCATACAGGGGTCCTGCTATAGAGCAGATGTTAAAGCAAGGTATGTAAATGGGAATGCAACTCCGATCTAATGCTTATTGTTTTGCCAGGCAGAAAAAAGCAGAGAATTTTTTTTATAGAGATAAGGTAAACAAAAATTCAGGGTCAGTAATACCAAAATGTCATAAAGGATACTACAACTGAGTTGAAAAAGCAAAAGTCATTTGTCCTGAATATTCTAACACTCTTGAGACTCATTTTATTTTGGGAATCCAAAATCTTGTAAGCTAGGAAGAGCACACTATTGTAACAACAAGCAAGATTCTGGCATCAAATGATCGTAAATGGAATGCATTTCCACCAAACTAAAAAAAAGAATAGCAAAATGGCAGTGACCTCAAGACACACAATGGCAGCTGTTTCATTTCTAGTGAAAGGAAATCATAAATCACCAAATCCCTCTAAATCATTAGACTAGCAATGAGTTGCAAAAGAAGCAGCAGACAATTTACCATTGAATTTTAGGCTGCACATTAGTCCAGCCTTTTTGGCTGCTAATTGGTGCAAAGTTTTGTCCATCAAGGCTGGCAAATGTTGACTTATGGCCTTTGTTCAGGCAGTGTGTTAAACACTGTGACACAGTGACATCTCTGAATGTCATTTACTGGCAACTGATTAGTTGTATGAAATTGTGGATTTAGAAAGTGCATTCCAAAGAGATGCCCAGTATAGAATCTGTGAAACATGCACTTTAGCTGGGCTGAGTTTGATGTTAAGTGTCAATGAAGAAAGGGTGCAATGCTCTGGAAAAGAGGGCAACGTCAGTTTGTTCTACAGAACCAACCGTTCACAGTTGTCATCAGAAGTTTACATACACTCATCATGGACATGAATGTCATGGTAACTTAGGCTTTCAATGATTTCTTTGAACTGTTCCTTTTCTGGAGTGGAATGATTATACAACATGCATTGTTAATGACTCTAAAAAACAAGAATTTGGTGCATAAGTTTAAATTTATTTTGGATTTTGTAAAATCCAAACAGGGTCAACATTATACACACAACCTCAATAATATACCTACACCCACTTACATTTTTAAATACTGTATATATTCAAGGATAAATTGGGACTTGATTTTACAGTATAATTTGTGGTATTTTATAATGTCAGTCGTATAAGTTGAATGCGGAAAACTCATGCTATTGGAACAAGGGATTATGATATGCTAACATCCAAATGAGAGAGTAACCATGAAGCACACTGCCTTTTTTTCTATGTGGGTGAGACATGTGCTGAATCAGCACGTGCTCCTAACCTCTCTCTCTCTCTAATGTGCCTACATGACCACACGGTAATACACAAATTATTCTGAAGTGACGTTTGCACTGTTTTTTGTATCTCACACCCTTATACACATTTATTGTAAGAGCATCCTTTATCTACGATGGAGCGTTTGATCAGAAGAAAATATGAAGCTGGTTTTAATATAAACATCATTGAAGTAGCAAAAGAAATTGGTAACTGTGCTACTGAAACAAAATTCGATGCATTTGAGAAACTGATGCAAGATCAGAGGAGGCAAGAAGATGTGTTAAAAAAAAATTGTGTCACATTTTTGAACGGGCATATAAGTCGGGTCTGATTTTATGATCAATTTTTCGGGTTTCAAGACCCGACATGAGTATATATGGTAAGTGGTACTGAAGGTTCTACAATATCTTTTAACTTGACAGGGCCAAGGCCATTCAAATTCTTGTTAGTGATCATGATTGACTACAGTTGATAGCTTCTCTGTGACAGCATAAAAAGGGTTTGTTTGTCAGCACTCATTGGATTGACCAACACTCCGAACAATGGGAAAGTCCAAAGAGTTCAGTTAAGATCTAAGAAAGAGAATTATAGATTAACACAGGTCAGGAAGATCTCTTTGAGCCATTTCTAAACAACTGCAGATTCATACAATTAGACTAAGTACAAATTATAGGAAGGTGTCCCCAATTTAACAAGGTCCGGAGAAAGACTGAAGCTGTCATCCTCAGGGCTGAGAGGAAACTGATTAGGATGTTCAGGAACAACCCAGGAACCACTATGAACTGCAAACTGCTGGAACTCGAGTGTCACTGTCTACAGTCAGGTGAGTTTTACATTGCCATGGACTGAGAGGACGCTGTCCAAGAAAGACTCCAAAACTGAAACCTTCAAGCTCAACTGAAATTTGCAGCTGCCCACATGGACAAGCAAAAAGCCTTCTAGAGGAAAGTTTTATAGTCAGACAAGACAAAGATTGAGTTCTTTCGCCACAATGACAATGGGTATGTTCCAACACATCAAAACTGGTTGTGGAATGGATAAAGCAGGCTAACATTAAGCTTTTGGAATAGTCTTCCCAAAGCCCAGACCTCAACCCTATTTAAAATTTATGGACAGTACTTAAAAGTCAGGTCTGTGCCAGGAAACCAACACATTTTAATGAACTATACCAATTCTGCCAAGAAAAGTGGTCAAATATCCAGCCAAATTTATGCCAGAAGCTTGTTGATAGGTACCAAGAAGCATTTGATTGAGGGGCAACTTGCTAAGGGACATTCAACCAAATGTTACTTGGGGTGTATGTATACATTTGAGCTTATATGTTGACACAAAAAACAGACACAAGAGTCATAAAATGGTTTGAAGCAGCCACCCATATAATATTCCCTGACTGCGAAAGGGTACATTTTTTAACACTGATGTGCTCAAAATGGAGTCCAACACAGAACTGATGAGACTGTTAGAATATGTGGATTTAAAGGCCAGAAAGGGAAGTGAAGTCATCAAGGGTGGAAGCGGAAGGGTCCTCTTCTATAGGCTCGGACCTGGACGTGAAATCATCAAATGGGCCAGAACTGGAAGACTCTCGGTCAATGGGTTCTATAGCAGAAGTGACATCATTAGAAGGGCTGGAACCGGAAGTGACGTCATCAGGGACAGGCAGAATTTCCCATTAACAGTCTGCAGGAAAGCGAGAAAAAATGGTCAGCGCAACCCACCAGCCCCTGGTCTGGCATGGAATTATTCTCATTTAGACCCTTTAGCTGCCTCCCATGCGCACGTGTGACAATGTATAATTTTGACCCTGTGTGAATTTTAGAAAATCCAAAATAAATTCAAACGTGTGCATTAGCGATGTATGTTGTACAATCATTCCACCCAAGAAAAGGAACAGTTCAAAAAAATCATTAAAAGCCCAGAATCACCATGAAATTCATGTCAATGATGAGTGTATGTTAACTTTTGACCACAATTGTAAGGAAGGCAGAGCACTTTAATTTATGTAGCACATAATTCGAAACTATTTACTGAGTCACTGATACCAACAGAAAAGACAGTTGAAAAAGATAAAAAGACAACATAGTATGTGACAGATAGAGGGTGCTCTCATCCTCTTGAACCCTTGGACAATATGTCAGACACCAGGTGAAAGTCCAGCAAGTTGACTTTATTATTAATAACAGTGCACAAAGCACCTTCCTCTCCACAGTACTCATTAAATAAATCCAATACAAATACTCAATAATCAATAATCCTCCATACTCTCAAACACGTTGCCACCCTTCCACCCAGCTCAGTTCCCCGTCTGGGGATTTCCCACAGTCTTTTATAGTCCCTGACCCGGAAGTCTTTCCAATCCCTCAGTCCATGTGATCTCCTATCACTTCCGGGTCAGATAAAAATGCTCTTCTTCACCCCAGAAGTACGTCGTTCCTCTTGTCCATGTGACTCGGACGTACTACCGGGGCATAGGGCAAATAGTCACTTGCTCCTCCCTGCAGCACCTTCTAGTGGCCCCTGTGGTATCCAGCAGGACTGTAAAGGAAAACTCCAATGTCCATAATTCCCTGCTGGCATTCGGGGCACCTCCATGCTGCAGGGAGGGCTCCACCTGGCAGCCTGGGGGTATTGGCCAGGATGAATGGCTGGCCATATTCCACAAGTTTTAAAGCACAACAGAACAGAAAAGTGTTCAGTCTAGGTTTAAAAATAACCAAGTTTGGTGCACATTTGATGTCCTAGGGAAACTAATTCCAGTTGTGGGCCATATGACAACTAAAATGATAATGGAACTGATTACATCAAAACCAAAAAAAGTAATTGAAAGAAAGAATAAAATACAAAATAAAAAAAAAATAGCATTCATTATACAACCAACTGTACCATACCCACTTTTAGAATGGCTAACTATTAAAGGGGTCAACTATCTAATAGGAAATAAACCACACTGATAGTCTATACACATGAACTGGCCCATTATAGCGACAATAAGTAGCACAGCGGTCGTCATTGCTCTAGCTTTGAAGTCTTATGATCAAAACCTGGCCTAAGAACTGTGTGGAGTTTGAATCCCCTCTCTACAATTGTGTGTGCTTTTTTCCAGTTCTAGTTTTCCTTCAACATTTTCAAGACCTTTCCTGCCTACCACATTGCAGGGCAGATTCCTAGTTATGCTGCCTATTTTAGCCCCCTTCAGCCTGAATTTGATTAAGCCATTTCTGTAAAATAGCATACTGTAATACTGTCAGACACACTTAATCTAATTCACTGTTGTGAGGGTACAGCGGACATCCTGATAGCACAAGTGAATAACCCATTCAGGAATTCTTCTGCACTCATACAGGTCCAATTTAGAGTCACCCAGGGATGTCGTTGGAAATGATAAATCACTGAATACTGTTAATAATAATAAATTTGCTTCATGTTTTTTTTTTTCTTTGGTATAAAAAAGTATTCAAATTTAAATATTTGCATAGCTTTTATCTCTTAAAAGTACTTTAATTCACCAAGCCCATGATTTCTAATAATTGGTGGAAATAGTTGAGAAATGGTGCCATTATGCAGCTTTCAGATGCCCAGTGAGGTCTGTATAATTAAACCTACCAGCTGTTCCCTTGCGTCTGCCTGAGTGACATTTACTATTTTTGGCTACAGCTGCTTATAGTGTAACTGAAAATTACTATTCAACTAAACTGTGCTTTCTAGTGATGGAACAGGCATTACATTGCATGAATGGACCGAAATGTATCAGTTTGTAGCAATTACACATGCAAAAAAAATATATCATTAGCTGAATTAGTAAGTATTATGGTCAAAATACTGCTTAACACAGATGTATCAAGTTTACATTTTTATTTGTTATTTTTTGGCTTCAGTACTACAAAGTTACTAAAATCAGCACATGAAAAGGATATTTCTCTATTTTTTCTTGTTACCCGCATTTATTAGACTTGCAGACAAGTCTTGATTTAAAGAAGGCTCCTATAAAAATGTGTTAATGAAATTATATACAGTATTTTAATTTGCAATTGATGAAAACCATGTCACTGATGTTGATAAATATATATTTGTATTACTAAATGATGGAATTTAATCTACTACCATACAGTATATGCTTGAAGAGTTATGTGGAAACAGAAAATTATGTTTGTTTATTTTATTAAAGTTCTTACAGATTTAACAGTAATCTATTTGCAATGATTTGTTTTTATTATTTTCTGGTTTATTTTTGGCGTGTTGATTTTTTTTACAGTAAAAGTGTTGAAACATTTACAGGAACTACTTTTTAAAAATTACAAACATCAAATGGACAAATTTATTGCTGTTTCAAATTTAATTTATAACAATATCCAGAAGAGAAATTAATTTCATCATGCATGTGAAGAGGTACATTTGCTTCAGCAGTGGTGTTATTAAACACAGACAAGATATCACATAAACCCAGCAATAAATCATATTCTCTATCATAATAATTAACACAGTAGGAAACATAGATAAATGATCCAATATTCAACTATTCTGGGAAAAATTAAAGTAAATGCACTGAAAAAACTCTAATGCACTTTATCTGGGATAAAACCTGCAGTGTAAGGATAACAGCATATGCCTGAAGCTATGCATTAAATTATGTCTTATTGAGAAGAATGATAGTAATTGAAATAAAAGAATATTTGAACCTTTGATACTTGTTCTGTGCTCTACATTTTGAACCTGAATTTTCAAGTATAGTGACTCATGTATATTCTTATTCTTACATATATTCATGGTGACTTATATTCAGTGTATCGTGCCTCATCCTGGATCTTTCAAAATCAGAATAAGAATCCCTTTTTTGTTGACCAGATACATTAACATCATCAACAACAACATCAACATGACCAAGAGATCAGTATTAAGAGAGCGAAGAGTGAATGGTGTAATTAGCTCAGCAAAATAGGTGGTGTGTTACATGTTGTGGGGGCCTCGGAGAAAGCAGAGGCATACAGGAAGGTCTCATTCCCAGCCAGGCAGCCATAATGGAAGGACCAGGAAAATGAACTCACCAGGAGCAGGTCATTCCTCCAACAACAACAGCAACAACAACATTTATTTATATAGCACATTTTCATACAAACAGTAGCTCAAAGTGCCTTACATAATAAAGAATAGAAAATTAAAAGACAAAATAAAAAAACAAAATAAGTCAACATTAATTAAAATAGAATAAGAGTAAGGTCCAATGGCCAGGGGGGACAGAAAAAACAAAAAAAAACTCCAGACGGCTGGAGAAAAAAAATAAAATCTGTAGGGATTCCAGACCATTAGACTGCCCAGTCCCCTCTGGGCATTCTACCTAACATAAATGAAACAGTCCTCTTTGGATTTAGGGTTCTCACGGAAGGACTTGATGATGATGGTCACGTAGACTTCTGCCTTTTAATCCATCCATCATTGTTGGAGCATCATGAAGCTTTGAGTAGGTGGAGGTGGCGCAGGCCACCACCACAAAGAAACTGGAAAAAGAAACAGAAGAGAGAGTAGGGGTCAGTACTCCACACTCATTTGGCAGTGTTCCTCAGTGTTAAACCCAATTAGGACATCCACAGGGCTGCATGGAAAATAGAGTCCAGAAATGCCACCCTGTCGGGGGAGGATTGCCCTGGTTTCCAAATAACTCGGAAGTGCTCCGGATGGCTGTGACAAGAGACCGGAAGCAGTTCCCAGTTCAGGCTTAAAAGATAGCCCTCTGTCTCATTTGGACTGAGCCAGAGTCGGGAGGAAGAAAAATGAACCTTGCGTGGAGGAGTAGAGGAAGCAGTGGAAGACAGAAAAAAACAAAGTTATTGTGCACTTTACAGTGCTTGTTGTACTTGTGGCTTTCATGGTTAGTAATGCTTAAAAAGAAAGTGCTTTCCCACAAATAAAGACTCCTTGAGCTTTTAACTTGTTTCAGGGCCTGCTTGTGTTGGGAGTTTGGGAAGCTGGATTGTCTCCTGGTGTCCACAACATTAAAAAAATTTTTAAATCAGCTCTAGCTTGTACTGATAACCAGTAAAAAGTGTGACGGTGCGGGTTCTGCTCCAGGCTTCCTTCTCCGTTTTGGGAACTCCTGAACTCGACTCCGTCGGTAAAGTCACTGGATGAGCTGGACAGTGAAGACATCACAATGAAGCAAGGGGATGGTGCAAAAAGGTGCAAAAGTGCTTTTACTTAAAAACAGCAAAACCAAAACCAGTGTTCAAAATAAATAGTGCAGTGCTTATAAAAGTAATCAAATAAATAATCCATTAAAAACCAGTGAAAAGTTGGAGGTTAAAATCCAATGAATAAATCCATAAAAATGAGGTTAAAATACTACAGCTGGAAGCAGTCCTTCTTCTATTGGCGGCTCCCCTGCTTCTCCCATCCAGACTAGGCACTACGGAAGTCTGCCTGCTGCTGGCCTTCTGTTTCAGCTGGTCTGTTCTCCTTCCGGACCCTGGTTCCGGTGGGCTCCACCAGACCGTGACTTGGGCTCCCCAGTGACCAGGGCGCTCACGCTGGGGCTTTCACCTCCCAAGTCCCAGAATTCCACAACCTTACGCGGCAAGCCAACCACCTTCTGGTCACTCCCGCTCCTCCAAAGCAACCACTTCTAGCTGCCCCCAAGTGTGGGCCTAACACTCCCGAGGGGCTCTCCTTCCAGCTGTCTGAACTCTCTAGAGAGCCTGCCTTCACCTGTTCGCTCACTCGCTCACACTTGCACACACTGGCATTCAGCTTCCTGCTGCCTTCTTCTCCCATAACCTCCATCTTTTTTTTTTTTCCTCTCCTCCACACTCACGCTCCTACTATATATAATGGGAACGTGGCTCAGGTATGACAATTACCAGTTCCCAGCTTCAATTACGGATGCGGACGACGCCTCACCTGTGTACATAAGTGAGGAAATGCACGCCTCACATAGCGTCCAAGAACCGCTCTGGCCACATTACCACGCCCCCTTTATAAGCAGCAATTATCAATTTAAAAACTTGGCTTTTTCATCTGAGCCGTGGACCCGCTATACCACAAAGAGAAGCTGGAAAGGGTGTTATATACTCAATTTTTTTTGTTTCAGTCAAGATTCTACCTGCAGCATTCTGAACAAGCTCAATACTTCTAGTAGCACAACTAGGAACAGGAGAAAAGGGCATTACAATAATCCTGTCTAAAAGAAACAAAAACAAATGCAATACAATAAAGACAATTCATCATCACTAAAAAGAGATGTATAAATAAGCGTATTGTACAAGTGCATAAAGATGATGAGCAAGGCTGTTGAGGTATATTAAAGAATAGTGCTTTAAAGCAACTGGAAGGTTTTAAAAATTCAGTTAGGGACAAATCTGTTGGAACAAGAGAGAAATTTTACAGATACAGTACAATAAACACTGATACATAGGCACAGTTGTTTAGGAGTAGGGTAATGAATACTACTGTGTACCACAAGGTGGGTGGTAAGGACATGGCGGCTGTGAATGTACAAAACAATCTAAACTCTTTATGCAAGATATATGCATGTGCAAAGTCCTCAAAGATGTGCAAGTATAATCATGTATGCATAAGGAGTCAGACCTGATTAATCTGTAAAACTGTTTGTGGAAAAACAGGCACAGGATTTGAGTGTTGCACTGGTTTGGTTTTTGCTACATTGAAGTGTTTACTAGAGGGTAATCTAAGAATTAGATAATGTTCTGTGTATGAGGGAATGGCAGATCATTTCACCACATGCTTCCTTACCCTTTACAATACAAGTCTGGGATAGGAGTGCAGCTGATGATATCTAATGGTGCACGGCACTTTGGCAGATGTGGCACCAGTTGCACATAAAGTCAGGATGGGCTCAATGATGGCTGTGTAAATTGAATGCTTATTTTATGAGAGAGGTTCAATGATTGAGCCAATTAATAACTGAGGATTATGAGAAAGTGGTCATCTCCTAAAGTCACTAATAATCTCCAGGTTACTGTAGCTTCAACAGGATGGCACATGCTCCAACTGTCACGTTTATATGGACTCATTATTGTTGGAGATGAGGTTTATTGAAGTGATGTTATTAGCAAACTTGGAGAGTTTGAAAGATGGGTCTCCAGACGTTCAGTCATTTGTAACCATGGAGAAGAGCAGAGGGTGGAGAATACAGATCTGTAGTGTGCCAGGGCTGAGAGTTATGACCAGACATATGTTTCCCAAGTCTGAAAGTCTGTGATCCACTGACAGATTGAACATGGCAGAAAAAAAAAGTGAGTTTCTTGTATAATATCCCTGGGATTATGGTGTAAAACCCAAAGTTAATATCTACAAACAAGATCCTCATTGTGGGTCAAGATGTTGGTAAATGAAGTCCAAGCCCAAATTTACAGTGTTGTCCACAGATCTATTGTCTCTATAGTCAAACTGCAGAGGGTAAGGAAATTAGTAGAATTTTTGCAGTAAGTCAAAATGAGGCATTCAGAGAATTGCATTATTATAGAAGTTAAAGTGACTTGTCTAAAGTCATTTGTTTAGGTACTGGGCTGATGGTGTGTGGTGCCCAATGCAATGTCACTGTTGCACAGTTTCAGATTCCAGGCACTTGCAGCTATAACTGAATGACCTGGTAATGTGAGAATACAGACACAGACAATGATAACTGGGCCAAAAAAACAGAATTCTGGTTTATTCCAGATGTGTCAATAACTATTTACAATAATGCCTTGCAAATATATACAGTTTAATGCAAGAACATTAACAAAAACAAGAAAAATAAGTGCAAATTTTATATACAATGATTACAGTGACTTCAAAGCAAAAAGTGATGAGAAAACAATGCAACAAAAATAAACAAAAAGCCTTTTCTTCCTCCATCTTCTTCTTTAGACAGTTCACAAAGGATGGACAAAAAAAATTGTAATGGCCAACCCCTTACCTAGCCGGCAGCTACACCTCCAACACCTGTGGCCTGGATAAATTACTGAGATTGAATCTAATATATCAAGCCGTACCTCTAACAAATACAATTTTCCCCACAATCTATGGATTAAACATAGGTACACAAAAGCAGATATGTAAACATTAATGATTAATTATATTAAATGAAATAACAAGAAATACAAATTTCACACATAGAAAATATATATGTATATATATATATATAAATATATATATTTATAAACCACCACCAAAGCAATAATTTGACAACACCATATATATACACAATAACAAAACCCTCCCTTGCCCCTGTAACATATAACAAACACAACGAATAACATTAGTGAATGAACTACGGAATGAATGATCGTGAACTAGAGTCCGAGTATAAAACTGTTCTGAATGCGGATGACTGGTCAACAGATATGTGATGCGTTTGTATTTCCCGGAACAAATGGAACAACCTCACCGTGAATCCTGAACATGTGGTGGATGATGAAGTCCGACCCCGGGGTCTCTAGTGATGAGGGAATTGAAGCAAGTCCGGTGGAAATGAAAAACAAACTGGTTACCAAAAGTGCGATGTGGAAAACAGCAGGTAAAGATGGTTCATGGTCGTGAAAATGAAAATCTCTGTCTTTCCCCTCTCCTCTCTCCTTTCCTGTTCCCTCGTGATTGTTTATATACTGCAGTATTGAGCCAGCTGTAATTGTGATTGAAAACAGGTGCTTTCCATCTTGGAGCTGTGGTCTCTTTCCATCATCCGTCCCCTCTGTATTTACGGGGATGACATTCACTGACGCACACATAAACAGCAAACAGGGCGATGGAAACAAAACGCACTCAGTACTAACATTGACAACACTATTACTATGTAGCCCCGCTACAAAATCATCAAAAAAAGTAAAAATTATGCACAAATACAATGATGAAAAAATGAGCACCACAAACACAGATTACTTCCACCCAAAAATATATAGAAATCAGAAGTAAACTGTCCTTACTAATATTTACAAACTTAAACGCTCTTCTCTCTTTTCCTAAAGACAGGTGTAGATACCCCAGAGGACGGTTGGATGGAAGTGGAGTTCTTACCCAGCCAGGATTACATAATGGAAGGATGGACTAAATGGGACAATGTCTGGTTGGGACACCTTATGGTCCTCGTACTAAGTGGAGTGCCGAAAGACTACAAGAACTGGCAGGAAATCATGGCAGGGAGCAGTTCATCCCACACTTTAATAGGTAGCAGTGTCCCTCATGTAGAATCCTAGTTTGGACATCCAGAGGGTTGCATGGGATTTGGAGGTGCGTCCCTGGCAGACGATAGAGAGCGCTGCTAGGAGAGGATCTCCCTGGCTTTCTCATGACCCATAAGTGCTTCCAACTGGCTATGTTATGTCACCGAAAGTACTTACGGGTCCTCAATAAAAGAGACTGTGCTGCCTTGTCCAGACGAGTTGGAGGTGGGAGGAAGGAAAGCAACACTTGATTGAAGGAGAACAGTACGGTAGAGAATATGGAGGAGATGAAAAAGGAGAAGAGGTGTTTGCCTCTCCATATTGTCTTCTGGTGTCCCCCAATAGAAAATGATATTGAGTCACGCACCCAAAGTCCTCCTTTGATCAGCTGCCGTGTCACTATTTTAAACCCGTCCTTCCTCACGTGTTCGTACGTGTTTGCACCCATGTTGAGCCAGCTGTTTGTTCACCTCTATAGGTAAGTTGTATAGTGAACTTTCACCCATTTTCTTTTTCAGTATGTATTCTCTCTTTGCCAGCAGCCTCTTAAATCACAACACTCTGCTCTTTCCTTCCTAGAGTGGCTTCAGGCACACGTTTTGCCATTGGGCTGCTTCAATTTATAAGTGTGCCTGGATAATAAAGAGGCTTGAGATCAAAATGCAGGTCTTTGAAGGAGGAGGCAACTCGGAAGGGAACTAAACACCGGTGCAACATTAACCCTTGTCCGTGTTCTTACTCACTGGACCACTAAAAATCACAATAAGCTATAATAATTCCTACTTTAAAATGTCTTTGGACTCAGTTTATCACATGGTAGAGCTCTTGAAGGAGACTGGAACAGTGCACAGGTCCAGAGATTGAATAAAAATGTTTGCAAACACAGGGGACGATTACTTAAGTGTGGGTTGGGAAATAAGGTTTGGGCTGCAGTTTTTTTAGTATTTTGCTTCTTGAATAATAATGATGAAGAGGGGACTTAAAACTCAAAAGAAGGGGGTGGGTGTGAAATAGCAGTAATGAGACCATTAACTTGATTAATATCTTATTGTCTTTCAAACTGACCACGGAACTGGTTCAGCTTGTTTGCTAGGCTGGGGTTGACTGGGTTGTTAAATGTGTTCTTCTTGTAATTTTTTACTTGTTGTCTTCACATTAAGGAGAAGTCATTTGCAGAGACAACTTCCTTTTGTAATCTCTTATCCCATTCTCCTGGGTGTGTTTAGTCTTCTTATATTCCTCTCAGTTTCCAGTTGTAAAAGCCTCCACTTTTCCAAGATGCAGTCACCCGAGTTCAAAAGTAAACCAGGGTTTGTCATTGTTGTACTTGTACCTCACAATTGTTTTTATGGGGACGCATGCTTCTTCACAAAAACTGATATATAAAGTTACAGTGTTCATGTAGTCATATATATGGTTGGTGCTCCTTTTAAAACTGTAGAATTATAGCAGTCTTAAGTTTCCCTTCTGCCTTATTGGTTACTCATTTTACCATTTTCTTGAATTAGTTTCCAGATTTCAGTTGTTGTTTGTGAGTGTGACACAGGGAGTGATCAGATTTTCCTAGGGGAGCACAATGGGTATTGTAGGAAGCAGCCTTAACAGCCCTAAAGCAACAGGCTGTTTCAAAAAAACTATGCCTTGCTTTCAGCACTCTATTGGTTTTGAGTTTCCCGTAGATAATTTCAATTGAAATTGGCCTCCTCTTACATTATAAAAAAGGGGCAACATTTCAGAATAGGGACTGCCTGGTTGCATTTGTTAGTCAACTGCCATTTAACAAGATCATAAGAATTGGTGTGTTTGGTCGTAATTAGAATGAAGAAGAATCAATGACAAAGGATTAAAGGAACCTATAGTATGCAGTATCTGTTACTCACAGCTATGTAACAAGGCTGTAACAAAAGCTATATGTGTGTGATGCGCCCGGAGTGACTAATATGTGCACTATAGTAAGCTTCTGTTCAAAGCTATTGTCAAAAATGCTTCTCATATGGTGACTGCTAAATATTGTGGTTGTCAATGTAAGATAAATCTGTGTAAATACATGAATTAATATGGCAGAAATATTAGATGCATGAGAGTATAACAATTTATAGCAAAAATAACAGTGATATGCTGATTATTTGTCACTACACATCAGTTGCTTGTTAAACAGCACTGACAGTTTTGGCTGCTGGTTGTCTTATCATTTTGTTACACAGTTTAACAATCTGACTCGTGATATTTTTAAATATAAAAATATTCTGATTATTGAAGAAACACAGTATTTCAATTACTGTATATATGTTTACTAAAAATGTTAAATCTGTTTCACATAAATGAAAACTATCTCATTTTAATGGCAATATAAATGCAGTTTTGCAATGGTAGGTCACGATTTAACCTTGGATGTGGTGAGAGAGCACATGCAGGTGATGGGTGTAACAGAAGAAGATGCAGAGGACAGAAAGATATGGAGGAAGACGATCCTCTGTGGCAACCCCTAACGGGAGCAGCCGAAGGAAGAAGAAGAAGGTCTTGATTTAACCTACCAGCTTAACAGTTTGTTTACAGTGATGATTATAGCACAATCATTATCTTACCACGTAGTCCCATAATCCACAAACATATCCTTCAAATATAGGTCCCTGAAACAAAATGATAAGTGTAATATAGTCACAAAATTCAATGAAATGAAAGTATAATTATTATCTTTCTGCCCATGATTACTATTTACTGTATCTTCATCAATGTATGCAAAGAATGCAATATCACTATCCAATCAATACACTTAGTCATAGAGTCCTTCCACAGAATGACCAATGTGGTGGAAAAACTTTCCCCTCTTTTTACAAAAGTCATTCACACAGTCCATATGAAAATGCCAAACAATTCTTTATTTGTACACAGGTATGCACAAATGTCTCAGTCCATGAAGTGAGAAATCAATAAAACAATTCATTTGCCTTTATGCTTTTCTTTTACATTACTTCATCCAATACATCACATCATCTGACTCTTCATATGCATAATATGCATATCTTTATCCAATCAACGAAGGCCGCCTGTGTTTTCTGACACCTTTTGACTCTCCCATTAACAACGCAGATCTTTTTTAGCATGCAAAGATCACAAGTGAAAAATGTACTTAATCAAGTCATACATAGTGGTGAACAATGGGGAATAATATTTATAGAGATTTAACACAAGTTTAATGCCCATTCGAGTGATGCCTATACTTATAATTAAATCAATCTTTAGCAAAGCTTTCCAAAGCATTCAAAGACTAGAGCTGAAGTCCTATTGAATTTTCTTTGTTATTTTGCTGCATGTTTGTCTCCTATGCTATGTTACTTTGAGGATTATTATTATTATCTTCTGTGGTATAGCCTATATTTTTTTGCTCCTGTAAAGTTTATGAGTATTTGGCACCCATGGCACATTTCAGTTATTCAAGTGAAACTTTACTTTCACTTCCAATCCCAATAAACAGTGATGTAACAACAAATACATACGCGTATTCACTAGTAGTCAGTCAAACTTCTATTTACCTAACTGATATTTCATTATTCTCTTATTAACCTCTACTCAAAAAGTAACATGCTAGTGTCTTTGACTTCCCCCAACATACAGAACAACATATTTACTGTAAAAATGTTAACACAAAATGAACACACCATATGTTGAATATTCTTAAGTATTATAAGTGACAAAGTCAAGTTCATTTGCTAAACAAACAATACAGAACTAAAATGAAAATAAAATCAGAAATAATACACATTATTCAGTAACTATCCATCCATCCATTCATTATCCAACTCGCTATAACTAATGTGTATCAAATAAGAAAACTCACACGTTTGCTTAACAGTTCATCATGCCTTGTGCTATAGATTTGTGCATTTTTTAGACAAGTCAGCCACCAGCAAACTAAAAATATTCCTGTCTGCACTCTTCACTACTGACTTCAACAAACTTGTGAGTACCATAAGCTCTGGTTCCCCATTAAAAAGACAAGTGAACACCAAATGTAATTCAATAATAAACACACCATGTCAGATTATTTCTGGGAGGACCACACATGTTGCATCCATTATGTTCACTGTATTTAAATTATTAAATATTTATTTGGTAATTCTACTAAATCTACATAAAATCTGAAATTGTCAAGTTCAGCAAATACATTATATTTGTGTGATCTACTAATGCAGTGTCACTGATACTTTTGTTCTAGATCTAGAATTTTCCACAAGTCAGCTCTAATAGGAATGCTGAGACACATAATGCTTCAAAATGAATGACTCAGACAGACCCATAGGGCATAATCTGTTTCTCAGTCACCCAGCCAACCTACCTGTGCTGATGTCTGTCTCAAGAATGCTATCTTAGAAATCAATGGACTGGAAAAATGGCCGTAATACACATTCTAAAGCCATGCTTTCCATGAGGAGTTATATAGGCCACCAGCCTGGGTATCCCGAGGAAGAACAGTCAGACAATATCACAAAAAATGACAAAAAGTCAGGAGTCACAACCAGAATGTGTTCATATATGAATGTGCACATCCACTAGAAGACAAGAACATGGAATCAGGAATTGCCAGACATTATGTTGAAAGGTGGAATTCTGTTAACTTCTTTTTCATGTGCCAAAATATATTGGAGTTCTTAATAGTTAATGAGCAGCTAACTAAAGTATTGCTTTATTGTTTTTATTTATTTAACAGTTACTCAGCAACAACTTTGACTAATGACTGTCTTGATTCAGATTTTTAATATTGTATTTGAATTCTGACTTCAAAATTATCTCTCAGAGATAATTACTCATATATGTTCAAGTAAAGAAGTGCACATAAAGTGTCTTAGGTCTGCCAAAAGTAGCACATTCTTGGGATTAGGGTTTGATCTGTTATCTCACACTGTGCCAGGGAAAAAGCTTGTAAGATCAACTAAAAGCAAAAACCCCATTCTTCTAGGAAAAACAGAACCTCTCTAAAATTGGAATAGGCCATTCTTTGTTATGTTTGTTTGGTTTCATCTACCATCATTCGTGCAAAGTACAAAACATTTATCCAATTTCTATCATTCTTGTGTTCATCATTAAATTATATTATTATGCCTCTTGATTCGATTTGCTGGTTTTAACTCTAACAACTTAAACTCCATTAAACAGAGTAAGGTAAGAAAAAGAAATGGAGGGTCTAGATGAACATTAATTATTAGCTTTGCCAAAGTCAAGCTGATTATTTAATACTAAACCCATTCTCCCATTTCTAAAATGCATGCTTCCTTTTTAAGGAGAGAGTCATTTCTCCATTGGTTAGCAATTAACCCAGCATGGAAGTGTGAACATAGTAAGCACTGAAAAAAAGAATGAAATACTTATAAGAATCACTTCTCTGAAATCTGCATTCTCTACAAGAGACAAAGCAAAAAGGCAAATAGCACACCAGTCACCTTTATACAATCAAAAATATTTCAAAATTGTACAGTGAACAGGAAAGAAGAAAACGTAAGCAGTAGCTGAACTAAAAATAGTTAGAAACAATGAAGGTCGCTTAGGTTCAATGTGAGCTGAGATCTGGCGACTGGGATGGCCATGATATACTGTATGGCTTTTATGACTATCCTGCTCTTGAAACCATTTTCAGACCACTTCTCTTCACTCAATGGTGTAAAGGAGGCACTGGAAACAAAGAGAAAGAGTTGGGGGACCGATGTGATTCCCGCTTAATGTCCAGTTGGTAAAAAAAAATAAACTGTGGAAAAATTATGCTTTTAAATTATACCGTTATGGACAAGAATATTGCAGCTCATTTCATCTTCCCTGAGCCAGTGATCATAACTGACAATATGTCCAGTGATCAGGTGTTTTTAATGGAGGCAATGGTGGAAGAAACAGGATGATGGGCGGAAGTAATGTCAGTGTTCCTTGCATAACTCCTCCTCCACTCTAAGAAAAATGGAAATTTGTTTAATACTGATGTTACCTTCAAATTCATCTCTGCATTCTTAACCATTCCCACACCATACACTTACATGTCTGACAATGGCTAGGGAAGCTTATTCCCAGCACTCAAAAAAAAAAAAAAAAATTATAACGTTATTTTGCAAATGTATTGTGCAATTTCATAATAAGTATTGCATCATTTCACAAAATAAGCACATTACATTTTGCAACAGTTATTGTGTTTTTTCTCAAAAGAATTGGGTTATTTTGCAAAGATATTGCCTATTGGCATCATATTGATATCTATTGGTATCATATTGGTATTTACAGTAGACCCCCGCAAAGTCGCGGTTCAGACTTCTGGGACTCAATCGTTCACGGATTTTTCCTTAGAACCTAACTAATAATTCTTAGCAGAAACTGCAAATATCCTCCACAATTTTTTATGGCTTTTTTCGTGGCAATACTGTACTGTAGAGAGAAAACAAAGCAACCGCAGAGGAAAACGTGGCTTGGGATGGTGAAAGTAGCCAATCTGAGAGCGTTATTCATTTCTCCTGGCTGCTGATTGGCTGCTGCCCTGTGACACATCTCCAGCAGATGCAGCCCAGCATTTCCGCATCTTAACAGTTTATCTATCACGTGTAGCTATCTCGAGTGTTTTCGCTGAATGTTCTCATGCTTTTCATTTTGTTCTTCATAAAGCCCTGAGATGCCACCCAAACACCGTGCACAGGCTGCTGGCAATGAACCTAAGTGCCAGAAGAAGTTTAAGACACTCCAGGAGAAGGCTGAACTACGGGATTTGCTCCGGGAGCTAAAAAGTTATGCCGCAGTAGCCACTCTAGGAGCTGTAAATCCTCTGCTTTGCTGTGCAGTCATTATCTTCATTACATACCTTCATTGTACTGCACAGCTAATTCATCATCATCATCTTCAATCAATATCATTCATTATTGGTGAGTACCCGTACATTTGACTGTATTTTTATTAAATTAAATTATTATGTATTTATCCTACTTATACCAAAGAAAACGACAGCGAATACCAAAGAAAATGTGCTTGCATGAATTACAGTGCATATAAGGGTAACATCGGCATTTTACATTCTAGCACTGTGAGAGACAGCAGTAAAGTACTGTGCAGTATACAAGTTTACCTTTAGATTTTTTTTTTAGGATAATGTATTATTCTGAGTTTGACATGAAATTAAAGTGATTTGGGGTTATATTTAGGGTTTAAACTATAAAAATAGGCAATTATGGGCATTTTTTTGACCACATCCAAAATTCGCAGTTTTTCACAATTCGCGGGTGCTCTAGGAACGTAACCCCCATGAATTTCGGGTGTCGTCTGTATTATTATCATAGTGTACATGCATGCTAGTGTTGTCTCATGACTGCTATTCTGAGACATTTTAAACGATCACTAAAACCAGGATATAAATGTTTCACTACAGGAGGAATATCATAATTGCTTCTTATAATTAGGATTTACCTTAACCTATAAATCAGTCAGTTTAAATTAAGCACAAGAGGAGAATTACCCCACACCATAACAAAACCGGTGGGAACAATACTTTTGGTGTGACCCACACCAAATTGGTCAAATGGACAAATGCTTGTCCACATACTTCAGAACAAATAAAAGTATGGCTTATTAGATTATGGGACTTTTTAACCTTCTCACTTTCCTTGCACTTACTCTTGACCCCAAAAAGGCACATTTTGTGGTGTGCTATTGGCTTTATGAACCATAAGGCCAATACAGTTTCTCTAGAGGTGAAATCATCAGTTGGCTGTCCTTAATGGAGTTTCCATATCCCTCCTTAAAATGATCTTTGTAGTTAATTACCCAAAATAGCCTAGCTCTTATTTTTTTTAATTTAAAATCAGGGCACTGACATCACAAAGAGTTTTCACTTTTCTCCACTGTGGTCTCCAGCAGCTGATGCAAAGTTAGCATTGAAGTCAGAAGGAAATCACCATACCCTGTGTCTGTTTCAAGGAGCAAGTTGTTTGATGTCCCAGCCAAGCATGCAACAACAACCAAAGATCTTTGGAGAATGGTTTATTTGAAAAGTTTCTGACTTCAGTGGAGAGGCAGACGAGTTTAAAATACAGTAAAATAACCATGTACTGAAACTATCAAAGGTTTCCAAGGCTCTCATATGGGTCTAGTTTTGTTCAATTTTTTTAATGTATTTTCTCTGCAGTTATTTTTAGGATTAATAGTTCTGATCCAGTTTCTGTTCAATTATGATCACCATTATTGTTGTTAGTCCTTTTCATGAACACCACCATTTTGTTAAAAACAACTGCACAGATGTTATAATCCACCACTCAAAACCTTGCTTTTAGTCTTTAAAAAACAATGAGAAGTCAAGCAAAATGACACATTTTATTGGCTAACTAAAAAGATTTCAATATGCAAGCTTTAGGGGTAACTAAGGCCCCTTCTTCAGGCAGTCTGCAATACAGAAACTGGAGTTTCCTGTGTTTATACAGACACCAAGACAGGGACAGCATTGGAAAACCTTTAAGTGGGTCACCATCAATGTAAAAAACTAACAGCCTAAGATTCATATAGCTTCTGAATCTTAGAAGGAAAGGAGAAAAATGCATAGTCAAGATCTTTAATGTATAGTCAAGAGATGGCAATAGTTCTGATTTCTTAAAGGACATTGGTAATGGAAATATTTTAAATTACAGAAGACCAGCAATTGAAAATACAGAGAAAACTAAAAGATGTTATTAAGCACATTGAATTAGTTTCATGTATGAAAATGTGTCACATAAATAATTGTTAATGTAATTATACTTAGTATAAAATAAATGCACATATTAATACATAAGAAATGCAGAGAAATAAAGACTGAATGATGTGAAAATCTTTATACATTATTTAAAACAATATGGGGCAATATTGTTTCTATGATAAATGCAATAAATAATTTGTTTTTGACTTTTAGACATCACTTACATAGTGCTGATAATTATTCTTCCACCTATATTTTTGTATAAAAAACATAAGATCAGAATAAAAAGGGATAAAGGTGGAACTCAAACCATGTGCCACTACCTTGCAGCCAAACATGCTAGATTCTACGCTATTCTGCAAGCACTATAGACTGGCACTAAAGCTGCACTTTCTGACTATTAAATGTGAATCATTGATGTGGTTTTCTCTTTTCACAGTTAACTTTTCAGTGAGGATGGATTTTTATGGATATCAGTGCAACAAAATTGATCCTTTATTGAAAATTCTTTTTCTTTATGTTATTCGTAAATATCCAGGACTTTTATTCCAGTCAGTCAATCAAGGGGCACATAGCAATGTACAAATAAATTTCACTCTTTGAAAATAAAAGTCTGCCTACCTATTTATACTTCTACTTCTGAGCGATGTGCAACCAACAGCCTCTCTACAGAAATTTAGTGTTCTTTCTGTCTTTCTTTTTGTTTATGAACTTGTTTAAATAGTTATTAGTCTTGATTAAGCTTAGATTTGATCTGGTTTGTCACTAATAGAAGCCACTAGACAGCTGATAAATGGATTTTAAATTTACCAATGATTTGCACTCAACACAAATCCAAGTGCCACTCAACTGGCTATGAATTTGGATCAAGATGCAGAGGACCAGGAGGCTTCCTTATGTCTGCAACACCTGGAAACATAAGAGGCACTGAGAAAATAAAACCAAGGATATTAAAATTTGCCATAATCAGCTACTTGCCCTGTGATCACAGCCTGAACCCACAAGAGCTGTTTGTCCGAAGCTGGAGAAGGTGACATACTAGGATAAGAATAAAAGCAAGGATTCAGAACTTGCCTTCCACCAATTTTAATGTGCAATGTTCAATTGCTTTCAAATAAGATGGACAAATTGCTTGCTCTCAAAGCAGGTCATGGCACATACAAGTACAGTGACACTGGGTGTTTTACGGAGAACTGGCTTAAGCCTAATATTCCTGATGCTGTTTTAATTCTGGACAGATTTCACTTAATCGAAAAGAAAGAGACCAAGTACCATGTGGAAAAAAGACAGGAGGTGGGCTGGTTATCTATATGAATAAGGAATGGTGTAACAGGGAGCATATTACAGTTAAAATTACAGTTTGTAATTCAGACATTGAAATTGTGGCTGTCGGAATTCATCCACGTTATTTGCTCAGGGAGATAAGTGACATCATACTTCCATCCATCCTCTTCCGCTTATCCGGGATCGGGTCGCGGGTGTAGCAGCTTAAGCAGAGAGGCCCAGACTTCCCTCTCCCCGGCCACTTCTTCCAGCTCCTCTGGGAGAATCCCAAGGCATTCCCAGGCCAGCCGGGAGACATAGCCCCTCATACTTATTACTTAGACATCATACTTATTAATGTTTATTAGACAGCTGTGACTAGTCTCATCACAACACAGAGGAACTATGTAAGAAATGGTAGAGCAAACTCTTTATTTCTTAGCAGACTGCGTTCCTTTAACGTGAGAAGGGACACCGTTCACATCTTCTGTAGCTCTGTGATGGCCAGCACGAGTTTCTAAGCTGTGGTGAGCAGGGCTGGTAACATCACTTTAACAGAGGCCCCCTGAATCAACAAGCTAATTAAAAGGGCAGGCTCCGTTATGAGATGTGCTCTGGACCCATTGAGATAGTAGCAAAGGTGAGAAAGAAAACAAAACTGATTGCCATTATGAACAATACTGCACATCCACTCTCTGACACACTAGCACTGAGGACTTTCAGTCAACAAATTATTCAGCAGAAGTGTGTCAAGAACCACTACTTTAAACACAATATCAATATGTCTGCATAAACAACAACAACATTTATTTATATTGCATATTTTCATACAAATGATGTAGCTCAAAGTGCTAAAGCCTCACTGTGACTGGGACTGCCAAGTCAGAAGTTTTCTTTTTTTTAATCTATCTATCTATCTAAGTCATCATGGCACTGAAATACCATGAAGACCACTGACAAAATGCCTCCTAACTGGAGATGAGCTATTTTTCGCTGTGACTGCTCCAAACAGGGTTGCATGACTCTTTAATGAATAGAAGGTATGGTCTATTAAGGCTTACCAGTACTTTACAGGAGCTCTATGTGGTATAGTGGGTCCGCGGCTTTAAAAGGGCCAGTTTTAAATCCATAGAGCTGTGTCACTCTTCGTGGATGCAATTGCACGACCGCGGGGAGTTAATGAGGTAGTTGGGTGAGTCGCACCTGCACGTGCAGGTGCGATTGTTCTCAATTGCTTCATTGGCTTCCTGTGGCGTGTGATTAAGGTGCTCTGCCCACAGAGACATGAGTGAATATATACGGGTCAGCACAAGGAAGAAATCAAAGATGGAAGAACTCAACAAAAAGGAGAAGAGAAGAAAAGAGTTTAAAAGACATGAAAGGCAGGCTTGGGAATGACGATCTGGCTATCTGAAAGGAGGAAGCAGTGTGAGCTGGGTACCCGTGAAGGAGCATTAGCTGTTGCGCTGTACAGGCTAGTTCGCCCCACTGAACATTCAGGTGGAGTGTGGCGAGCAAGGCAGGTGCCCTCCCTAGGCTTCCAAGGTGCGACCAAGTAAGCGCAAAGGAAGAAGGGAGGAGAGCTGACTTCGGAAGGTCTGGCCGTGATGCCTGGAGGCAGCCAAGATGGAGGTCGGCCGAAAGGAGCTTGGGGCTGCTGAGTCTCCGCCGGCTATGCAAGCAATAGATGAGCAGGGGATAATGAGAAGGAGGTGGGCTGAGATCAGGAGGAGTTAGTCTGCATTTTAACCACAGATTTTAATGGATTTATTTATTGATTATTTTTATTCCCACTTTTCATTGGATTTTTATGGATTTATTTATGTACTTCCTTTGGAACACTGCACATTTAACACTTTTGTTGGTTTTACTTGTGTTTTGACTTTTTGTTAAATAAAAGCACTTGAACACTTTTTCTACTATCCTCTGGCATCATCAGTGAATTATCCTTATATGTCAGCTCATCTCGGTCATAACTATCGACGGTGTTGGCTCAGCAGACTCCTATGTGGGAAGAGGGAGTCTGTAGGGGACCGGCATCAACACACTCTAGCTTTGTATTCCTGGAGCAAAAATTGGGAAATTCCTTGACTGGACCAGAAGTGACTACAGGAAAGGATTTAAAGCCTTGTTTAGGTCATAGGCCAGGGGCCTCATGTATAAACGGTGCATATGCACAAAAATGTTGCATTTCCACTCTCAAATCGCGATGTATAAAACCTAAACTTGGTGTAAAGCCACACACATTTTCAAGTTAGCTAAAACCCTGGTGTATGCAAGTTCTCAGCTTGGTTTTGCAAACTTTTGTTCCAGTGTGGTTTCCCTTTCTTTTTTAGATCCACATCCCTGACACGGCTTTATCATATACACTGAAATTAACCGCATATTGTTTATTAGTTTAAGGCATCTGATAGTAATTAACTTGTAACAATATAATGTTCCATGGAATAGTCAAACTATTCCAAACACCATAGCTGCTATTAGCGTTGTTACTCTCACTGCACCTTCTTTTTCTTCTTTCAGCTGCTCCCGTTAGGGGTTGCCACAGCGGATCATATTTTTCCATATTACTCTCACTGCACCACTTGGAGTATTTATATCACTGTATCTGAGTGGGTAATCACAGCTCTACAGCAGCTGATCAGAAAGAGAATTATCGGTATATAGCATCAAGCACACGCTGCCTTAGCCATGCTGTTTATTTGAACTGCTCTCATACAACAAATGCTTTAGAGGGAATTCACGGTTCAAAAACAGTTTCATCCCAAGAACTCAATCAGTCCATCAAGTGCTCCTTGTAGAACTGTTTGTACTTATAAATACAATTACCTCACTGTAAACTTGTGATACAGTTATAATATTGCACAACCTGAGCCACTTTATAAAGTGCATGTTTACATATAATGATGATATCATTTTTAAGATGAAATGCAGCAAAATAGATTTATTACATTATACAGATAAAATGTTAACATTATTTAAATAATCTATATTGTTAATAATTAAACATGTGAGGACACGGTGTCTCAGCGCTAGCGACAAGCTGGCACCCATTCATGGATTGTTCCTGACTCATGCTGTATTCTTGCTGGGGCTGGTGCGACACTGGATGGATAGATGGATAGAATAATTAAACATGTACTACAAAGATATTTCAATGTTCCTCAAAAGTTTTAAAGAATCGGCGTTCTAAGCCTACAGATGGATTGACATCTATTATAGAGCTGATCTTGTGGCGATCGGTTACTTGCAGAAAGAAAAGAAGGGGCAGGAAATGGAGGTTAGTATGCTTGAAAGAGACAGTACGGCTGCAATAAATTATTTCATCGAAGGTCACGCACAGCGCAGCAAGCATCTTGCGGTAGACAGGAACATTCACTAGACAAGGTGCCAGCTTGTCACTATCACTGCACCACCGTGTTCCCATGTTTAATAACATGATTTAATTCCTATCATCATGAAAATGAAAACAAGTATACATCTCAGTATTTAAATTATTCAGAGAGCTCAGATATCTCCAATGTAATAGATGCTGTGTCCTGTCAAGGGAAGAGAAAGCCTGTTTAAGAATCACATAGTGCTTCACACACATAGAGGACATAGAAGAACAAATAAAATACAAAGCATTTAACATGCTATTTTAATTACAATTTGAGAAACTAGTAAATTAAAGATTTTAAGTTGAAGTTTATGATGTTCTACTTTAATGACAAAATAAACTACGTGATTAAAGTGGAAATTTCGAGATTAAAGTTCTGTGCTTTTTTTCCCACTGTTTGACAGGTTTTTTTTCTTTTCTCTGTACCCTAATAAGCTTCTATATGACACTCAGACGGGACTTTGTGAACTTGAACTTTCGAGTTTCTCCGACACTCTATGTCACTCAATCAACATCCTTTTGTTGTTTATACCACTGTTTAAACCAACAAATAGTACATTTTCCTTGCCTCCACTTGGTATTCGCTGAAATTCTTCTATTTTCCCCTGTGCTTTTGCCATTGCCTTTTCACAGAATGCTGAGCTTAAGGGCTATTTATATTGATTTGCATATTCAAAAAGGCGTAATTCTGGGAGGAGCTGGGGAGTGGCAGCAGGCGTGTGCACATGTGTTACTTTTCACACTGACCAGTATTTATATAGCGGAAGAATGTGGAAGTTGGCGTACGCACAGATTTTGCATCTGGATTTTTTTGTGCATACGAACATTTCTGCTTTTGTCCATACGCCATGTTTTAGTGTGAATTCTATGCACAGCGTAATGCACGAGGCCCCTGGTGACTACAGAGTTGGGAGAAGAGCAGGTGGTATGCTGTTGACTGGTAGAAGGAAGAGAAGCCAAAGAAAGAGCGAGACACAGATGGAGAAAATAAGGTAAGGAAGCACATTTTGGATTCAGTGCACTTTGTTATGAGAATGGATAAGTAGGCAAGCTCATCTAACTAATAAGCAGAGGAAATGTTTTAGCAAGTGACACAAAATGAATTATTTTGTTACTGTCTTTTTTATCCATTCTTACTGTCAGGTATGAAATACAACTCTTCAGTTTTTTACTTTGGCTACCCTGATGTTATTTTATGTTGAGAAGGAGAATGAATAAATATATTACCTTGCTTCATTAGTCTTATTTCTTGTTCTTAATGACAAATTTGAAATTAAATAAAACATTCTTTATATATTAAACCTATATTAAGTATCTGAGATTTGACCACATATGGCCCTGTGCTAGAATCAGAGGGTTCAGAAAATGCATGAATGAATCTTTTCTCTGTTATTTTCCTCAAAGAGCACTAATTCAAAATTCGATGTCTATGGAGTTAGCTGGCTTCTAAAGGGCAGGGAAGAAGCTCTCACAGCCTGTGGAAAGGCCGAATCTGCAGATGTAGACACTGATTTACTTTTCTTTTATTCAGAAGCAGCTGCTGCCTTACAGGCCTGTCAAACACAGCTATAAACCATTGTTTAGTTTCTGTTTTTAGAATTGATCACATTCCAGACTGTTGGAAGATGTGATTGCTGATTGCCTCGTAAATTGTTCTTCTGGGTGATTGTCTTGTACTGAATTGTTTTTTCTTGCAGATGCACAAGATAAAACACATATAGTATAATACCGCAGATACTCATATAAATCATTTGTGTTTTTCTCTGTGCAGTACAATTTGCTGTTCTTAAATAATATCTCTGATTAGTCAAACAATACACATTTATTTTGTATACCACCTATCATAGCATGCAGATGGCCAAGCACTTCACAGTGCAATTCAATAGATTATAGGAAAAGATACATGAAAATTTTGTTTGCATTTTTAATGACATCTGGTCATGCACTTTAGTGCTTTATTGTAATGACCTTAGGTCATATATACAAAGAAGCTACTTGAAGTTACTTGAAAATAGAGTTCACCTCCCTTATACAATATCCATCTATAGATGCATTTCAGGTTTTCTGGTGTTTCTATTGACCAATGCCAGGCATGTTCTAAATATGTACAGCGACTCTCCACACTATTGTTTAGATCTGGACGGTGTATGTGCCCAAAAAAGAAGTCTAACTGCATTCTCGTACCATTGCTTGTGTACTTAAGTGCCAGCAGGCAATTTTCGTGGCATTACATGTGTAATTTGTGAGCAAGTCCTTGTCGATCAAATAACATTCGATCTGGCTTTTATGTAAGTAACATATAAATGTTTCTTATGTAAAGACCATCACAAAACATAATCACAAACAGGACTTTGCACAATATATTGGTAAGCTCTGTAAGCCGTGCTGTTTCGTTGAAGGACAGTTGTGGGGCAGACTGACTGCTAGAATGATGCCGGACCTTGTCCTGCCTCCAAACGGTGCCATCTCTTGCCTTTACACCTGGTGCAGCTGCGTTGTTCTTATATATGAGTGGACATTTCTTGTGGGGAGGGCTTCTTTTCTCTTTCTCCTATGTATAACCCTTGTCCTCATCTGAGTTTACCTTTGTTATACCACGTATTTATTTGAACACAGCAGTGTCAGATCAGGGCGAGCGTGAACCCGACTGAGAGAATAAAACTGAATTAAAAAAAAACGCTAACCTTTACAAGTACCAAACATTTACATCGACTGTTATAGTCTCAAATCAAACGTATGTTTTTATTGTATAATAGTAACAATGAGAGCAGCTCACTACTCAAAACATTAATTAATTGACACGAGAAGGCTTGAACCCACAACCTTTTGAATAGGAGTCAGCAGTTCTTACCGCTGTACTACCAAAGAAGCCACAACAACGAACCACACTAACCCGATTTCTTTTTCTTTGATTATAGTCTTGAATAAAAGTGGACTTGTTCTGTTATATTTGTACCTTTTGTGAAAGTGCTTATTCAATATTTGGATTTCAGTCTTCACACATTATATAGTTCATGTCAAAATTTTGTCGTTAGTACTAAAACATGAAAAAAGTTTCTTTTAGGTATGTGTTCAACATTTCTTGCATTTCCTGTCATCCTACATTTACATAGATCTTTGTAGAAATGGAACACACATTAAATGCATGTATTCCAAATAATGATATATTTTTTAGCCTATACAGCTCTAAGTACCACCTCACTCCTTGATAAACAACTCTTGAGCTGGGAGAGCGATTTTTGCCATTTTTGTTATGGTTGGCGGATGGGATAGCAGGCTGCTTGCTGCTTTTGCTTATTGATACATTTACAAGACAAAAGACGATGACAGAGAGGTGTGAACAGATTTAAGGTGGGCCGAGTTTATGAGTTTTTCGTAGGCTTTGGTAATTCTAGTGTTAAAGTAGAACGTCATAAATTTAATCTTAAAATAGTTTAATGTACTAGTTTCTCAAATCCCATTGTAACTAAAGTAGCACATTAAATGCTTCATATTCTATATGTTCTTCTATGTACTGTATGTGTGTGAATCACTATGTGCTTCTTAAACAGGATTTCTCTTATGCCAACAGGACAGAGAAAACATTTCATTCATGATATTACAGCTCTATGAACAATTTAAATACTAAAACTTGATATACTTGATATCTGTATACTTGATATCATTTTCATGATGAAATGTGTTAAAGCATGTATAAAACACTGGGGCACGGAGGCGCAGTGGTAGCGATGAGCTGGCGCCCCATCCAGAGATTTTTCCTGCTTCCTGTAAGATGCTTACTGAGCCGAGCGGGCCCCTCGATAAAATAGTTTATTGCAGCAGTACTGTCTCTTTCAAACGTACTAACCTCAAATTCCTGTCCTTCCTTTTCTTCCTCCATGTAACCAATCACCACACAATCAGCTTTTTAATAAACTAGGGCGCTGTGCCCACTGCTCACTTCGCTGGCCCACCTCCCCCCCCTCCAGGGCGCGCTGTGCGCCAGCCACTTCACATCTCTGCCGCTCGCATTGTGAAGGGGGGGCTGAACGCACGCTAAGGAGATACAGTTGGATCAGCTGCTGTCTTGCTGCTGCTGCTGCTGCTGAGCTGCGTGTTCTGCTTGTTGCGCTGCGTGTCGATCATTTAAAAGCCTGTGCAGCATCTGCCCTTTTGTCTCACTGCTTTGTCTCGTGGGACATTAAAGTGTCTCCAAGAAAATCATGTACCATCTCCTTCCAAGATTTTTTTTTATAATAGAGAGATGTCAAGCCATCTGTAAGCTTAGAATTGACTTAGAAGCCCGTTGACATCATCTTTAAATATGTACTCTCTTTTACTGAATTGAATTGAATTCCTTTATTATTATCCATCCTTCCATCCATTATCCAACCCGCTATATCCTAACTACAGGGTCACGGGGGTCTGCTGGAGCCAATCCCAGCCAACACAGGGTACAAGGCAGGAAACAAACCCCAGGCAGGGCACTAGCCCACCACACCTTTATTGTTATTGTATGGTATAATGAGATTCAATATGTAAATCCTTCATAAACTTATTTTCCTATAAAATGGTAAAATAACAACAACAAATAATAATAATAATACGATAAAAACAATATACAATATGAAAGCATAAGTAGCTCAGGTTGTGCAATATTACAACTGTAATGCAAGTTTACAGTGAGATAATTATATTTATAAGTGCAAACAGTTCTACCCGGGGCACTTGATGGACTGATTGTTTATAGGTCTTGGGATGAAACTGTTTCTGAACCGCAAGTTTCCTATAGGAAAGGCTCTGAAGCATTTGCCGAATGGCAGCAGTTCAAATAGACTACCCATGGTTGAGGCAGCATGTGCTAGAAACTATATCCTGATAATTCTCCCCACTCTTGACACAAACTGCCATAGAGCTTTCTGATCAGCTGCTGTAGAGCTGTGATTCCACACTCAGATACAGCTGGTTAAAATACTCTGTGTGGTGCACTGACAGTAACAACACTAAAGCAGCACTAAAGCAGCTATAGCATTTGAAATAGTTTGGCCATTCCATGCACCATTATATTATTACAGGTTGATTACAATCAGATGCCTAAAACTAAAAAATGATAAGCTGTTAATTTAATTGTATTTGATAAAAGTCGCTTCAGGGATGTGAATCTAAAAGTAAAGTGAAACTACATAGGAACAGTAGCACTGCTTTGATGCTGGGTGCCGCCAGTTTGCAACACCAAGCCGAAAACTTGCGTACGGAAAGGTTGGAGCTGGTGTGAGAATGTGCGTGGCTTTACGCCAAGTATAGCTTTTATACATCGCAACGTGAGTGTGGAAACGGCCATACACAACATTTTTGTGTGTGTGCACCATTCATCCATGAGGTCCCTGGACTTCGACATAAATCAATGAATATACACAAGCCTGGTCTGAAATAGAATTAGAAAACTTGCTGTACTTCTTTATATTTCCCGCTCTATGCCCCAGTAAATATAAACTATTGTCAATACACTAATAATCCATTTGCCCTTCATTCACTCAGAATATGGATCCAAGGTAGGAAGCACTTCAACACAGAGAAGCTCTTATCTGTTGCATCTCTACACGACAACCACTTTTTTCTACCCTCTTAAAAATACATAGTATACTAATGCTTGGAAAATGTCTGGGATTAAAACACTTAGAGATTTGCACACCGCTAATGTTTTTACGTCCTACGAGCAGTTCAGCTTCAAATTTAAATTCTCATTAACACAATTTTTCCTCAACTTTCAAGCTAGAAACGTTATTAAACTGAACCTGTCCAATCTTCCTCACCTTCCACTTATTTCTATTCCAGAATAAATATTGATCAGTCTTGAAGACTCAGATAGTATTTCCACAATTTATAAAAGCATTCTAAAGTCCTTTCGTTTCAAAGATCCCAGGGCACAGTAAGGAAAGGATCTTTCACTTATTATTTCAGTAAAGGAGTGGAAGGCAGCCATGCACAGAATACACATTAGTTCCATATGTGCAAAGCACTCAATTATTCAACTTAAAAATTTTCTGTCAAGCACATTTATCTCAATTAAAGCTATCCAAAAATTTTCCAGGGCAAGATTCAATCTGTGAACATTGCAATCTAGCTCCAGCCTCACTGGGCCACATGTTCTGGGGTTTCAAATCTTTGAATGTCAATCATACAGCCTCAGTGTCACAATCACTCCTGATCCAGTAATAGCTGTGTTTGGTGAACTCCCAGATGGGTTTAAATTGGAGAAGGACAAACAAATCATAATTACCGTTTCCTCATTACTAGCACATAGTTGTATCTTGCTCAACTGGAAGAATCCCAACCCATTACCCTTACATGAGTGGGTAACTGATGTCATATACTCCCTGAAATTGGAAAAAAAATTAAATTCCCACTCAGCGGATCTGTTCAATTTTTTTTAAAAATATGGCAGGATCTAATCAATAAAATTTTATAATAAGCTTCTATATTGGTGACTAGCAAAATACCTGCGCTTCGCAGTGGAGAAGTAGTGTGTTAAAGAAGTAATGAAAAAGAAAAGGAAACATTTTAATAATAATGTAACATGATTGACAATGTAATTGTGTTGTCATTGTCATGAGTGTTGCTGGCATATATATATATATATATATATATATATATATATATATATATATATATATATATATATATATACAGTATTTTATATATATATATATATATACACACACATATAAACATATATATATACACACATATATACATATACATATATACACATATATATATACATATACATACATATAAACACATATATATATACATATAAACACATATATATACATATATACACATATATAGACATATATATACATATACACACACATACATACATACATATATACATATACATATACATATATTGTAAAAGACTCAGTACGAGACAGCAAAAAGGTTTGGGGTTTTCCGGCCCCGTATATTGCTTGCAATCCAGGTTATTATTACAGGTCACAGTAAACAAAAAAAACAGTTTCAGATGCGACGCCATACTAGGCATCAGCGGCCATTTTATAGGGGAGGAGCCGGAAGTGCAGGAATGCTGGGAAGGAGGCGTGAAGGATGATGGGAGTGATGACGTCATAAAAGATGGCGGAGGAAGGGCGGAAGTGGACGTACTGCGGTCAGTCTTGTGGCGGAGCGTCTTTTGTTCTGGAAAATAAAGAAACAAGGTTAATACCCCGCCATGCCCCGCCGGCGAACATCTTTTGAGGTGCTTTAAGGTCCCTCCGCGGCTTCCTATTCGCGCATGCGTGACACGACCCCCCCCTCAGCCCGAAACCGTCAGGTCGGGCGGACCGAACCGAGAGGTCGTGAATACGTGAGAGGGCATCGGCGTTGGCTTGAAGGCCGCCACGGCGATAGGTGACCGTGAACTTATAAGGCTGTAAGTCCAGAAACCACCTGGTGACTCGCGGGTTCGACTCTTTATGAAGGGACATCCACTGCAACGCGGCGTGATCTGTCACCAGAGTGAATTCACGACCCAACAGGTAGTATCGGAGATAAGTCACCGCCCACTTAATGGCCAGGGCCTCCTTCTCCACCGCCGCGTACCGAGTCTCGCGATCCAGCAGTTTCCGGCTCAGGTACATCACGGGGTGTTCAACACCATCGATGCTTTGGCTTAACACGGCGCCCAGGCCTGTGTCCGAAGCATCGGTCTGGAGAATAAATGATAAACCAAAATCAGGGGTTCTTAATACAGGTGCTGACGTTAGGGCCTTTTTTAAGTCACTGAATGCACGTTCCGCCTTTTCGTTCCATACCACTCGGAGAGGAGCGCCTTTCTTTGTTAAGTCAGTCAAGGGCGCTGCCCTCTCGGAGAAGCGGGGTACGAACCGGCGGTAGTACCCGGCTAGCCCCAAGAAAGCCTGCACCTGTCTCTTGGTACTCGGACGGGGCCATTCCAAGATGTCTTTAACTTTGGAGCATTGTGGTTTCACCTGTCCTCGTCCTACAAGATAACCCAAATATTTAGCCTCCTTTAAACCAAAGAAACATTTTCGGGGATTTATACGGAGGCCGGCTTTAGCTAGGGTAGTGAGAACAGCTGAGACCTGCGATAAATGTTCTTCCCAGGTGCCGGAATAAATGACTACGTCATCCAGGTAGGCGGCACTATAGGACTGGTGGGGCTTCAGCACTCTATCCACCAGACGTTGAAAGGTCGCTGGGGCTCCGTGCAGCCCAAATGGGAGAACTTTATACTGCCAATGTCCACTAGGGGTGCTAAAGGCCGTTTTCTCTTTTGCGGATGCCGTTAAAGGAATCTGCCAATACCCTTTTGTCATGTCAAGGGTAGTCAAGTATCGAGCCGTACCCAACCGCTCAAGTAAGTCGTCAATACGAGGCATCGGGTAGGCATCGAACTTGGAGACCTGATTTAGACGTCTAAAGTCATTACAGAATCTCCAGGAGCCGTCCGGCTTGGAAACGAGGACGATAGGACTGGACCACGGGCTATGACTTTCCTCAATAATGTCCATATCCAACATTCGTTGCACCTCCAATTCCACTTCCGCCCGTTTTGCCTCCGGGAGTCTAAAAGGTCTCTCCCGGACAATCACACCGGGATCCGTGACTATGTCATGCGCAATCAGGGCAGTCCTCCCGGGTGTCTCGCTCACTACTTTGGGGATGGCGTGGATGGTTTGAGTCATCTCACGTCGTTGCACGGGTGTTAGCTCGTCACCGAGGTTAAGGGCCGAGGCGCCACTGAAAAGGGAGAGGGACCTACGAGTATCGGGAGTGTCTTCCCTTTCCTTCCAAGGTTTTAGCAGGTTAATATGATAGACTCTCTCACTCGGTCGACGATTAGGTTGGAGAACTAAATAGTCGACGAGTCCTTTTCTTTCTTTAACCTCATACGGGCCTTGCCAATGAGCCAGTAGCTTAGAATGAGAGGTGGGTACAAGAACCATGACTCGATCCCCCGGCTGGAATTCTCGGAGGACAGAGTTGCGGTTATAACACCTGGCCTGCGCTGCCTGCGCACGAGTCACATGATCTTTTAGAATGGGCCTGATTTTGGTAAGCCTGTCGCGCAGTTGCGCAACATACTCTAGTATATTGGGGGAGGGAGTGGTCTCAGCCTCCCATCCCTCTTTTAACATATCCAAAATTCCTCGGGGTTGTCGTCCATATAATAATTCAAACGGGGAGAAACCAGTAGATGCCTGTGGCACCTCCCGATAGGCAAAGAGTACAAGCGGTAGGAGTTGGTCCCAATTCCTGCCATCAGCGTTGACTACCTTGCGAAGCATCTGTTTAAGCGTCTGATTAAAACGTTCTACCAATCCATCTGTTTGGGGATGATAGACAGACGTCTTTAGGTGCTTTATTCGGAGTAATTTGGCAACTTCCCTGAACGTATCCGAGGTGAATGGAGTACCCTGGTCCGTGAGGACTTCTTTAGGAATACCCACTCTTGAAAATAAAATAACTAATTCCCGTGCGATATTTTTTGTAGTAGCGGAGCGCAGGGGAACCGCCTCTGGGTATCGGGTGGCATAATCAACCATGACCAATATGTATTTAAAGCCACGGCTGGAAGGATCGAGGGGTCCTACTATGTCGACCCCGATTCTATCAAAAGGGATATCTATTAGGGGAATAGGGACGAGAGGAGCGCGGTCCCTCCTAGGAATCTGGTGTATTTGGCACTCCGGACAGGACTGACAAAAACGCCGGACCTCCTCGTTAATCCCAGGCCAGTAAAACCGGAGCTTAATCCTCTCCAGTGTCTTCTCGGCCCCGAGATGGGCGCCCAGGAGGTGAGCGTGTGCTAGTTCACACACCTCCCGCCGGAAGGTGCGTGGAACTAGCAGCAACTTCCGCACCTCCCCTTCGTGAGTGGCTACCCGATACAACAGATCATTTTCCAGTACAAAGAAGGGCTCGCGTGGTATGGAACTATCAGCTTGTGAGCCGCCTGGAAGAACCACTGCATTCCGGGCAAACCGGAGGGAATCATCATTCCACTGCTCTCTTTTAAATGATGCAGGCGTGGACCGAAATTGACAGTCCAAATTAGTGAGCGGATCTTCCGAGTGACCTTGCGGGAGTGTCCCCTGGCTTGTCCCTTCCCCGGCGGATACTTCCGGGTCAGAGTCGACAGCCTGAGAAACGCCCTGCGAGGTGCCTGCGCCATTTTGTTCAGCCCTGGAGCATGGCGTGGAGACCGCGGGAAGGGTGCCTCGTCCCCTCACAGCTAGACCTAAGGAAGCTTCGGGAGTAGTGCTCGTTTTACCGCAGTTTGTTTGTGACCAATCTCGCCCCAGGATCACCGGATAGGGAGGTTTGGGCAACACCGCGACCATCTGAGAGGAAACCTGCCCTTTCCATGTAATGAAACACCGAGCCGAACGGTAAGACCTGGTCTCTCCATGTACACAAGTGACTTGTAGATGTTGTGTAAGCCACTGTCGCGGTAATACGTAACGGCGAGCAACAATGGTAATGTTACTGCCGGAATCAAACAAAGCTACCACCGAGTGTCCATTTAATAACACCACTCCCGTGTTCGGTATTGCCAGCGGGTGCGACGGAGTACAGTACCTTTCTTTGGTGGCCCAGGTGCAGTCCATCGGCTCCGTGATGTTGAGGGGACAGGTCGGCAGTAAATGGCCGATCTCTCCACACTTGTAACAGCGCGGAGAGACCGGTTTTTCTTTGGTTCTCACCGGCGCTTCCGCAGCGCGTCGAGAGGGCTCGGGGTGGGCCACCCGTCCCTGTCGGTTCCCACGCGCTAGCCTTTCGGACCCCCCGGCTTGGTAGGCCGCAAGCTGACGCTCCAGTACGTCCAGGAGTCCCGACATGTCTTTATAAGGATGGCGCCGGACCTGCTGGGCGAGAGAACTGGGCAAAGCGTTGACAAGGCCCTCACAGGCCACCTGCTCAACCACCTTTCTGCCTTGGGGACCTTCGGGCCTTAGCCACCGCCCCATCTTTCCCCAGAATTCGAAAGCCTGCGCTCGGGCGGGCCTTTCTGGATCAAATTTCCAGTCTCTCCATTTGGCCGCCTGCTGGCCCGGCGTTATGCCGTAGCGTGCCAGGATCTCCTGTTTCAGGAGGTCATAATTCACGGCCTCCTCCTCGGGGAGATCGTAATAAGCGCGCTGCGCGGGTCCCTTCAGATAGGGTGCCAGTATGGCCGCCCACTCGGACCGCTGCCACTTGTTACGGGTGGCCGTCCTTTCAAAAATGCCCAGGTAAGACTCGACATCGTCAGCCTCCGTCATGGGCACTAAAGGTGGGGGTTTAGGAGCCTGAGTTTCGTGTTGCCACTTACGTGCTTCCGCCAACTGGGCCCTCGTCAATTCTAACTCCCGATTGGTAGCGGCTTGAGCTTGTTGTAACGCCGCTATTTGGGCATTCATCCCCTGGAGCACTGAGTTAAGGTCCTGTCCTTCAGACATCTTCGGACAAGTATCCTGCCGACTACGCCAATGTAAAAGACTCAGTACGAGACAGCAAAAAGGTTTGGGGTTTTCCGGCCCCGTATATTGCTTGCAATCCAGGTTATTATTACAGGTCACAGTAAACAAAAAAACCAGTTTCAGATGCGACGCCATACTAGGCATCAGCGGCCATTTTATAGGGGAGGAGCCGGAAGTGCAGGAATGCTGGGAAGGAGGCGTGAAGGATGATGGGAGTGATGACGTCATAAAAGATGGCGGAGGAAGGGCGGAAGTGGACGTACTGCGGTCAGTCTTGTGGCGGAGTGTCTTTTGTTCTGGAAAATAAAGAAACAAGGTTAATACCCCGCCACGCCCCGCCGGCGAACATCTTTTGAGGTGCTTTAAGGTCCCTCCGCGGCTTCCTATTCGCGCATGCGTGACAATATACACATATATATATACACACACACACATATATATACATATATATGCATATACATATCTACATATACTGTATATATACACATATATATCTACATATATATATATATTAGGGGTGGGACTCGATTAAAAAAATTATTGTAATTAATTAGAGGCTGTGTAATTAATTAATCTTGATTAATCGTATGTAATCGCACAAGAAAATTTGCCCCAAATCGCAAATGTTTTTTTTAATTTAAAAGGTTTTAGTGGGCGACAGAATCAAATAATAGACATGGACATGAATATTGTAAACTCAAGCTCTTTTAATTTCTGAAAAAAAATGCATTTATACTGCATTTCAATTCAAAACCGAAACAAAAATATCATCCCTGGCTAAAATTGGGCAGACTTAAAAATAAAGTGGTATTTTAAGTACTTTTACAGAATGGTATTGTCTTTAAATAATAATAACAAAAATTTCAACATAAAGTGCAGTTTTTCTTCTTAAAAAAAAAAGGCAGAAACATAAAAGGTAATTTGACCAGCTTCACCTTTAAACTCTGAGTAACCTTAGCCAAAATTATTTTGTACATTAGGCTAAAACAGTGTGATCATTGAACATTTTGTAATTAGATGTAATTAGAATTACTAACGGTCACGGAAGTCCAATGATCCCCAGTAAGAGCCACAAAGTCCGCTCTCTGTAATGCATCTAATTTTGCTTGCTTTTCAGTGTCATAAAGCTGTTGAATTTTACTTGAAATAGTCTTTCGGCACGGCAGTTGTAAAGTTAGATCTCCTGACGCTAACTGTAGCACAGTTTCTAACCCCCAATCTTCCACCACTGTTAGTGGTCAACAGTCCAATGCAATCCATTTTGCGAGAGAATTTGTAAGTTTGACAGATGTTGACTTACTAATTTTGGTCCTGAAGCCAGTCATTTCATCAGGCTTGGGCTGCCGACACCTTTTGTTGGTACTCAAACTCGTACTGCTAGTGCTAACAGCATACACAGTTTCTGTGCTCACTGTAACATGTTTTGCATTTAGATGGTACCGTAAGGTTGAAGTGCCTCGGTATGCAAACTCATTTTTGCACAGTTATCAAGGCTTCCGTCGGGTAGTCTTTTGAAATGAAATTTGCCTCCGATCAGTTCTAGCAATGCGCTTTCTTCCGACTCTTACATTTTTGTAGCTCTGATGTGTGCATCAATGTAATCGATGTACCAGGAAATCATGCATTGACAAAAATTCCCTTTTATTTGGAATGCAAAGTGTGATTAAATGCGTTATTTTTTTAACGCGTTATGGAGTACATGCATCGAAGCCTCTCAGCTGTGCTTGTGCTAAGAAAAGGAAACATTTTAAAAATAACGTAACATGATTGTCAATGTAATAGTTTTGTGACCGTTATGAGTGTTGCTGTCATCAAGGATTTGATTATCATTATTTCTTTCAATCAGGTTCGTATTTGGACAGTTTGCACAAAACCACGCTCTTATCAAGGCTTCCGTCAGGTAGTCTTTTGAAATGAAATTTGCCTCCGATCAGTCCTAGCAACGCACTTTCTTCCGATTCTTACATTTTTGTAGCTCTGATGTGTGCATCAATGTAATCGATGTACCAGGAAATCATGCATTGACAAATGTTCCCCTTTGCTTGGAATGCAAAGTGTGATTAAATGCATTATTTTTTTTAACGCAGAGTACATGCATCGAAGCTTCTCAGCTGTGCTTGTGCTAAGAAAAGGAAACATTTTAAAAATAACGTAACATGATTGTTAATGTAATAGTTTTCTGACCGTTATGAGTGTTGCTGTCATCAAGAATTTGATTATCATTATTTCTTTCAATCAGGTTCGTATTTGGAGGATGTGTTGTGTTCAAGTTATATTCCGTGTTTGTCAACCGTTGTAAAGATAACAGGTTTCATTCATCGAAGTGTTCACCACCCAAATCGGTACTCGTGAATGTAAGATGTTCAACAGGCATTCTCGGTATTAAGTTGTGGAAATTGCCTGCGAATAATTTAGCAGTAGCGTGTCTATGAACTTAATTTAATCTTTTCCAGTCCTGCAAAGTCAGTTGACGTGAGCCGCTCGGAGTTCATGCATTGAAGCTTTTCAGCTGTGCTCGTGCGATATCGCGATGTCAACGGCTTTATTTAATGTTAGCTAAGACCCGGCACTTAAAAGTTTCTTGCTATAGCAATTTTAACTCCGTTACAAAGTGATCCAAAGTCTCGTTTATACCTCGTGTCTTCTCATTAAACTTGTATCTTGCGAATACCATATTCGTCGTAGGCATGACAAACGGCAGCGGGAGTGTGTCTATAAACTTAATTTAAACTTACGGTTCACACCGTGCTTTGTTTCCGCAGTAGCTGCACTTATGAATATGCTTGTATGCATCACTCGCTTCATAATCTTTTGCTGTCTTCTCAATTGTGAAATGGTGTTTTTTGTTCAGCGCTCTTTGGAGCTCTTCCTTGTTTTCTACTACTGCGTTCATAGTCATTTCACGTGATTATGTGGGAGGCGTGATGATGTCACACACAACTCCGCCCCCCACAGCCATCGAGCTGAACTGTCCTTTACAGTATATGGAGAAAAATAGGTTCCAGTTATGACCATTACGCCTAGAATTTCGAAATGAAACCTGCCCAACTTTTGTAAGTAAGCTGTAAGGAACGAGCCTGCCAAATTTCAGCCTTCTACCTACACGGGAAGTTGGAGAATTAGTGATGAGTCAGTGAGTCAGTGAGGGCTTTGCCTTTTATTAGTATAGATAAGGATACACTTCCTTCCTTCAAAGATTTTCTTTGTTGGATGGCTCTCCTCTCTTTCTTTCTTTTGGGTGGGGGTTAAATTTTGTTTTGTTAAGTTTGATTTGACTGTATGGTTTGTTATTTGCTTTTAATTAAAATTAATAAAAAGGAAAAAAAATCCACAGAAAAATAACTGCAGCAATACAAGAAGAATGAACAAATATACAAGTAGTACCTCAGCATTTGAAATGAAGAGGTCAGACTGGATTCTGATAAAGTTTCAGATGTGATGATGCAAGTGTAGCTGCAATATGCTACTCAGTGTTCAGGCTACAGTGTCCTGGTTAATGTAAATACAGGGTGACAGAAAACGGGAACTTTTGAAAAACCCAATAAAAATAGAAGAAATCCAACAAAAAAAAATTACTGACAGCAATTGAACCACTACAACTTGCCTTTTAAGAGACAGTAATCCAAATTATCAATGTCTGAAAACTGCGTCCTGTAGATGGCGTCCTCCTGTACGTATGCATTCTTCTGTTGAGGTTGAGGTTCCCCATTGATCGCTGCAACATCTTAGCTGGGATACCACGAATTTTGTCTTGAATTCTTTGTTTCAGTTCATTCAGTGTCCTTTGCTGAGTCGTGTAGACCCGACTCTTAAGGTAGCCCCACAAGAAAAAATTACAAACGGACAAATCCGGTGATCTTGATGGCCAGGGAATGTCACCGAATCTTGAGATGACATGGTTACTGAACAATTCTCACACAGCTGCCATTGATTGCCTTGCAATTGATTACTAAATTGCGAGATTGTTTACAGCTCAAGGTCCCTGTTCCACAGTGCTGCCAACTGGACATGGCTGCCGCTACATATTTCAAAAGTTCCCGTTTTTCTGTGTCACCCTGTATATGAATGAAGTAAGAGAAAAGGACTGTTAATATATTTAAGGATTTGTGATGTTTGTTTTGTGTTCTTGAACTTAAACATTTCTTTACTCTTGAAAAACATTTAGTTTGTTTACAGGTTTTTAAGACATCGGCAAATAGTCTCCATTTAGGAAGACTATGTAATAGCCCAGAAACGAAGGTTCTACAAGGAACGTATTTCATGTAAAATCTTCCATTCAAACTGCTTAAATGTGATAATATTGGTAGCGTTTAGTTAAAGGATTTTTGCAGGGAATGACAGAGGCTTGTCTAACTATTTTCTGCAGTGTATTTCATTTAGAGCTTGTTGCTGTAAGATGATGCAAGAATGACTTGTGTTCTTTATCCCACCATCTTTGTATGATTGGTATTTGAATATTCCATGTTTTAGTAAAATAAAGCATAATAATAAACTGTATAAATATAATAAGAATAATAGATACAGTGGATTCAAAAGTCCACATACCATAACTGAAAGTGTATCTTTTCCCGATAGGCTGAAATTAAATTAAAACACTGTAGATGTTTTCTTCACCTTTAATAAAATGTTATGGCCAGCATTTTTAACTAAAAAAAGATAATTTATAGAAAAAAAAACTGTCAACTGTTTGGTTGCTTGTTGTGTACACACATTCTGATGGTGACTGTAGGTCATATCTAGCCAGTAATATTCCAGATCATGTCTATAGGTAATTTGGATAGATCTGACATCAACTAAAGCAGTGCTAGTAAGTTCTAAATAGAATCAAGTTTTCTTGGTATTTTTGGTTGCACAGTGCAGAGATAATCAAAGTCTATAAGCAGTTAATGAGAGATCTAAATTCACTATATAAATAAAATGTATTATTATTATTATTATTATTATTATAATAATAATAATCTATGAGACCTTATTGTTGGAAGGTACAGATCAGGAGAGACAGAGTGAAAGAGAGAGACACATTTTCAAAGGTGGAACATGTGTGAATGTTACCATAAAGAAATGATGAAAATAAGGCCCCAACCAAAACAATTATGATGACAGTGGTGGTGACTGCAATTCTAAAAATGCATTTTAGACTAGTAAGAACAGCTTTATGGAGCAATGTGAGTGCATATCCTCACCTCATCTGCAGAAATCAGGGACTATGAAAGGGCAATTGCTAGATAATGGTAGTGGGGAAGAGCGTGTTGTGGACTTTTCTATGGAGAAAACACTGTAATATTCACAATGGTGTGTACTGGGATGTCTTTGTGTGGAAAATAGGCAGAATACCACATTAATACAATACGCTGCTCCTCTCCACGGTGATGTGAATGAAAGGCATAAACAGAATTGATTTGACTGGTGTGCTATGGATTACATGCGTTACAATGCTGCAGAAAAATATAAAGGTCAACACACAAGTGTGAACTAGGCTTTAGTGAGCAACATTCCTTGTTTTATAGCCTAAAAACATTACACCCACTCCCAAAAAAAAACTCAATTAAATGAGTCTTGTGTTTTGCAGTTACAAAGATCGCCTGGAAAATCAATGTTACAGTTGGATTTGTGAAACATTATGCAAATTGAAACTTGCCCGTTTTGTTCATCACTAGTGAAGGCCTGTATTTCTTTAACGGGGTCAGGATCTCTAATCAGGATAGATAAGAAAATAAATAGCACCTAGTATCAGGATATTTTAGTACAAAACCTGCTACCGTCTGTTTGTTAGCTGAAGTACAAGCAGAATTTCAGCCTTTTAACTAGCTAGCTACCTCAACCAATAAATAGGCTAAAAATGGAAAGATTAATATCCTTTCCATTCAGAACACAGACCACAATCCTTTAAGCAATCTGTGGACACACCAAATCAAGTTCATTCACAGGAGAGTTTTTTTACAATATGATAAAGTTTACACTCTTCTACAAACTTTATGAAGCCCACACTAAGCTGATGATTACCTCTCTGTGTAGTGTGTTTGCTTTGCGAAGGTTGATATAAGCCTTAAATTTTTCACACTGCTTGTACAGAAGCTCTGCATAGTCACTGAAACGATCGCACAACCTAAAGATTCTTCTTTCTGCCATCCTCAGCATGCTACTGACGTTCATCTCTGTTCTCCTCTATGGCCAGATGATCTATTTATTAAATCAGAGTGGGCAGCACTGAATTTCTAATCCAGTTCAGGCTTTTCTGAACTGATTCTGACACATCCTCATTCTCATTTTCGTACTTTTAAAGTCTTCCATTTCAAAAGTGAGGAGGGATTTATTTAATCAATGTATTTAATGGGATAATAAAAAAAGTTTTAGAAAAGATACAGCCATTAGAAACATGAAAGGCATAGTTTACACTTTCAGTTTTTCAAACAGATATTCCTCCATTGTGCACCTCTATAATTCACTGAAAGTAAGGTCAGGAGCAATATAAAGCAGAATTGCCCCATACATTATTACTGCGTCTCGTGTATTTAAGGCCAGGGTCCCAGTTCAAATAGTCCTGCACAAAAATGTTAAAGGAAATTGCAAAGGGATGACTCTGCAAATGAAAAAATGTAAAATGCTTACCGACAGCTGTCAAGGGTCAGCATACTATGATGCATCTGGACGCCTGCATAATATTCATAGCGAAAGGAATTAGAAAACATTGTGTGCAAGGTCAGAGAAGTGTCATTTTCAGTAAATTAGAGAGGAAGAAAATCTAGAAGTTTCTAACCTTGATGAATTTCTTGATTGGAATTCACCAGCACGACTGCAGTTTTGTGCAGTCTTTCTGAAAGCATTATGTTAATGGAGCACTCCCTGCACTCCATAAATCAAGGAAGAGAGTGCAACAGTGTCCATACATTGTGGAAAAGCTAATGTATGTTGATCCTGGGCATTAGAGTGCAAGGTACCCTCTGTATACTTCATTATATGAAACAGCTCTTAGAATATTCTAGTAATTAAACTTAATCATTTGGTTCTAAATACTAAAATGCATTTAAAGTAAGTCAGAACAGGTTGAGGAATGTGTTTGATTCACCTGCTGGGCAAAGAAGCACACATATTCTCACCAGAGAGCTAAATGCTTCTAAGAAGGCAACTTTTGCAAAAGCAACAGTATTGTCTGCTAATGTAGTCCCAGAGCTCCTGCCTTCATGAAGTTTGAAGCCTCTATACAGTTTAACTCTGTTAAAAGTTATGATTGGAAAGAGAGTGGCAAAATGCCAGAAATTTGTGAAACTCCATGCTTTCACAATAAATAAAACCTTTAGGAGATGTGAAATCCTGTTTTGACTAGCCCATCTTCCCAGGCTTCCCTGGACCACTGAGCCTGGCTGCCTAAGGGGAACACTCTGTGTTGTGATGAGGTACTGTCATGCTGTGCTAGCATGAACTGAAATTTTTCCCAACTTCTTCTATCTTAGTTGTGGGTTCAAAATAAAGTGTGAAGTTTTAGGCAAAGTGTAGCAACATATAAAGTGACTTTCCTATCTATCTATCTATCTATCTATCTATCTATCTATCTATCTATCTA
>JANRMT010062792.1:14964416-14975285 GCA_026402145.1 Polypterus bichir lapradei
CTATCTATCTATCTATCTATCTATCTATCTATCTATCTATCTATCTATCTATCTATCTATCTATCTATCTATCTAACTAATATGCTGAATTTAATTAAATATCTATGTATAATATGTATATACAATTAGATCCATAGTGATACAATTTTCATAATTTTGGCTCTATATGACACCACAATGTATTTGAAATAAAACCATCATTATGTCATTGAAGTATAGACTTTCAGCTTTAATTTGACGTTTTTACCAAAAATATTGCCCAAGACATTTATGAATGACAGCAATTTTCCTGCATAGCACCTCAACCCCCATTTTCCAGGGGCTCAGAAGTGTTTGGACATTTGACTGACAAGCTGTTCCATAGCCAGGTGGGAGTAGTTCCCTCATTATTTCATTAACTGTTAAGCAGGTAAAAGGTGTAGAATTGATTCCAAGTGTGGAATTTGCACTTGGAAGCTGTCACTGTGAACTCTCAAAATGAGGTTAAAAGAGCTGTCCATGCAAGTAAAAACAGTCCATCATTAGGCCGAGAAAACAAAACAAACCCTTTAGAGAGAAAGCAGAAACACAAGGAGTGGTCAGATCAACCATTTGGTATACGAGTATCCATAAGAAGAAGGAATGCCCCGAAGACCACAGCAACAGCAGAAGTCCTGGAAAATCATGGCAGACAACTGTGCTGGGTGATTGCAGAATTTTGATCCTTGGTGAAGAAGAAACCCATCCATCCATCCATCCATTATCCAACCTGCTATATCCTAACTACAGGGTCACGGGTGTCTGCTGGAGCCAATCCCAGCCAACACAGGGCGCAAGGCAGGAAACAAACCCCGGTCAGGGCACCAGCCAACCACAGGGTGCGCACACACAAACACCTACACACACACACTAGGGGCAATTTAGAATCGTCAATGCACCTAACTGGCATGTTTTTGGACTGTGGGAGGAAACCAGAGTACCCGGAGGAAACCTACACAGACACAGGGAGAATACGCAAACTCCACGCAGGGAGGACCCAGGAAGTGAACCTGGGTCTCCTAACTGTGAGGCAGCAGCGCTACCCACTGTGCCACTGAAGAAGAAACCCTTCACCAGAAAACATTTTTTAAAGGCCTGTCCAGTTCTGGAACAATTTTCTTTGGACAAAGGAAACTAAGATCAATATATACAAGAATGAAGGAAAGAGAAGAGTATGGAGGCAGTTTTATGGCATGAACATGCATGGCTGTGAATGGAAGTCAGTCACTGGTGTTTATTGTTGATATGACTACTGTAAGAAGTATGAGGATGAATTCCGAAGTCTATAGAGCTGTACTGTACTGTCTGCTAAGATTCAGCCAAATGCCTATAGGACTCTTCACAATACAGATGAATAATGTACCAAAACATACTGTGAAAGCAAATTCCTTCGAAGCGGTTTCAGGTCCGTCCGCGGCCTCCTACTCGCGCATGCGTGACATGACCCCCCCCTCAGCCCAAGACCGTCCGGTCGGGCGGACCTAACCGATAGGTCGTGGACGCGAGAGAGGGCATCGGCGTTGGCCTGAAGGCCGCGGCGGCGATAAGTGACCGTGAACTTATAGGGCTGCAAGTCCAGGAACCACCTGGTGACCCGCGGATTCGACTCTTTGTGGAGGGACATCCACTGAAGCGCAGCGTGATCAGTCACCAGAGTGAATTCGCGGCCCAACAGGTAGTACCAGAGATAAGTCACAGCCCACTTAATGGCCAGGGCTTCCCTCTCCACCGCCGCGTACCTGGCCTCTCGGTCCAGCAGTTTCCGGCTTAGGTACATCACGGGGTGTTCGACACCATCGACGCTTTGGCTCAGCACGGCGCCCAGGCCTGTGTCCGAAGCGTCAGTCTGGAGGATAAAGGGTAACCCAAAATCAGGGGTCCGTAATACAGGTGCCGACGTAAGGGCCTCTTTCAGGTCACTGAATGCGTGTTCCGCCTTGTCGTTCCATACCACATGCAGGGGAGCCCCCTTCTTTGTCAAGCAAGTCAAGGGTGCTGCCCTCTCGGAGAAACGGGGTACGAACCGGCGGTAGTACCCCGCCAGCCCCAAGAAAGCCTGCACCTATCTCTTGGTATTTGGATGGGGCCATTCCAGGATGTCTTTGACTTTGGAACATTGGGGTCTCACCTGTCCTCGTCCCACAAGGTAGCCTAAATACTTGGCCTCCTTTAAGCCAAAAAAAACACTTACGGGGGTTAATGCGGAGGCCGGCTTTAGCCAGTGTCGCGAGGACAGCAGAGAGGTGCAATAGATGTTCCTCCCAGGTGCCGGAATAGATGACGACGTCATCCAGGTAGGCGGCACTATAGGACTGGTGGGGCTTCAGCACTCTATCCACCAGACGTTGAAAGGTCGCAGGGGCCCCGTGCAGCCCAAATGGGAGGACCTTGTATTGCCAATGTCCACTAGGGGTGCTAAAGGCGTTTTTTTCTTTTGCAGATGCCGTTAAGGGAATTTGCCAATACCCTTTCGTCATATCAAGAGTAGTCAAGTACTGAGCCGCACTCAGCCGCTCGAGCAGGTCGTCAATGTGGGGCATCGGGTAGGCATCGAATTTGGAGACCTGGTTTAGACGTCTAAAGTCATTGCAGAATCTCCAGGAGCCATCCGGCTTGGGAACGAGGACAATCGGGCTGGACCAAGGACTGTGGCTTTCCTCGATAATATCCAAGTCCAGCATTCGTTGTACCTCCAGTTCCACTTCGGCGCGTTTTGCCTCCAGGAGTCTGTAGGGCCTCTCCCGGACGACTACTCCGGGATCCGTGACTATATCGTGAGCAATCAGCGAGGTCCGGCCCGGTGACTCGCTCACCTCTTCGGGGATGGCGTAGATAGCTTGGGTTATCTCCCGCCGCTGTAAGGGCGTTAGCTCGTCGCCGAGGTTAAGGGCAGCCGTGCCAGCGAACAGGGAGAGGGATCTACGAGTATCGGGAGTCTCCTCCCTGTCCTTCCAGGGTTTCAACAAATTAATATGGTAGATCCTCTCGCTCGGTCGATGATTAGGTTGCTTAACTAAATAGTCGACGAGCCCCTTCCTTTCCTTAACCTCGTATGGCCCCTGCCAGTGAGCTAGTAGCTTGGAGTGGGAGGTGGGAACGAGCACCATCATTCGATCCCCCGGGTGGAACTCCCGGAGGACAGAGTTGCGGTTGTAACACCGGGCCTGCGCTGCCTGCGCACGAGTCACGTGGTCTTTTAGGAGCGGCCTGATTTTGGCGAGCCTGTCGCGCAGTTGCGCTACATACTCCAATATATTGGAGGAAGGAAGGGCCTCAGCCTCCCAGCCTTCTTTTAGAATGTCTAAAAGTCCCCGGGGCTATCGCCCGTATAACAATTCAAAAGGGGAGAAGCCCGTAGAGGCCTGGGGCACCTCCCGGTAGGCAAAAAGCACAAGCGGCAGGAGCTGGTCCCAATTCCTGCCATCAGCGCTGACTACCTGGCGGAGCATCTGTTTAAGCGTCTAATTAAAGCGTTCTACCAGACCGTCCATTTGGGGGTGGTAGACAGACGTCTTCAGGTGCTTTATTCTCAGTAATTTGGCAACCTCCCTGAACGTATCTGAAGTGAAGGGAGTACCCTGGTCCGTGAGGACTTCTTTAGGGATACCCACTCTCGAAAAGAGGTTAACCAGTTCCCGTGCGATGTTTTTAGTGGTAGCGGAGCGCAGGGGAACTGCCTCTGGGTACCGGGTTGCATAGTCAACCATGACCAATATATACTTGTGGCCACGGTTCGAGGGTTCCAGGGGCCCTACTAAGTCGACACCTATTCGGTCAAAGGGAATGTCTATCAGGGGTATTGGGACGAGAGGAGCGCGGTCCCTCCTAGGAATCTGGCGAATCTGACAGTCCGGACAGGATTGACAGAAGCGCCGGACCTCCTCGTTGATCCCGGGCCAGTAAAAACGGAGCTTGATCCTCTCCAATGTTTTCTCGGCCCCGAGGTGAGCGCCTAAGAGGTGTGCGTGCGCTAGTTCGCATACCTCCCGCCGGAAGGTACGCAGCACTAGCAACAACTTCCGCACCTCGCCCTCGTGAGTTGCCACCTGATACAACAGATTATTCTCTAGTACAAAGAAGGGCTCGCATGGCATGGAACCGTCAGCTTGTGAGCTGCCTGGATGAACAATCACATTCCGGGCAAACCGCAGGGAATCATCATTCCACTGTTCTCTTTTAAACGAGGCAGGCGTGGAGCAAAATTGGTGATCCAGGTTACTCAGGGGATCTTGGGAAAAGTTGGGCGGAAGTGTTCCCTGGCTCGTCCCTTCGCCGGTGGGAGGTTCCGGATCAGAGTCCGTCGCCTGGGAAACTCCCCCCATTGTGCCTGCGCCATTGTGGCCGCCCCAGAGCATGGCGTGGAGACCGCGGGAAGGGTGCCTTGCCCCTCCATAACCAGACCCAGTGAGGCCCCAGGAGCGGTGTGTGTCTTACCGCATTTTCTTTGTGACCAGTCTTGTCCCAGGATTACTGGATAGGGGGGTTCCGGCAACACCGCGACCAACAATTTGGACAATTCCCCCTTCCAGGAAAGGAAACACTCTGCGGAACGGTAAGACCTGGTCTCTCCATCTACACAAGTGACTCGTAGATGTTTGTTTAGCCACTGTCGCGGTAACACATAACGGCGAGCGACAATAGTTATGTTGCTGCCGGAGTCAAAGAGAGCCACCACTGAGTGCCCGTTTACCAACACCACTCCCGTGTTCGGACTCGCCAAGGGATGCGGCGGAGTACAGTACCTTTCCGCAGAGGCCCAGGTGCAGTCCATCGGCTCCATGGGGGTGTTCAGAGGGCAGGTCGATAGTAGGTGGCCGGTCTCTCCGCACTTGTAACAGCGCGGGGAGGCCGGCTTTTCTCTGGGTCTGGGAGGCGCTTCCGCAGCGCGTCGAGAGGGCTCGGGGGTGGCCGCCCATCCCTGCCGGTTCCCACGAGCTTGCCTTTCTGTCTCCCCGGCTCGGAAAACCGTGAGCTGACGCTCCAGGACTTCCAGGAGTCCTGGCATCTCCGTATAAGGATGGCGCCGAACCTGCTGGGCGAGGGAGCTGGGCAGTGCGTTGACCAGGCCCTCACAAGCCACCTGCTCTACGACCTTCCGGGCTTGGGGACCCTCAGGTCGCAGCCACCGCCCCATCTTTCCCCAGAAGTCGAAGGCCTGTGCTCGGGCCGGCTTTTCAGGGTCAAACTGCCAGCTCCGCCACTCACTCGCCTGCTGGCTCGGCGTAATGCCGTAGCGAGCCAGGATCTCCTGTTTTAGGAGTTTATAGTCCGCGGCCTCCCCCTCGGGGAGGTCATAATAGGCTCGCTGCGCGGGCCCCTTCAGGTAGGGCGCCAGAATGGACGCCCACTCGGACCGCTGCCACTCGTTCTGGGTGGCCGTCCTTTCGAAGATCCCGAGATAGGACTCAATGTCGTCCGCCTCCGTCATTGGGACAAGGGACGGAGGTTTCGGACGAGGTGGCTCGGCCCTTACCCTCTCGGCTTCCGCGAGCTTCGCGTTCGCGGCCTCCAATCCCGGGTTGTAGCGGCCTGTGCTTGCTGCAGGGACTCGATCTGCGCGTTCATGCCCTGCAGCACGGTGTTGAGGTCCTGTCTTTCAGTCATTTCTTTTTCCTGCTGACTACGCCACTGTAAAAAGAGAACACACACAGCATAAAGGGTTGGGGTTTCCGGCCCCGTATACTGTACAAAAAAAAAAGCAAATTCTTGTTACAAAACAGGTCAAAATTATAAACATAAATGTTCATATGCGCGACGCCCTTCCAAGGCGTCGGCGGCCATCTTATAGAGGAGGAGCCGGAAGTGGAGGAATGCTGGAAAGGAAGCGTGAGGGATGACGGGATTGCTGACGTCAGGGAAGATGGCGGAGGAAGGGCGGAAGTGGACGTACTGCGGGCAGGTTATGATGGCGGAGCATCTTTTTTCCTGGAAGAGAGAGCAGAAAGGTTAGTACCCCGCCATTCCCTGCCGGCGAACGTCCTTCGAAGCGGTTTCAGGTCCGTCCGCGGCCTCCTACTCGCGCATGCGTGACAATATGATCCAGAATTCAAGTTTCAAGTAGAATCTTCTTTGGCTTGCCAGAACATGGTGTGACTCATGATCCAATCGTGTGTTTGAAAAGAACGTTGGGATCAGTCTTCTTAGCCCTTCATCTGCTTCATCTGGAGAACTAAAAATATAAAACTGATCTTCATTAACAACTTTCATTTTGGCAGGGTACATGACGCTGTATCTGATTTCAGCTATACATAGGTCCTGTTTAGAATGTGGTTTGTTTAGCAGCTTTTGCAGGGGAGGAATCTGGGAAAATATGAATGTGCTTATTTTAAAATATAATCTTGTCTTTCTGTCTGAGAAGGGACGTTAAGTTTTGTTTGGCTTGTAGTTTGTAAAAGCAAACAATTAGATTTTTTTAGTTTGGATGTATTCAATCCTTGTATATGTAAGGCTGCTGAGAGCTCAATGTCCAATTTAAAGTCTTCTCCAGTTATTTTAGAGAATAGTTCAGCTATAAATTTCACAGAGTTTGGACTTTCCTGTTTTTCAGAAAGACCTGCGATTCTGATGTTGTTCCTACCATATTTATCTTCCAGCGCAGCCAGTTTGTCAGCTAGCACTTTGCTTTCTGATTTTTCAGCCGTGGCTTTTTCATCCTCAGTGGAAGCCGATTGTTCAACTATTTAAATACAGGTCTTAAATGTTTGTTTAACATCTTCAAGCTGAGCAGCAAGTAATCTAATTTTACTCTCTAACTTACTCAAATTTTCTTGTATTTTTTCAAAGGTTTATCATAGCATTTCTGTAAAGATTGTAGTAAACTTAGTACTTCAACGTATCTCCAGATCATTTATATCCTGAAGCTGTTTCTCATTTTTCTCATTTAGAACCCATATTTCTTTCTTTATTTCCTTATTGTCCTTCTCTATATCTCGCTTTATATCATTTATGTAACCCCCTGAGCGAGGTGATCATTACCTTCAACTCGGAAAGTGCTTTTCGATCTTCCACGATCTCCAAAAAGCAGAGTTGAGAGTCCAGTGGGAGATGATGTGCAGACTGACGAGGGGTATTAGCTGAAGTTGACAGTGGGGATGAAAAGGCCATACTTGGCTCCAATAGTTCTTCTGACATTGACAAATGCCCGCCACATTTGCAGTTTCGCTCCCACTGCAGCATCAGGTCCTGGCTGGTCTGTATCTTCGTCGTCTCTTTCAGGTCCATCTCTGAGAGGCCATACCGTGAATGTGAGGCTGGTTTAGACTTCAATAGGGCTTTTGCTGCCTTATCCTTTTCCTTCTGAGCCCTTTGTTTGCTGCTCATTCTTATTTGTACTTGTACGTAGTATTATTAAATCCTCTCGGGATGAGTAAATACAGGATATCTCAGAATGATATTTTAAAAAAATGGGTAAAATAACATGGCTGCTAACAGAGCTCCTCCCACATGTCCATCTCCAATAACAGACAAATCCATTCAGTTTTCGTATGGTATGATTGCACATACATAAAACATAACGTGTTTTTTCTAACATAAAAAGGCAATCTGCACCAGTATCTGGTTCTCCTAACGTACTCTGAGAAAATTATTTCACTCATCTAGTGAGAGTGAAGGTGTTTTTGTTAACCATATACAGTGACATTTCATTAACACACAAGTCACCTGTGACACCAAGATAAGACTGTCAAACATTGTGTCTCAGTGGACTGGGTCAACCAGTGATTCATTTATTTCAAAGTACAGTAGCTTGGACATATGTGATGGTGCTGTATGTGGTGTCAGGTTTATTGGTAAGTGGCTGAACCCTCAGCTGTTTCATATTTATTGTAACAGCAATCACACTATGACATGTGCCATGTGATAACATCTATCCATTCAGACGATGGCACCTTATGCCTTTTGCTGACCCCCAGAACGCTCATGATCTTGCATTGCCAATTATAGAATGCAGAAAGATAATGATTAGCATGTTGGGACATTTCAGGGCAACATTCTAGACATAGTCATGTACCCACATTTACAAAGTGATTGTAAAATATAATGGGTAAATTAAGTGGAATTGTGCATATGCCAGGTCTTATAACTCTTATTATATTTTGGCGTATACATTTTTCTGTTTTTTCAGCGTGTACATATTTTCAAGCTTGAATCCATGCAAAGTTTTATATATCAGGCCCCTGATGTTCCAGCAAACAAAATAATTACATTATCTTTCTATATATATCATTTTATTTTGAGTTTGGTTTGTCCTGTTAATGTGATGAAACACAAAATATACATCAAGTGTATTGACTATGTTTATATATATTTTCTGTTCTACCTTTAATGTAAAGTGGTTTAAAATCTTTGCCGCTTGTCACAGCCTCTATTCATCCATCCATCCATTATTCTAGAAAAATGTCACTTGACAGACCTCTAGCCTGAGATTCTTATGGCCATCACTGACCTGAAAGTGAATCTAGGACCTGGATGGAAGTGACTCAAGACAAGGGTTAAAGCCACCAAGACCCCACTAATGAGTTCAAAGAGTTGAAATAGCAGGGAAAAAGAGTAAGGGTTAGGCTGCAATGAGATAAAGGCGATGGGCAATACCGCAACCTATAGACAGGCCAAACAACCTGGTAGTTAGGCCTCTTTAGGCTGCAAATGTTTTTTTTTTCCTTTGTTTATTTGCTACTTTCATCATCCTTTTTGTTAATTTTGTATATTCTGCAATCCTTGCATTACAGTAAGCAAGACTGCCACTACAAAAGTGACCACTGTTTGTGACACCATGTAGACACAAGAGGACCATGTTATATCCATACAGAGATGGGACAAGCAAGAGTTTGAATCTCTTGGTTCTCTAATTCTCTGCAATGCCTAACGATTTAACTTAAAGATGAATGGAGAAGAAATTTCATTACTGTATTTCAAGGCTAATAAAGACATAAAGGCTGGTTTGTCTACTAAATGCAATTTCCTCTAACATAATGCTTTTGTATTATGAATCTTCTAGAGAGCAAGCACTATGTATTAATATAGATGTACTGTATGAAGAAAGGCAGAGACAGTTAGAGGTTATCTGTCAATATGTGTAGAATGGAAAGAGAAGACAAGAATCTATATTTTTCTTGGAGTAGCACCAATATGAAATATTTCAAAATACCACTGTTTTTTCTGCCATATAATATTGTGTTGCCGGATTTTAACAACATAATAAGAATAGTTTGTGGTTTTAATTTTTCTCAATTATGTCTATATCTAGTGCTTTTTTAATATATTATGTTTTAGAGTATGAACAGTAGTGTAGTTTAATATGGAATAAAAATTAGGAAGGTTAAAATTTACATTATGTTTATTTACAGAAACTATAGTTACATAAAAATTCATATCAAACAAAGGAAAAAGAAATGACTTCCAGATAAAAAAAGAGGTATACAACTCACAAACGTTTATGAGTCATTATGAAGGCTTAATGGCTTAGATGTTCTTTATGGCAGGTTAAATACAATATGTTTATTTTATTACTAATGAATGTGAAAACATACCTTTGTTCCTAACTGTATATTCTTTTGAATTAATCTGGCGATCTTAAAAACAGTTTTAAGAATGATGGTAGGCTAAACAACTTTACCAAAACTAAATGTGTATTAGATGTTGAATTTGGAATGCAAAATTGAGATCCCTCTCTGTAATCTCTGTGTTTAGTTTGTATATTTATTACTTGTATTCACTTATTTATGTGTGTGCCACAAGTTGAGAACAATTGATCTACAGCATACATCTGCTTTTTTTAGTTAACAGAGCATTAATTCCACCTTCACCGTTCACTCACAACAATCTATGTATATTCAGTATATAGAGGCTGGTCAGTCTGTTTTGGCAACTGTCTTAACAGAGCAATGGGATGTTTGTTCATTCACTTCCCATTTCCCTCCATAAAACGGATAAGCACAAAAAGTAGCCCATCTGGCTAGGAAGAGTAAAAACCCATATGACCATGGCAAGGGTCTCAGATGGAGCACCTGCACCTATCTTTGATGCTAGAGGGTGGCAGAATAATGGGAAAATGTATTATTTTTTACTATTTAACCCTGTATACTGTAACGAAAGTAAGGTTAGTAATTTCAAATCAAATTCAACAGACACATAAGGATGGGTAGACAGACAATTTATATGGTTGTACCGGAAATTAAACAGTGGGATGCTGGGAAAGGCGTGGAGATGGACAGGCAGCTGACGTCATCAGACGGGGACACAGTGGTACCTCGGTATACATCCTTGATCCGTTCCAGATCCTTTGACCTATACCAAACAAATTTTTTCCCATAAGAAATAAATGGAGAATGATTAATCCGTTTCCATGACAAAAAAATCCTATCGTTATTGGCATATTATACATTGATGGGGATGTATAAAATAATTTTAACACTGCTTAATACTAAAATACATAAATAAAAAAGCAATTAGATGAAATAAAAGAAAATTTAACCTCACTTTACTTTTTAATAACGTCTTTGTTTTCCAAAATCGTAGATACCGTCGTTCTCGCCATACGGTATGCTGCAGCCAAGTCCCTGATACGCATGCCACTTTCAAACTTTTCAACAATCAATTCAAATTTAAGTGAAAAACACAAAATCACATGAAAATTCACAGAGTTATAGCGCGGGTTGTTCACTGAATGCTAGAAACTGGCATACTGACGCTCGTGGGCAGTCGTGGCTTTGTCTCAAGAGAGGTAAACAAGGGTAGCGCACGGCGTTCTAGCATGTGAGTCGTATTCCAAACAAAGGTCGTATACCAAGCAAAATTTTTCGCGTCCAAACAGGATGTATACCAAGTTTGACTTTTCCAAAGTGGACATATACC
>JANRMT010062792.1:15022025-15042317 GCA_026402145.1 Polypterus bichir lapradei
ACTGACTGACTGACTGACTGACTCACTCACTCACTCACTCACTCACTCACTCACTCACTCACTCACTCACTCACTCATTACTAATTCTCCAACTTCCCGTGTAGGTAGAAGGCTGAAATTTGGCAGGCTTATTCCTTACAGCTTATATACAAACGTTAAGCAGGTTTCATTTCGAAATTCTAAATGTAATGGTGATAACGGTTGACAACGTCCGCCGTGTTGAACTTTCTTATTTATGGCCCCATCTTCACGAAATTTGGTAGGCGGCTTCCCTACGCTAACCGAAACCGATGTACGTACTTATTTCGGTGGTATGACGCCACTGTCGGCTGCCATATTGAACTTTCCAACGTCACTAATTCTCCAACTTCCTGTGTAGGTAGAAGGCTGACCCCATCTTCACGAAATTTGGTAGGCAGCTTCCCTGCGCTAACCAAAACCGATGTATGTACTTATTTCGGTGGTATGACGCCACTGTCGGCTGCCATATTGAACTTTCCAACGTCACTAATTCTCCAACTTCCCGTGTAGGTAGAAGGCTGAAATTTGGCAGGCTCATTCCTTACAGCTTACTTACAAAAGTTAATCAGGTTTCATTTAAAAATTCTACATGTAACGGTCATAACGGTCGACAACGTCCGCCATGTTGAACTTTCTTATTTATGGCCCCATCTTCATGAAATTTGGTAGGCGGCTTCCCTGCGCTAACCGAAACCAATGTATGTACTTATTTCGGTGGTATGACGCCACTGTCGGCCGCCATATTGAACTTTCCAACAGTCTTTGTTACTTATGGGCCCATCTTCAAGAAATTTGGTACGTGGGTTCCCAACGCTAACTGAATCTTACTTATGTACATATACATGTATATGTCCGTAGCCTGCAGCTCGGTCACCGTGTGACGCAGCGTTGGGTCCCCCATCCCAACGCCTCCCACATTGTTGGCTGCCTGCCTATATAAGGCTGTCCGTCGCTCCGGTCTCTACATTCCCTTCCTTGCTTCGCCACGGGATTCACATCTCCCTGCTGATAACTACAACCTTTTTATTTAATCCATGGCTTCTCCGCTGTTTTATTGTTCGTTTATTACGATTATAGTTATTGTGTAGATATTTTAGACTTACTTTACATTGTTCAGGTGCCCATTTCCTTTATCATTCCAACCGTACCCCCATTAACATGTCTATCGAGGTGATCACCATCGATCAAAGAACTGTCACTTACCGAGTGGTTTCCATGCCCGGAGATGGCACCTGCCTTTTCCATTCTCTTTGTTACATATTGCACAGCCATATCAGGCTCACTCTTGATATCCGGAGGAACATTGTGTCTTATGTATTGAATGACTGGGACAGGTTCAAGTTGTGGACTGATGACGGTACAGGAGATAATTATACTACACAGGAGCACTATAAGAGTGAAATGCTTAAGCCCTTCACCTATGGTTCTGCATGTGAGTTGATGGCTGCCACTGAATTGTTCGGTTGTCGCTTTCAAGTGTACCGAAATGGCCAAATATTTTACACCTTTTGACAACCACTAATGCCTCTTAAACATCTTAGATTCACAGGTGATGATTTCAGTAGTGGACACTTTGATGTTTATGAATGTTTAAACTCTCAAAAGCTGGATGTGAAGTTATCAATGAAACCGGTTGTATGCTTACAACGCTTGACAGATGCCGAATGTCACTTCAATACAAGTCCTGCAAATACTGTCAAATTGAAACAAACCATGAAATTTAAACCGAAAGCTGTGAGATTTGAGACAAGATTACTATTCACATGACCAACGGTACGTTGCATGCTCAAGAGTAAGCTCAGTGCACAGCTTGGTCATATTACAACCGGACAGCCGAACTGACAATGTGGTATACATAGAGATCCTTAACAAATAATTATTGGTATGTTTTCCCTCAGTTTAAAAAGGTTTAATTTTCTTCTTAATAAAAATTTTAAGGCAGTACTTTGCCTTTATTTCAGGGGCTCAAAAGTAATTGGACAAATTAAATAACGAAATAAAATGTTCATTTCTAATACTTGGTTGAAAACCCTTTGCTGGCAATGACAACCTGAAGTCTTGAACTCATGGACATCACCAGATGCTGGGTTTCCTCCTTTTTAATGCTCTGCCAGGCCTTTACTGCAGCAACTTTCAGTTGCTGTTTGTTTGTGAGCCTTTCTTTCCGAAGTTTAGTCTTCAACAAGTGAAATGCATGCTCAATTGGGTTAAGATCAGATGACTGACTTGGCCATTTAAGAATTTTCCACTTCTTTGCTTAATAAACTCCTGGGTTGCTTTTGCTGTATGTTTTGGGTCATTGTCCATTTGTATCATGAAACGCCGCCCAATCAATTTGACTGCATTTTGCTGGATTTGAGCAGACAGTATGTCTCTGAACACCTCAGAATTAATTTGGCTGCTTCTGTCCTGTGTCACATCATCAATAAACACTAGTGTCCCAGTGTCACTGGCAGCCATGCACGCCCAAGCCATCACACTGCCTGCACTGTGTTTTACAGATGATGTGGTATGCTTTGGATAATGAGCTGTTCCACGCCTTCTCCATACTTTTTTCTTGCCATCATTCTGGTAGAGGTTGATCTTGGTTTCATCTGTCCAAAGAATGTTTTTCCAGAACTGCGCTGGCTTTTTTAGATGTTCTTTAGCAAAGTCCAATCTAGCCTTTCTATTCTTGAGGCTTATGAGTGGCTTGCACCTTGCAGTGCACCCTCTGTATTTACTTTCATGCAGTCTTCTCATTATAGTAGACTTGGTTATCGATACGCCTAACACCCGGAGAGTGTTGTTCACTTGGTTGGCTGTTGTGAAGGGGTTTCTCTTCACCATGGAAATGATTCTGCGATCTTCCACCACTGTTGTCTTCCGTGGACGTCCAGGTCTTTTTGCGTTGCTGAGTTCACCAGTGCTTGCTTTCTTTCTCAGGGTGTACCAAACTGTAGATTTTGCCACTCGTAATATTGTAGCAATTTCTCGGATGGGTTATTTCTGTTTTCGCAGCTTAAGGATGGCTTCTTTCACCTGCATAAAGAGCTCCTTTGACCGCATGTTGTCTGTTCACAGTAAAATCTTCCATATGCAAGCACCACACCTCAAATAAACTCCAGGGGCCTCACGGTGCGTACGCACAGAAATGTTGCGTAAGAACTTTTCCACGTTCAAATCGCAATGTATTAAGCCTACACTTGCCGTAAAGCCATGCACTTTTCCACGGTACCTCATACCTTGTCGTACGCAAGTTCTCCGCTTGGTTTTGCATACTGGCGGCACCCAGCGTCAAAGCAATGCTACTGTTCCTGTGTGGTTAACCTATTCTTAGATCCACATCCACGACGGCGGCTTTATCAAATACACTGAAATTAACCGCATATCGTTTATAAATTTAAGGCACCTGATTGTAATCAACCTGTAACAATATAACGGTGCACAGAATGGCCAAACTAGTCCACTGGCATGGCTGCTTTAGCATTGCTAGAGGACATCGCAAATGGAAGGCTTAGAAAAGAACGCATATTCCAAGATCATACTGATTTCTTGGCACATGATGATGACTGGCTTCTAAGTCGGTTTAGATTTCCAAGAGCGATCCTCTTGGAGCTGTGTGCTGAACTGGTGCCGGCTTTACAAAGGCAGACTGTGAGGAACTGTGCTCTACCTGCTCCTTTGCAAGTTTTGACCACTCTCAGTTTTTTAGCCACATAAGCTTTTCAGCATGAACTGGCTGACCAATCCGGTATTTCTCAGTCATCACTGAGTCGTGCCATGCCAGCTGTATGGGATGGTATTATCCACTTTTCAAGCAGATATATAAGATTTCCGTACACTACGGTTGAACAGGCAAACATCAAAGCGCAATTTGCAGCAATGTCCGGTTTTCCCAATGTAATCGGAGTGGTCGACTGCATACACATCGCTATAAAGGCACCTTCACAGAATGAATTTGTGTATGTGAATAGAAAGCATTTTCACTCTATTAATGTGCAAGTCATCAGTGATGCGAAAATGTGCCTCACTAATGTTGTTGCGAGATGGCCTGGCTCAACTCATGATTCATTCATCCTGAGACATAGTAGAGTGGGGAACAAACTTGAAAATGGTGCTGTGCATGATGGCTGGCTTCTCGGTAAGATTTACCATTTTGGTTACAGTTGTACGTTATCTGTACGATGTAACCATATAACACAATTACTTAGGTGACAGAGGGTACCCGCTGAAGTCGTGGCTCCTCACCCCTCTCGCCAACCCACTGACTGAACAAGAGCGACGTTATACTGACCTTCACTCACAGGCTCGGGCGGTGGTAGAACGTACTATAGGGCAGCTTAAGGGTCGTTGGCGCTGCCTGGATAAGACTAGTGGAGTGCTACTCTATAGTCCACAGAAAGTCTGTCGCATCATGCAGACATGTAGCATTCTACATAATATGGCACTGCTTTGTAACTTGCCGGTACCTGAAGAGATGCGGTATGATGAACCTGACCCTGGACCACCAAATGATCAGCCACACCGGACATCATTACAATGTCGAATGAATGTAATAAACAGAATGTAAAAACAGGTAAGCAGATTCATCATTTATTTTTTAACCAAATCAGTTAATTTTTCGCTAATGTCATGCAATATGGCCTTGATATTTCTTAGTTCATTGGCCACATCTCTCACCGCATCCACCAATGCATTTTGTGATTCTAGGACTGCATCAGTCCGTACACGGCCAGATGATTACCCACCAGTTTCCGAGGCAGGGGTGTGTGAGCAGCCAGTGCCCGAAGATGTGGTCGGCACAGAAGCAGCACCAGCATCGCCCGGAACCATGTTCCCCTCATTTGGGTCAGCTTTTGTACTATTGTCTAGAAGTAAATAAACAGTAATTAATACCTGATTGTTTTGTCTTATTACTCATGCAAAGTATTTACACGAGTATGGATCATGGTAATCAAAAAAGAAATTAAAACTCACTGGCACCTGCGGTGATGTCAGAATCTCCCTCACCCAGAGGTAGAATGCCAAAAATGAGTGTGTCGCCAATTATTGCTGCAACTCGCTGCTCAAATGGTGTAAGCTCCGGGAGTTCACTGCCTCCTCCAGTGGCGCTAACATGAAGACGATGAGCTGCCACTCTCCTTTTCACGGCAACTTTGATGTCTTACCACTTCTTTTTTAATTCGCTCACAGTACGATCTTCTGCCCCAGCACTCTTGACTGCGTCCGCCACACTATGCCACTCCATCACTTTCCTTTTGTTGCTAATGCCACTTTCTAGGTTGCCAAATAAAATATTTTTCCTGGCCTGTATTTCAGCTAGCAGGACCTCCATTTCAAATTCACTGAAGTTTTTTTTTTTTTGTTTTTTTCACGTGCTTTCGCCATTGTCTTGCTGAAGCACTGAAGGTAAGGGGCTATTTATATTGATTTGCATATTCAAAGAGGCGTAATTCTGGGAGGAGTTGGGGTGGGGCAGTAAGCGCGTACACGTGCGTTAATTTCCACGCTGACTGGGATTTATGTAGTGGAAGAACGTGGAAGTTGGAGTACGCACAGATTCCTGCATCTGAAATTTTCTGTGCATATGTTATCGTGCGAATTCTACGCACGGTGTTATACATGAGGCCCCAGGCCTTTTATCTGCTTAATTGATAATGACATAACGACGGACTTGCCCACACCTGCCCATGAAATAGCCTTTGAGTCAATTGTCCAATTACTTTTGAGCCCCTGAAATGAAGGGATTGTGTTAAAAAAATGCTTTAGTTGCCTCACATTTTTATGCAATCTTTTTGTTCAACCCACTGAATTAAAGCTGAAAGTTCGCACTTCAACTGCATCTGAGTTGTTTCATTTAAAATTCATTGTGGTAATGTACAGAACCAAAATTAGAAAAAAGTTGTCTCTGTTCAAATATTTATGGACCTAACTGTGTATATATATATATATACATACACACATATATTTTGACCACCACGGGGCACACAGCTCCCCAAACACCTGACACAACAGACAGAGGCATGAGTCCCAGCACAACACAGGCTTTAATAGGCTGTGGGAAACACATTTCCTACGTTTCCCACCTATTCAGCACAGTACAATAAGCACCAGATCAAGCACACAGCACTTTGTCTTCTCTTCTCTTGTCATGTCCTCTCTCATCTGTCTCCACTCCTCCCTCAAGCTTTGTCCTCTTCCTCCCGGCTCTGGCTCGCTGAGTGGAGTGAGGCAGCTCCTTTTATAGACCACCTGGAAGTGCCCCAGGTGTTCCTTCCAGGCATATTTCCGGATGTGGCGGAAGTCTTGCAGAGGAGGTTTCAGCTATTCTCCATATGCCCTCTGGCTGTGGCCACGGGCTCCAACAGGATTGCTTCCATGCCTCAAATTCCTGGCACCATAACAAGCTGGGGGGGGTGCTATCTGTCCTCCTAGGGGAATATACTGCCCCCGTGCAAGTTCACTCCCTCAGTCCTTCCATCATGGAGGCATCCCGGTAAAAGCCCCAGTAATCTGTCACAATATATATTTACATACATATATATATATATATATATATATATATATGTTGTCAAGTGCATGCACTTCAGAGGGAGCTTAAGAGCTTTGGTTTTGGTAGTTACCCACTGGACCAGGGGTTGCCGCTGTGTGCTAATGCCTTTTCATCTTCTCCCTCTGTTGAATGGAAGATTGACAACCACTCCATCATTGATGTCACCGTCACTTTCTGTCAACCTGGACCCGCTCTTTTCTGCCTCTTGACCACTTAACCTAGAAATCTTATTTTCAGTTTGAGAATGAACCTTGATCTGAAAAGACAACTTTGCATTTATTGTGTGGTTTTGTGCTTTATTTTATCCAGTTATACGGGGTCACCAAGTTGGTGCCCCAACTCTTTCAACATCTTTTATAATACTTATTGTAAGTTCTTGAGAGGAAGGAAAGGCATCCTTGCCCAGACAGGAGGCCATAGTGGAAGGATGGCAGGAGCTGAGACTTGACCCAGTCAGAAGGTCTTACATTCTTCATCCTGACATGGAGAAACTGGGGAATGTGAGTGCTGGGATGAAGAATATAAGAATGTAAGAATGAAATCATCCTCCATCCCGGCTGGGGTGGCTGTCCTACTTAATAATAATAATAATACTATATTTTATTTATATATAGCCTTTTCCATATATACAGAACAAAAACAAACATGATGAATCTGATATCTGCAAACAAGCACTGAAGGAGCAAAATGCTATCTGGAATTCAGAGGCTTTGGCTCAGACAGGAGTGTTGCAGAAAAGGAAGAACGAGAAATTAATTTAAACTTAAAATGTTGCATGTCTTTATGAATTCTACTAAATTGTAAAGCAATTGGTCTTAAATGGCATTTATATAAGAACAAAATACCCAATGGTAGCTTGCTAAGTAACCATTTAAATGTCAGCTGCTTCATAGACTACTGTAATTTGCAGGTTTGTCTTTGTTATTATGCAAACTGTTCTAGTAGCTCAACAACTGAATGACAAGAAGTGACAAGTGGCGATATTAATTAATGTTCAGTATCAATGCATGCCTGTCCACAGCTGCCTCATCACAATTTGGAATGCCAGGCACCACCCTAAACATTTCAATGCTTATTTCTTTTTCTTTAATTTGGTGTACTTAGTTGCAAAGATTAAAAAATTAAAACTGCTGCAACGGAGAGTGTTTGGGAAGATTTGCTGCACATGTGCAGTCTTTAGTTAAAGAATATATCCACATTTTGATTGGACAGTTCAAGAGGAACTGGCAAGGGAAGCCTTTATTCCAGATTCTTACCTCACCTTCAGTGAGACAACAGGTTTGATTTGCAAAGCCAACTACATTGCAGATGGCACAAGAGGCCATACAGGTGTTAACAGAAGGTTGCCTGACTCGCGACTCCACAGCTGCATGGATTAAGGTTCGACTAGATGGGCAGAGCATTGTTCAAAGTGAACAGATACAAGAAATGGTGTACAAGCAGGAGCAGCCTCCAGCGCACCTGACAGCATCATTCTCCCAAGCATGAAAGTCATTATGCCCGGGAAAATCATCCTCTTGCTGGTGCTGTGATGGAGTAGGTCACCTGCAGTACTTCTGTGTAGACAGAAATAAAGACAAAGTAGAGCCCATGAAACAACAATTGGAAAACATCCAGGGACCTGTGTAAGAGGGACAGCACGGGCCTCACAACCCATCTTTAGATAGTCTGCAAGGACAAGTTATTTCAACTCTGATGCCAGTCGGCCGATTAGGAGAAGGAACATACTGCCATATCCATAGATGGAAAGTTTACTGTGTCTGTAAAGCCCTAATTGGCACTGGTTCAGCTGCCACTATTATCAGACCTGACTTGTTGCCAAAGGGTTCACAGGTTACGGGCACTAGGACGTTCTTGACTACAGCTATATGTGAGGCATCACCTAGGTAGTGACAGACACAGGTAGATATTACAGTTGGTGAACAGTGTTGGACCTTGAAGGTCTGGGTGGCCAAGATTGACACCAGGACCCCTGAAGCCTACAAAAAAAGTTGTAATGCCGAGCCACCTTAAATTCCTTTGCAGCTCCTCATCAGCGTCTTTTGTATTGTAAATGTGTCAATCAGCACAAGCAGCAAGCAGCCTGCTATTCCATCCCCCACCGGCACAGCTGAAGTTCTCCCAGCTCAAGTCTGTTTATCTGGGTGTGGGGTGTCTTAAATTGTATAGGATGAATAATATATCGTTATTTGGAATACATATATTTCATGTGTGTTCCGTGTCTACAATGATCTGGGTAAATGTAGGATGACAGGAAATGCGAGGCAAGAAATATTGAACACAAAACCAAAACAAAACCTTTTTTCATGTTATATTAATAATTGACAAAATGCTGTATAATGTGTGAAGACTAAAGTCCAAATATCAAATAAACACTTTCACAAAAGGTATAACACCGTCATCATGGCACTGCCAGATCTAAACAGTGCGGCAAATTGCATGCGTACTAAAGTGACTTTAGCTATAGGAGGAAGTCCCACTTTATTTATGGTGCCAAGCAGAGTTTTGTTGTGATGAAGCAGTCTATTAGACAGCGAAAGCGACAGGAAGAAGTTGTCTGTTGTTACAATTCTTCCTTTGTTCAGAAACAGCACCATAAGCTTTATGACCACAGTCGCAGAAAGTCTTTCTTACGTGAGACGACTGGGATTTTTTTCTCAATAAGGTGTGGCATTGTACATGTGCTTTGTCTCCAAATCTGCTGCAATTATAGAAAAGTGTATTCTTAAAACTGGCAATCTACATGTACTACAAAAGAACTATAAGCACACGAGAAAATAAGTATTGTATTTCACTACGCATCAGAAAAGAGTTAGAATTAAAAAGGCTTATGCCTCTATATATATATATATATATATATATATACAGTACAGGCCAAAAGTTTGGACACACCTCCTCATTCAATGTGTTTTCTTTATTTTCATGACCATTTACAGCACTCTATCACTCTCCTTCTTGGTCAAATAGCCCTTACACAGCCTGGAGGTGTGTTTGGGGTCATTGTCCTGTTGAAAAATAAATGATCGTCCAACTAACCTGACTTCTGCACAACACAACTGCTGGTCCCAAACCCCATTGATAAAGCAAGAAATTCCACTAAATAACCCTGATAAGGCACACCTATGAAGTGAAAACCATTTCAGGTGACTACCTGTTGAAGCTCATCGAGAGAATGCCAAGAGTGTGCAAAGCAGTAATCTGAGCAAAGGGTGGCTATTTTGAAGAAACTAGAATATAAAACATGTTTTCAGTTATTTAACCTTTTTTTGTTAAGTACATAACTCCACGTGTTCATTCATAGTTTTGATGCCTTCAGTCATGAAAATAAAGAAAACACATTGAATGAGGAGGTGTGTCCAAACTTTTGGCCTGTACTGTGTGTATATATATATATATATATATATATTATGAAAGCAAATCTTGGGGAGGGAGACGAGATGTGATCTTCTTGGAAGACAATTTGAAGTCCCACGAGAGACACTTTAACTTGCTCCCAGCTCTTAAAACAATGACAAGTGAGAAGCAAAACACGCAGCTCGCCAGCAGCAGAAACCCAGCAGATGATCCAACCGCTTCTCCTTACGTGCATTCAGCTACCCTAACCGTAGCCCCCCCCCCTCACAATGCAAGAGGCAGAGACGCGAAGTGGCAAAAGGACAGCTTTTATACAGGCTTTAAAATGATTGACAGGCAGTGCTACAGCAGCAACAGCAGCAGAAAGACAGCAGATGATCCAACAGCATCTCCTCAGCCGCCTCCCTTTTATAACGCAGGCAGAGTTATACATCCTGAGAGAAAGATTTAACCACGCACGGGGCCGGAAATAAAGGACAAGTATTGTTTTTACAATGTCACACGAGACAAGGCAGTGAGACATCATTTAAAACAAGTCCACAAACATCTAACCTAGCAGTTGTTGGATTGTTTTTGCCAGACACACTTCATGTGCTCCCAGCTCTTAAAACAACGACAAGCGACAAGCGACAAGCAAAACATGCAGCTCACCAGCAGCAGAAAGCCAGCAGATGATCCGACCACTTCTCCTTAGCGTTTGTTCAGCCACCCTAACACCCCAAACCCCCCCTCCCCCCTTCACAACATGAGCGGCAGAGACACGATATGGCAAAAGGACAGCTGCTGTGCAGGCTTTGAGATGATCGGGCAGTGAGACAAGCAGAACAAGCAGCTTGCCAGCAGCAGAAAGACAGAAGATGATCCGACGGCATCTCCTTAGCATGCGTTCAGCCGCCCCCCCTTCACAACGTGAACAGCGTTATACGTCCTGAGAGAAAGAGATGTAACCACGCCTGGGGCCTGAAATAAAGGACAAGTATTGTTTTTACAAAAGTTTTAAAGTAAAAGTGAAAATAATGCATACTGTATGTAACAATTCCCATGAAAATAACAATCTCTTTAAATTGTATATCCGGTAAACCAAACCCAGGGGTGGGCGGACCCCCCCTCAAAAAATATATATATATATATATATATACATATATATAAAATCCTGTATAAGCTGGAAACCACCCATATTTCATAAGCCAAAGGTCACAGATATATTTACACTACTCTTGTTTAAAATATGTATTCAAAAACAATCATGAACATATATGTAAAGAAGCATTGTGCCTTAGTGCATGCTAAATAATAATGGTTAAATCACAAAAAAGCCTGTGCCTGCATATTTTATTATTTTTCTCTTTGCAGCTGCAAACCACCAATATCTTGCTGCTAAGTTTAAAATTACAGCCAAGGACATTGCTTTAAGAAATGCAGCTACTGAGACTTTAACCATGAGAGAAAGACAAATAGGCCACTTACTTTCACTTGCAGCGGATAGGCTTGGACACTAACATGAAGTGATAATAAGCCAAGAAAAGTATGTTCTATAAGAAACAGAGCCAATGTCACAATGATGCAGCTGCCTAGACATTTAGCCTTGAGGGATGTTTGTGCAACAAGAAACTGTCATTTGAGCGGCCCAGCATGTTATGTGTGGGTCCTCCTGATACCGACTTGCTGGTGAGAACCGATTGGTAAACAGGTCTCAGTCACCTGCACGAAGTAAGGAGTAATGTTGTAAAGTTTCAGTCAGATGATGGACATAGGGTCAAGTGATGGGCATTAGGTAATGGTGACAGGAACTAGGTAAGTTCAATGGCAAAGGCCTGCGAAGTGAGCGTGATGAGCAGGACAAAGCACTATTCTCATTAGGCTGGAAATATTGGTGGAACTAATTGGAGGCAGGTCCAAAGCTACAAGATGACTGGTAGTTAGATGAGGATGATTATAAGATAAGAACTGTAATAAAAATATAGTTTGCCCTTCTTTGGGCATTCATTTCACTTGATTTGAGTTCTTATGTGCATCATGCAATAAATCTTGATACTACCTGCACATCCTGAGGTCTCCGAGTACCTTCTTTGAGCAGCGTGTTTCTGCCACAACACAATCCAAAACTTTATGCCAAATTTGTCAGGTTTGGTTGAGATGTAATGCAAGAAAGGGTTGTAACTTAAAATACAGTTTTAAACAAAACGTTGCCAGATGTTCGAGATTGCAGCAAATCTGTCATTTTCACACCTTCTGCATGGATGTCTTTGTTGTCAAAAGCAAATGCTGCATGATCCTCTGATAGCAGTCACGGTGCATCAATTCTTTGATAGCCGGTACAACAAATAGTTCTGACTAGGCATCAACCACAGCTCCAACTGCTCTTGTTAAAAGAATAGAGGTAAATGTTGTACCACGTGAATGTGACAGAGAGAATAAAACTCAATTAAAAAAAAAGACGCTAACTTTTACTGGTAGCAAAAATGTACACCGGGTGTTACAGACTCAGATCAATTGTATGTTTTTATTATACAGTATAACAGTAATAATAAAAATAGCAGCTCACTTCTTAAAATGGGGAGAACCAGGGCTCGAACCCACAAGCTCTTGATTACAAGGCAGCAGTTCTTACCTCTACCCCAGCCAAGCAGCCATGTTGGTTTTCTGTCAATTGATATTTGGGCTTGGCTTTTTACACATTGCCAGTAACATATAAATTAAAGGATTTCTGTCTTCAGTTATATTCTTGAATAAAAGTGCACTTGTTTTGTTATATCTTTTGTGAAAGTGTGCATTTGATATTTGGGCTTCAGTCTTCACACATTATACACTTCAGGTAAGCATTTTGTCAATTATTACTATACCATGAAAAAAGTTTCTTTTTTAGTTATGTTATGTGTTCAGAATTTATTGCCTTGCATTTCCTGTCATCCTACATTTACCCAGATCATTGTAGACACGGAACACGCATGAAATGTATGTATTCCAGATAACAAGATATTATTTACACCCAGGTAAACAGACTTGAGCTGGGAGAACTTCAGCTGTTTGTGCTGACTGACACATTTGCAAAACAAAGATGCTGATGAAGAGGTGCAAAGGAATTTAAGGTGGCTTGGCATTACGATTGTTTTCATAAGCTCCAGGGATTCTAGTGTTAAAGGTCCTTGTATCTTGGCATTGGACTTTTTGAGAATGGCTACAGTGTAAAACTGACCTTCAAAAAGGCATTCTAAGATTTCCAGGTGGAGCTGTATTCAGTCAGCTGGAACACTGTCACCTCAGTGCTGAAACCGGACTGTGCTTCAGTCTCTGACCACCCTGACTCAGCTAGTCGTCATCTGAAGACCATTCAAGTGGTGTGGGTGAGGAATAAAGAGGGGATGTCTACTAGTTAACTGCATCAGCTTTAGGAGCTTCTGCAAAAGTTCCAGAATCATTTGGCCACCTCTGAAGATGTTCACCATACACAGCTTGTACAGCTTATTCACACAGGTGATACCCTCCATGATCAAGAAGCTGAGACTGTGGCAGAGGCTCTCATTAGAGGATTTTTCACCAGGTTTGGAATGCCAACTGACCTGCACTCAGATCAGGGCAGGAACTTTGAGAGTCAGGTATTCCAAAAGGTGTGACAACAATTGGGTATTTGGAAAACCCACACTACCCCCCTGCACCCTCGGAATGATGGGCTGGTGGAGTCAGCATGTTGGTTTGCAGTGCAGGAGTCTTCTGGTTGCATTCCTGCCATGCTGATATTGGGCAGAGAGCTAAGAACCTCTGCAGAGCTTGCATTTGGGATATCCCCTGATACACTATCTGAGGTTTCTGGTTCTGGTCCTTAATATACCCACAGATTACAGTAACAGTCCCAGACTGGCCATGTGTTGGCTGGAGATCATCTTAGGGCTCTGGGTCAGCCTCTCCAGGAGGGAGATCAGGTTTAGGTATATGGGTACTGAAGGGTAAAAGGACGCTGCCCAAAGCTGGACAGTCCCTGGGTGGGGCTTGTCAGGTACTGGAGAGGTTTGGAGAAGTGGTATATTGGGTGCAGCTGCTACTGCCAGGACACCAAGTTTTCCTTCACCAAAACCGACTGGCCACCTATGAGGAAAATTGTCCAGCAACAGAGGGCCAAAGGGGGTTAGAAGGTCCCACTTATAGTTGTGAAGGCCACCAGGACACATCTTCCATTATTCTCCTTCATCTCCTGTCAACAGCTCCCCACAAGTACCAAGACCTTCTTGACAGTGACAACTGCCAGAACGTTTCAGGGATTTTGTGCTACTTCAGGGACAAGGACCTAAGGGTCTTCTTTGTGACATGCAGGTAGCTGGTGACAGGCTATGAAAGAGCAGAAAGGGTGGAAAGGGTAAGTGATGGGATTGGGTGAAGGCTTTCTATTCTGAAAGGGGTGGGCACCCCTCTGATGGGATGAGTGACAGGAGAAGTTAAAAACAAAGAAATACCAACTCTCCAGCTAATGTGCTTCCATTTAAACCTGTATACATGCATCCCAAAGTAATTGTGTTAATACAATGTTCTGAAATAAATGAGAGAGAAGGAAAGGACCAAGAGGTACAAATCTCTTCCTGACTACACAACATATGGGTAATGTTCTCAGAAAATAAAAAATCTGCAATGTGATAATGATTTGTCTTGGAAGAATGAAGGCACTAACAAGTTGTATAATTAAATACCAAGGTTCATTATCTGCTAGTGTCCTGTTTTATTATACATTTTAATTAGAAGCAGATAACATTCCATACAATCAAGTCAAACTTAACAAAGCAAAATTCAACCCCCACCCAAGAGAAACGGAGGAGAGCCAACAGCCAAAGCTACTCTTTAAAAGCAGCAAGAAAGGAAGAGTATCATTTTCTCCAAAATGGAAGGTTATTCTAAAATGTTATTGATTAGATCCTGCTATTTTTTAAAACATTTTTTTAGTAGATCCTCTAAGTGAGAATTGGATTTTTTCCAATTTCAAATAGTACAGAACATCATGTATCCACTGACTTGAAAGTGATAGGATGAGATTCTTCCAGTTGAGCAAGATAAGTCTATGTGCTAGTAGTGAGGTAAAGGCAATTACAGTTTGTTTGTTCTTCTCCACTTTAAGTCCATCTAGGATTACAACTGTTAATGGATTAGGAGTGATTGTGCCACCATGGCTGCCTGATAGGCATTTAAAGATTTTTGTCCAAAATAAGGTGTTAAATTGGTGCATTCCCAGAACATGTGGCCAAGTGAGGCTGGAGGTAGATTACAATGTTCACAGGTTGAATCTTGCCCTGCATACATTTTGGACAGTTTTAAACAAGATAAATGCACTCATCTTAAATTGAATGATTGAACGCTTTGTGTGTGTGGACTGCCTTCCTCTCCTTTTCTGAAATATTAAATGACAGATCCTTTCCCCAATGTATCCTGGGGTCTTTGAAAGGATGGGCCTTTAAAATATTTTTATAAATTGTAGAGATGTTATCTGAGTCTTCAAGACAGATCAATATTTCTTCTGGGATAGAAATAGGTGGAAGGTGAGGAATATTTAGCAGGTTATGTTTAGTAAAGTTTCTAGCTGGAAAGTAGTGGAAGAATTGTGTTGATGAGACGTTAAATTTGAAGCATAATTATTCAGGTGGAGTGGTGGCTCTGAGGCTAGGGATCTGCACTCGCAATCGGAAGGTTGCCGGTTCGAATGCCAAAAGGGACTCTGCTCCGTTGGGCCCTTGAGCAAGGCCCTTAACCTGCAATTGCTGAGCGCTTTGAGTAGTGAGAAAAGTGCTATATAAATGCAAAGAATTATTATTATTATCTTTGTATAAGTCTCTGAGTGTTTTAATCCTGAACATTTTCCAAACATTAAATAATGTATATGTTTGAGAGGGTGGAAAAAGGTGGTTGTCAGGTAGAGGTGCAACAGATAAAAGATTCTCTGTCTTAAAATGCTTCCTATGGCACAGACCAGGGAATATGAAGAAGTACTGCAAAATGTTACTTCTGTTGCAGACCAGGTTTATATATATATATACTCAGCAAAAAAAGAAACGTCCCCTGACTTTCAACTGTTTTTACTTTCAGTAGACTTAATGTGTAAATATTTGTATGAACACTAAAAGAGTCAACACCATAAGACATAAACTAAAAATGTTTCACAATGTGTCCCTAAATGAAGGGAGGCTCAAAATCAAAAGTACCAGTCAGTATCTGGTGTGGCCACCAGCTGCTTGAAGTACTGCAGTGCATCTCCTCCTCATGGACTGGACCAGATTTGTCAGTTCTTGCTGTGAGATGTTACCCCACTCTTCCACCAAGGCACCTGCAAGTTCCTGGACATTTCTGGGGGGAATGGCCCTAGCCCTCACCCTGTGATCCAACAGGTCCCAGACGTGCTCAATGGGATTGAGATCTGGGCTCTTCGCTGGCCATGGCAGAACACTGACATTGCTGTCATGCAGAAACTCACGCACTTTTTGCCATTCCTGTCTGGTCCAGCGAAGGTGGGTTTGTGCCCATAGGCGGCATTGTTGCTGGTGATGTCTGGTAAGGACCTGCCTTACAACAGGCCTGCAAGCCCTCAGTCCAGCCTCTCTCAGCCTATTGCGGACAGTCTGAGCACTGATGGAGGGATTGTGTATTCCTGGTGTGACTCGGGCAGTTGTTGTGGCCATCCTGTACCTGTCACGCAGGTGTGATATTCGGATGTACCGATCCTGTGCAGGTGTTGTTACACGTGGTCTTCCACTGCGAGGATGATCAGCTGTCCTTCCTGTCTCCCTGTAGCGCTGTCTTAGGCGTCTCACAGTGTGGACATGGCAATTTATTGCTCTAGCCACATCAGCAGTCCTCATGCCTCCCTGCAGCATGCCTAATGCACGTTCACGCAGATGAGCAGGGACCCTGGGCATCTTTCTTTGGGTGTTTTTCACAGTCGGTAGACAAGTCTCTTCAGTGTCCTGCGTTTTTAGAACTGTGACCTTAAATGCCTACTTTCTGTAAGCTGTTAAGGTCTTAACGACCATTCCACAGGTGCATGTTAATTAATTGATTATGGTTAATTGAACATGCATGGAAAACATTGTTTAAACAATTTACAATGAAGATCTGTAAAGTTATTTGGATTTTTAAAACATTATTGTTGAAATACACAGTCCTGAAAAAGGGACGTTTCTTTTTTTGCTGAGTATATATATGTATATATATATATATATATATATATATATATATATATTCATCAATTTGTATCAATGACCTGTGGCCTCATGTATAAACGGTGCATACACACAAAAATGTTGCATACGTCCATTTCCACATTCACATCGCGATGTATAAAAACTAAACTTGGCATAAAGCCACGCACATTTTCACACTAGCTCAATCCCTGGTGTACGCAAGTTCTCTGCTCGGTTTTGCAAACTGGCAGCACCCAACGTCAAAGTAGTGCTTTTGTTCCAGTGTGGTTTCCCTTTCTTTTTTAGATCCACATCCCTGACACGGCTTTATCAAATACACTAAAATTAACCGAATATTGTTTAAGGCATCTGATTGTAATTAACCTGTAACAATATAATGGTCCACGGAATGGCCAAACTATTCCAAATACCATAGCTGCTTTAGCATTGTTCATGTCACTGCACCTTCTTCTTTTTTCAGCTGCTCCAGTTAGGGGCTGCCAGAGTGGATCATCTTTTTCAATATTACTCTGACTGCACCACTCGAAGTATTTATCCCACTGTATCTGAGTGTGGAATCACAGCTCTACAACAGCTGATCAGAAAGAGAATTATCGGGATACAGCATCAAGCACATGCTGCGTCAGCCATGAGCTATTTGAACTGCTCCCATACAGCAAAAGCTTCAGAGCCTTTCCTGTACAGACCTCGCGGTTCAAAAACAGATTCATCTCATGGACTATAAACGCAGTCAATCAGTCCATCAAGTGCTCCTTTGTAGAACTGTTTGTACTTATAAGTACAATTACCTCATTGTAAACTTGCGATACAGTTATAATATTGCACAACCTGAGCCACTTTAGCACATATTTACATACAAGGATGATATCATTTTAAGATGAAATGCATCAAAATATGTTTATTACATTATACAGATAAAATGTTAACATTATTTAAATAATCTATATTGTTAAAAATTAAACATGTGAGGACATGGTGTCGAGGCGCTAGTGACAAGCTGGCGCCCTGTTCAAGGATTGTTCCTGCCTCGCGCTGTATTCTAGCTGGGGCTGGCGCAACACTGGAAGGATAGATGGATAGGATAATTAAACATGTACTACTAAGATATTTCAATGTTCCTTAAAAGTTCTGAAGAATCTGCGTTCTAAGCTTGCAGATTGCTTAATGTCTATTACAGAGCTGATTTTGTAGCGATTGTGTACTTGGAGAAAGAAAAGGAAGGACAGGAATTAGGGGTTAGTACATTTGAAAGAGACAGTAGTGCTGCAATAAATTATTTCATCGAAGGTCAAGCATGGCGCAGCAAGCATCTTGCCTGAGGCTGGAACAATCTGTGGACGGGGCGCCTGCTCGTCACTATCACTGCGCCACTGTGTTCCCATGATTAATAACATACTTTAACTCCTATCGTCATGAAAATAATATCAAGTATACATCTCAGTATTTAAATTATTTAAAGAGCTGTAATATCATGAATGTAATGGATTCTGTGTCCTGTCAGAGGAAGAGAAAGCCCATTTAAGAAGCACATAGTGATTCACACACATAGAGCACATAGAAGAACATAGAACATATACAAAACAAAGCATTTAACGTGCTAGTTTAGTTACGATGGGATTTGAGAAACTAGTAAATTAAACGATTTTAAGATGAAGTTTATGATGTTCTACTTTAATGACAAAATAAACTATGTGATTAAAGTGGAAATTTCGAGATTAAAGTCTACACTTTGACCTTTTTTCTTCACTGTGTCCTTAATTTTTTTTCTTTTTTCTGTACCCTAATAAGCTCTCATATGACACTCAGACATTGGGCTGCGACTTGCCTTTTCATGGCAACTTTGATATCTGACAACTTCTTTTTTATTTTGGGCACTGTGCGACTTTGTGAACTTGAGCTTTCGAGTTTCTCCGACACTTTATGTCACTTGAACAACTTCCTCTTGTTGTTTATACCACTGTTTAAACTAACAAATAGTATGTTGCCTCCACTTGGTATTTGCTGAAATTATTCTATTTTCCCCTGTGCTTTTGCCATTGCCTTTTCACAGAATGCTGAGCCATAAGGGCTATTTATATTGATTTGCATATTCAAAGAGGCGTAATTCTGGGAGGAGTTGGGGAAAGGCAGCATGCGCATGCACGTGCGCTACTTTTCACATTGACCAGGATTTATGCAGTGGAAGGATGTGGAAGTTGGCGTATGTACAGATTTATGTATCTGGATTTTTTTGTGCCTATGCACATGCCTATGCCATGTTTTAGTGTGAATTCTACGCACAGCGTTATGCATGAGGCCCCAGGTCTTTATAGCTTGTATATTTGCTGTCCAGTAATAAAACTGAAAGTTATGTAGTGCCATTCCCCCTTGAGCTTTAGGTCATTGTAGAGTCGCTCTTTGGATCCATAGATGTTTCAAATTCCAAATAAATTAGGTTATGATTGAGTATAATTTCTTAAAACAATATTTGTTAATGTATATGAGGATGCTCTGAAATAGGAAAAGAAGCTTGGAAAGGTAAGTCATCTTAACAAATTTGATTCTCCCTGCTAATGTAAGATGGAGGGCAAACCATCTGTTCATGTCTTGTTTATTTTTTCCATGCAGACGGCAACATTTTGGTGAAAAAAAGAGCTTCATATTTACTTGTGATATTTAAACTCATCTGCTAAGATAAACAGGAAGGTGTCCAGTCCAATACTGTGTGCTAGAGAATTCACTGGAAAAAGCATGCTTTAATTCAAACTGATTCTGAGTCCAGATATCTTTTGAAAATCTGTTAATGCTTTTAGCACTGCTGGCATTTAAATTTGTGGGTCAAATATATACAGAACCATAATATCTGCATATACTGATATTTTATGTTCAAGTCCTTCTCTGAAAATCCCCTTTATCTCTGATGCATTTTAAAAGAATACAACCAATGGTTCAATGACGATTGCAAACAGAAAAGGTGATAAGTGGCATCCTTGTCGAGTACCACATTCTAGTTTTAAGTACTCTGAAATAATGTTGTTAATAGAAACTAAGGTTTCTGAACAAATATAAAGTACTTTGATCCATGCAGATATGTTTGGACCGAACCCAGTTGTGCAATGTGTTAAATAAGTAGCCCCATTCAAGTATATCAAATTTTTTTTCTGAATCTATACTAATAAACGGCAAAGCCCTCACTCACTCACTCACTCACTCACTCACTCACTCACT
>JANRMT010062792.1:15047317-15086756 GCA_026402145.1 Polypterus bichir lapradei
CAGAAGTTCATAGGGACGCAGTCGCTAAATACTCGCAAGCACATCCAGAAGTTCATAGGGACGCAGTCGCTAAATACTCGCAAGCACATCCAGAAGTTCATAGGGATGCAGTCGCTAAATACTCGCAAGCACATCCAGAAGTTCATAGGGACGCTGTCGCTAAATACTCGCAAGCACATCCACAAATTCATAGGGACGCAGTCGCTAAATACTCGCAAGCACATCCACAAGTTAATAGGGAAGCTGTCGCTAAATACTCGCAAGCACATCCACAAGTTCATAGGGACGCTGTCGCTAAATACTCACAACAACATCCACAAGTTAATAGGGACGCTGTCGCTAAATACTCACAACAACATACACAAGTTAATAGGGACGCTGTCGCTAAATACTCGCAAGCACATCCACAAGTTAATAGGGACGCTGTCGCTAAATACTCGCAAGCACATCCACAAGTTAATAGAGCTTCTGTTTCTAGATACGATCCCAATAATGAAAAGCGGCTCATACGAAAACAACAAGTTTGGCTCAAAAAAGTCAATTGTGGATTTGCGTACGACCCAAACATACATTATGAGTCTGATAAAACAGTACACATTGGATCTATGGATGTTCACTGTGACTATTGTCAAGCAAAGAATTGGAAATGCGAGTCTCCTGGTTTGTGCTGTAACGGTGGTAAAGTCTCTCTCACTCCTTTATGTAAGCTTCCTCACCTTCTTGAGGGCCTGTTAAATGGCGAACATCCTCAAAGTGAGCATTTCTTGAACAACATTCGAAAGTACAACAGCGCATTTCAAATGACATCATTTGGTGCTAACCAAATCGTTGAGGGAAATTTTATGCCTTCATTTAAAGTTCAGGGACAAGTGTATCACTTGATTGGCAGTCTTTTACCTATGCCAAGTGAGGAACACAAATTTTTGCAAATTTATTTCGTCGGGGATAATGAAAAGGAAGCACAAATCCGCTGCGCTAATTTTTCTGGACTTAACATGCCCCTGGTCAAGCAATTACAAAAAATGCTCCATCACTGTAACACTTACATCCAGGACTTCCACTCCACAATGGACAGTATTTCAGATGATGACAAAGACTTCAAAGTTGTCATTCACGCAGACAAAAAACCATTACATGCACACAAAGGCAGATTTAATAAACCCACAGTTCATCAAGTTGGTGTTGTCATCGTTGGGCAAACGTTCAACAATAGAGATATTGTCTTGAAAACCATAGACAATAAACTGCAACGCATTAAAGAAACCCACAGATCCTATGATGCACTTCAATATCCTCTCATGTTCTGCTATGGTGAAGATGGCTATTCTGTGTCTATACCTCAAGTTCATGCTACCAGTAAGTTACCTATGAACAAAACCGTCTCTGCAGCAAACTTCTATTCATACCGGCTTATGATCAGACAACATCATGCTAATAATATCCTTTTCTTCCTAACTTTATTAAATCAGTTTTTAGTAGATATGTACGCAAAAATTGAATCCGAAAGACTAAATTATATCAGACTAAATCAAAAAAAACTTCGGGCTGAAAATTACGTTCACTTAAAAGATGCTATTGACAAAAACGACACTGATTTAACAGAACTTGGTCAAGCTGTGATATTACCATCTTCCTTCACTGGAGGACCTCGCTATATGCACGAGCGTACACAAGACGCAATGACATATGTTCGTCGTTATGGCCGCCCTGACTTATTCATCACATTTACTTGTAATCCTAAATGGCCTGAGATCACTGAAACTCTCCTTCCACGTCAAAAACCTCACGATCGCCATGACCTTATCAGTCGTGTATTTCATCTCAAGATTCGCAAAATGATAGACTTGCTCACAAAGAGTAACATTTTCGGCTGTACAAATTGCTACATGTACACCATAGAGTGGCAAAAGCGAGGTATTCCCCATGCACACATTCTATTGTGGCTAAAGGATACGATTAAACCAGCTCTCATCGATCAACTCATCCGTGCAGAAATTCCTGATCCACAGACTGACCCTGCCCTACACAAAATAGTAAAATCCAACATGATTCACGGCCCATGTGGACCTCATAATTTCAACTCGCCCTGCATGATCAACAGAATATGCACTAAGAAGTACCCGCGTCCGTTCATCTCACAAACTCAAACCGGAGAAGATGGTTACCCTCAGTACCGCCGGCGCGCACCTGCTGATGGAGGTCATACAATTAACATCAAAGGAGTAGATATCGACAACAGATGGGTGGTCCCTTATAGTCCTGTGCTGTCCCGCTTCTTTAATGCTCACATCAATGTCGAATTTTGCAATTCAGTAAAATCAATCAAATACATCTGCAAGTATGTTAACAAAGGAAGTGACCAGGCAGTATTTACAATACAAAATCAAAATGCCGAAGTATCTCGATACGAAGCTGGTCGTTACATTAGTAGCTCTGAAGCAGCCTGGCGCATTTTCTGTTTTCCCATTCACGAACGATTCCCTCCGGTCGTTCATCTTGCTGTGCATCTTGAGAACGGACAAAGAATTTATTTCACAGAAGGCAATGTTGCTGATAAAGTACATAATCCACCAGAAATGACCCTTTTAGCATTCTTTGACCTTTGCAAACATGATGATTTTGCTAAACAACTTCATTATAATGAAATTCCATCATATTATGTGTGGGCAAACAACATGTTTCGTCGAAGGAAACAGGGCAACCCTGTACCAGGATATTCAGGAGTAAAAAAGGATAATGTACTGGGACGGGTCTACACTGTACACCCGAATAACTGTGAATGCTACCATCTTCGACTACTCCTTAACAAAATCACAGGTCCCACATCTTTCAAATGTCTCAGAACAGTTAATGGTATCCTACATCCGACCTATAAGTCAGCCTGCAGGGCACTCGGTTTATTACATGACGATATCAACTGGGACGAGACACTGCAGGAAGCTGCTCTATCTCGCTCACCTCAAAAGATCCGTGAACTATTTGCTGTCATGTTGGTGTTCTGCCAAATGGAAAACCACTTAAACCTATGGGAAAAACATAAAGACAGCATGGCAGAAGATGTTAGGAGACAGACTGAAAGAGATCATATAGGAACAGAAGTCCACCAGTGGTTAAATTTGATCTATAACAAGTGTCTACAGTTGCTTCAAAACTACGTCATTGCTATTGGAGGTCAATCTCTTCATCATTACGGTTTGCCTTCACCTTTAACAGAACTCGCACAACTTGCATCAAATCCCGAATACTTGAAAGAGACATCTTACAACACCTCACAATTGGCCAATATAGTCAGAAATAACGAGCGGTTGCTAAATAGTGACCAAAAGTCAGTTTATGAGCAAATCATGAGCAGCGTTGCGTCAGCCACTGGCACAGTGTTTTTCCTTGATGCTCCAGGTGGAACTGGTAAGACATTCCTAATAAACCTTCTCCTTGCAAAAATCCGAGCAAAACGTAACATTGCCATAGCTGTGGCTTCTTCTGGCATTGCTGCAACTCTTCTAGAGGGTGGCAGAACTGCTCATTCAGCTTTCAAACTGCCTCTAAACCTCAACCATACTGAATCCCCCATGTGTAACATATCAAAGCAGAGCAACATGGCTGAAGTGCTGCGACATTGTCACCTTATTGTCTGGGATGAATGCACTATGGCACACAAAGCAGGTATTGAGGCTTTAGACAGGACCCTCCAAGACATCCGAAACACCAACAAACTTATGGGAGGCTTGACAGTGTTGCTGGCTGGAGACTTCCACCAAACCCTTCCAGTCGTGCCCAGAGGAACACGCGCTGATGAAGTTAAAGCATCTCTGAAATCTTCATACCTATGGCCACAAATCCATGTTGTTACTTTAAAAATAAACATGAGAGTTCATTTGAAAGGCGACAAAAAAGCAGAGGAATTCTCTACTCTTCTGATGAGTATAGGTGATGGTACCTTCATACAAGAAAACCGTAAAATAAATATTCCTACAAATCTATGTCTCATCGTCAATACCTTACAAAGCCTTCTTCAAAATGTTTACCCCGATCTACGAAATCTACACCAACATGACGTCTCATGGTTAAGAGAGAGAGCTATCCTGACACCAAAAAATTACATGACTACAACTATAAACCACATTTTACTTCAAGAACTACCTTCACAAACAAAAACATATCAATCTGTTGATTCAGTTGTAGAAGTAGAAGACGCAGTTCATTATCCAGTAGAGTTTCTCAACACTCTAAATCCTCCAGGCACTCCTGAGCATAATCTCATCTTGAAGATTGGGGCACCAATAATGTTACTGAGAAACTTACAACCACCGAAACTTTGTAATGGCACAAGACTTCAGGTCACATCTCTACAAAACAACCTAATTGAAGCAACTATTTTTACTGGCAGTGCCTCAGGTGACACAGTTTTTATTCCTCGCATCCCCGTTATACCATCTAATCTCCCATTTCAATTCAAACGCGTTCAATTTCCAGTAAGGCTCTGCTTCGCAATGACAATTAATAAGTCTCAGGGACAAACACTACAAAAGGTTGGCATTGATTTGAGGCAGGATTGCTTTTCACATGGCCAACACTACGTTGCATGCTCAAGAGTGAGCTCAGCACACAGCTTAGTCATATTACAACCAGAGGGCCGAACTGACAACGTGGTATACAGAGAGATCCTTAACAATTAATTTTTTACATATTTTCCTTCGGTCTAAAAATGTTTACTTTTTTATTAATAAAAATATTCAGACAGTATTTCACCGCTGCGAAGCGCGGGTATTTTGCTATATATATATATATACAACAATTACATTAACAATCATGTTACGTTATTTTTAAAATTTTTCCTTTTCTTTTTCATACCTTCTTTAACACACTACTTCTCCGCTGCGAAGTGCGGGTATTCTGCTAGTCTATACTAATAAAAGGCAAAGCCCTCACTGACTTACTGACTGATTGACTGACTCACTCATCACTAATTCTCCAACTTCCCGTGTAGGTAGAAGGCTGAAATTTGGCAGGCTTATTCCTTACAGCTCACTTACAAAAGTTAAGCAGGTTTCATTTCGAAATTCTACACGTAACGGTCATAACGGTCGACAACGTCCGCCATGTTGAACTTTCTTATTTATGGCACCATCTTCATGAAATTTGGTAGGTGGCTTCCCTGCGCTAACCAAAACCGATGTATGTACTTATTTCGGTGGTATGAAGCCACTGTCGGCCGCCATATTGAACTTTCCAATGGTCTTTTTTACCTATGGGCCCATCTTCAAGAAATTCGGTACGCGGGTTCCCAACGCTAACTGAATCCTACTTACGTACATATATACGTCCATAGCCTGCAGCTCGGTAGCCGTGTGAGGTGGCGGTGGCATCCCCACGCCTCCCACGTTGTTGGCTGCCTGCCTATATAATGCCGACCGTCGCTCCGGTCTCTTCACTCCCTTCCTTGCTTGCTTCGCCACAGTATTCACGTCTCCCTGCTGAAAACTGCAGCCTTTTTATTAAATCCACAGCTTCTCCGCTGTTTTATTGTTTGTTTATTATGATTATAGTCATTGTATAGGGCGGCACGGTGGCGCAGTGGTAGCGCTGCTGCCTCGCAGTTAGGAGACCCGCGTTCGCTTCCCGGGTGCTCCCTGCATGGAGTTTGCACGTTCTCCCCGTGTCTGCGTGGGTTTCCTCCGGGCGCTCTGGTTTCCTCCCACAGTCTAAAGACATGCAGGTTAGGTGGATTGGCGATTCTAAATTGGCCCTAGTGTGTGCTTGGTGTGTGGGTGTGTTTGTGTGTGCCCTGCGGTGGGTTGGCACCCTGCCTGGGATTGGTTCCTGCCTTGTGCCCTGTGTTGGCTGGGATTGGCTCCAGCAGACCCCTGTGACCCTGTGTTCGGATTCAGCGGGTTGGAAACTGGATGGATAGTTATTGTATAGGTATTTTAGACTTAGTTTACATTGTTCAGGTACCCATTTCCTTTATCATTCCAACCGTACCTCCATTAACATGTCTATTGAGGTGATCACCATCGATCAAAGAACTGTCACTTACTAAATGGTTTCCATGCCTGGAGATGGTGCCTGCCTTTTCCATTCTCTGTGTTACATATTGCACAGCCATATCAGGCTCACTCTTGATATCCGGAGGAACATTGTGTCTTATGTATTGAATGACTGGGACAGGTTCAAGGTGTGGACTGATGACGGTACAGGAGATAATTATACTACACAGGAGCACTATAAGAGTAAAATGCTTAAGCCCTTCACCTATGGTTCTGTATGTGAGTTGATGGCTTCCGCGGAATTGTTCGGTTGTCGCTTTCAAGTGTACCGAAATGGCCAAATATTTTACACCTTTTGACAACCACTAATGCCTCTTAAACATCTTAGATTCACAGGTGACGATTTCAGTAGTGGACACTTTGATGCTTACAACGCTTGACAGATGCCAAATGTCACTTCAACACAACAAGTCCTGCAAATACTAACGTAATTGAAACAAACCGTGAAACTCAAACTGATTATGACAGCAGCAATCCAAGCTGTGACATTTGAGGCAAGATTGCTTTTCACATGGCCAACTGTACGTTGCATGCTCAAGAGTAAGCTCAGTGCACAGCTTGGTCATATTACAATTGAAGGGCCGAACTGACAACATGGCATACAAAGAGATCCTTAACAAATAATTATTGGTATATTTTCCCTCAGTTTAAAAAGGTTTACTTTTCTTCTTAATAAAAATTTTAAGGCAGTACTTCGCCGCTGCAAAGCGCGGGTATTTTGCTAGTCTAAAGATAATAATAAGGTATCTGGGGTGTTAGATTTAATGGGTGAATGCATTATATTAAACAAATGTTGAAAGTTATAAGTTAAGTGTCTGCCTTTAATAAATACAGTTTGGTCTTGTGATATTACAGAAGGAAGCACTTCAACATCATTATTCAGAAGTGAGATTGGTCTGTATGATGCACATTTTAGTAAGTCCTTATTTTTCTTAGGAAAGATGGTAATTAATGCTTGGCAAAAAGTTTGACCTAGAATGTTGCTCTCTTTACCTTTTATAAACGTTGCTAATAATAGTGAATCTAACATATTTGAAAAATTTTTATAAAATTCCACTGGGTAGCCATCAGGTCTGACTGCTTTCCCACTTTGAAATTAGTTTATAGCATCTAGTAATTCTGAAAGTGTCAGAGGTTTATCCAGTTCTACAGCACTAATATTTTCATGCTGTGGTATCTGTAATGAATCAAGAAACTAACTATATAGGGTCTTATCTTCTTTTAACTGAGTAGAGTATAAGGAGTATTCTCTAAATATGCATGTTATAGTTTTATGGTCAATAATTTTGTCTCTGTGTTGGTAATTGCTGCTATTGCATTTCAGACTTTCTGCTTGTGGATTTGTTGTGCTAAGATCTTATTGGCCTTCTGCCTGTGTTCATAATAAGGATGTTGCAAAACTGTTTTCCTATAAACTGTCTCATTTGGAGACCTGGCATATTCTAGATCTATTCTGGTAATTTCGCTGATTAATTCAAGGTGCCTTCTTGGTTTCCAATTTATTTTTGTGAGAAAGATATGAAATAATCTGTCCTCTTAATAATGCCTTCAGAGGTTCCCAGAGTATTCCTGCTGACACCTCTGAGGATGCATTTTTCTCAGGAAAATAATCAATTTGCATGGATATGCATTCTGTACAGTTCTCATCATAATGACAATGGGTTAAGACGCTAGCTATGAGATGAGTGTGTAGGAAGCAGTAATTTAAGCTTCATGATCAAAGGGGCATGATCAAAGATAACAATAGTGTCGTACTTACAAGATTTGTGGGCAAAATTGACTTTCTATGAGGAAATTATCAATTCTTGAGTAGCAATGATGTAGGAGTATGCTCTTACATTAGGATTTAAAAACCTCCTTGGGTCTGATAAGTTATGATCTGTTACAAACTGTGTAATTGTTTTTACAGTATTAGATGTTATCACTGCTGTAGCTGAGGATCTATCCAGGTCTGGATTTAAAACACAATTAATATCTCTGGTCATTATAATTTTTTGAGTGTTCACATTGGGGATAGATGTAAATACATTTTAGAAGAAACCTCTATCATCCATGATAGGTGCGTATATATTAATCAAAATCACTTTAGTATTAAAAAGATTTCCCTTCACCATGACATATCACTCTTCAGAATCAGATATTACATCTGACATTACAAATGGAATAGTGCTGTGTATTAGGACTCCCGCATCCCTAGTTTTCTTTGTATAGCTGAAGTAAAAAATTGGCCAGTCCATGCTCTTTGAAACCAAAACTGGTCCTTGCTTAATAAGTGTGTCTCTGTAAAAACACTATCTTGGCATTTAGTCCTGTTAAGTGAGAGAGTATTTTCTTTCTCTTTAATTCATGATTGAGGCCCTTGACATTCCAGCTCACAAAGTTCACTATTTGGTCATAGAGACATTGCTTCTGAGCTTTTATTAACATTTTGTAGTCTTAGGTTAAGGAAATACATTATTACATATGATAGCTTTGACATAGATTTCATATTATCGCCAGGTGATATGGCTATGGAGCGTATTGTTATGTTAGCACTTACAGTTATTGGGGTAGAAGGGATAAAAAAGAAACAGCATTGCTCTCTTTCTCTCCCCCGCAACAATAACTCACCCCCCCCCCCCCCATTTTACCTCTGCAAGTCAGGCAAACCACACTTTGCAAAGTCCCGATCCTCTAACATGCCAAGAAACAGAGCACGTCTAGAGCAAACTGAACTCCTCCCAGCAGCTGTGTAGAGAAAGTTAAATTTGAGATATGTTATGAAGGTACAGTCCAAGTACAATAAATGAGAGATGTGATTTTAAAGAGTCCCAATATCTCTCTATATATATAAAAAAATCCTGGAATGAAAAAGCAAGGCGATGATACGTGATCTTCTCGGAAATTCTCAGGAGACATTTAAAATACCCGCGAGACAAAAAACACTGGCCGCGGAGCATCTTGCGGGGGCTGTAAACATGAGCCTTGGTGCCAAGAGATTGTCCCAGGGCAGTCTCGCGGGGACATGGAACATAAGATTCTTGCAAGACACGCCCTTCTTATCAAATAATAGCACGGACAGCCAGCAAAACATTCAGTCATGTAAAGTCACGTGGCACACACAGATCCTGTGCTCTCAGTATAGAAGAAAGAGCAGCGCAGAGAAAAGAGACCCAAGGCACGATACACATGCAGAGAAAGGTACAGAATATGAAAGCAGTTAAATTCAAAATTATTGTAGCATCCCAGCCAAGCTGAAGCCTTTTTTGTTTTAAGTGGCTGTTAGGTCCGATCGAGGGAGGGCAGAGTACAGCATGGAAGACTAATAGGTGGGTGCTGATTGATGCGGTAAGGGGGAGGCGAGACCCATGGGAGGAAGGGTTGGAGAGGATGCTAGAAAGTTGTGTTTGGGGTTACGCAGTCGGCGATTGTTAAAGTAGAACTTTTGGGACACTTTATTACGTCAGTTGCTACTGTATCAAAAAAAAGATAGTACAGATTGCATTGATGCAAACAAATGGAAATTAGTTTAAGTCAGAGAATTTCAAAAACGAGGTTTAACTCACATGCATTTATTGATTACTTTGCAAAAAAAATTATTAACTGCTGATGATGTCGATCGTTTTGTCTGTGCTATAATTCCAAACAGAGAAACCTATGCTAAATTATGATACAAAGTCTGTAAGAGCCAATCTTAGAAAGTTAGTTTTGAGTTAAACTCATATTAATGTTTGCTTAATTTGAATAGAATATAAATTTCTTTCATAGTCATAACTTATGGTATAGTCTTTTCCCCCTATAAGTTAGCAAAAGATTGAACCTTCTTACTATAATTGAGATACAGTGTGATAGTAAGCTTAGTTGTGGTAAGAACGAGTCCTAGTAAAGAGGGACTTGAAAGACCCATTTTTTAAGTTAACAATGGGATAAGCATACAGTTTTCTGACCGTTTTGAAATGGTTCAGAAATGTTAAGTGAATAGTAACGATTTGAGAAGTAACAGGATTAAGCTTAGAACCGAACTTTTCTTAACATTAATTTTTCCTTTTTTGCTATTTTAATTTTCCTTTTTTTGTTTGAACTGTTTTACTTCAAAACTTAACTAAACTTTCAAAAACGAAGATATTTTGTCTGTGGAATCATTTCTGCGTGTCAGGCTTTTGTTGAATCCCATTTTTTGAGTTGAAACTGCTGAACTTTGGTAATTTGGGGAAAACGCAGCTACATTTTCATCAGAAAACTCGCTATCTAAGGCCTGAACTTGGACTGGAATCTACCATCTGAACACGGAACGTTCCTATTGTGACAAAATTGTCATCAGGAAACATCCTGTTATTTACTCGAACTGCTGTCATGGCAATGTCTAAGCATAACTCAAGTGAGAACGGCAGTGATCTAAGTACAGATTCGAAGTCAGAAAATATAATTAGAGATCTTAAAGATCACATAAGTCAGAGGAAAGATAAGCTTTCCGTGTTCATAACTGAAATTGAAAGTCTTAAAGACATTCCAGGAGACCATTTAATAGTAGCAAAAAGATTTGAAGATTTTTGTGTGACGCACAGAGAGATAGAGGAGTTACATGAAAAGCTACTATCTACGTTAAATAAGGAGGGAGCGATTAAGAAACAGAAAACGACATTCACGGAAAGCTCTAAGAAATGGAATGAATTTATTGTCGCTACATGGCTGCACGCCGCATGGCTCGAAGACGCAAATAGACCATTAACAGACACATCTGATGAACATCTAGTTAATCAATTCAAAGAGATGCAATTACAAGAACGAGATCGCTCAAAGTCAAAAACACGAAAGACGTCTACTCAGTTAAAACGTGCTCTCGATATTAAATGTGATTTTTTAGCCCAAAAAACTGCTGCCGCATCATCACCTTCTACAGCAGTGTTAATCGAACAATCGACACTTGATAGAATCCTACAAAGGCTAGATGAACTAGAGTCTGAAAGGCAGGTATGGTCACTAACTGCCTCAGGACAGCCACCGTTGTATGGACAAGGTCTTATTGATATATTAGCGCAGAATCAAGCTGAATATCAAAGGACTCAAGGTGAATGTCAAAGGACTCAAGCTGAATGTCAAAAGGCAATTATTGAAATGGCTAAATCATTAGCGAATCAAAAAATAACACCTGCTCTAGTACCTCCAACACCTCCAGCACCTCCTGCGCCGTGTGGTGAAGTACCACACAGACAGGTCCCTTTATTTTCAGGTGACCCACTGGCTTATGCAAAATTTATCAGAACCTTCGATCACGCTGTAGGTGATATATTAGCAGACCCACAAGATAAATGAGATTTTTTGATTCAATATACAAGATGACAAGTCCAAGAAATGATTGAAGGGTGTACACGATTGCCACCAGGTCAAGGATATGAAAAGGCTAGAAAGCAACTTGAAAGTTACTATGGCAACCAAGTGTTCGTAATAGATACATACGTAAGCAAGGCTTTGAAGTGCCCTCAAATAAAACAAAATGATGGGGAAGCCTTGAGAGATTATGCAGCCATTCTTGATAACAGTATGGACTCCATGACTGAAGCAAGAAGTCGAGCAGCATTCAATAGCAATGAAAATATCCATACTATTCTCTCAAAGCTCCCATATTTTCTACGAGATAAGTGGCGAGATGTAGCTTACGAAATTGAAGATGAAGAAAATAGAGAGATTGACATTCACGATTTAACTGTCTTTTTACATAAACAGACTAAGAAATTTATGCATCCCATTTATGGCGATGTAGAGAAAAAGGAAAAATCTCCTCTATGGACAGAAATCAGGAAATATTTTCACTACAAATATATCTGATGCTGCTGAAAAGGAGACTCAAGAAATCTCTGTCTTAATGACTATTAATGATACATGTGCATTTGAAAAACCTTGTGCCTTTTGCAGTGGCCAGCATATCATCGCCGAATGTAGAAAAATTAAAGAACTGCCACATAAAGAAAGAATTGACTTTTTAAAATCTAAAGGTTTATGTTTTCGCTGTCTCAAACAGGGTCATCTAAGTAAGAATTGTAAAGAAAGAATGAAATGTCAGACATGTTCCTTACAGCACCCAGATATCCTGCACATTAAAAGGGACAATGGAGCAACATCTAAAGCTACGGCTAGTGTGGCAACATCTACTGAAATGGAAACCGAAACTGGAACTTGTGTCTTTACTGGGGCCAGAGAAGAATGTGCACTTCAAGTAGTTCCTGTTAAGGTAAAATCTAAGAAAAGTGAAAGGTATGTAGAAACATACACCTTTATAGACCTCGGCAGTACAGTAATTATTTGCACTGAAAGGCTCCAGAGACAATTGAGCCTTCAAGGGAGAAGGACGCAAGTATTCCTCAAAACTATGAGTAATTATGATGACGATTCAAAGATGTTAACCCAATGTTCTGTCTTATTAGATTTACAAGTCTGTGGTCTCAATGATGTTGAATATATTGATTTGCCAAAGGTCTTCACACAGGTCTCCATTCCAGTGAGCAGAGAAAGTATTCCACTACAAGAAGATATCGATAAGTGGGCATATCTTAAAGAGGTACGTCTATCTCATATTGACTCTGAAGTTGATCTTTTAATAGGAATCAACTACCCAAAAATCTTCAAGCAGTCACGAATTATACCTAGCCAAGGAGGTGGACCTCACGCCATGAAGACTGCACTTGGATAGGTAGTTGGTGGACCATACAAAGAGATAGATGACCTCGCAAAACAAAGTGGTAAGATGTCTAAACGTTCCATCAGTCGTGTGTCAATAACAGAGATTGAAGATATGTTGCTGCAACAGTAAAACATAGATTTTCCAGAGCGCAGCTGTGAAGAAAAGGAGGAGATGTCACAGGAAGACATCAAGTTCATGCGTATAGCCTCAGAATCTGCGAGACTGGTAGGTGGCCACTATTGTTTAAATTTACCTTTGAACGATAAAACACTTAAAATGCAGAATAACCGCTGCATTGCTGAACAGCATGCTATTGGACTCGAAAGAAAATTGAGCAAAAATTCAGGTTTCCACGAAGACTATAAAGCCTTCATTAAAGACATTAAAGACAATGGTTATGCTGTTAAGGTACCCAAAGAAAGCCTGAATTGCAATGAAGGCAGAGTGTGGTACATCCCACATCATGGTGTGTATCATCCAAAGAAAAATAAGATTCGAGTGGTTTTTGACTGCACTGCCACCTACCAGGGGATTTCACTTAATGAACAATTACTAAAAGGCCCTGATCTAACTAACACACTCATTGGTGTCCTTACAAGATTCAGAAAGGAGCCAGTAGCCTTAATGGCAGACATTAAGTCAATGTTCTACCAAGTTAAGATACCAGACAAAGACACTGATCTTTTACGTTTTCTATGGTGGCCTGAAGGCAATCTAAGTAAAGACTTAGAAGAATTCAAAATGACAGTACATCTTTTTGGTTCTACTTCTTCACCCAGTTGTGCTTCTTATGCTTTGCGTAGAACAGCCGAAGATGCCAGAGATACATTTCCTGAGGAAGCTGTTAACACCATTCTCAACAACTTCTACATGGATGATTATCTAGAGTCAGTGACAACAGAAGAACAAGCAATAAAGCTGGCAAAGGACCTCCAAGCTCTATGGGGGATTCCATTTGACTAAGTGGGTGAATAACAACAGAACAGTTTTATTGTCCATACCTGAAGAAGACAGAGCTCATGAACAAAAGGATTTAGATTTGAGCCACAGTCTCCTTCCCACAGAGTGTGCCCTGGGCATCCAGTGGTGCACAGAAATGGACAGTTTCAAATTTCAGATTAAGTTGCAAAACAAGCCCGCTACAAGGCGTGGTATCCTGTCTGTTGCTAGCTCAGTTTATGATCCACTTGGTTTTCTAGCACCATCCTTACTGCCAGCAAAGCTTATTCTAATAGACTTATGCAAAGAGAAATTTGGGTGGGATGAGGAAGTAGAAGTCAAACACATTCAGAAATGGAAAAAATGGATTGATGATTTGAAGTTACTTACAGACTATAAAGTGAACAGATGCTTCAAACCTACCGGGTTTGGAACCATAAAGACAGCACAAATGCATTATTTTGCAGATGCTAGTGAAGATGGATATGGCACTGTCACTTACCTTGGCTTAACCAATGAAGAGAGCAAAAGGCATTGTTCATTCCTGATGGGCAAGTCAAGAGTTGCACCATTGAAGCGGTCACGATTCCAAGAATGGAGCTGACAGAAGCCGTCATGGCAGTAAAAATAGACCAAATGCTTAAAGGTGAGCTTCAAATGCTCTTACAAGAATCTGCATTTTGGACTGACAGCACCACGGTGCTAAAATACATCTCAAATGAAAGCACTCGATTCAAGACTTTTGTTGCCAACAGAATCTCTGTGATCAGAGATCATTCACAACCTTTGCAGTGGAGGTATGTCACATCTGCCCTTAATCCGACTGATCAAGCTTCTAGATGGCTAAGCATAGAAAAGTTTCTCAAAAGCACCACATGGTCACATGGTCCATGTTTCTTATTGAAGTCAGAACGTGAGTGGCCAAAAAGACCAGATCAACTGAATGATTCACTCCTTCAAGATGATCCAGAAGTTAAAACTTGTGCAGTTATCATGACAAGAATAGAGGAGGCAACCAAACCCATCAACAAACTAATCACTTACTTTTCAGATTGGCATTGGTTGAAGAAAGCAGTGGCTTGGTTCCTCAAGTTTAAAGACATACTGTTGCACTTAAGAAATGAAAGAAAAACATTTCAACTAGAAGTCAGTCAGACTAAAGGTAATCCAAAAGAACAAAAATCACTCATCACAAAGCACATGAAAAAGTATAAACGGACTTTAAAACCAAGTCCAATTTCTCTAGATGACTTAGTTAAAGCTGAAACAGAGCTTATCAGTCTAAGTCAACAGCAAGAATTTCCCGAAGAATTAAAAGCTCTAAAGAAAAAGACTTGTGTTAAAAGGAACAGTCAAATCTATAAACTCGACCCGATCATACAAGATGGAATATTAAGAGTTGGAGGAAGACTCTGTAAAGCTGCAATGCCCGAAGAAGCTAAACACCCCGCAATTCTACACAAGCATTCACATGTTGCTTCTCTCATATTACAGCACATTTATAAACGAATCAGACATTGTGGGCGCAACTATGTGCTCGCACAGTTACACCAAAAATACTGGATACCTCAAGCGAATTCAGCTATCAGAAAAATAATTTCAAAGTGCACAACGTGCAGAAGATACAATGCGAAAGTTGGTGAACAAAAAATGGCAGATTTGCCAGACGATCACCTAGCACCAAACCAACCACTGTTTACGAATGTTGGAGTCGATTATTTTGGCCCCTTTCTAGTCAAAAGAGGAAGAAGTCTAGTCAAGAGGTACGGAGTAATCTTCACATGTTTAACAACCAGAGCTGTGTACATACTCCGATTTACGGATAGAAGAGGACAAGTTAAAATCATGCTCTCAGACAATGGAACAAATTTTGTTGGAGCAGAAAGAGAGCTACGAGAAGCTATTAAAAAATTGGAACACAAAAAAATCAGCAACGCTATGATGCAAGAACAAATCAAATGGATTTTCAATCCACCATCAGCCTCTCATCAAGGTGGAGTGTGGGAAAGACAAATCAGAATCATAAGGAAGATTTTAAATTCAACGCTAAACCAACAAACACTCGGTGATGAAAACCTCCCTACAATGATGTGTAGAGTGGAATCAATACTCAATAACAGACCCCTTACAAAGACATCAGATGACCCAAATGATTTGGAACCACTCACACCCAATCACTTGTTATTATTGAAGACAAAACCTGAAATACCACCTGAACTCATTTCAGAAAACGAACCATACCCAAGAAGACATTGGAAACAAATTCAATACATGGCTGATTTGTTTTGGAAAAGATGGACAAAGGAGTATTTGCCAATACTTCAAGAACGTCAAAAATGGCTTACACCAAGAAGAAATTTTGAACCAGGGGACGTTGTTTTAATCATAGACAAAGCTACACCTCGCAATTCCTGGGTAATGGGTCGAGTCATCAAGTCAATGCCAGATGCCAAAGGCGCAGTCAGAAGAGTTTGTGTGCAGACCAAAACCAGCACACTGGACAGACCCGTGAATAAACTGTGCCTGCTTCAAGAAACAGCCAATGTTTGAGATATGAAATTTTTAAAATGTTTGTTTGCAGTGTTATTGCTAGTGATTTGAAAGGAATAGTTAATATAAAAGTAATTGGCTCATATTGAAGTAAAGTAAAGTAATTGTCTCCGCTCCTGCATAGTCAATTAGGGGCCGGAAATGTAAGAGCCAATCTTAGAAAGTTAAAGTTTTGAGTTAAACTCATATTAATGTTTGCTTAATTTGAATAGAATACAAATTTCTTTCATAGTCATAACGTATGGTATAGTATAGTCTTTTACCCCTATAAGTTAGCAAGAGATAGAACCTTCTTACTGTAACTGAGAAACAGTGTGATAATAAGCTTAGTTGTGGTAAGGACAAGTCCTAGTAAAGAAGGACTTGAAAGACCCATTTTTTAAGTTAGAAATGGGATAAGCATACAGTTTTCTGACCGTTTTGAAATGGTCCAGAAATGTTAAGTGAATAGTGACGATTTCAGAAGTAACAAGATTAAGCTCAGAACCAAACTTTTCTTAACATTAATTTTTCCTTTTTTGGTATTTTAATTTTCCTTTTTTTGTGTGAACTGTTTTACTTCAAAACTTAACTGAACTTTCAAAAACGAATATATTTTGCCTGTGGAATCATTTCTGTGTGTCAGGCTTTTGTTGAATCCCATTTTTTGAGTTGAAGCTGCTGAACTTTGGTAATTTTGGGAAAACGCAGGTACAAAGTCATTAAACACAAGTCTCACAGACCTCATTTAAAAGATTCAGCATATTGGGACACGAAAGATTCCAAATATTGTTTTTTACAGAAGTTCTGAAATAAAAGTGAATCTGATGAAATACCAAAAATTCAAAGAAAAAAAAAATCTTACAAGTGTGTATCTGGAAAACCAAACACGGGGGTTAGCAAGCGAAGCGAGCAGAGGGCAAAGCCCCTTAGTAATAAACTAAGGGTGTGATGTAAAAATAAATAAATAAATAAAAATTAAAGTTTAAAAAAAAGTCAATAGCTGGTTACTTAATATGATAACTGAAGCTTAGGACCTGCAGGAAAGAAAACCTGCAGCCACTGTAGCCGTCCAGGACCAAAGCTGAGTACAAATGTCCTATACTAACAAAGAAAACAGAATATACCTCCTGACTGGGAGGGGCACATAGCAGAGGACAGGGCAAGGCTGCATTGTCCTTTATATGAAATAAGGTTTATCATTGACCGTAAGGTTTACCATTTGGCCTTTTATGAACATTAAACAGCTTAGGTGTGTGGGGAAAGAAGGAGCCCAGCAATAGGGTCACTGTTATCACTGTATCAGACAGAGAGAAGAGTTTTATAACCAGCTCCCTAAAAGAGGATGGACAGACACATACATGAATTTTTGCAAGGGTCCAACTAACTAAATCCCTTTAAATCTTCTTTTATTCATAAAGAATATTTTTTTGCTATCTTTGTTACTAAGCAGGGTTTGATGGTATTTCCCCTTCTAGTGGGCATTTTTGGGATTTAAAGTACTATTATGCTTGGGAACTGTTTCACTCATTGCAACCACCTCCCTGATAGAGGATAGACAGATGCATACATGAATTTTATCAAGGGTCCTACTAATTAAAGAGTAGCCACTATCTTCCTTAAGCTGTCATCCACAATCACATCCAAATGTTCACCCAAGTTTTTTTCTGTCGTCGTCTGAGAAAAAAAATTGCAAGCTATAACACTAATTAGTACAGAGTGAACTCTCATAACCTCTTAGTCAATAAATAGATACTCTTTTCTTTGAATGTGCAGATGTCTGCCTGGTTTTTATGTTGTAATGGAATAACCACTTTGTTTCAGTGTTTTGATTCTACAAAACACTGTATGCCCTTTAAGCAGACAGCCCTATAATATGTTATTAATTTCAAATGCTTTTGTGCTTGCCTAGTAAGCACATCAAGTTGCCCAGGTTCCAAGGAAGAACAAATGAGGTTTCTGCTGTTTGAATGTTTAAAGTAGCTTTTATCTTAAACCAGTATACACATTTTTCTGTTTTAATACAAGGGATTGTTTTGAGCACAAAGCTTTTTGAATTTTACTTTTTTATCATTTTTTCTGTAGTTGTAGAAAATATATTTTTCCTGTTATTCTAAACATTGTCCATCCGTGATTGACCAAGCTTAAAGCCCAGTTTCATGAAAGTATTTTTAAAGTAATTCTATTTGACTAACAATACCTTGTGGGAGAGGTTTTTCTGTTCCTGTTTAAAACAAAAGATTCATTTCTCCCTTGTCTTTTTGTTTTCTGTTTTCAGTCATTATTTTTTTCTACATTTTCTGTTTTTGTCATATATAATTCTTTTGATAACAATTAGAACAGTGAAGCTAAAATTACATTTTGTTGCATACATTAGTAATCTGTATTTTTAAATTAATGTAAAGCACAGAGCACAGGTAGACCTTCACTAATCAGCCTCCCTATAATATGATTACTTTGCTAATGCGATGTTTGATCCCAGGCCACTGTAATTTCAAAATTCCCAGACCACCACACCCACCCACTGTGCTGTGACTGTGAAATGTATGGAACCACAGCTGACACTTCTCATAATCAATCTTAGTCTTTCAGCATCAGTAGCTCTACGAAACATGCAGACTCCCCTGGTGGAGAAAGTAAAAAAGAAACAAATAAACCTTTATGTATTACTTAGCGGCAAATTCACTGGGAAAATCAGGAAGTTAGGCAGTCATTGATTCTTGTTTTGAGTCTCCACAATCTTTCTGTTCTCAGTGTCTCTTGTCATTTACCTGCTGGTGTGCTCTTGTAAACACTGGCAAGCACCTAACTTTTTGTTTTCCTATATTTAGTGGTATCATTTATTCTTGTTTACCTTCAATTATGGCCTCTGTAAATAAAGGAAGTGCATCTCATGAAGCAAAGGTTGAGCTCTTGAAAAAGACTGGACAGTGTTGTATCAGTGAAAAGACTGTGCAAGTGTTACAACATAGGCTTTTCCATAGATACTGTATAAAGAAACACAAAGAAAAATTGCTACAATTTTTTGCTGACAGTGGCAGAAAGGATCAGATGTGCATAAGAAAAATAATGAAGGACGGAAAGAGTTTAGAACTTGATAAAATGCTGATAAATCGGTTTAAGGTGAATGTGAGTGAAGGTCTGGAACTGTCTGGAACAAGCAAGAGCGTTTCATGAAGAACTAGGTCCAGATAATGAGTTTGACTGAGTGATTGATAATGAGTGTAGCCTGGCTTCATCGATTCAAGCACCATCATGGCTTACAGTTTCGAGCAGTAATTCTTTTTTCATTTGTAAAGAATGTTTTTTTGCCATCTTTGTTACTAACCAGGGTTTGATGGTATTTCCCCTTCTAGTGGGCATTTTTGAGATTTAAAGTACTATTATGCTTGGGAACCGTTTCACTCATTGCATAACTTTTTCAAAATATTCCAATACATTTACAACATTTATAATACAATTGGTTACATTTCTTTTGGTTTTCCAATTGGAACACAGGCAGATCAAGTGACGTGCTAAGGGTCACGCAATGTCAGTAGAAGGATTTGAACCCACAACCTCAGGTTTTAAAGTCCAAAGTCTTAACCATTACATCACAAAAAAAATTGTAGGGATTTATTTAAACCTTATTAATAATAATTTAATTATTATTTCTAATCATTTTACTTGTTGAAATCTTTGATACTTGGACCAAGATATTAATGCAAACTGTTAGGTATTTGACCTACTCTTTGAGTCTTTATTGTTCTGAATCTTTATCTGTTAATTTCTTTGGAATGTGCATAAGTAACTTTACTTATTAGCCTGTGGTAATTAGGGTCAAAAGGTACATCAGCCTGGGAAAGACAATATTGATGTAATAAGACTATTGAGTATAAATGTTATCAATTGTCATTGCACGTGATGTGAGTTCTTTAAATTTGGGATGCATACTGTGTATGGAAAAAGAACAAATATGAAAGAAGAACAGGGGAGAAAAGACTTTCACTAAGAAAGACAACTGGATTCCCAAAGAAATTTGCAAGACTTGGATAAGGCTGAACAGACAATCTAAATTAGATAAGCACCTAGACTTGAAAAGACTCCTCTTCCATCATTTCTATTTTATTAGTAAGACTCTTTTTCAAATGCATTTCCTACTCTTTACTACTTTTGTTTTTACTGTGTTTCAATTTGCTTTATGATAATATAGATTTTATATTATTTGATTGGGTCAAGGTATGCTGTTAAGAGTACCTGGTGTGAGTGATTGCCATATTCCCATAAGGGTTAGCGGCTGAGAAGAGACATCTTCAATAGAGAGCAGAGCAGTAAGTGAGTACCTGCTTTGGTGACTGGCAAGGGTGTGGCTCAGGTCTGAGGACAACTGTTTGGTCTGCTTTTGCCAAGTTAGTAAGATTCTTTGCTTTAAGCAGCCATCCCAGAGCAGATTAAGCTGGACACGTGGGGTATTTTAAAGCAGCTATATTAAAGCACAAGTCATTTCCAAGACACAACATTATCCAGTGAAATTTTGGTTTTCATCTTTCTTTTGACACCTTAAGCACAGGTTTTGTTTGACTGATTTTGACATTTGATGATTGATACATACCTGACTTGTAGTTTTGACCTGTGCCTGATTCGTTTCTGATTGTGTCTTGCTCTTTAGTACCTTCATCATCTGACTATATTCACTCTCAAAACAATGTTAGGGTTCCTCCAGTCTGCCCATAACAAGTACAACAACTGAATATAGTCAGCCTACCAGCTAAATTAAAAATAAAAATTGAGTGAGAGTATGGGAATCCAGTAGGGAAGGAATTCAGTGATTACATGACAGCCTTAAATAGCAATGAGCACAGGTTTATGCAGAAAGAAAATGTTCATTCTTGATTTATCTGTTCCAAAGGTGATATTAGAAAGGCATTATCCGTATAATAAACTTGGCATGAGGCAATTACTGTAAATAAGGACAAGTCATTTTAGCAACACAGACTCAGAGATAATGCTGATTATTCTGTGTAACACAAGACAAGACCACGTCAGTGTGTTGGTACATCTTGCAGCAAACCCCGTATAACTGGAATGAATTGAATGCAAAAAAAAAAAAAAATACATAGCACGTGTTAAGTGCAATTGAGTCTTCCTCAGACTAGAGTCCTCTCAGTGGGACTGACTAAGATGGTAGCTGTTCCAGGTATGATTTGTTCTGGCAGGAAGAGGTGGGCCAGGTGGGCAAATCCCGGAAGTGACGTCAGATGAGGACAGCAGTTAATCTTCCTTTCTTCATAGGGAGGAGAAGAAAAAATGTTGTCACACAATGCCAACACTAGGATCAGCGGGAATTACCATAACCAATGCCTTTAAACTTTTAGCCATTTCCTAAGGGGAGAGTCTATGTGCTTCCAATACCTGAAGCAAAAGATATGGATACACACAAATGGATTCACCCCCCCCATTTCCATTCCCAGAGATGCTGGTATTCTCTTAGTAGGAAAGAAACACCACTTCCTCAAATCATGAATTAAATAAAAATACCATTGGAACAGCTACCACCTCCCTTTGATTTCTCCAATGTAAAATCAGGTTACAACGTGAATGACATTCAGAACACTGGATGTCCGGAAAGCATGTAATGAAGCCTAAATTATAAAAGATAATGAAGGGAAGACAACTTTTAACACTGCAGTACATCTGGGGCCTCATGTATAAACGGTGTGTATGCACAAAAATGTTGTGTACAAACGTTTCCACGCTCAAATCTCGATGTATAAAACCTAAACTTGGTGTAAAGCCAAGCACATTTCCACGAAAGCTCCAACCCTGACGTACACAAGTTCTCCACTCGGTTTTGCAAACTGGTGGCACGCAGTGTCAAAGCAGTGCTACTGTTCCTGTGTGGTTACCCTTTCTTTTTTAGATCCACATTGCACAACCTGCACCACTTTATAAAGCGCGTATTTACATATTATGACGATATCATTTTTAAGATGAAATGCAGCAAAATATTTTTATTATATTATAAAGATAAAACTTTAACTTCATTTAAATAATCTGTATTGTTAATAATTAAACATGTGAGGACACGGTGTTGCTGAGCTAGCAAGGAGCTGGCACTCCGTTCACGGATTGTTCCTACCTCACGCTGTATGCTTGCTGGGGCTGACGCGACACTGGAAGAATAGAATATTAAACATGTACTACGAAGATATTTCAATGTTCCTTAAAAGTTTTGAAGAATCGGCGTTCTAAGCTTACAGATGGCTTAACGTCTATTACAGAGCTTATTGTGTGGCGATTGGGAATTTGGAGAAAGAAAAGTAAGGACAGGAATTGAGGGTTAGTATGTTTGAAAGAGACAGTACTGCTGCATAGGCATGAACAATCACTGCACCACCGTGTTCCTATGTTTAATAACATGCTTTAACTCCTATCATCATGAAAATAATATCAAGTATACATCTCAGCATTTTAATTATTCAGAGAGCTGTAATATCACGAATGTAATGGATTCTGTTTCCTGTCGGAGGAAGAGAAAGCCCATTTAAGGAGCACGCAGTGATTCACGCACAGAGAGCACATAGAAGATCAAATACAAAACAAAGCATTTAACGTGCTGCTTTAGATACGATGGGATTTGAGAAAATAGTAAATTAAATGATTTTAAGATGAAGTTTATGATGTTCTGCTTTAATGACAAAATATACTACATGATTAAAGTGGAAATTTCGAGATTAAAGTTGACATTTTGTGCTTTTTTCCCACTGTGTGCCTATTTTTTTTTTCTCTGTATCCTAATAAGCTTTCATATGACACTCAGATGGTGTGTTACGACTCGCCTTTTCACGGTGACTTCGATATCTGACAACTTCGTTTTTATTTTGGGCACTGTGCGACTTTGTCAACTTGAGCTTTTGAGTTTCTCCGACACTCTATGTCACTCGATCAACTTTCTTTTGTTGTTTATACCAACAAATAGTATGTTTTTCCTTGCCTCCACTTGGTATTCGCTGAAATTCTTCTATTCCCCCCCGTGCTTTTGCCATTGCCTTTTCACAGAACGCTGAGCTTAAGGGCTATTTATATTGATTTGCATATTCAAAGAGGTGTAATTCTGGGAGGAGACGGGGCGGGAAAGCAGGCAAGTGCACAGGCGTTACTTTTCACGCTGACTGGGATTTATGTACTGAAAGAACATGAAAGTTGCCGTTCGATTTGTGCATCTGGATTTTTTTGTGCTCATGCACATTTCCACTTTTGTCCGTACGCCATGTTATAGTGTGAATTCTACGCACAACGTTATGCATGAGGCCCCAGGACATTATGAATACTTAGTAATGCCCTAAACAATGGCAAATGTGCCAGCACTTTTTTCATGGTGCTGTAAATTACCTTTTTGTAGATGTTTTGGGATTCTACATTTTAATCTAAATTGATGATGCATTCGTTTTTTTCTCTGGATTTGCAGTTGGGCAGTTCATATAAGGAAGGGGCCATTTAGGCTAAGGTGAAATAACTTATTTGTTAAATTGGAAAAATATACGTTTCACCATTCTTCAGTTTTGTTTTTGCATCTCATGACAAAGAGGAAGCCTAGATCAAAATAGAGCTCAGGTGGAACATATTTTAAATTCAGAAGAATGAAGAATTTCCATTAACAGACAGTGTACCTGAAAATTATATAAGAAGGATTCAGAGGGAAGGTTTTATAGTGAGGATATGGTGATGAGTTCAAAAATTCTCTATTGAGTTAAGTTCACAAATATACACAAATCCATTTCATGTAACACAATTTGCATCAGTCCCAGTCGATCAAATCAGCTCCCAACTCTTTCTTTCTGACCACATTAAAAAATAGTGTACATTCAGTTGTGATTGGGTTAATAAAATCACTTAGTGAGGTGATGAGAAATGAATAGCAGCACTTTGTACTTAGCCGATCAATACAACAGAAGATCACAGCTACTTATTTTACAGTGTTGTAGCAGTCCGGTGCCGACGGTGTTTTATTTATTTTTTTGTTGGAGATTCCAGGGATGCACCCAGCTTTGGCCCAACCCACACACACTCACAAACAGAGACAAATAAAGCAACCAGTAATAAAACAATAATTAAAGAATGTATTAAACACAAATAAACAAAATATAACTACACGATAAATGAACCCACCTCAGTTCCCATTATGGTGATGTACAATAAACACAAGCAAACCACAAATAAAAACCACTCACTGTAAAGTCCATGGAAAACGGCAACTGATGAAATGCAATGATGGAGGTAGATAGTCCAGAGATCAGCATGGTGAATGGGAATGTAAAGATAGTCCTACCGGTATTTCCCTTTTGAGATGAAGATGTGTGAATTGGTTGAGGAGTGCTCCTTTCTCCACAGGATGTCAACAGATCCTCAGACAGCCCTCATGTGCAGGGTGATGCCAGACAGACCATAGCCCAAAACAAGGGATGAAACAAGAATCCACAAGTATCAGAAAGGAAGGCACACAGACAGGACACTCTTGATACGAAACACAAAAGACTTCTTCCCTTTTGGTATCACTGGCCCTCTTTTAAATGTCGCACCGGCCTCCTTGTATTCAACAGCCCCTGCACCCTTTGTAGATGACCAATCAGAGTCACTGCAGGGACTGCTGGGAGTTGAAGTTTTAAACCTCAGTGGCACCGCTACATTGTGCAAGTTTGGTCCTCAATACAATTTCTCTTCCATCATTACTCTTAACACTGGAGATGCACTAGAATATGTAGATGTAATTATTCCAACTAAATTATACCAAGACACAATGCAGATATGAAATGATAGTGACAAGTATAAAAAAGGGGTCAAAGTTTATTTTTTTACCTGTTTTATGGTACTTTTTTTTTATTAATCATGCTGGGCAAATAAGGATTTTGTTCCTTGGAAATCTGTTCTCTTTTCCAGTCTCCTTGTGTGTGCCAAACTTGATAAGAGGTACTAGGATTGGGGTGTTGCACAGATAGATCCTCAGGAGGCTCAGCACATTCCCCTTCCAGCAGACCAAGAGGATTTGCCGGCTCCTCCCACTGCCCTTCCCATGGACCCGCTTCTGAAAATGGCCCCTACGGACGACCTTCACAGTTTCCTCTTCTGCTTTGAGCTGACGGCCACATTGATGCACTGGGACAGACAAAATTGGGCTACCATCATCGCCCCATTTTTGTCTGGAGATACTTTGCAGGTTATGTGAAACCTCCCTCTTGAGAGACTTGATGATTATGATTTCCTGAAGCAGCAAGCTGGAGGCAGAGTGGCTACCCTAATCTGGTTACTACTCCTGTGCAATCCTCCCACTGCGGCAACCGCTGCAGATTCTTATCTCATCCCCAGCCTCAGACCCGTCCTCTTTTTTTCCCTGGAGCAGCCTTCAGTGCCTACTGCCCCTTCAGCCAGCCACCTTACTCTTGCCCAGGCACCCAGAGTCGCTGATGGGGGCCCTCAGAGCGGCACAGCGAGTAGAAGATGACGCTGTGGGAACTCTGCAGCTGGGACCAAGCGCAGGTACTTCCGCGGTGACCACACTGGACATCTGGCTAGAGAATACCTCCTCTCCCCTGCTCAGTCCATGGAGTTCGGCTTAGCTGAGGTGTATTGCTCTCAGGTCCCCTATAAAACCTTGAAGAAAGATGCTTTTAGGGTCTTTCTCACCTTGGTAAAGCATGAGATCCCTGCCCTGCTAGACTCTGGTAGTGATCTCTGTGTGATCAGACATGGCTGGCTTCGGGAACCCTCCTGCTCTGGAACAAAGCGAGTGAGCATTTGCTTTATTCATGGTGATGTTAAGGAATACAAGACTGCGTTACTTCCTTTGAAGTATAAGGGACGAAACCTTAAAGTTTATACTGTCATATCCGACTCCTTTCCCTGACCCTTTTTGGTTGGGAAGAGAAATGGACTCTTTCTGCGGGTCTTGACAACAAAGCACCTACTCCTTTAGAAGGAGGGAAGGGGCTGGTAGCTGACAGAGTCGGCCAGGAAACCAGCTTGGAAACTGAACCTCTGTCCAGTGAGAATGGGGGGGGGGGGGGATTCCTCGGGATTCCTCTTTGGATTTCCTCAAGTAGCTGTCTGATCCTTCAATCTCTTCCAATGCAGCCACTGCTCCAGCCCCTCCAGAGGCATCAGCTGGCAAGCAGACGGAGTTTGCGTGCTCTTACAATGACCCGAGAGCTCCCTAGAGTTTGCATTTAAACTTCATTCTGCCAATGATTCTTACCATCCGTTGGAGCATGAGACTTCCGGCTTCAAAACTATGCACTTTCTGGTTAAAGGCAGATTCTTTTATTGGGTGATTTCCAATCGTATAAGTGGCGGTCTGATTGAACAGCTGGTCATCCTAGCTGAACATAGAGAGCTAGCATTGAAGACGTGCACATCTTTGACAGTCTTCTTAGCTCGAAGAAAACCAGGGGCTGCATCTCAAAATGGTTCTATTGGCTGAATATGGGCAGAGATGTTGAGCAGGTTCGTGCCTTCCTGGGGCTTGCTGGTTATTATAGGAGATTCATCCCAAATTTTCCAAATAGAGCCTCTCCTCTAACTGATCTTATGAGGGGGCTGAAAGAACCAGTGCATTGTCTGGTTCAGTGATTGTGAAGGTCCTTCTCTGATTTGAAGACTGATTTGTCATTCTACCCAGGATTAATGAATCCCAACTTCTCTAAAGAATTCCTCCTGCAAACAGATGCTAGTGTATTTGGTTTGGGGGCTGTCCTGACTCAGGTTTTCGATGGTGACGAGCATTCCATCATGTATTTGAGTAGAAAACTGCTTCCCAGGGAGTGTAAGTACAAGGCGATTGAGAAAGAGTGTTTGGTGATTAAATGGGTTGTGGAAGAGCTCCGTTATAATTTGTGGGGTTGTAAATTTACCTTGGTGACTGATCATGCTCCACTACAGTGGCTGTACAGACAGAAAGATACAAACTCCCAACTCACAAGGCGGTTCATTAGCTTTCAGCTGTTTAATTTTACTGTCCGTCATTGTCCCAGCTCTGCATATGTCAATGCTGATATCCTTTTTCAGCTAGCTGAGCCCAGTTTGGAGCATCGCTTAGTTCACAGAGGTGTGAACAAAGCTGAGGGAGGGTGTGTGACCGGTGTTGCTGCTGGTTAGTTGTCCATAATAGTTGTCCTTAACAGTGGCGACCGTTGCTAATGTGCAGTTCAGTAGTTTCCCCTGCTCTGTTTTTCCTCCCACATAGCGCCGCCAGCAGCATGTTTTTACGCTCTTAACTGCAAGCTATCTCTCTGTTAAACAGTAAAACTATGGCAAAGAAACACAGCTGCCCTTAATAAATTCCATTTTAAACAGTATACAATGAGAAATAAACACAGTCTTGCTTATCTCCTTTGTGGGATCAGGTGCAGGCTTGCAGGATCACCTCTTAACATGCTTCTCTCATTATGTTTAAAACATTTAAAAGACCTAACGAATGGCTCACTCTCCTGTCCTCTCTCCCTCAGACTGTGTCTGCTCCAGTTGCTGCTTCCGATCTGTTGAACCCGCTTGATGAGGAGGACTTTGTATTCTTTTTGCCTTGGAGACAGGAGCTGGACCACCACGTTTCCAGCTACAACCTGTGTGCTTTTCTGCGGTTGACAAACCCCTTCTGAATAAGGTCTTGTGTTTGTATCTGGCAGTTCAGCAGAATTGTTCCTTGGAAACCTGTTCCCTTTTCCAGTCTCCTGTGGAACTTTGTGACCCAAGCTTGACAATATGTGGTAGAATTAAGAATTCCTGAAAAAATTGCCATAACTTAATTGTGAGGCATTTTGAACATTAGAACAATCTAGACAAGAACAAGCCATTCACCCCAAAAAAGCTTGCCAGTTCTATCCACTTAGTTCTTCTAAAATAACATCTTGCCTAGTTTTGAAAGTCTCTAAAGTCCTACTGTCTACCACATCTAGTTGGTAACTTATTCTGTGGTTCTCTGTGTGAAGAAAAACTTTCAAACGTTTGTGCAAAATTTACCCTTGATAAGTTTCCAGCTGTATCCCTGTGTTCTTGATGATCTTATTTTATAATAACAGTCTTGATCCACTGTACTAATTCCCTTCATAATTGTAAACACTTTAATCATGTCTCCTCTCAAACATTTTTAGCTTTAACTGAAAAGGCTAAGTTCTTTTAATCTTTCCTTATAAAGCTCATCCCTGGTAGCCCTGGCATCAGCCTAGTCACTCTACTCTGGACTTCTCTCCAGAGCTGCAAAGTCCTTTTTGTATCCTGGGGCATCATATTAATGCTGTGTGTAGAATTCACAGTAAAACATGGCTGACGGACAAAAGTGGAAATGTGCGTATGCACAAAAAATTAAAATGCACAAAACCTTGCATAAGCCAACTTCCACGCTCTTCTTCTCCATAAATCCTGATCAGCATGAAAAGTAATACATGTGCACATGCCTGCTGCCCCACCCCAACTCCTCCCTCATTTGAATATGCAAATCAATATAAATAGCCCATTAGATTCAGCGTTTTGTGAAAAGACAATGGCAAAAGCACAGACAAAAAAAAAAAAACTTACGTGAATGTAAAATGGAAACATGGAAAAATATACTCTTTGTTGGCTTAAGTAGTGTTATAAGCAACAAAAGGAAAGTGATGGAGTGATACAGCGTGGCAGAGACACTTGAAAGTTTAACTTCACTGTCAGAGTGTCATAAGGAAGCATTTTAGGGCACAGAGAAAAGAAAAAAAAATTAAGGACACAGTGAAAAAAAAGGCCAAAATGTAGACTTTAATCTTAAAATTTCCACTTTAATCTCATAGTTTATTTTGTCATCAAACTAGAATGTTGTAAACTTCATCTTAAAATTGATGTTTAATTTACTAGAGTTTCTCAAATCCCATCGTAACTAAAGTAGCATGTGGTCCTCGACCAGAGGTGGGTAGTAATGAGCTACATTTACTCCGTTACATTTACTTGAGTAACTTTTTAAAAAAATTGTTATTCTAAGAGAGGATTTACTGCACCATACTTTTTTCTTTTACTTGAGTACATTTGTGAAGAAGAAACGCTACTATTACTCCGCTACATTGGGCAACACTCGACCCGTTACTTTTTATACATTACACTGTATTTTTGCCAGAGAAAAGTTGCCAGTGGATCTACTGCATGACTGTTTTACCAGTCAGATGTGGCAACAATAATCACATGACTACGTTTCACCAATCAGACTTAGCAACAATCAGAACATGACTCTGCTTCACCAATCAGACGTAGCCATGCAGTCACATGACCATACACAAACTTCCTGCATCTGCAGCCTGTGAGAGACTTTTTAGTTATGCGGGGCTCCTGTTCACTGCTAAACGGTCACAGCTTCACTACAAGAACCTTGAGAAGCTTAACCATCACTTCACTGAGTGAAGAACAAGCACGTTTAAACCAAACTTGCACAAACAGTCATGGTAAAGTGAGACTTCTTGTATGTGCACAAGCTGCCTTTTTTAATGTTATTTTCTATCAGCTGTGCTATTTGGAGGGCAGGTGTGTGACGATGCCGGTCCACCACAAACTTCCTCTTCACATATGGGAGTCTGCTGAACCCACACCGTTGATAGTTATGACCGAGATGAGCTGACATATGAGGATAATTCGCTGATGATGCCAGAGGATGGTGGAAAAAGTGCTCAAGTGCTTTTATTAAAAACCAGTCAAAATAAAAGTAAAATCAACAAGTGTTAATGGTGCAGTGTTCTAAAAAACAGTACATATATAAATCCACAAAAATCATTGTGAAAAGTGAGGATAAAAAATCAATAAATAAATCCGTTAATAATCCAAGGTTAAAATGCAGACTAACTCCTCCTGATCTCAGCCCACCTCCTTCTCATTCTCCTGGCTCACCCATTGCTCGCATAGCTGGTGGAGACTCAGCAGCCACAAGCTCCTTTCGGCCGACCTCCGTCTTGGCTGTTTTCTCCTTTTCTTTGATTCCCCCTTCATTTTTGCGCTGACCCGTATATATACACTCCCATCTTCGTGGGCCTTAATCATACGCCGCAGGAAGCCAATGAAGCAATTGAGAACAATCGCACCCACATGTGCAGGTGTGACTTACTCCAAGTACCCCAGTAACTCCCCACAGTCGTGCAATTGGGCCCATAGAGAGTGACATGGCTTTATGCATTTGAAACTGCCCTTTTATATTCACAAAGTGAATATACAGTATTATACTGTCAGTGTACAGGATATCTTGTCACTGTAAGTAGTTTGCACTGTTCAAACATACATGTTACATACTGTAGGTATTGACTTCAAAAGCTTTGTTGTGAAAAACTGAGATTTGGAACTTTGTGTTATTTGTGCATCTTTATTTTGTAAAGATGTTATTTATTTTTACTCATTTTTTATTTTATTATTTGGAAAAAGCAGAATTTGTGCATTATTTTAAATTTTTGTCTGTTTTACTACAACAATTCTAAAAAATAAATAATTTATTATGATCAAACAGTTACTCAGTACTTGAGTAGTCTTTTCACCAAGTACTTTTTTTACTCTTACTTGGGTAATTTTTTGGATGACTACTCATTACTTCTACTTGAGTAATATTATTTTGAAGTAACGCTACTCTTACTTGAGTACAATTTTTGGCTACTCTACCGACCTCTGTCCCCGACCCAATCATTAATCACTATGTGTTACTTAAATGGGTTTTCTCTTTCATAGACAGGAGCATGCAGGCACTGATCACCACACAGAATACGTTACATTCATGATTTTACAGCTCTCTGAACATTTTAGAATAGTAAGATGTATACTTGATATCATTTTCATAATGAATGCATTAAAACATGTATTAAACATGTGGGAGATGGTGGCACAGCGGTAGTGAGGACCTGGCACCCCTTCCAGGGACTGTTCCTGCCTCCCCCATCCAGGGATTCTTCCTGCCTCCCACCAGATGCTTACTCGAACATGCGCAACCCTGAATGGAATAATTTAATACAGCAGTACTGTCTCTGTCAAATGTACCAACTCCCAATTCCTGTCCTTCTGTTTTCTTTCTCCACGTAACCAATCACCACCCAATGAGCTCTGTAATAATTGTAAAGCCAGCTGTAAGCATAGAATGCAGATTCTTGAAAACTTTTATGGAACATTGATAAATGTTTGTTGTAGGGGTTGCACCAGTCCAAGCAAGCATCAAGTGCGAGGCAGGAACAAGTTCAAATAGACTGCGATATGGCTGAGTGGAATCCACGCAGATGTATTTAGGCAGAGTGTGCTATAAATGTCCTCCAGGGCTGGAAGCTGTATCCCAATAATCCTCTGCGCTCTTGACACAACTTAGAGCTTTCCGATCAGCTACTGTGCAGCTATAATACCACACACACATACAATGGGTTAAAATGCTCTGAGGGGTGTGCTGAGAGTAACAACGCTAAAGCGGCTATGGTACTTGATATAGTTTGTTCATTCTGTGCACCATTATATTGATACAGAATGATTACAATCAAGTGAATTAAATTTGTGAACAATACACAGTTAATTTCGATATATTTGATAAATCCCTTGTCACTAATGCAAAACTGAAAAAAGGGAGACCACATAGAAACAGTAGCACTGATTTGACGCAGGGTGCCGCCAGTTTGCAAAACCAAGCAGAAACTTGCGTACACAATGGCTGCCGTGATAATGTGTGTGGCTTTACGGAAAGTTTAGCTTTTATACATCATGATGTGAGCGTGGAAATGGTGCGTACACCCAAAAATGTTGTGTACGCCCGTTTATACATGAGGACCTTACAGACCAAAACTGCATGCAGTATTCCAGATGAAGCCTCACAAGTGCACCATACATACATCATGCTACCTAACATTCTCTTAACTTCTTAATGGCTTCTGAAGACTGTTTGGAAGTTGATGGTGACAAGTTTACTACAACTCCTAAATCCTTCTCATAAGGTTTACTTTTGATTTTCCAACCTCCCATTGTGTATTCAAACCTAACATTTTTAATTTCCTATGTGTAATACTTTACATTTACTGACATTGAATGTCATCAAATCTGCCCCAGCCTGTATGCTGTCCAAGTCCCTCTGTAAAGATTCAATGGGTCCAGAGTATCTGTCAATCCATCTAGTTTGATGTCATCTGCAAGCTTAACCATGTTATTTATATTCCCTATTTATATATACAGTATATTGAAAATAGCAGGTGCTGTAGCACTGACCCCTGTAGAACAACATTCTTAACATCAGCCAATTCTGATGAGGTTCCTCGCACCATCATCCTCTGCTTCCTGTGTCTGAGCCAATTCTGCACCCATATACAAACATCACCCTGAGCTCCTACGTCTTTTAGTTTGAAGCCCAACCTCTCATTTGGCACCTTATCAAATGCTTTCTGAAAGCATACTGAGTTAAATTACAATGTCGATTTGGGCAACCCACTAGAATTTACTGCCTGTGAAAACCATTTTTAATTGTACATAACATCATTTATATACAACTGCGATGATGAATTATGGGTTTTGGACTGAAAATTGTTTTGCTTTAATTTTTTTGTGAGGTGGTTATTGTTGATGGGTATGTTATCTGCACAGTACTAATTGAGGCTGTATTTGCTCACTCCCATGGTTTTCTCACTATCTAAATGCAGCACCTTCCAAACATTAAATAAAATACGGTAGTAACATATTTTAAGTAAGTTTAAAACTGTATTGGATTTAAGGCACTGACACTATAAAATACAGTAAAGCCTTCAGATGGGTTATTGCTTTCTTCAGGGGAATAGATGCACATGCAGAGATAGCAAGAGTGACTATGTGCCACCCAAACATTAATTAAAGCTAGCCTCTGTCAATCAACACTGCAACACTAAAGCTATTATAAATTGACCTTTCCCCTTTATCCAGGAGAAATAAACCAAGGTGAATTTGGCTACAATCATTAACAATGCATACTAGTATCTAATTTACCTTTATAATGCACATCATGGTTAAATATTTTTTGTGAGAATATAACAGAGTAGTCACCAGCAGATAAAAGTGGGAAGAATTGCTTCTTTCACTGACATTTGATTTAAAATTATTTGTGAGCTGGTAACTCTGGGGAATTCAGGTCTCAAGAAGAGCAGTGGCAGCTCATTAAAAGAAGATAAGAGTGTCAGATATAGAAAAGTCGGTACCATTAAGTGACCCTAAATAATTCATGCATCTTGTATGTTTTTGTAATTAACAAATATTTCTTGGGGCATTTGTGCACTTTAGTGTCCATCACTAATTGAAGCTATTTTTCATTCAGCCCCAGGTAATCATTTGTTTTCATTGTCTTGACAACCCCTGGCATATATCCATGTTTCTTTTTCTTCTAAAATAAGAATCGGAGAAGCATTTTGCCAAACAAGGAAAACAAGCTCTCTTTATTGAGTTCTCTATCCTACTGTCATTTTAAACAGCTAAGTGCACTGCCAAAGGCAAAATTAATATTGTGTGGCAAGGAGAAAGAGGGCAGGGAAAGAGGTTGTCAACAAACGTAACGATAAATAGACAGCGCATCTTCAAGCTGCAACTCACAATGGTAATTAATTAAGTCAGAAGGTTTAAGTCACAAAAGAAAAACTATAATTAACAACTTGCTCTTTCTGTGCAGTGCCCATTGAGCTTTCACAGGTGCTACATGACAATCAGTTTTCAAAATTTCTCTTTCTTTTCCCATAAAAGCATTGCTCATCTAAACATTTTTTTTGCATTTTCAAATGCCTATGTATTTATCTTTTTGTAATTCTTCATGCCTTTGAAACCTTTAATTTTAGTGCAGTTAAAATGCAGATGAAAACCTAAATACCATCTGCTAATTTAAATTCAGTGTAGTCACAATTTGTAGCTAAAGTATTTCAATAAATGTAGTATTTTTTATCTTTCGAATAGAAGTAGGTGGAACAAGTAGAAAGCAATAGATGTCTGAAACTAACATATATTTTCCTTTTCCCCTTCTGCCCTGTGTACCTTAATTCATAGTCAAAAGAATGTACAGTATATAGCTTCATGACAATTACAGTATGTTGGAGGTGGTCCCAAGCTATTGCTGCTCAACTCCTTATTTACGGCCTGTTACATATAAATGCTTTGTAAAAGCAGCTTTATGAACAGATGGAAAAGTGATAAACATAAAAAAATGAAAACACAAAAACATAAAAATAAGAACTAAAGAGAGCTTGTGATGGTATGGGTTGGCACCTTGCTCCCTCTTCACTTTTGAGAGCCTCTTGAACATGACACCATCAGAACCGTAAGTGAGATGAGCATGGCAGATGAGGACAAAACACACCAAGGAAGGGGATGGTGAAAAATACAAGTGCTTTTATTAAAATAAACAACAAAAACAAGTGTTCAAAAAGTGTAGTGCTCAAAACTGTCAATAAATAAATAATCCATAATAACGTGAAATTGTTGGTGAAGGCTAAAATGATCCAATAAATAAATAAATAATTCAATAAAATCAAGGCTAAAATTCAGGCAGGCGTCTTCTTTAAAATTCTCATCCCTGGTGCTTCCCATTAAAAAACGACACTTCTCCGGCTTATCCTACTCCAACCTCGCAGCACAGAGAGACATCCACCAACAGGTGCAGACATCCTTGTGTTCCTGCTGCCTGATCCACGGCGTTCCACGGGGAGTCACTGGACTCCACCCTATCCGCTCTGGAGTGTAACGATCACTCCTGCTCCTTGGTTCCTCAGCAGGAGAGATCCTCATGCTCCTTCCCTAGCGATGGCCATGCACTACCTTCTGTGGCACCATTCCAGTCGGCCTGCTTCTCTCAAAGCACCGGGTCACTCCTGCTCCTGCCTTTCCCTATGTCCTTTAACCTCGGCTCTCTTTTGTTTCTCTTTTCTTCTCGTCTTGTGTTTTTAAGGCTCTGTGGGTGCAGTGTCTCAGTTGTGCACCGCAGGAAGCTGATGAAGCAATTGAGAAAGACTGCAGCTTCGCGTGCAGGTGCGTCTCACCCCAAATACTCCAGCAACTCCCAGCAACACTGCCGCAGATTGTTCTAATATTCTAATGGGCTTGATTGGGCCACTGAGGAAAATCATAGACAGGGGTTCCCCAACCTAGGGTGTCCCCTCTCCCAGGGGTTGCGCGATGGCATTTCAGGGGTTGTGACAGAGAGCAAAGTTGTGTTGCAATTCACCAAAATTGAGTGAGGGGTATTGTCTATCTTTGTCATGGTGCAATCAGTGTTTTGCAGTGTGCCGTCATTTGTAGGTCATTTAATAGTCAGTGCTCACGTTCTATGATGTGAAAAGAATCAAGCATTGTGCCTGCAATGGACATCTTTGAATGAGCCACAAAAATGTGCCTCCTTGCTGCAGATGGATAGTTCATCAAGCCGATCTCTCCTGCTGGTGATCCTGACAGGACTGCAACAATTGTAGTTTTGCGTCACGTTTGTATTTATACTGCTGTGCAGGTGTTAATGGGGGACAAAGCTCGTTGACTGTGTTTCATTATTTAGCGTCATGCTGACACCTTTTGCTTCACAGGGTCTCCAATCCCCAAGAACCCTCAGTCATTGATTGTGTGTGATTTCTTTGTGGTGCTTGATGCTTCATAGGATACCCCACCACCCGGATTGTCAACTGAATTTCTAAGCTTTACGGGGGACACATATTTACAAAACTATTGACGTTTATAATTATCAATTGCTAAATTAAAAATGTATAGGCCTGAGTTAAAAGCTCATTTTTTTAGTTCAATTTGTTCACCCACAGTACTGTATATGGTTCAAATTAGAAATTTGACATCTTCATCTTCAAATGTAATATTACTTTTATAGGGGGTGTGAACATAAATCAAACATTTTCTATAGGTGTGGGGCAAAGAAAAGTTTGGGAACCACTGATCTAATAAGTGGAGCCATAATAAGAGCAAAGATTTAAGACCAAATATCAGATAAAACAGACATATTACATTTGATAAACATTTTATATAAAAAATAGAAGTGTGTAAACATGTACATGGAAGTCTAAACATAGTAATGTCAAATTAGGCAGATTTAATGTTTGTCTTATTATCTTCTTAGCATTGAAAGGTCATACGAATCACTCTGTGCCTCTAGAAAGTCTGCTAGAGTGACACAAAGGTTCTGCAATTTATTCCATGTCTTATGCTTAGATAGGTGGTTGGGGAGTGGAATTTGAGATGTGCAGCATGCATTCTCCTGTTTGCTGCAAGAATGCCTTTCTCTTTTTTTCCTGCACTCTTGCTATGGACTCCGTCTCTTGCTTAGGGTTACCATGGCACCTATCCAGGCATCCGGGTGGATTTTACAAAACTGTCAGTTTGTCCGAGTTTTTCACACTGTGACCCATTGTTCCCAAACCATTTTACTTCTTTTCAATTCAGCTACTTTTTTAAAATTATTTCCTATCATATTATTCTTAACAAACATCCAGTGAACCCACTATTGTCATCCCAAATGGTTTTTAGGGGAATAATTACAAACACAACCAACAAACCCTACCGGTTTTACACAGTGAAAAAACTCCAAAGGGGACAACACAAAGCACTCTGACATGGAGAAAAATTCCAAAGTGGACCACCTCACATTATTTTTTATTTTGTGTTCTCTTTTTTGGCTTGGAAAATATGGTAACCCTTCTCTTGCTTGCTCTGTGCTAGGGCAGATATGAGGAGGGTTATAAAGTGACTTGTCAAACACAGTTGAGTCAGTTTCTTTCTGTTTGTTTTTAGCCATTTCAGTTCAATACGTGAAAAAGGGAATAAAGTAAGATGGAATTTGAATGGTGAATGGGGTAAACTTTATTTAGCTTAATAAGACCTATTAACACAATACAGGTTACGACTGTCTTTAGTGTAGGAGCATGGTGCTCATTCCCATACCATACCGCAGAACCAAGAATGACTAAGGTTACAGATATTGATCATTACTTTCTTGGGGGATTCTGCCTACTCTGAAATGGAGGTACTTTCCTGTGTGCTACCACAATACATTTAATATTTTACATTTAAACCAGCATGGACTGTGGTCACATTAAGTTACTTGTACTAGAATATGAAAATTACTCTCTAAAGGAAACAAAAGTACATAACCAACACAAAAAGCACTAATGCTTGCACGTGTGGCCTTGACCATTTTGCCATGACTATGTCACCAATTTAATAGGAACAAAGTGAAACAGTTTTAAATATTTTAAAAACTTACTGAAATATTGAACAACATATTGATTTACGCATTACCAGTCTACCAACTTATCTGTAAGCAGAAAAAACAACCCAGATTATTCTTACAATTTTTACAGTGTTAGTAGAGGTTACATCATCAACAGCTTACTGACATCAACAGCTGTTAAAAATAACAATAATAATTGCTTTTTGTACTCACCAGTTGGCTACTGAATCCGAGAAAAGAATGTTCTGGCACTTGTTAGTATGAACACACTCCAGTATCTCAGTCTCCCTAAAGTACGCTTCTCTCTGCTTTGTTTGCTTTCTACTTGACTGTAACCTTACTGCTGCTTTCTTTCCTGCGTTATAAAAGGTGCAGCTTCCAGTGCAGAAGCATTTACTGTATCAGTAAGTTCTGATTGTGCATATCATCAGAGCTCACAAAATAAGGAGGAACAGTAAGGAAAGGTTATAAAACTCACTTTACCTGATGACCAGTCGATGGTCATTTTGTTATTACACTTGATTTGAATTGGTTCTGCAAATTTGGTTTATAGAATCAACCTTCCAATTTCACTAGGAGGCTAGGCTGAAATTTTGTTTTTTCAATGAAGGATATTGTGAATGGGGTCAAAGGTAGGAGGGGATGGGGCATAGATACTAACTTTTTTTGTATTTTCCTGAATAGTTTTCAACCTTAAATTGGCTAAGTGTTATTGGCTTAATATTAGTTGTCCAAAAGAATTGGTAGTAAACAGACACTGTAAAAATGTTGGAACAAACACCCAAAAATCTCAAGAAAAGTTACCAAAAATACCTTAAAGAGGCTTGTAAAAAGTTTGTAAAAAAAAAAGCAAAAGCTGGAAATTTACACTCAGGTGTGAATGGGCTCTAAACCAAAGATTAAAATCACAAGCGGAAGTATACTGCTGTGATAGAAAATCTGTACAATAGAAGCATAGGATCAGGAGATGAAAATCGAAAGAGCAGTATTAAATAGGAGGAGGTGAAAAGCCAGGAAAGTACAAAACATCAACCACAAATCATATTTAATATAACATGCAGTGAAAGTCTTGAGGTGAGGCTGCTAAGTTGTCAAATTTACAATAAAACTCAAAATAAACAATGGTAATCTTTTTTTTTTCTTAGTTACTGATACTTTGTAAGGTGTTACTTTGTTAGGAAGTAAGGAAAGCGAAATGAAAACAGACCGTTGCATTCTTAAATGTGGTATATGTATATGTACCACCTTAAAGTTTTGACCTAAACACATTGCAGACAAAACTGAAATGGAACTTCATATAGTATGTTTGAGGATTACTTTACTTTGTTAGCCATTACCCAAATGATTAAGGTGCTTCACCTGTACCTAAGACCCCCAGGCCCCTCATGAACCCCGTGATCATCGGAGGTGACTGGGTGCAGAGGGTGCAGACCTATAAATATCAGTGCAGCTGGATGATAAATTGGACTGGACTGCCAATACTGATGCTCTGTGCAAGAGAGGACAGAGCCGACTATACTTCTTTAGAAGACGGCGTCCTTCAACATCTGCAATAAGATGCTACAGATGTTCTATCAGACGGTTGTGGCGAGTGTCCTCTTCTACGCAGTGGTGTGCTGGGGAGGCAGCATAAAGAAGAGGGACGCCTCACGCCTGGACAAACTGGTGAGGAAGTCAGGCTCTATTGTAGGCACGGAGCTGGACAGTTTGACATCTGTGGCAGAGCGATGGGTGCTGAGCAGGCTCCTGTCAATAATGGAGAATCCACTGCATCCACTGAAAAGTATCATCTCCAGACAGAGGAGCAGTTTCAGCGACAGACTGCAGTCATTGTCAGACTGAGGAGATCGTTCATCCCCCACACTATGCGACTCTTCAATTCCCCTGGGGGGGTAAACGTTAATATTATACAAAATTATTGTCTGTTTTACCTGCCTCGCACTCTCCACCTCAAATTTTTTAACTTGCACTGCATTTTTATCACTCTTCAATTAATATTGTTTTATCAGTATACTGCTGGAGTATGTGAATTTCCCCTTGGGGATTAATAAAGTATCTATCTATCTATCTATCTATCTATCTATCTATCTATCTATCTATCTATCT
>JANRMT010062792.1:15097096-15111029 GCA_026402145.1 Polypterus bichir lapradei
CCACAAAGTCCGCTTTCTGTAATGCATCTAATTTTGCTTGCTTTTCACTGTGCACAAAACCATGCTTTTATCAAGGCTTCGCTCGGGTAGTTTTTTGAAATTAAATTTTCCTCCGATCAGTCGTAGGAACGCGCTTCATCCGACTGTAAAATTTGTGTAGCTGTGATGTGTGCATCAGTGTAATCGATGTACCAGGAAATCATGCATTGACAAAAGTTCCCCTTTGCTTGGAATTGAAAGTGTGATTAAATGCGTTATTTTTTGTTATGGAGTACATGCATCGAAACTTCTCAGCTGTGCTTGTGCTAAGAATAGGAAATATTTTAAAAATAACGTGATTCTGCGTTAACCGCATATTTTATCATACGTCTCAAACCAAGGAGATGCGAGGTTAAAATGAACCGAGAAGCGCGCGTACATACTCAGTACATCCACTCTCGGGAATCGAACCTCGGACGTAGGCGATAGAGGCAAAGCCTCTACAATTGCGCCACGGTGTGTGGCTTATCTATAGTATTTGAGAGTATGTAGATCGAGGTATATATATATATTCGCAGCAGAGACGTAGTGTGTTAAGGAAGCTATGAAAAAGAAAAGGGAACATTTTAGAAATAATGTAACATGATTGTCAATATACAGTAATTTTTTGTGAGTGTTATTGAGTGTTGCTGTGATCAAGGATTTGATTATCATTATTTCTTTCAATGAGGTTCGTATTTGTAGGATGTGTTGTGTTCAAGTTACATTCCGTGTTTGTCAATCGTTGTAAAGATGACAGGTTTCATTCATCGATTCGTTTCTTACTGCATCAATAAACAGCTCGTCTTCTTCTTTATCTGAGACCTGACACACTGCATGCACGGGTTTTTTTTTACACTGTCTTCCTTTAGCGGGACATTGACTTTTTCCACCGTGTGCTTTGTTTCTGCAGTAGCTGCATTTATGAATATGCTTGCATGTATCACACGCTTCATATTTTTTTGCTGCCTTTTCAATTGTGTAATTCGGTTTTTGTTCAGCGCTCTTCGGAACTGTTGCTTTTTGTCTGTGCACTGCGTCAGTTCACGTGAGCTGCTCGGTGTACATGCATCGAAGTTTCCCAGCTGTGCTGCTGCCATGTCGTGCTATGTCCATGGCTGTATCTAATGCTACCGAAGTCCCGGTACTTAAAACTTTCTCTCGCAGTTTCGCTGAGTTTGTGCCAAACACCACCCTGACCATCTCATCTTCCTCTGCATAAGCACAGTCCTTCACCCGTGAATATTTACCCGTGGCAGTTTGCTATTGGATTGCCGCTGACGGACGGCCTTATATGGGCAGGCACTAAATTACAAACGCCAGCGGCAGCCTGTCTATGAACTTAATTTAAAGTTTAGGTTTACATCGTGCTTTGTTTCCGAAGTAGCAGAACTCATGAATATGGTTGTATATGTCACTCGCTCGCTTCTTATTGTTTCGCTGCCTTCTCAATTATATAATGCATGTTTTCTTCAGCGCTTTTTGGGCCTCTTCCTGGTTTTCTACGTACTGCGTGATTACGTGGGAGGCGTGATGATGTCACATGAAACTCTGCCCCCACGGGTTTCAAGCTTATCTCCATTACAGTAAATGGAGAAAAACAGCTTCCAGTTATGACCATTACGCGTAGAGTTTCGAAATGAAACCTGCCCAACTTTTGTAAGGAAGCTGTAAGGAATAAGCCTGCCAAATTTCAGCCTTCTACCTACACGGGAAGTTGGAGAATTAGTGATGAGTCAGTCAGTCAGTCAGTCTGTGAGTGAGGGCTTTGCCTTTTATTAGTATATATTATATATAATATAATATAATATAAAATATATATATATATATACTCACACACACACATATAAACATATATATACACATCATATATATATATATATACATATATATATACATATACATATAAATATATATACATATATACACATATATATACACACACACACATATATACACATATACATATCTACATATATACTGTATATACACATATATATATACAAATCTACATATATATATACATATATATATTAGGGTTGGGACTCGATTAAAAAAATTAATCCAATTAATTAGAGGCTGTGTAATAATTAATCTTGATTAATCGTATGTAATCGCACACGTAAATTTGCCCCAAATCGCAAATGTGTTTTTTTAATTTAAAAGGGTTTTAGTGGGCGACAGAATCAAATAATAGACATGGACATGAATATTGTAAACTCAAGCTGTTTTAATTTCTGAAAAAAAAAAATGCTCTTAAACTGCATTTGAATTCAAAACAGAAACAAAAATATCATCCCCGGTTAAAATTGGGCAGACTTAAAAATAAAGTGGTAGTTTAAGTACTTTAAGTACATTTTCAGAATGGTATTGTCTTTAAATAATAATAATCAAAATTTCAACATAAAGTGCAGTATTCTTCTTAAAAAAAATAAGTCAGAAACATAAAAGGTAATTTGACCAACTTAATCTTTAAACTCTGAGTAACCTTAGCCAAAATTATTTTGTACATTAAGCTAAAACAGTGTGATCATTGAACATTTTGTAATTAGATGTAATTAGAATTACTAACGGTCACGGAAGTCCAATGATCCCCAGTAAGAGCCACAAAGTCCGCTTTCTGTAATGCATCTAATTTTGCTTGCTTTTCAGTGTGCACAAAACCATGCTTTTATCAAGGCTTCGCTCGGGTAGTTTTTTGAAATGAAATTTTCCTCCAATCAGGCGTAGGAACGCGCTTCATTCCGACTAACATTTTTGTAGCTGTGATGTGTGCATCAGTGTAATCGATGTACCAGGAAATCATGCATTGACAAAAGTTCCCCTTTGCTTGGAATTGAAAGTGTGATTAAATGCGTTATTTTTTGTTATGGAGTACATGCATCGAAGCTTTTCAGCTGTGCTTGTGCTAAGAAAAGGAAAGATTTTAAAAATAACGTAACATGATTCTGCGTTAACCGCATATTTTTTCATACGTCTCAAACCAAGGAGATGCGAGGTTAAAATGAACCGAGAAACACGCGTACATACTCAGTACATCCCCTCTCGGGAATCGAACCTCGGATGTAGGCGATAGAGGCGAAGCCTCTACAATTGCGCCACGGTGTGTGGCTTATCTATTTGAGAGTATGTAGATCGGGGTATATATATATATATATTCGCAGCGGAGACGTGTGTTAAAGAAGCTATGAAAAAGAAAAGGAACATTTTAAAAATAACGTAACATGATTGTCAATATACATTAATTGTTTTGTGAGTGTTATTGAGTGTTGCTGTCATCAAGGATTCGATTATCATTATTTGTTTCAATCAGGGTCGTATTTGTACGATGTGTTGTGTTCAAGTTACATTCCGTGTTTGTCAATCGTTGTAAAGATAAGAGATTTCATTTATCGATTTGTTTCTTACTGCATCAATAAACAGCTTGTCTTCCTCTTTATCTGAGATGTGACACACTGCATGCACAGGTTTTTTTTACACTGTCTTCCTTTAGCGGGACATTCACTTTTTGCACCGTGTGCTTTGTTTCTGCAGTAGCTGCACTTATGAATATGCTTGTATGTATCAGACGCTTCATATTTTTTTGCTGCCTTCTCAATTGTGTAATTCAGTTTTTGTTCAGCGCTCTTTGGAACTGTTGCTTTTTGTCTGTGCACTGCGTCAGTTCACGTGACCCGCTCGGTGTACATGCATTGAAGTTTCCCAGCTGTGCTGGTGCCATGTCGTGCTATGTCCATGGCTGTATCTAATGTTACCGAAGTCCCGGCACTTAAAACTTTCTCTCGCAGTTTTGCTGAGTTTGTGCCAAACAACACCCTGACTATCTCATCTTCCTCTGCATAAGCACAGTCCTTCACCCGTGAATATTTAGTGGCAGTGTTTCTATTGGATTGCCGCTGACGGACGGCCTTATATGGGCAGGCACTAAATTACAAACGCCAGCGGCAGCCTGTCTATGAACTTAATTTAAAGTTTAGGTTTACATCGTTCTTTGTTTCCGAAGTAGCAGAACTCATGAATATGGTTGTATATGTTACATGCTCACTTCTTATTGTTTCGCTGCCTTCTCAATTATATAATGCATGTTTTCTTCAGCGCTTTTTGGGGCTGTTCCTGGTTTTCTACGTACTGCGTGATTACGTGGGAGGCGTGATGATGTCACACGAAACTCCGCCCCCACGGCTTTCAAGCTCATCTCCATTACAGTAAATGGAGAAAAACAGCTCGCTCTTACTTTTTTACCGTTCATCTAATGAATACACTGAGTATGGCTTTACCAAAACAATCATTGATCGCGAATAAAGTATTCATTATTCATGAAGCTTCAATAGGTGAATAGGTGATCTGTCTTTCTACGTTAACCGCATGCGTTTTCATACGTCTCAAACTAAGGGGATGCGAGGTTAAAACAAATCGAGAAGCGCGCGTACATACTTAGTGCATCCCCTCTCGGGAATCGAACCTCGGACGTGGGCGCTACAGTCGAATGCTTTAGTATCGCGCCACGGCGTGTGGTTTATCTATTTGAGCGTAGCAGTGTAATTCAGTTTTTGTTCAGCACTGTTTGGAACTGTTACTTTTTGTCTGCGCACTGCGTCAGTTCACGTGAGCTGCTGAATGTGGTTTTATATGTCACTCGGTCGCTTCTAATTGTTTCGCTGCCTTCTTAATTATATAATGCATGTTTTTTAAAGCGCGTTTTGTAGCTCTTCCTGGCTTTCTACGTAATGCGTGATTACTTGAGAGGCGTGATGATGTCATACGAATTCCGCCCCTCCATCTGAACTCCATTACAGTAAATGGAGAAAAACAGCTTCCAGTTATGACCATTACGCGTAGAATTTTGAAATGAAACCTGCCCAACTTTTGTAAAGAAGCTGTAAGGAATGAGCCTGCCAAATTTCAGCCTTCCACCTACACGGTAAGTTGGAGAATTAGTGATTAGTGAGTCAGTGAGTGAGTGAGTGAGTGAGTCAGTGAGGGCTTTATCTTTTATTAGTATAGATTATCTGTTATACCTGCATTTTTATTATTCTTTAATTTAATATTTATTTATTTATTTATTATCATCAGTATGCTGCTGCTAGAGTATGTGAATTTCCCCTTGGGATCTATCTATCTATCTATCTATCTATCTATCTATCTATCAATATTCACAAATTTTTCATTTTCACTTTTCAAGTTATGTTTGCAAACAGTGAAGACTTTTTTGGTGCATCAATGGATTCCAAGAAGATGCTAGCTCTTAATGAGAGAAATGAATAAAATATGTTAAAGTTTAGTGTAACGAGTGCAGAGTATAATAGGATTTTAACTATCTATCTTATCTTCCTTTAAAATTAGAGATGAACCATACCAACTCAGTTGGTATTTGAAAAAATTCCAATATCCCTGAGGTGACACAATAAAACGCCACAGTTGATAGTATCAAAGGCAATAGCTGAGCAGAATCAAGAGCCTGAATCTGCTGCCATTAGAAGACCAACTCTGATTAATGGTGTATCAGTACTGTGGGAAGCTTAAAAACCAGACTAAAAGGGTCATCTGAGTATAGATGAAACTGTAGTTGTAACACAACAGTCTTCTCAAGCATCATAGACATAAAGGGAAGGTTGGAGATGGGGCAGATAATTGGATAAAATAGCAGGATCAAAATTAGATTTTTTAAGGGTGGTGTTACAATAAAATTCTTAAAAGAAGCAGCAGGAAAGCAAAAACATATTAACAGTAGTAAGAAACAGACAAACTGCTACAAGGCAAGCTTTTAGCAAAAATGTAGGAATAGGGTCCAGGGGACAATAGTAGACCTCTGCCCAGAAACAGTATGAGGCATCTGAGAAGCCACTAAAGAGATGGGTGAAGAACACAGAGAAGGAGACAGGACTAGGCTAAGTGAAAACCAGAGGTTTTTTATTCTTCCATAATATTTCTGATTTTCTTTGAAAATATAAAAGAAACTTCACAAATATTTTAAAGTGACACCAGAGAATTCATATAATTAGGTTTAATCATAAAATCAGTTATATAGATGTGATGCCTAGGATTCTTATTATTACAATTTATGAGCCTAGAATTATAACAGGAAACTATTTATCTGAGTATAATAGAATATGATTTCTGATGTTTCCCAAGTGCTAGAGGGTAAACAATTAAGCCTGATTTCCCCCATCTGTGCTCCAACCTGCAGCCAAATCTTTTTAAGTTCCTGAGCTCATCAGTATACTATGAGGACAACTGATAAAAATAAGCAGTCCTATCAGAAAACGTGTGATGGTTCCTTGAATGTACTCACAGAGTTCTAACCTAGTAGGCCAGGAATAAATGGTTCAACACCTCCCAAGCATGAACACTCACAGAGATCAAGTTGGCTATTTACTTAAAAACTGACCACCAGCACCAAGCCACAAACCCTCTGTGGCCCTGTCACTGCACTATAAACCTTTCAAGAACCAATAAAAGCACTACAAAGAATCAAATAAATACCCCACACTAAAACCAAAATCCCAAGCTTCCTTCCAAATGCTGGACATGAGTTAATGACATAAATGAATAAGAACTTTAAAATAAACATTAAAGAAAACAATAAATCAGTGGTTCTCAAAGTGTGGGGTGGGCCCCCCTTGGGGGGCGCGAAGTAACAAAAAGGGGGGCGCGAAGATGTGAAAAAAAGAAAACGAACTGAAAATATGAAAAATACGTACATCTATTGAAACCAAAACAAATTAACCTAAACAACATTCTGATACTAGAAAAATAAATATAGAGTTAGATAAATGTCGATAAAAGTTAACTAGTTATAATAAAATATGCATCTATGATATATCACTAATTAAAAAAGAACAAATTGGTATTAGTGGGCTCCTTTCAAAAAAACATTAGGTGGGCGCAATTAAAACTGTTATGAAAATTCAGGTCGCAAATTCGTAAAGGTTGAGAAAAGCTGCAATACATAATGAGTCCATTAAAAAGCTCAAAGTCCTTAAAAGTCCATACAGGATTGGGTACTTGGGTTCTTCTTTCAATCGGAAACCCATCCACTTGCTCTTGGTCCAATCCTGTTTGCCCCTCTCTGGCTTTGGCCTATCACATTGCTGTCTCCAAATGTGACAAAGTGGGTCAGCTCCCCACTCCTGGTAACCATATTGGGAGCCTCGTGAACCTACATCACCAGATAACGTAATCAAAGATGGGCCTCTGCAAGTGAGGACACACACAGTCAGCGATGGATGGGTGTATGTATAATGTAGGTGCTATTATTAAACAAAGACAAACAAATACTTAAAATAGTGTAGTGCTCTTTCTCCTTAATAAATAAATATTCCAAAAAATGTTAATAAACAACAGGGTGTCCATGGTGAAGGTAAAAAAATTCAATAAATAGTTTAAAAGCAGAAGTAAAAACAAAGTCAGGATTTCTTATAAAATCCCCCAGATGACAGTCATCTGTGCTGCATCCCTCCTTTGTTTCTCTACCACAGCATCCATACTCCTGCCTGCCACTCACCCCGTTTTACCTCCATTCTCTCTTGCCTCCTCTCCCTACTTCAGCCTAGCACATATTCCATCATTTTCTCCCCAACTCATCCTTCTCAGGACTTGCAGTCAGTGGAGACATCAACAACTGTAGCCCCTCCCACCTATGGCTTTAGCCATGACTGCCTCCTTCAGCGAGTCTGCCATGATGCCCCATGCTGCCTCTCCCATCTTCCACATACACAACCCCTGGCACCTTCTAGATCCCTAGTGAGACTTCTTTTGATCCCTGCTACCCCTCAGCTGTTCAACAGGGAAATGATCTGCCCTTCAAACATCGATCACCTGTTCTGCCATGGCGCCCTGACAGCTTGCCTCCCCTCTTGCATACTGGCTGACTGGATATTGCTTTCATGCTCTGTTCACCTTCTCTTTCTTTTTGGCTTCTTTCCCCTCTCTTGTCAGACTTCCCCTTATATGTCCCCGTGTGCGCAGCTCCTCTAACGCAAACCTCATGAAACCAATGAAGCAATCAAGACAGACCACACTCTCCCATGCAGGTGCACCCCATTTTGAACACTCCACCAACTTAATGTAGCTGTGCGAGCACACACACCCATGGAGATCGAGCCAGCTATCTATTTATTTAGAAACTGACCACCAGCAAAGCTGCAGACAATGCCTATCAGACAGTCTTGATGCCACAATCACGTCTAACCCATTAACACCTGTGTTTGGTGTACCTTCAGGTGGGCTTAAAGTGGAGAAGGCCAAATTGATTGTAATTTCCTTTACCACACTACTAGCATGTAGACTTTTGCACAACTGGTCCATCTGTTATAAGTCAATGAATAACTGATATTCTATACTGTTTGAAAGTGGAAAAAATCAAATTCCCGCTTAGAAGATCTGTTCAAACCTTTTTCATATACATACTTTTTAAAATATGGCAAGATTTGATTAATAAAATTTTAGAATAAGCATTTATATTGGAAAAAGACATCCTCCCTTCTTTGTTGTTTCTAAATTTTACCCATGCTATTGGCTATTCTCTCTTTCTCTCAGGTCAGGGTTGAATTCTGTTTTGTTAAGTTTGATCTTTGTTGTATGAAATGGTATTCTCTTCCAGTAAAATTAAAAAATGAGAACGTCTTATCTGCTGCTTCTACACAATATAGCCACTTATTTCAGCCTTCCTTAACCTTTGCAGTATTCAGTCTATGGAAGTCTCTGGATAACATGACATTTACACACCTCTGTAGTGATTAAATATTTATTTCCTTTGAACTGTCATGCTTCAATTTTAATATTTCTGTCACAAACTTCTTTCTTTCAAACTATAAATTAGAAACTCCATTTTTTAGGTGATACTCTCTAGTTTGGGCGAAGATGCATTCAACATCTCTATTTAAAATATGAGACTGAAGGTGCATCTCTTATATAAGCAGGCAGATCATTCCACAACTTTGTGGCCCTGTAACTAAAAACTAAGCATCCCACTGTTATTTTATTAATCCATGGACTCTTAAGTAGGAGGCCAACATCTCGAGATCTCAATGAGATAAGTAAGCCAGACTTTGGCCATTTAAGGCTTTATAAGTTAAAAGGAGGATTTTGAAATCAACCCTAAGCTTAACTGGGAACTGGTGCAAGAACTTTAGAACTGGAGTTATTTTTTCATATTTTCTGGTTCTTGTAATAATTCTTAAAGTAGCATTTTGAATTAATTAGAAGCTGCATAAAGAGCAATTAGAATAGCCAGTAAATACCATATTTCAGTAGCCAATCCAACTAGAAATAAATGCATTTATTAATTTATCATTGTTTTCCATATTAAATACTTCTTAATTTTCCAATATTTTTGAGATGGAAAAAAAGCATATTTTAGACAATTTAAAAATGTGTGTTTTAAAAGACATGCTGGTATTAAAGATACCATTTAAATTCTGTGTTGAATCAGTGAAACCGATGATGATTCAGTTAAGAAATGACAGAATGTTGTTGCGGTCAGCATCAGTCTCCCCAATAAATAACACAGGGACAAGTAGTTCTCATCCGTCCACTCCTTTACCTCATTGATAAAATTAAATAAGGTTGCAAAATGTTATTTGATGTAAAATAAAAGTATAGATGGATCCAAATCATTATTTCTTTTGTTGATTTGGACTTGCTTAATTTTTTTTGCTTTAGATAAATTTTGTTAGTTTATTACATTTTAATATATTGAAAATTGGATTGATGAGCTTTATTTTCACACATGTATTTCATTCTTATATTCTTGCCTCAGGAACATTTGAATATTTTTGTTTACATTTTAAATGCATCACAAGTACATTTTTCAGTTTCATCCATCCATCCATTATCCAACCCGCTATAGCCTAACTACAGGGTCATGGAGGTCTGCTGGAGCCAATCCCAGCCAACACTGGGCGCAAGGCAGGAATCAAACCAAAGGCCAGGCGCCAGCCCACCGCAGGGCACATACACACCCACACACCAAGCACACACTAGGGACAATTTAGAATCACCAATGCACCTAACCGGCATGTCTTTAGACTGTTTCAGTTTTTAGTTAATACGTCATGGCTGCTAGGGACCACCTCAGTGACGTGTGCCTTGAACACTCTGTAATAAATTTTGTTCTTTTGTCTAAGATTTTGCATTCTACAGCTTGAAGCCTGAGTGGCAAATACCTTTAGAGAAAAACACATTCTTTTTCTTTTTTTTTAATTTGATAAAACGTTTTTAGAGAAAAATAAGGTCTAATTTTTGTGATGAAAGCTTGCCTTCTGGTGGTTGTGCTTTTTCAAGTGGCAAAAGCTCATCTTCTAGTCACTGAGATTTTTGTGACTACTGATCGCTTAAATATTATATAATACTAGCTGAAGCCCGCCATAGCATACGCTGGTATAAGAATAGGAACAGAAAATGGTGAGAAAGGAATTCAGTATAACAAAGGCTTAGGAAACCACCGTTGCAGTATAACGAAAATAGCAAGGAGCGAAACCAATGCCAATGGTCGAGAGAGTACCTTCCTGTAGCAGGCTACGGAAAACATAGACATACTGTATATAGATAGACGCCGCATTCACTGTGTTGCCCAGTCGACACGATAAGTAAGCGCATCCACACTACTGCGAGTGGTAAAAGTGCCATTTAAACTAATACAGGTAGACGTGGAAACTGGGTTTTCTGATGAAAAAAACAATAACGTTTTAAACAGTATCGTTTACATACAACAGATTTTGGCGAATCGTTTACATGCAATTATTTATATCCATTTATACACTAATAATGGAAATTATTAAATAATAATAATAATAATAATTTCTTCCATCTCCGAAACATTTCTGGACTTCGTCCTGTTCTTACGCAACACAGTACTAAAGTACTGGTTAATGCCCGAGTCACCTCACGTATAGATTACTGTAATGCTATTCTATCTGTCATCCCATAAAAACATATCCATCGCTTACAATTTATTCAAAATTCTGCTGCCAGGATAATAACATGCTGTTCTAAATCCACTGAACATACTACACCTATTCTCTCTCAACTTCACTGGCTCCCTGTTAACTACAGAATACAATACTAAATACCGCTCTTAACATTTAAAGCTCTCCACAACCTCACTGACCTCCTACAGACTGACACTCGTCTCGCTCACTCTGATTCTTATCTGCAGCTGTACTTTCTGTACCACACATCAAACTCTGTGTTATGGGAGCTCGAGCGTCTCTCATAGTGCTCCTCAACTCGGGAATTCTCTTCTCTCTCATATACATCAGCTCGATTCAATAACACATTTTAAAACTACCCTCAAAACTTATCTTTTCAAACTGGCATACCAATTGTGAATTTTGCACTGTTACTGCCAGTTATCTTTGTTTGTTTGCTAATTATTGCTGTTTGATTTAGCCTTCTCTTTAGCCTCGAGAGTGACGGTGGACGCAGAAGGAGGATTAGAAATGGCAGGTGGGGCTCTGTCGTGCGTTCCCCATGACGCTAGAGGAGGGTTAGAGTGGGTGAGCGGGGCTCTGTCATGTGTACCCCATGGTCGGGCGACTTGGTCGATTATATATATATAGAAAAGCAGCCGATATTGAAAAGTACAATGAAAAGTCAACGTAGCAGAAACGAAAGCGACTGAGGCTGTTTTTGGTGAGGTGTTCCGTGCGGGCACATGAGCAGGCAGTACTCATGCCTCGAGAGCGAGGGTGGACGTGGCAGGAGAGTTAGAGTTGGTGGGCGGGGCTCTGTTGTGCGTATCCCATGACGCGGGAGGAGGGTTAAAGTTGGTGCGCGGGGCTCTGTCATGCGTATCCCATGGTCTTAGAGTTGGTGGGCGGGGCTCTGTGAGTTGGCAGGCGTGGCTCTCTGTCTTGCGCTCACTGTCTTGCGTGCCCTTAGTGAATTATATATATAGATATAATTTTTTATTTTTATGGTTTCAGGTTACCTAATAATTAAAAGCTAATTGCAGTGATTAGATAAGTTCACTTTTCATTTGTAAATGTATTTCTAGTTCTCAAGAAACATGCATCTCCTAGTTAACTGCTTTTAACATCTGAGATGTTCTCTGTAACTCTGTCAAGCCAGGGTGATTGGTTTGGGATAAAGACATGTGATGGCCGTCAGAGCAGCATTTTTTTTTTTGGGCGGGGTTTTTTGTGTTTTTGGAACTGGTGTAACAATTCTGTTTGAAGAACAACTTTAGATGGGACTCTCTTTCCTCATAGATGGAGGTTGAGCACTGAAATTCATTTTTATACACGGCTTTCAGAACTTTCTATTCTTTTAATTAACTTGTGTTAAGTTAATATATCTTACTCTTAAATAAAAATAAAATTTAAACGTAGGTGAGCTCTTTCCAAGTGCTGCTTCAGTATTCCTTGTTATTCCCACATGCTGTGACTAAGACAGTGCTTTTTCTAAAGGATCAGATTTATGTCATCAATCTGTGGCAATTTGATGCCAGATGTTTGCATCAGCTTGCAGCTGTCTTGGCCAACAAAAGTATGTCCTATATTTGGACTGCTTTCTATCTTACAAAATCAAAAATGGGTGGAATTATTCATTCAGCCTTTCATACAAGAGATTATCTGGAAATGGTGTGTTTATTCTGAGAAGCACACCCACACCCTGTTCCTCTTTTAGAAGGGCATCATAAAGCCCACACCTTATTCAAAACATTTGCAACTATCTAGCATGGAATGGAGACATAGCATGCACTGTTCTAGCCATATTAAGCAGACATAACTCTGCCTTTAATTACATTATAAAAGAACACATGGATATAATATGTTGCAGTTAGAACATTAATAAAATGTCTGAATATGTATCATTCACATTTAATTAATATATTAATAACACCTACAATCAAACTGTGGTTGCACACTTAGTAGCCCTAAAGTGGCAGGGACATGAGTTCAAATCAGTCTGTTTTGAGTTTTCCGACTGTTCCAAGGTATATCTGAGTTTCCTTTCACATTACTAAGATGTACTGTTAGGTGAAGTATTGGTTCTGTATTGTTCTGGTATACAGTATGTCAATTTGAATGGATCATGTAGTAGCCTGCTGTCCACGTTGTGCATGCCGTCCTTTGTGTCTAATGATCCTGAAACAGACTTCAGTTCTTCACAGTACTATCCTGAAAAAAAAAGATTTGGACAGATTAATGAATACTTGATATACAGAAACACAAAATAATCTGTACTAATAAATGTGTGCTTTAACAAAACAAAGGCAATAAATACCACATTATCAGTCAGTGCGCTAGCATGAACAGCAAGTTAAAGGTCAACAATGAGACCAGATAGTTTTTCATGGTGTACACCTTTCTGTAGGTCTGCAGATAATGGAGTCAAGATAGTTGCCAGGGATACAAAGTAGTAAGTCAAACCTGAATGCTTATCATTAAACGTTTTTAGCTTTCCACTAGACAGTTAAAAGAAATTCAATTTCATTTTAAATTTGTCTGAGTAATTTAAAAAAAAAACTGACAATAAAGCATTAAAGACATAGCAGGATGGAGAGTACCAAATACCAGTCAAAGGTGTTCACTGCTGCAGTGTACTTAATGGAGAGTGCAGTGTCCAATGTAAAAAGGCTTAGCTGAGTTTCTTTGACTAAGATATAAGAGAGATAACATTGGCATTAACAGGGTACCAAACTCCTGAGCTGGCTTTTTAATTGAAAAGTTTGAATGTGTACAGCTGCCAGTGTCCCACTACATGCCTTCATAGAAACTATAGCGGCAAAAGGAAAAGTTTTTCAATCTGAACACTCATAACCCATTCAAACATGTCTCCTATTGTAATTAAATATGATTAGTACTTACTGATCAGATCAGACATAGCTGCATTGTTGTGCCAAGTTTTCAGACTGTGCCGTGGATAGATAGATAGATAGATAGATAGATAGATAGATAGATAGATAGAT
>JANRMT010062792.1:15111039-15166699 GCA_026402145.1 Polypterus bichir lapradei
GATAGATAGATAGATAGATAGATAGATAGATAGATAGATAGATAGATAGATAGATAGATAGATAGATAGATATTTTTCCCCAAGGATCAAATTATGTCAAAGAAAACTAGCAATTTAGTACAGATATCACTTTCCGGTCAGCCATGATGATGTCACTTCTGGTCCACCTCTAATGACATAACATCTGGCCAGCCATGATAATGTCACTTTTCGGTCCAACCTTGATGATGCCACTTCTGGTCCAACCTTGATGACATTACTACCGGTCGACTCCAATGACATCACTTCCTTTCTGCCCTCAACTTCCTTCCTGTCGCCATTACTTAAACAAAACTGTTTTCTCTCCCATATTGTTGAATGTTTTTTCATTTTTGACCAATTCAGCAGTCTTTTTTGACTACTCTACCCACCAGACATTATACGGGGAAGCTTCCCCAACTCTTTTTCTGGGTATTTGCCTCTTTATTGTGTCACACTGCTCAAGACATTCTAAGATCAGATGCAATGGCTAGTGGAAGGGTTGCAGGGATGGCATCATAAATGACATGCCCTCACATCTTAGCAAATAATGCTTAACCGATTGTACATCATATATGTATACTACTTACTTTCCAGTAGTATGTGTAATGTATACATCCATTATCAAATCTGTGTACTCCAATTTAGAGCTAATCCAAGAATAAGCTCAATATCGCACCCCAACACACATATAGTAGGCTAGTTTAGAGTAGCAGTTAACACCAACATACACATTTTTGAACTTTGTGATAAAACAAAATAACAAAAATATGTAAAACTTCACAGAGACAGTTTAAAGTATTGTTTCACATATTGTTATCAAAAATTAATATGCTGAGGTTATCCACCACTTTTCCCCAGGCATAGAGGTGAGAGATCTGGAAGAAGTCTAGCTCCCAATGAGGTGATTTAAAAGATTAGGTTACCTGCCGTGCTGTCCTGTAGTTTATATTCCTAATCCTGGTTAACCCTTCAATGAAACCCTCAGGTTTGCAAACACTCAACCAGACCTCTACAATCCAGGAAAATGTAATAAATCAGACCACGTTAAATGTTTTATATTCTTTATTTAAGTACAAAGCAAAACACAATAAAATAAGATTACAATAAATTAACATATTTCCTATGTAATGTATGGTTTCTATTCTACACTTATGATAAAAATCTTACAATCCACAAACCTGATACAGAAATTCTGGCCTTCTCTTCTGTTTTCAAAATCAAATGCCTCACTAAATCAGTCCTCCACCAAAAATGTCAGTCAGTGTCCAACCCATTATATCCTAACACAGGGTCACAGGGGTCTTCTGGAGCCAATCCCAGCCAGCACAGGGTGCAAGGCAGTAAAAAATCCTGGGCAGGACACACTCCCACACACCAAGCACACACTTCAGACAATATAGGATCGTTAATTTTCCTAACCTGCATGTATTTGGACTGTGGGAGGAAACCGGAGCACCCGGAGGAAACCCACGCAGACACTGAGAGAAAATGCAAACTCCATGCAGGTAGGACCCGGGAAGCGATCCCCGGTCTCCTTACTGCGAGGCAGCAGCGCTACCACTGTGTCACCCTCACCAAAAATGTAAAAAATGATTTTGTTTCTATCCATCTTTAACATTCTTTTTTGGGTTGATTCTGTAATCATCTTCAGCATCTATCCTTAATCTTAATATTGATAATATATACAGCTTATATATGACTAACATATGAAGTACATAGACGTGTATTTCCTTCTGGGTCAGTAGAAGTTTGCTCTGAGCTGCGGATGATTCCATGACGATCTGGTGTGCATACAGTATTTACAGTAAGATGATATTTACATTAACAAGATTACTTTTTAGATTTATCTAGCTGAAGACCAGGACTAAGACTAAGTGAACCTGCAGTGTGTTTCTCGAGTTGTAGAAGGAGAACAAAGTGGCCTACTAAGCTTAGGATAATGAGAAATGTTACAAAATGAATTCCGCACACATCAGACAGACTGTTAGGGACATGAAAAAGCACAACATTTGTGAATAAAAAAATATGGAAAAATCTTATATTTACATTTGGACTGAAGTGTAGCATGATACTGAATTAAATATGTTTAACTCAATGCCACAGAAAAAGACAAGCAATAAATGACAATATTTATATTGCATAATTGTAATGGTGATAAAACAAATGCTCAGAGGTTAAATATAAAAAGGACAAATTAGACTAATTTAAGCACTATAAAATGTTCAGTTGTTTTAATTCTCTTTTGTTGTGGTGCATTTGTGATATCTAGCATTGCGACAATTGTATGAATTATGTCTTTAAAGAATAGATTTAGGTTTGCATTAAATAGTGTTTCAGGAGGCATATTTCACTTTACTGCTTTGATGCTTACCTAACCAACCCCAAAGCCTTTATGAGATAGTGTTAAGTACTGACTCAGGATGAGAAATTTATGGTGGGGGGGATATGTATCAAAGCAGTTTGGCAAGGATGACTCTGTTCGAACATCACATGAGTCTATAAGCCATCCCCCACTGAAATACCATACTACTGCCTAGATGATATGAAGCAGGGTCTGGAGGACTGAAATGTGGTATGTGTATGACTGGCCACTGGTTTATGACATGTGACAAGAATTGGTGTAAGTTGATCACTGTGCCACTCTAGCTGTCTCTTGCCATCTTGCCACCTCTCTCTCTCTCATCATTCCTTCAAGAAGACATCTCCGACTCAGCAGCCATAATGAGATAGGCAGGCTGCCTGGGCCTGCACAAATGTGGTGGGGTGGTGGCTCTGAGGCTAGGGATCTGCACTGGTAATCGGAAGGTTACTCGTTCAAATCCCGTAAAATGTCAAAAGGGACTCTGTTTTGCTGGGCCCTTGAGCAAGGCCCTTAACCTGAAATAGCTGAGTGTTTTGAGTAGTGAGAAAAGCGCTATATAAATGCAAATAATTATTATTATTAAATGATGAGCTGATCAGGAAGAAGCAATTCTAACTATAAGTTATTGCGCCACATGCAACTACATATCAAGCATTACCAGGTTGTTTGGATTGTATCCAATACTCACATTGTAGTTTGCTTTCTTACACTTTGGGCATATTATCAATCCTACACTATTAAATGTGCTAAACTTTACTCCTGCCTGTTCTTTCCTTCTGTCTTAATGCTGGAAGTAACAGATGTTAAAGGGTTTGCTGAACTGCAGTGTCTGAAAAGAGTGGTAAGTGTATGGGATTAGGGGCATTCTGTTAGGGTCTTCATAATAAAGAGTATAAAGGGGGAGAACAGGGTCATCTAGTTAGGTTCATTTGCATAACATAGTAAGAAAGTATTTTAATTACACCAATCAGAAAACAGATAAATAGTATGACCTTTAGCGATGCCTATTTCTTAAGTGTTATCTAAAGGTCACAAAATAGTTAAAGAGATTAAAAGTCTTTGCCAAATATAATTGAATATGACTACTTATAAGTACATTTTTTATAGAAAACAAAGTAAAAAGTTAAAATGTCATATGATCTCATCTCTTCAGTGTTGTGCTGGTACAACGGATACAGAATGTCTTAGTCAGACAGACAGTTATAATTAGAGGCACTTTTCAAATCCAAACAGAACGATGAAGGGGCTGAAAATGATGTTCAGTTTTTCTACACAATTTGAACTGATGGAGTGTGTCTTTTGCATGCTAGTTCTGAATTGTACTTTATGCAGTTGTTGTTGGCATGGCTCAGGAGCAAATGAAAGCTGATTACAAATCTCTTTCCATTCTCTTTGAAAGTTTTCACAAAGATGTCTGCTTGAAACTGGAATCCATGAATTAAAAATAAATATTGTAAACTGTCAGTGATGCGTCCAAACCAGCAAAATAAGCAAAAAAATAAATGCTATTGCCTGACAATACACAGCATAATAACATGAATCACATTTTGTGGAATGTAACCTCAATTTGTTTTTGCGGGGGAAATATCAAAGACAATGGGCAACTATGCAGCTGACTTTTGTCATATGTTTTTGTATACTTTAAAGCTTCATCTTGTAAGAACTGCCTCTTAAAACCACCCACAAAGATTACAATCTTCACACAAAATGAGGCAAACCTCACCTAAAACATTTGATAGAACAAATGAATATATATTACTTTTATTAACAGAATGATCAAAACATCTGGAAAGAAAATGTTAACAAAAATTAAAAAGACATTCACTAAAATTAAGAAATGAACAACTAAATTGGGTAAATAAAAAGACAGAAATTGCAAAGAAACAAAACCTTAAACAAAACTCAAAATACCTTATAATCAGGACAAAGCCTAACTAGAAATACAACCACACCATTACAATAAGAATCTAAATATGGAAGCTATCATAAATCCAAACACTAGCCATTAGGAAAGACCAAGTAGTCATCCAAAAGAAGTAATGGAGAAATGGAAAGACTGGCACTAATGTGCTGACTTTTGAAGTGCATATGTTTCGAAACACTGTGATCAGCCGTCTGTGGCATAGAACAGGTTTGTAAATCCAGTAAATGATCAAGTCCCGAAAGCGTGCAGAATCAGAACGGGTGCAGGTGACTGCTGCTCCCTTGCTTGGCTGATCGCACCCTTAATTGCAAATGTAAGTGGATCAGCCAGATGCCTCATTCATAACCCAGCTTGGACGGAGGGTCTCCTCCCGATTAGGCATTATAAATGAGCCAGAGAGAGGGATATAGAAAAACAAGAGACAGAATGAGAGATGGAGTTTTAAGATGATGGAAAGAATAAAGGAAGGATGGAGGCAACAGGATTGTGAAAAGCCAGCATGTGGCAGAGGAGTAGCAGACAGCTGGGTAAAGAACCCTGAGGAGGAGTGTATGGCAGGTGCTCAAAGAGACTGAAAAGGGCCATTCCGGCTCCTACATAAGGCCGAGGAGTGGCAACGAGAGTTGGAGAAGCAAGGCTCGGTGCAGCACCCTACTGGGGCTTTAGACGGCAGCAGGGACCCAAGCCTGGATTTTGAAAGTTGGCTGTGCCTGTTAGTATGACGTCTTCTCTTGCTGCGGGATCCAAAGAAACTTTTAGACTTAGGCACTAGGGTTTATGCGTTATTAAAGATCAGTTTCCTGCCATGATTTTTATACCTTAAGGAACTATTTATTACATTTTAACCTCCACATGGGCAGTGTGTTTTTATGGATTATTTATTTAGGATGATGCACTACATTCTTTGCATGTTGATGTTTTGTATGGATTGTAATAAAAACACTTGACACTTTTGTACCTAACCCTTTACTGTAAGAGTGTGTGTCCTCATTTGCACAGCTCATCTCGGTTCATGACTATCGGCAGTTCCAGGTTGAAGAGGATTCTGGACATGATAAGGGAGTGTGGAGCCGACCCAGACCTTCAGAAACATTGCATATGAACTGTCCCCACAAGAAACTTCCACAGTTTCATTGGAAGGGGGACAAGAAGATGGAGATGATAACAAAGTCTAAAACTGTCAGAAACCAAAACATCAAACCAACCAAAGTGTTAGAGCCGAAGGGTTAATCAGAAATCATGACAGTTTATTGAAAGACAGTATGCTGAATAATCATTTGCCCACAAACTTGGATGACAGTGACCCTGCACTGTCTCAAGATGATGTCATAAAAAGGTGAACATGAAGATCACATGACTATTGCATTGCACTATTGCAATAGAAACAAGTCAGGGTTACAATGGCAGCAAAACTAAACAAAGCACATAATGGCTGCACAAAAGTCATAAAAAACTAAACTCGAAACAAAATGGGTACAAAAAATACAAAAACATTTGTGGGACCCTCAATAAATGACTCAATAGTGTAAAAATTAAAACAGCTTACTGGTAATCATAGAACTGAAGCTCTAGTACATGTCAGTATATCACTGATATCTGGCCTTTGACTGGCACTACAACTGAAAGAATCACCACATGACAGATCAGTTTTATCAGACTCCCAGAATACTTGAAGTGCGGTTCAGATGCATCCTATTATGAGTGTTTTTGTGAGAGGGGGGATAATTATTGACTGAGAGCAATGCACAGGAGCTTAAAAGACAATTTACCAATAATTTTGTGATTTACTATGGAAGATTCATTAACAAAATCCCATTCACTGGTGTAAAGTCATTTTCTGTCAGAGTTCTCAGGCAAAAGCAAGATACATAGTTTGCAATAGGCAGCTTACGTTTTACTACAATACATATTCTGTACACTGCTGGCTCTGCTGTGTATAAAGAGGCTTGGTTTTCTGAGAAATATTTGCATATGTAAATCACGTCTCTTCCACATTTTAACTCTGAATTGCACACACACAAAATTCATTGGTACCCCATTCCCTGTTTTGAATTGTATTTTCTGCACAAATGATGCCATCTTTGAATTGAAGGTCAGTAGCGTGGAACAGCATGGAAGTGGCCAATCATTCTATGAATTTAATTGCAGTCTGCGGAGCATTATCCTTATTATTACATATTGTTTTCTGTAGAAATGGAGTAGCAGAAACATGTATAATGCCACAGAAATAGGCTCGGTATCTGAGAAGAACACGGCAAGATTAAATCTTTTTTCTTTATAATTTTGACAAATAAAGCATTTATCACAGCTGTAAGGCTATTATATGACAGATTACCGGCAATTGTACAATCTATCTTGGAAACTTCAACCAGTACACTACACTCACTGTCTTACAGACTTTATTATAGCAACTAAAATAAGGAAGTGAAAGCCCCTATGCAAAAAAATAAGATTCAAATTGCAAGTTGTACCTGAATGTGTATGTTTTGCATTAGGTACTGCATTAATGTCTGGCCATTATAAAATCTAATATTAAAGAAGCTGAAAAGGGAAATAAATAGCCTCTTTTGAGCAGCTTGGATTACAAGGATATATATAAAAATGAAATTTCTATTGCATAGTAAAAAGAGGATTAAAAGAGATTTAATAAATAAAGCTTTTAATTTTCTCTAAGCATTAGCAGCATTAACTGAAGTGGTAGGTTTTACAAAGATATATGCCTTCAAAGCACTTAAAGAAACTAAAAGAGCCTAAAAGAAATGTCAGGCAAAAGTGAGCGTCAGACTGGGGGCGTGACGACTTTTTATTTTAATTAAGAAGCTACCCTTTTACAGAGTAACACAAAACAAATAAATTACTGCGTGATGAGAATAAGAAATACCTCATTTACTCATACATTTCTAACATGCATATTTGTGTACTACATACGTGCCTTCAGGATGCCCCTGTTCCCTCAAAACTTAGATGGTAGCTGTAAAATGCAAAGATGAGGGTGAACCTTTTTATATTCAAAAAGCTGATAAAATATAGAAATCTCAGATACTGTTATGCATGGCAGTTTCTTTTATACATGATTGTGCAAGGCACTCCTCAATCTTGGCTCATCAAAAGCAAACTCCCTAGTCTAGACAGAAAAAAAAGTGAATGAGAGACATGCAAGTGACTTTACCTAGGCTAATAAATACATTTATTAATTTTTCAAGCTTCTTCTTCAGTTCAGGGTTGTGGGCTTCCCTAAATTGGAAGCACTGGGTGCAGGGTAAGAAGTAACAATAGACATGATGCTATGCAGTGGCCGCTGGGGACAGACATTCTAGGCAGGACTGTTTGTGCCATATTCAGTCAGTTTCAGTAACCATCCCAAAAGACTTTAATGTAAACTGCAAGATACCAGCACTCTGTAAAATAATCAGTCATTTAATTGGCATTTTAAAAAATCAGCAGATTAATAGATAATGAAACATATCGTCTACAGTATGCAGTAAAATTAGCAAACAGAGAATTAAGATAAAGTATTGGGAATTTTTAGAGTGCCATATATTGCTGGATGATGTCATATGCTAAGGTCAACCATATACAAAGCAAACTGGGATTAGGGGAATATGTGTGTGTGTGTGTGTATGTCTGTGTGACATCTTATTTATATAGGAATTTTGCCCTTCTGTCTTTCTGTGTGGCAAACCTCTCAGTGACTCTAGTATTAAAGTCGGGAATGTTTCTGACCAGATTTTTTTCTCCATGGAGAGCATTGCCAGAGCATTCAGGCGATCCTGTGCCACGGTGTTCCTCAGGAAGGTCTTGAGTCACTTATGGTTTGTTGTTCAGTCGACACCCACGTTCAACTTCAGTTTTTCACTTTTAGACATTCCAGTCAGAAAGTTATGAAAACTGAAAACATATGATTTGGGAGATAAGAAGAAAGTAAAGAGCAACCAAAAGTACGGAGAAATGGGACGAAGAAAAAGCACTGTGATTTTGTGGTCTCAAATGGAAAGAAGTAACCACCCCACTAAAAATGAAAGTAACACTGTGAACAATGTTATCTGGCCCTTTAAATGGCCCATTATAGTCAAAAACAAATTTACTTCAAAATTACTGTATGGATGTTTTCCGTATTCTCCACGTATGCCCTTGTGCGCTCATATTTTTTAATCCTTTCAGATAATTGTTTCATGTCCCTAACTCCTAAAACAGTCCATGCTGAATCTTTCCCCACCATTTTAAAGAGTAAGAATAGGAAGCAAAATACGGCATTTACACTGCTGCATAGCCAGGCCTTTCTGTTGTACAAGTTATGGGAGGCTTTACCATTTTCGCTGGCCTGTTGTGTAATTTTGATATCCGGTTGATCTGGGCCAAGCTCTTTGACTTGTAGTTTCTCCAACAAAGTTCTATTCTCAAATGAATTTTGGAGAAGAGATCTTATTGTATTTGGAGGCGGCTGAAATCTTGATATCTTGATTACATACGGTCATTATTTTCAATAACTGTTTTTATGTATTCTGGCAAACAACGTCAGATGTCCCTGCTCTACCAATGGATTCTGCTTGGGCTGATTAATTAATAGTCCTTTAGACATCAAATTCAAGGATGCTGATAAGTTTATGTTGCTCTGTGGATATCCTTTGTCAGAGATTGGCTATGCTGCTGCAATGACTGAGTGATTTTTTGTGCCCAAAGTGCCCCAGAAGAGATATTGAGAAAGGGGGGATCAATATGAAGTGAAGTTCCTCCAAACAAAATTAATTATTATTTATATATTACACATTATTATGCATTTTAAATACACACATTCTTAAAATGAGTAATTATTGTTTATTTTAAAAATGTATATTTTAGAAACAAAACTCAAAAACACTTTCCAGTATGGTGGGCGTTGCCCTAGTGCTCTCTGTTGGCCAGCCGCCACTGATACTATGTAACCACATGAAATATATACAAATAATTATACAATGATAATTTTAATGCTGCCTCGCAGTAAGGAGACCACGGTTCATGTCCCAGGTATTCCCTGTATGGAATTTGAACATTCTCCCTGTGTCTGACTGGTTTTCCTCCACATGCTCTGGTTTTATCCCACATTCAAAAGACATACATGTTAGGAACTAAATTGGCCTTTGTATGTGGTTAGGGTGGGTGAGCGTGGTCGTCCTGTGATGGACTGGCACCCTGTCCAGTGTTTGTTCCTGCTATGCGCCCTAAGCTGGTTGGGATAAACCACCCCCCTCAACCCTATTCAGGATTAAGCGGGTTAGTGACTAATTAAGATGTGAAAAATAAAATTCTTCTTCCTATATTTCCACTGCAGTGATTCAATAGTTTGATGCTTGGTTGTTGTCTGAAATTTCTGCATTTACAAAGTTTCTGTGTCAGTTTTTTCCAGGTACTCCATTTTCTCCATCCACATACCTAAAAACATTAATTTGATTGGTATATCTAAAATTCCTCTAGTATCAGTGAGAATGTGCATGTGTGCCCTGTGACAGATTGGCGTGCTGTCCAAACTTAGTGCTTCTGTTACAGACACTGGCACCTGGAATTGGATGAAATGGGTTTGGGAATGTCAGTCATCCCCACTGTCATTTTATTAATAAGTCTGAAGTGGTTTCTGGTAAAAAATGTAATAAAGTATTAATGCACTGTTGCTGATATTTCCATAAGTGGTCATTTTGAGATGCCACATCACAAACAGTTGTAGTAATGCATTTTATTACTGCAAATGTTTCTAATGCACTATCTGTTGGAATGACAAATACGATTCACTATATTATTACATGCATTACAAAATACACTGCCCAAAAAATGAAGGGAACACTTAAATCATTACAGTCTAATGCCAAGTCAGTGGAGCCACACAAATATCAATCTGTCCAGTTAGGAAGCACAACTAAACTTGCTTTGGTACAAATGAAAGTGACAACAGGTTCATTGGAGAGGCAACAGCAAGACAACCCCCAAAAAGAGAATGGTTTTGCAGATGGTTGCCAAAGACAACTGCTCTCTCCTTATCCTTTCTGACTGATTCTTCTCTAGGTTTGCACTTTGCTAGTGTCCTTGTCACTACTGGTAGCATGAGGTGGTGTCTGCAGCCGATTCAGGTTGCATAGGTAGTCCAGCACCTCCAGGATGGCACAGCTGTACTTCCTGTTGCAAGAAGGTTTGCTGTGCCTTGCCAGCACATTCTAAAGAGCATGGAGGAGATATCAGGAGACGGGCTCTTACACAAGGAGAGCTGGACAGGGCCAGCATCTGCTCCTTTGTGCGAGGAGGAACAGGAGGAGCACTACCAGAGTACTACAAAATGATCTCCAGCTGGCTACTGGTGTACATGTTTCTGACCAAACTGTCACATTGAGCACATCTGACAGACATGAAAGAGTCTGGAGACACTGAGTTGAATTTCATGCAGCAGCATGACCGATTTGGCAGTGTGTGAGCGATGGTCTGGGGAGGCATATCCTTAGAAGGTCACACAGACCTCCATGTGCTAGGCAATGGTACCCTGACTTCTGTTATGTATCGGAATGAAATCCTCACAGTCATTGTCAGACTTTACACTGATGTAGCGGGCCCTGGGTTCCTCTTGGTGCAGGATGATGCCCGGCCTCATATGGCCAGAGTGTGTAGGCAGTTCCCGGATGACAAATGTATTGATGCCATGGACTGGCCTACATGTTCCCCAGACCTGACTCTAATTAAGAACCTATGGGATGTTATGTATCAGTGCATCTGACACCACCAAGTACTGCCCCTGTCCAGGAGCTCACTGATGGTCTGAGGAGATCCCCCAGGAAACCGCCATTTCATCAGGAGCATAGTTGGGAGTTCATACAGGCACGTAGGGGCCATGCACACTACTGAGTCACATTATGAGTTGCATGATGAAATTCACACAAATTGGATCAGCCTGCGATTTCAATTTTTGACTTTAATTTTCGGTGTGACGTTCAATCCAACCTTCAGTGGGTTGAATATTTTGGTTCCTTTGACCATTGTTACATCATTTTGTTCTCGACGAATTACACAGTATTACTCAGTAAAGATTTTCCACTTGAATATTTTGTTCATCAAAATACAATGTGATTTAAGTGTTCCCTTAATGTTTTTGAGCAGTGTGTATTCCAAAAGATGATGAACTGCAAACATTTAAGCTGAGTTCCACGTTGATTACTTACATTTCAATCCATCTTAGATGAGTAGCTGGTTATGTTAATAAACTTGTGATTGCCTTACAACTTCAATGTCCTGGGACCGACTCCATTCATATCGTGATTTTACACATTCTCCCAGAATCCATGCGTGTAGTGTGCAGCAAATATTATCAATTAACAGGATCTCATTGTGCTTTATACTTAAAATCTTTATGCAGACATATATTTGATTTTTTGCTAAATTTATATACAAATTTAACTTGCATTTCTAAACACATGTGAAATGATTCTAGCTAGGTGGATTATGAGACATGTACTGTATATGAGCTGTGAGAAAAGACCTATGTTGGATTCAAAGACAAACTGGAAAAAAATATAAAAACTAAAGGCCAGGCACAAAATCTTTGATACTGACAAGAGTATGCTGGAATATTTCTGGTTGTAGTGATAAACAGAAGGAAGAATGGAGTTGACATTATCAGTTAGTTTTTCTAAGTATCATTTGACTAAGATGATAACAAAGCTTCCATCTATATGCTTATATGTTAGCTCTTGGACTGTCTGTGTATCACACTAGTTTAACAGTTGAGTGCTGTGCTGCTGGTGTCGTCAAGCCATCCTAGTTTTTAAACATTTTTCTGAAAAAGCCACCCAGATGCAGCTAAAGAGTCGAGACAGGCCACTGACAAGAAACTTGAATTTCCTCTGGGTACTCCAGTTATCGCAGACATTCCAAGATGTGTGGCTTATTTTAATTGCCATCTGTACATTATTCTGGTGTAATTGTATAACTGGTGTGGCACAATGGTAGTGCTGCTGCCTCATAATAAGGAGATCAGGGTTCATGTTCATCTTGTGTGGAGTTTCCATGTATACCTCATGTCTGCATGGGTTTCCTCTGGGTGCTCTGCTTTCCTCCCGCAGTCCAAAGACATGCAGGTTAGGTGTATTGGCAATACTAAATTAGCCCTAGTGTATGGTTGGTGTGTGTGTATGTGTGTATTTGTCCTGCGATGGACTAGTGCACTGTCCAGGGGATTTTTCCTGCCTTGCGTCCTATGCTAGATGGGAAAGGCTCCAGCACCATCCACGACCATATTCAGGACTAAGTAGTTTAGAAAATGAAGACGTGTATAATTATAACTGCGTGATTAAGAGAGTGGGTTATTGTGCGCAGCACTGAACTAGCCGTGTTCCAGGGTGGAATCCTGTCTTGCCAATGCTTCCATGACACTGAATTGAATGAATGTTATCCTTATAGTGTAGCATTTTGGGTCCAATTGAATAATAATAATAATAAACTTCTTTAACAGGTTTGACCACCCTAACCCACTCTCACCTCGGAGTACTGCATCCTCCACCCATCCTTCTGTTGAAACCAGCATAGGATAGACATCCCCACCCACAATTACAGCAGCCCAGGTAAGCAGAGAGCTGAGGAGACTTCGTGCCAGCAAAGCAGTGGGTCCAGATGGAGTATTGCCACGACTGCTGAAGGCCTGTGCATTGGAGCTGGGGAGTCCTCTACAGCGCATCTTCACCCTGAGTCTGGAACAGGGGAGAGTCCCAAAGTTTTGGAAAACATCTTGCATCACCCCAGTCCCAAAGGTATCACATCCTAGTGAGCTCATTGACTTCCGGCCTGTTGCTCTGACGTCACATGTGATGAAGACCATGGAGCGGCTGCTGCTTCACCACCTGAGGCCACAGGTCCGCCACGCCCTCGACCCTCTGCAGTTCGCATACCAGGAGAAGGTGGGCGCGGAGGATGCCATCATCTATATGCTACACCGATCCCTCTCCCACTTGCACAGAGGCAGTGGTGCTGTAAGAATTATGTTTCTGGACTTCTCTAGCACCTTCAACACCATCCAACCTCTGCTCCTTAGGGACAAGCAGACAGAGATGGGAGTAGATTCATACCTGGTGGCATGGATTGTGGACTATCTTACAGACAGACCTCAGTATGTGTGTCTCAGGAACTGCAGGTGTGACATTGTGGTCAGCAACACAGGAGTGCTGCAGGGGACTGTACTTTCTCCGGTCCTGTTCAGCCTATATACATCGGACTTCCAATACAACTCGGAGTCCTGTCACGTGCAAAAGTTCGCTGATGACACTGCTATCGTGGGCTACATCAGGAGTGGGCAGGAGGAGGAGTATAGGAACCTAATCAAGGACTTTGTTAAATGGTGTGACTCAAACCACCTACAACTGAACACCAGCAAAACCAAGGAGCTGGTGGTGGATTTTAGGAGGTCCAGGCCCCTCATGGACCCCGTGATCATCAGAGGTGACAGTGTGAAGAGCGTGCAGACCAATAAATACCTGGGAGTGCAGTTGGATGATAAATTGGACTGGACTGCCAATAATGATGCTCTGTGCAAGAGAGGACAGAGCCGACTATACTTCTTTAGAAGGCTGGCATCCTTCAACATCTGCAATAAAATGCTGCAGATGTTCTACTAGACGGTTGTGGCGAGTGCCCTCTTCTACGCGGTGGTTTGCTGGGGAGGCAGCATAAAGAAGAGGGACGCCTCACGCTTGGACAAACTGGTGAGAAAGGCAGGCTCTATTGCAGGCATGGAGCTGGACAGTTTGACATCCATGGAAGAGCGACGGGCGCTGAGCAGGCTCCTGTCAATCATGGAGAATCCACTGCATCTACTAAACAGTATCATCTCCAGACAAAGGAGCAGCTTCAGCAACAGACTGCTGTCACTGTCCTGCTCCACTGACAGACTGAGGAGATCGTTCCTCCCCCACACTATGCGACTCTTCAATTCCACCCAGGGGGGTAAACATTAACATTATACAAAGTTATTGTCTGTTATACCTTCATTTTTATCACTCTTTAATTTAATAGTTTTTTTTATCAGTATGCTGCTGCTGGAGTATGTGAATTTCCCCTTGGGATTAATAAAGTATCTATCTATCTATCTATCTATCTATCTATCTATCTATCTATCTATCTATCTATCTATCTATCTATCTATCTATCTATCTAATAATATTCACAAATTTTTCATTTTCACTTTTCAAGTTATGTTTGCAAACAGTGAAGACTTTTTGGTGCACCAATGGATTCCAAGAAGATGCTAGCTCTTAATGAGAGAAATGAATAAAATATGTTAAAGTTTAGTGTAACGAGTGCAGAGTATAATAGGACTTTAACTAACATGTCTTGAATAGACTAATGACAGTAGTATAATACTGACATCAGACAAAAAATACATTATACACTGAGTGTAACATACTGTGTATACAAGAAACAATAAGGTATATTTCAGTATGAGTGGCTGATGAGTAGCCTTTTGCCTTGTCCCTAAATCTACTAGTACTAATAGTCCCCTACCATTTTCCGGAATGGAGAGCAGAGAAATGTCACTTTAATAACACTGTCTGTTTTTATTAATCAGTGTGTGATATTTATGTTCTAGATAGGGTGAGCTTAACATCAGTAATATTCCCAGTTGTCTTCACAACCCTTTGTGGTGCGCTGCTTCTCAGAGAAGGTGTCATCTCAGGATATTATGTAAATCTTAAGGATGGACTCCACTGTGCACATGTAAAAATTGGTGCACATAAATGGACAAATCCAAGCTTTTTTCATATGTCTAAAAAAGTAAAAGTGGTGGTCAGCCATCTTAACTATGGTGGAAAAGTGTTGTATCCACTCAGGTAATCAGCTATGGTGACTCCAAGAAATGTAAAGAAATGTACAGGTAAAAGGAAATAATATAATGTAAGCGAGTAAGTCCATGAAATTAAATTGTTGCCATTATTATTTAATTTTTACATTGATCAATTAAGAAACACAATTGTTTAGAAAGAAAGCTTAACTGGCTTTACGTATATATATGGAAGGGAACAATTTTCCATAAGACATTCGTTTAGGCTTTGCTCAAGACTCCTACAATGAGAGGAAAGTGGGATTTTATTCTAAAACCTTGCAGTTTCAAGTCCGTGTCTTTAGCTTCTGATTATATGTACTTGTAAATGTAAATTGAAGCTCCAGAATGACAGTTTTTTTTTCTTTCACTTGAGGCTATCTTTCTATTTAAATTTGCATTTTTGGATCAGCCACTTATTCCTCATCCCACAAAGCATTTTCTTTTTTTCAGTGTTTTTTTCTCTGATACATAATTAAGTCAGTAGGAGGTGTTACTGTGAGAATTTGGATGCAACAATAATTTGTTTTTGGGATCAATTCATAAATTTTAATGTGTGTTTTTGGAAATAATTCCAAATATATTTGTATTCTGTCTTCTTTTCTAAGAAACCAATTAAATCCACATTTTGGTATATTTAGTTACATTGCGTTAAGGAAAGACAAATGAATCACTGAGTGACTATGACTCAAGGTAATTGGACAAAGTTTAGTTAGTCTGAAGATCAATTTCCTTGTGGTTTACACTGACTATTCGGTCTGAGATGCTGATTACGGTAATATGATAAGAAGAATATAAGGTGAGCTACTTTTTTCTCGTTGGGTATTCAAAAGAGTGGCTCATTTTAATTCAAAGCAAGGTCCATATTTAACATCATATCCCTTGATCTTAAATTGGTGGGCATCTCAACATCCTTGATGACAGCCTTAGCATGATGGAAAATCTTGAAACTCCAAGATATACAAGAACCTAAACTGGTTGGAGATTTGAGTCTTGAATTACAGGGATGGCGCAGAAAAAGAGCAATCCAGAAAATGGTTTGTATTAAAAATACAGTAAACAATCATTGTCCATAAATCAGATGAATCTATCCCTTTAGGCTGCTAGATGGGTATAATAACCATGTTTTTCCAAGGTGTTACATCGTCTGATTGAACAGAGCCTATGCAAGCTGTATTGAACTACTGTGAATACTCACCACTGCAAAAGGAAGGTGAAACCTCCAATGAACAGTTTCCAGAGTTACTCAGGCTCACATAGTGCCTCTGATTTTGACATGTTTGGATAACAAAGCATTCAACCCCAACGTCAAATGAAAGAATAACAAGTAAGAAAGAAATATTTTCAGGTGCAATGAAACAGTTGTAAAAGGGCGATTCTACAGTAACCTAAAGGAGAAGAGGGCATGGCACTACCTAACATTCAATTTTATTACAGGGCATCAAATATACAGGCCTTAAAAGACCTGGACATCGACACAAATTGATGAACATTAATGAAATCTTGCAGTAACCCCTGCTCTGTGCTCCAATAAGCACAAACTATCATCATTACACTAATAATGCAATTGCCCTTCTTTCACTCAGAATATGGAACCAATGTAGGAAACACTTTAAGACAGAGAAGCTCTTATCTGTTGCACCTCTTACATGACAACCACTTTTCTCCACCCTCTCAGAAATACCTAGTAGTTAATGTTTGGAAAATGTCTAAAATTAAAACATTTACAGACTTATACATTGTCACACACGTGCGAATAGGGGGACGTTGTGTGGACCAAGTAAAGGTAATTCCACGCCAGGCCAGGGGAGGGCGGAGTGCATTAAACCTTCTCCCAGGAAAACCTATCTGAATCAAGAACATCACTTCTTGTTTCAGCGCCTAGAAGAACGTCACTTCCAGTTCTGGCTCCTAGAAGGGCGTCACTTCCAGTTCCGGCGCCTAGAAGAGCGTCACTTCCAGTTCCGGCGCCCAGAAGATTGTCACTTCCGGTCCCGGCTCCCAGGCTGATGTCAGAGAAATACCACTTCTGGTCAACCTACATCACTTCCAGTTAACATACATCACTTCCTGTCTGACCATTTAAAACCGCCATCTTTTCCAACCTTCACCAGTTCTGTTTTGGACTCTCCGCAATCAACTACTCTATTGAATGGAAAACCAAACCTTTGCAGCTAGGAATAATATACGGGTGGCTGCCCCAAACCTTTTTACGTGTGTCGAGTCTCTTCCTTTTTGCAACATAGATAATGTTTTTGCATCCTACGAGCAATTAAGATTTAAATTTAACTTCTCATTAAGAATTTTTCCACTACTTTCAAACTAGAAACTTTGCTAAATGGAACCTGCCCAATTCCCACCTATTTCTATTTCAGAAGAAATATTGATCAGTCTTGAAGACTCAGATAACATTTATAAAATTTTTAAAAACATTTCAAAGTCCCATCCTTTCAAAATCCCAATGTACACTGTGGAAAGGATCTTTCATTCAGAAAAGGAGTAGAAGGCAGCCACGCACGGAATTCACTCTAGCTCCATATGCACAGAACACTCAATTATTCAACTTAAAATCTTCTATTGATCACATTTATCTCATTTAAAACTATCCAAAATGTTTCCAGGGCAAGATCCAACCTGTGAACATTGAAATCGAGCTCCAGCCTCACTGGGCCACATGTTTTGGTAGTGCACCAAATTAACATCGTTTTGGACAAAAATCTTTAAATGTCTATCAGACAGTCTTGGAGTCACAATCTCTCCTAACCTATTAATAGCTGTGTTTGGTGTACTCAAAGATGGGCTTGAAGAGGAGAAGAAGAAACAACTGTAATTGCCTTTACTACACTCTTGGCACGTAGACTTATCTTGCTCAACTGGAAGAATCCAAGCCCAGTACTTTTAAGGCAGTGGGTAACTGATGTCCTATACTATTTAAAATTGTTCAAAACATTTTAAAAATATGGTAGGTTCTAAACAATAACATTTTAGAATAAGCTTCTCTATCAGGAAAAGGATACTTTTCCTTCCTTACTGCTTTTAAAGATTTGCTTTGTTGGTTGACTCTCCTCTGTTTCTTTTGGGTGAGGGTTGAACTGTTGGACTTTTTTAAGTTTGATTTGATTGTACTGATTTTTATTTCCTTTTAATTAAACTAATAAAAAAATAAAAAACAAACAGTTGAAAATGGTTAAATTTGTTGAAACTAAAAATAACACACTTCAGGAATGCAAGAATATAGGGTTTCTATGGATAGAAAGAGCACAAAAGGTGATCATATACATGGAGAGGAACCCACACTGCCAATTCAAAAGCAATTCTTAAAGCCGATGAGCGTAGAAGTTAACTACCAGATAGTGTTGAAGTTTGTAGTTTCTCTGAAAGGGTGAGAAATGTGGAAGAATAATTTTAGGGTAACATAGCATTCATCTTAAAGAAATAGCATAAAGGCTTAATAAATGTCAGAAACATGTTCAGGCACACCAGGAAACCAGATAAAGGTCAAGTGAACAACAAAATAAGAATTGGTTTAAGAAAAATACTGAGATGGTCAAGTAAATAATGTACCAGTAGAAAGGTTGATGTAATATAAAGATACACTGACGGGTGACTAAGCGATGACTAAGAAATCAGCAGATGTCCTATAAACAACAAGAATGCACAGATGTTATATGCACAGAAATTTCAAGGGTGGTAGTGCATCGCAAAAGTTATAAGAAGAACCAGACTATAATATAATAGACTCTTATTTTATACAAATCATTTGAGTGTAAACCAATGAACCAACCAGAGTAAAATGTATGCATTGATTGACACTGTATGTAAATTCAGTAGTTTCTAAAATGAACCTCTATTCTTTGTTTTCTCTGACCATTCTGACTAGGCTGTAACGGACTGCTTTTGAAGAATGCGCCCTCTAAGGCATTTTGCCAAGGAGTAATTAAAAGATACAATGAACTGCCTTTCTCCTGCCTGATTACTGAATTGTCCTGTTAGGGGATGTTTCATTCTTTAATAAGATATTACATTTGTACCACAGGAGTCAAAGAAAACAGAAGAAGGTGAAATAGACGAAGGTGTCTTGTTTCCCCAGGCCTCTAGAGGACAGCAGGTAAATCCAGTGAAGTGGTTCCTTCAAAATTACATCAGAGGCAAACAACACCTACCCAACTGAGTAAAGGTGAGCTCTGGAGTACAGTTTTGCAGGCACCACTCACTGTCACTACAGAGTAGACTATCCCTAAACCTGGAAGTGTCTGCAGTGACTCATCCTCAGGTGCTGTTATAAGGCTGCTCCTCAGCTGGGAGAAATAGAATCTTAAGTCAGCAGGTGAGCTCAGGCAGTTGGCCACTGACTAACTGATAGAGAAACCATAGACACGGACAAAGAGAATATGAGTTGTGAGGAGGGTTCTGGAAGCCTCCCAGGCATTGACCAAAACACAGGGAAGGAAGACATGATTAGCAGAATTGTTTATTTGTAATTGTCCCTTTCTCCATCTTTACCCTGTATTTTATGGCAAGTAAATCGTTGTATTTTTCATATCCTTGAAATTCACCAGAAGAGCCACTCATTCATTTTGCTAGTGCCATAACTTTCTCAGTTTTAAATCATAAGCCATGTTCACAGGCAATATGTGCAAGATTTTCTGTAATGCAATGCTTTTTGTAGTAAATGTCACAGATCACTTACAAAGCAGTCATGTATAATGCCTGTGAGTTTAAACATTCGCTAGATTAAATTATAGATTTAAACAGCTCATTAAATAGGAATTTTGCCTCTAAATTTAATTTTCTCACTGCTATTTTTCCTAACACTAGATAAAAATTAACCATTCAAAGCTTAACAATTTTCAAATAATTTCCAGAATGGACAATTATAATTAAAATTAAAGCATGCTATTAAATATAATCTATATATTCATATATAATCTATATATGAATCTATACATTTAATTTCAAAATGGCATTGAGCTAAAATCTTATCTGTCATCCCTGGAGTGAGAGGAGTCAGCACAGGATGAACCGCAAACCCATGGCATTGCACACACTTGCTCATGTCTGGAAAGTCACCAATTAGCCAAATGCAGTGGTGACATTTCAAATCAGCTGGGTTCTTGTCAGATACAGAGTCATCAGTAAAATGTGGCTAATAATTTAGAAAGCTGTTCAGATTATATTTCTTATAAGTTTTTAAGTAATCTCATTTACATTACAGAGAACCTTGACATGGTGCATTCTGTGAAAGAGAATATAAAATAATACTGACTAAGAAATACACACCTTTGGGACGTGGGAGGAAACCCACTGTACATGGCGGACCAAGTGAAAAGCTGTAAGGCAGTGCTCCTCATGACTGTGCTGCTCTTCTGCCCTTTAAGGATCGTGATACAGGAAAATGTTACAAGTATTGTAATTGAAAATACTAAAATATTAAAAGTCATATTGCCAATGAAAAAATAAAGTTTACTAAATCATTTAATAAAACACATATGTATTCAGTAGGGATTTAAATTCTAAAAGAGCTGAGGAGCATGATCACCCCAACATAGAGAGACGACTACAGAGTAAACGAGAATCTCAAGATTGAATGGTTCTATTTAATGTGGAAGTGTATAGGGCATTTGTAGTGCTATAGGGTCGTTATTGTCGGAGTATGGTAGCATTGCAGACTCATCAAACGTAGGCTCCATGTCCATTTCTGGATGAGGTCACTTCTCCATGGAGTTTGCACAGTTTTCCAGTATTGGTGTAATTTTCTCTAGGCACTGCGGTTTCCTTTACAGTACTAAAACATTTAAGGCAGGTTGCAGTGGTCAGGACTGCTTCTCATTTTATACTGTATAAGATGGCTGCATGCGTTAATCAGCATTTGAATTTCTTTGAAATATAAAGGAAAGATGTCACTTAAAATGGTTTTTTTTTTGGAATCTCCTTTTTGGTTATGGCAGTCTTCTTAACAATTCTACTTTTGCCTCTGAACAGCAAATTGATCAGATTCCCTATTACATGATGATCAATCTCTTGACCATAACTACATTTTATTTCATTTTAACTATATGTGACTTTTCTTCAGTAAAGAACCTAAAATCTTTGTCACTCATTTAAACAAAGTGGTCTGTCCAGACTGCTATGGAAAATTACAATGGTCATGACTCTTATGATATTGCTAAGAATGTGCAAGTGACAGTAGCAGTTTAAAACAATGACCAACTGCCTTGTGTAAAATGTGCTTAAAATCAGGAATGTGCATAAACAATTTCTTGAGTAAATAACGGGATTTATAAAACACAAACTTGACGTGAAAACTAGCTTAAGGGTATGGCATCCATAGGTACTGTGCAAACATTTTTGGTGTTGCCATTTTAGCCACTTCAGGCTGTAAGACAATGAGGCGAACAGATAATCTCATTTTGTTGTGCATTTCAAAGACACATCAGTCACAAATTCGATTCTTGAACTAATTCTATGACAGTTAACTGACATATTCCTCCAGTACAGCTTCAGTGTTGTTTATAACACGTAATACATACCCTTATTGGTTATTGCCTTAGTATGTAGCCAACCTATATTGTCTATTAAAAGGGAGTGTTGTGTGCTGTAGGACATAACTGGCAATGACAGTGTTACTTCTTTTGGAGGATATTGGTAATAACAGGATAAACAAGTAGCACAATTTTAGGAATTAGGATCATTTTTTGGTTTGTGATGATGGCTTAAAAGGCAACTTAGACTTCCTATAACTATCCTCTTGGAATTATTTGCTGAATTTGAACCCATATAACAGAGACCATCATTTGGAAATCATGCAATGCCTGTTCCGTTACAAGTTTTAACAATCATAGGGTATCTGGCGGCCGTAACCAGAGTTGAAAAATAACTATAAGATACTGTGATTTGTGAGTATCGCTTTTATGTTTTGTCATATATAAATACATATATTTCTGCAGTACGGTATATATACATTTCTAAAAGTGGAAGATTTATCATGGTGATGTGAAGATTATGAAATGGAAAGCCTTTTAGTGATTAGAGCAGGTGCAGATACTATTCATCGACAAACAAAGAATGTGCTATATTTTAGGGATGGTAGCCTTATCCATATATAGCAGTGGTCAATAGAAACTGCAAATAGCTCAGTGAAAATGCTAAATTGGTAGGATAGCTCTTAATCCATACATAGTATTGGTCAGTGCAAAGCGTGGATATACAAGGCTTATCAGGACGCCTCAAATCCAGAATCCCCATAGTGACTTTGATCGAAGCTTCTGCTCTCCTCTGATGCCAATGGAAATTAAACTGTCAGAGACCATACTGAAGAACTGAAAGACAATTGTACTGTTCCAATGGCTTCTCCTTGGCCCTACATATAAAATGTGATTGCACTGCAATGTGTATTAGGAGTGAAAGCTGCATTTTAAAGCAAGTTAAATATATTTCTTTATTTCTCTTGTCTTAATATTTTCACCACAGATACTGAAGAGATTTATATACAGGTTCAAAGTATGAGCTGCAATTCTACAAAGTAGACATTCTAGGGAGTATATGCCCTTCTATTGGATACAGCGACAGGGGCTTTTCAGTTTCAACTGGCTGACTGGTTAGGAATCTTACAGTCATCCCTGAGCTGCGTCATGCCACCTCTATGGGATGGTGTAATTAAGATGCTGCCCAGATGAACCCAATTTTGTTACAGTCAGAGTGAGCAGGCTGAGATCAAAAGGCAATCTGATTATGACTTGTGCTCTACCGGTGGTCTGGGTACTGCATGACAACACATTGCTATTGCTCTCTCCACTCACTTGCTCTCACTTTGGTTTTTTTCTTTTATTTGCAAATGCTGCAGAGTGTCCATTAAAGATAATGTTTTTGTGATTCTCCACTTCAGTCAGCAATACCTCAAAGTTTACATTCATCTAAGTTTCATTTTCTATGTTCTCCCAAGGTTTGTAGAAAAGACACCACTTAGGAAGATTGACAAATTTATAAGGTGATCAGATCTTGAATATTCAAAAAAGGAATTTTTACACGATGCAATGCTACTAATGGGAGATGATAGAGAGTGGCGAAAATCGCATGCATGAGAATATAGTTTAAAGTTGATTTGCAATTTATAAAGGAGTTTGGAATTAATTTTTCTCTCAATGCCAGCTATGTAATGTATTTTATTAAATTTCTAGATTATCTCCTGTGTAGATTTAAATGTATTCCTTCAGGCTCAAGCCAAGAACCAACCTCAGACAGGATGCCAATCCAATACACATTAAGACAGCAACACTTTTTGTTGCCTATTGAATTAATAGTATGGTATTCCAATGAGGGATAAAATCGAAGTCCCTAGCAGAACCCACACAAACTTACAGCAATATGTGCCATAAGAAGATACCATAAAGGTACATATTACTAAATTCTGCAAAATTCTTTATTACAGTTTATCATCAATACACAGAAGGATTTTTTTAACTCTTGTTATTTTGGTACTTGGATTACTAAATATATTGTTTCTAAAATCTCACAGATGGTATACTGCTAATTTTAGAATTACTGTATTTACGCGTGTATCACGCGACACATTTTTTCCCGAAAATTAGCATTAGAAAATCAGGTGCGCGTCATACACGAGAAAATGTAATTCTGTAATGTTTACTTCTTCTGTTTGGGCTCACTCAATGGCTCTCTCTCTCGCTTGCTCTCGCTCTCTCTCTCTCGCTCTTGTTTATGAATCAGTTTGCCGTCGTCATTCAGCATGGATAGTAGCAAGCGTTTACACACCTTCACGGCGGGAGAGAAACTAAAAGTGATTTTTGGAAGCAGAGAAGATAGTAAATCGGGCAGCAGGTCGCAAGTACGGTGTTGCAGAGTCATGTGTTTGAGATTGGCGACAGAAGAAAGAAAAACTTTCGTCATGCAACAAAAACAGAAGGGCATTTCGCGGAAAACGTGTCCTAAATGCTTCAAATACAATCACAACGCACGTCGTACACGGGGCAAAACGATTTTCAGGATTTTTTTTGTAAAACTTACGGTGCGCGTCTTACACGAGGGCGTATGGTACATGAGTAAAAACGGTACTGCATTTAATATTAATGGAAAACACCCTGTTTATGTTTAAATTGACTGTTTTTTGGTTTGTTTTGGAGTTCTCAGTGGTAAAGGAAAGTGTTTTGAATGGGTTTATTATTTAAATTTTTGCATGTTATTCTCAAACTTTCAAAATCTAGCATCTGAGAGTAGTTATTAGAAATAAAGCTTATTTTATTTTATTTTTTTTTTTGCTACTTATTTTGTGCCATTTTGCTCCGATTGTTATTTATTCCTGACATTTTCACCTCCTGTCCAAAGGGCAACTTTTCTTGTTGTGAGGGTTGTGTCCTCAGAGGTCATTAATAAGGCAAAAGGTTTAAGTCATATTTGGAGTCACATCCTTATCTGAGTTTGTGGATTCAAAACAACTGTTTCTGTGCCTTTTTCAATTACTTTTGTTTTGCTGGTTTTTGAGCTTAATCTTTTGACTTTGATTTTGTCTCTCAAGTAGGAGTAAAGTGATTGATATGATAACATCATTTACTGTCATGTGAAAATCAGTCAAAAATTTTATTTGACTATGTCGTCATTTTATTTTATGCATATTTCATATCACACTATAGCTTGAATAAGCAAAATTAATGAAAATGAACACTTAAATAATAAATGTAACTAGCCTCACATTACTTGAGACGCAGTATGCAACTTTGTATTATTTTTTAGATGGCCATCTTGAGAAAAGCAAGGACCATAAAATTCTTATATCTGAACTGGATAGATTATATTCTACAGTCACAGGGATACAGAGAGTCATTTATATATTAAGAAATGAGAGCCTTTAAATTTTAGAATGAAAAATATAGATATATAGCTTAACTCTGACTCCAAATCTATACTAATAGATACTGACTGACTGACTGACTGACTCATCACTAATTCTCCAACTTCCTGTGTAGGTAGAAGGCTGAAATTTGGCAGGCTCATTCCTTACGGCTTACTTACAAAAGTTAGGCAGGTTTCATTTCGAAATTCTACGCGTAACGGTCATAACTGGAACCTACTTATATACATATACGGCCATAGCCTGCAGCTTGGTCGGCGTGTGAGGCGGAGTTTCGTCCCTCATCGTCACGCCTCCCACGTAATTGAGTGCCTGCCCATATAAGGCCGTCCGTCAGCAGCAATCCAAAAGACACGCATCCGCTAAATATTCGCGGGTGAAGGACTGTGCTTATGCAAACGAAGATGAGATAGTCAGGGATAGACTAGCGTTTGGCACAAACTCAGTGAAAGCGCTAGAGAAACTTTTAAGTGACGGGTCTGAGCTAACATTAAATAAAGCCGTGGACATCGCAAAATCGCACAAGATAACACAAGCACAGCTGAGAACCTTCGATGCATGTACTCTGAGCGGCTCATGTGAACTGACTGTGAACGCAGTTCGTAGAGAACAAGGAAGAGCTCCAAAGAGCGCTGAACAAAAAACGCATTACACAATTGAGAAGGCAGCAAAAGAATATGAAGCATGTGACGCATACAAGCATATTCATAAGTGCAGCTACTGCGGAAAAAAAGCACGGTGTAAACCTTAAGGTTAAATTAAGTTCATAGACAAGCTGCTGCTGGCGTTTGTCATGCCTACGACGAATACAATATTCGCGAGATACAAGTTTAATGAGAAGACACAGGGTATAAACAAGACTTTTGATCACTTTGTAACAAAGTTAAAATTGCTGTAACGGAGTTAAAATTGCTGGTGAAGGATTGTGCTTATGCAAACGAATAGGAAAGCAAGGTGTAAAGCTTAACTTTAAATTAGGTTCATAGACACGCTGCTGCTGGCGTTTGTCATGTCTAAGACAAATACGATATTCGTGAGATACAAGTTTAATGAGAGGATGCAGGGCATAAACGAGACTTTTCATCACTTTGTAACAGAGTTAAAATTGCTAGTGAAGGACTGTGCTTATGCAAACGAAGATGAGATGGTCAGGGATAGAATAGTGTTTGGCACAAACTCAGCAAACGGGTGAGAGAAACTTTTAAGTGACGGGTCTGAGCTAACATTAAATAAAGCCGTGGACATCGCAACATCGCACGAGATAGCACAAGCACAGCTGAGAACCTTCGATGCACCTACTCCAACGGCTCACGTGAACTGACTTTGCAGGACTGGGAAAGGTAAACCCGTGCATGCAGTGTGTGATGTCTCAGATAAAGAGGAAGACGAGCTGTTTATTGATGGAGGAAGAAAGGAACAACCCTCTGAATCTGAACAAGACTTTGTAGACATATCAATAGGAAAGCAAGGTGTAAAGCTTAAGTTTAAATTAAGTTCATAGACACGCTGTCGCTAAATATCCGCAGGCAAATCCACAACTTAATACCGGGAATGCCTGTTAAACATCTTAGATTCACGAGTACCAATTTGGGTAGTGAACACTTCGATGAATGAAACCTGTTATCTTTACAACGGTTGACAAACACGGAATATAACTTGAACACAACACATCCTCCAAATACGAACCTGATTGAAAGAAATAATGATAATCAAATCCTTGATGACAGCAACACTCATAACAGTGACAAAACAATTACATTGACAATCATGTTACATTATTTTTAAAATGTTTCCTTTTCTTTTTCATAACTTCTTTAACACACTACTTCTCCGCTGCGAAGCGCGGGTATTTTGCTAGTCTAGCATAAAATAAAAAGAATCTTAATGTCAGCCTTAAGATGAGCCCACAATGGTTTGCTTTAGTCATCTAATTCCGCATTGGAATATGACTAACACAAGGGAGCACAATTAAAACAATACTGAAAATACAAGGGATAAAAAAATAAGATAATGTGGCATAAAAAGGAAAAAAAATAACATTCTTGAAAAAAACCACCCTTAACATTATAATTCTAGGCTTCATAATTATATACAGTATTTTATTCCTTTATTGTTGTTTTTATTACAATTGTGTTTTGGATTTTTGTGTGTGCTATGGTTTTATATTTTTGGCTTCTGTGTCCCATGTCATGTATACTGTCCTTACATTTCTGGAATAAAACATAGTAGCACTGTTTAGCAGTTATTCTTCTGTTGTAGCAAAATTTTAAAGTATGAACTTGTGGCTTATACATATTTTGACTTCTGAATCAGATTTTGACTGTTGTTTTGCTCTCTTTTGACTTTAATTTTTGGTTCCATTTTTGTTTTTCCTTGATTGTTATAATTCCTGTTAATGATTTTTTGAATATTTATTTTATTACTCTGTCTCATGTCATGTTCTCAGGGTATTCTCTGTATGTTGCCTAAATCATCCAAGATCAGAAGCCTCATCTTGGATCAGCTAATGGTGATTAAACTCAACCCACTATGTCAGTTCTCCAAACGCACCTGAGGCTTAGTTTAGCATAGCCAGATTCTATCATCTAAGATGATTGAATGCTCCTGTGCTGCTTGAAAAGCCCTTATATATCGAGACTAGATAACATGATCGGCAAAGTCACTTATTGGTGGATAGAGATGGCAAAAGAAAGAGCACAAATTTTTTTCCAAGCTGAGCAAGACGTTTTACTGGAGGGGTATGATGAATTCAAGGAATTCATATATATAAAATGAAACACCGCAAAAATGTCCAAACTTCAAAAAGAGGGCTGTCAAAAAGTGGTGGAAAATTAAACCCGTATTTCTTTTATTATTTGTATACCATGTTAAATTTCCACAGTGTTAAATCAGCAATTATTATTATTCATTATAATGCAGATCAGATATAGCACAGTCAGGACCTTTTAAAATGAAATATAAAAATATACTTCAAACTTGTAATTCTTACATATCATAGCATAAACAATTTCAAGAACATTTGTTTTATTGTTTTGTTATTATTACATTATTCCTTTTAAAGCTAATAAGAAGAAGGTGGACCAACAAAAACTGGTGGAAGACCACCTGGTCCAAACCTCAGCCCTGCTGAAGATCTGTTTCTCCAGCAAACTGCCTGTCACCCTGTTCCTGAGGGCATTGAATGAGGAAGCTCCTCCTCAGAACCAGTGGCAGATGCAGCAGTTATCACTTCATTGTGGGTAAAGGACCAGCATTGCACATATTTGTGCCTTGTGTGTGCCATAGGTGTGTTTTCAGAGGCCTTGTGGTTCAATTTCCATATTTTCCTTTTTTTGATGGGTCAGTTGCAGGGAATCTGAATCAGATTTATTGGACAGATATGCACACACAAGGAATTTGACTCCAGTTTTGTTGACTCTCCAGTTCTAAGTTATATAATCTACATACACACAACAGTTAATCACCCGCCTGAGATAAAAAAACACAAGACAGAGAAGTTATATATATATATATATATATATATATATATATATATATATTTATATATACAGTGATCCCTCGCTATATTGCGATTCGAGTTTCGCAGCTTCACTCCATCGCAGATTTTAAATGTAAGCATATCTAAATATATATCATGGATTTTTCGCTGGTTCACGGATTTCTGCAGACAATGGGTCTTTTAATTTATGGTACATGCCTCCTCAGTTTGTTTGCCCAGTTGATTTCATACAAGGGACGCTATTGATGGATGGCTGAGAAGCTACCCAATCAGAGCACTATTACATATTAAATAAAACTCCTCAATGATATACGATATGCTTCCCGCACGGTGCTTCGCACACTTAAAAGCTCTAACAGCATGTATTGATTTTTGATTGTTTGCTTTTCTCTGTCTCTCTCACTCTCTCTGACATTCTCTGCTCCTGACGGAGGGGGTGTGAGCAGAGGGGCTGTTTGCACAAAGGCTGTTTGCCTAGAGGAAATGGACGCTCCTCTAAAAAATGCTGAAAAACTACCTTCACATTGCTCCCTTTCTTGCGGCCGCTTTATCGCGGTGCTTTGCATACTTAAAAGCCCAACAGCACATATTGATTTTTGATTGTTTGCTTTTCTCTCTCCCTGTCTCTCTCTCTCTCTGACATCTCTGCTCCTGACGCGCACTCCTTTGAAGAGGAAGATATGTTTGCATTCTTTTAATTGTGAGAAAAGAACTTTCATCTCTGTCTTGTCATGGAGCACAGTTTAAACTTTTGACTAAAGGGTGTTATTTCATGTCTAGAGGGCTCTAATAATGTTAAAAAACGTATTTAGAAGGTCGTAAACAGGTTTTCTATGCTCTAACTGCGAAAATATTAGATTTATAAATAAAGAATCCTACTTCGTGGAAATTCATTTATCATTTAAATTCATTTATTATTAGAGTCTGGAACGGATTAACCGCGATAAACGAGGGTTTACTGTATAACTGTGCGGAGAATATTTATAAACAGTGTGGGAGAGTTTATAAGGGCTTAAAATATATAAAAATAACCATACAAACATATGGTTTCTACTTTGCGGATTTTCACCTATCGCGGGGGGTTCTGGAACGCAACCCCCACGATCGAGGAGGGATTACTGTGTATATATATATATATATATATATATATATATATATATATATATATATACTAGCAGAATACCCGCGCTTCGCAGCGGAGAAGTAGTGTGTTAAAGAAGTTATGAAAAAGAAAAGGAAATATTTTAAAAATAACGTAACATGATTGTTAATGTAATTGTTTTGTCATTGATATGAGTGTTGTTGTCATCTCTCTTTCTCTATCTATCTATATATATATATATATATACATAGCAAAATACCCGCGTTTGGCAGCAGAGAACTAAAAAGAAAAGGAAACATTTTAATAATAACGTAACATGATTGACAATATAATTGTTTTGTCATTGTCATGAGTGTTGCTGGCATATATATATATACACTCACACACACACACATATATAAACATATATATACACATCATATATATATATATATATATATACATATAAATATATACACATATATACACATATATATACACACACACACACATATATATACATATATACACACACACACATATATATATACACACAAACACATATATACATATATACACATATACATATCTACATATATACTGTATATACACATATATATATATATATATACAAATCTACATATATATATTAGGGGTGGGACTCGATTAAAAAAATTAATCCAATTAATTAGAGGCTGTGTAATAATTAATCTTGATTAATCGTATGTAATCGCACATGTAAATTTGCCCCAAATCGCAAATGTGTTTTTTTAATTTAAAAGGGTTTTAGTGGGCGACAGAATCAAATAATAGACATGGACATGAATATTGTAAACTCAAGCTCTTTTAATTTCTGAAAAAAAAAATGCTTTTAAACTGCATTTGAATTCAAAACAGAAACAAAAATATCATCCCTGGTTAAAATTGGGCAGACTTAAAAATAAAGTGGTAGTTTAAGTACTTTAAGTACATTTTCAGAATGGTATTGTCTTTAAATAATAATAACCAAAATTTCAACAGAAAGTGCAGTTTTTCTTCTTAAAAAAATAAGTCAGAAACATAAAAGGTAATTTGACCAACTTAATCTTTAAACTCTGAGTAACTCTGAGTAACGGTCACGGAAGTCCAATGATCCCCAGTAAGAGCCACAAAGTCCGCTTTTTGTAATGCATCTAATTTTGCTTGGTTTTCACTGTGCACAAAACCATGCTTTTATCAAGGCTTCGCTCGGGTAGTTTTTTGAAATTAAATTTTCCTCCGATCAGGAACGCGCTTCATTCCGAGTGTAACATTTTTGTAGCTGTGATGTGTGCATCAGTGTAATCGATGTACCAGGAAATCATGCATTGACAAAAGTTCCCCTTTGCTTGGAATTGAAAGTGTGATTAAATGCGTTATTTTTTGTTATGGAGTACATGCATCGAAGCTTCTCAGCTGTGCTTGTGCTAAGAATAGGAAAGATTTTAAAAATAACGTAACATGATTCTGCGTTAACCGCATATTTTTTCATACGTCTCAAACCAAGGAAATGCGAGGTTAAAATGAACCGAGAAGCACGCGTACATACTCAGTACATCCCCTCTCAGGGATCGAACCTCGGATGTAGGCGATAGAGGCGAAGCCTCTACAATTACGCCACGGTGTGTGGCTTATTTATTTGAGAGTATGTAGATCGGGGTATATATATATATTCGCAGCGGAGACGTAATGTGTTAAAGAAGCTATGAAAAAGAAAAGGGAACATTTTAAAAATAAAGTAACATGATTGTCAATATACAGTAATTGCTTTGTGAGTGTTGCTGTGATCAAGGATTCGATTATCATTATTTGTTTCAATCAGGGTCGTATTTGTACGATGTGTTGTGATCAAGTTACATTCTGTGTTTGTCAGTCGTTGTAAAGATTAAATTCTGTACAGCCACATTAGCTCCACAAATGAGACACATGGGTTTACCGGCAATGTCAGTAAACATATACTCAGCCTCCCATCGGTTTTTAAAGGCTCTATTTTCAGAATCAACTTTTCTCTTCGGCATCGTGTGGGTTAGCTTCGCAATAACTTGCAGCAACGCGGTAAGTGTTGGGCAAGGCAGCTGAAGCGCTGCATTATGGGATCTGTAGTTTATTGTGTTACCAGCGCTTCATATACCCGGGCCATTAATAACAATAATACAGTATATAAAATGATCTCGCAGGCCGGATATAATTACACGCCGGGCCGGATGTGGCCCGTGGGCTTTGAGTTTGACTCATATGGACTAAATAGAACTTGAAAAGAAATATTTTTTGGAATGTGATCGCGCAAGTCAGTACATCGAGCCCGCGTGCTATTGTGGTTTTGCTTGTGTGCTTCAGTAAGTTACCGTCCACTCGCTCTTACTTTTTTACCGTTCATCTAATGAATACACTGAGTATGGCTTTACCAAAACAATCATTGATCGCGAATAAAGTATCCATTATTCATGAAGCTTCAATAGGTGAATAGGTGATCTGTCTTTCTGCGTTAACCGCATGCGTTTTCATGCGTCTCAAACTAAGGGGATGCGAGGTTAAAATAAAGCGAGAAGCGCGCGTACATACTTAGTGCATCCCCTCTCGGGAATCGAACCTCGGACGTGGGCGCTACAGGCGAATGCTTTGCTATCGCGCCACTGCGTGTGGTTTATCTATTTGAGCATAGCAGTGTAATTCGGTTTTTGTTCAGCACTCTTTGGAACTGTTACTTTTTGTCTGCGCACTGCGTCAGTTCACGTGAGCCGCTGAATATGGTTTTATATGTCACTCGCTCGCTTCTAATTGTTTCGCTGCCTTCTTAATTATATAATGCATGTTTTCTAAAGCGCGTTTAGTAGCTCTTCCTGGCTTTCTATGTAATGCGTGATTACGTGAGACGCGTGATTATGTCATACGAAACTCCGCCCCTCCAGCTGAACTCCATTACAGTAAATAGAGAAAAACAACTTCCAGTTATGACCATTACGCGTAGAATTTCGAAATGAAACCTGCCCAACTTTTGTAAGGAAGCTGTAAGGAATGAGCCTGCCAAATTTCAGCCTTCTACCTACACGGGAAGTTGGAGAATTAGTGATGAGTCAGTCAGTCAGTGAGTGAGTGAGTGAGTGAGTGAGTGAGTGAGGGCTTTGCCGTTTATTAGTATAGATATATATGTATGTATATATAAATGCATACAACGTTCAGAGTTCAAGTCAGTGTAAGAAATGTTGAAATGAACACTAGACAAAAAAAAGACCTTGGGAGACTTTTTGGAAGATGTTGTGGTGGCCTGGTTGTGAGGGGTCAGTGATGATTTTCCTAACTCGTTTCATGACTCTGGAATATTACAGGTCCTGTAAAGTAGGCAGACTGGTAGCAATTATATTTTTGGCACACTTGATTATTCAATGTAGCCTGTTTTTGTCATGATTAGTCAATGATTCAAACCCCACTGTTTTGGATAAGCTGAGAACAGACTCAGTGACTGCTGTTTAAAATCAGAAGCTCCTGTGGAAGGTTGAACTTCTTCAGCTGTCACTGGAAGTACATTCGCTGTTGTGCCATTTTTATGATGGATCCTACATTGGTCTCCCATTTCAAGTCCCAGGAGATTATACATCCCAGAAAAGTGAAAGTTTCTACAACTTTCACAGCAGTATTAAGTATGGAGAGGGGGGATAATATTTTGGGACCTCTCCTAAAATCCACTGTCATCTCCACAGTTTTGAGAGTGTTTAGCTCCAGATTGTTATGACTACACCAAAGGGCCAGCTGCTCAACCTTCCGTCTGTATGCAGACTCATCACCATTCCTGATAAGCTCAATGATGGTTGTGTCATTTGCATATTTGATAAGTTAAACAGAGGAGTTATTAGAGGTGTAATCGTTAGTGTAGAGGGAGAAGAGCAGTGGGGAGAGCACACATCCCTGAGGGGCACCCGTGTTGATCATACAATAGCTAGATGTGAGATTCCCCAGTTTCACCTGCAGTTTCAAGTAGACAAAGTGGAGGCAGGGACGGAAAAGTGGGTGAGTTTCGAGTTGACGACCTCCAGGATTATTGTGTTAAAAGCAGAGCTGAAGTCACAAACAGAATCCTTGCATATTTCCCTGGGTTGTCAAGATGTTGACTACATCATCCACTAACTGGCTCTCTCGGTAATCAAACTGAAGGGGCCCAACAAGGAAGCTGTGATGTCCTTGTAGTGAGCCAACACCAGTCTCTCAAAGGTCTTCATGACCACAGATGTCGGAGCAACAGGCCTTTTCATTCAGCCGTGTTATACAGGATTTTTTGGGGACTGGTATGATAGTGGCTTGTTTGAAGCATAAGGGAATTTCACACAACACTAATGATCTGTTGAAAATCCGAGTGAAAACGGAGACCAGTTGATCAGCACAGATTTTTAAGCAAGAGGGTGAGACCGCATCCAGCCTTGTTGCTCTGTTAGTGTGTTGTCCTTTGAAGAGCCAATGCACATCCTCTTCAGAGATATTTAATGCAGGTTGAGTGGGAGAATGTGTGGGGAGGAGAGTCGTATAAGTCTGTATACTGAGAGGGCTGGGGATAATGTCCATTGTATTCTGGGGTTTATCAAACCTACAGTAAAAAGCATTAAATCCATCAGCCACCTGGTCATTTACTGCAATATGGGGGGATGGTTTCCTGTAATTTGTAATATTTTGTAGTCCTTTCCACACTGATGCGTGATCATTGGCTAAAAACTGATTTTTCAGCTTTTCAGAGTAATTATTTATATCCAGTCTGATTTCTTTTGTCAGTGTGTTCCTTGCCTGTCTAAAGTGTTCTATCCCTACTTCCATAGGCAGCTTCCTTAGCTTGATGAAGCTGCTTGAGTTTTTCAGTGAACCATGGTTTATTATTGTTAAATTTTGAACACATGGCATGGCAAAAGGGTTCAGAGTGCTATACTGTGAGCCTTTTCCTGACACCACCAGAGGGTTGCTACATATTACTACAGAGGCAAGAGGCACCATGCAGACAAAAATCCTAAGGCATTTATATTTGATTTTTATTTAAAGAAAAACATGCATACTTTGTACAAAGAATATCTTCGACAGAAAATGAAATATGGAAAATTAAAAATAAGAAAAATACAGCAGGGCATGGAGCTAGATGAACTGAAGAAAACCAAAATCAAGGTGCAGATAAAAATACTTCAGAAACAAATGGTAAAGAATTAATTTCTCTCACATTGTGTGTACTTAATAACCATTCTCTCCCCCTTGTAGTCTGAAAGGAAGCAAAGAGTCTTGGGTAATAAATATAACATTTGTATTGAACAATTGTGTTGTCATTATTGAAATGGTGGCTCAAGGTCATCATCAGGCTGCTCCAACACCTCAGGGGCTCTTTCTTTTCTGATGGTGGCTATGTTGTCTAAGATAGAGCATGCAACAATTATGTCACATGCTCTGCAACCCACAGCCTTTTTAGACATTGAAATATCTCCTTTAGGTGGCCAAAGGTCATTTCAATTTGTGCCCTTGTCCTAGACAGAGCTGCATTGTATCATTTGTGGGCCAGAGTTGGGGTTGGGATTAGGGTCTGTAGGTGTAGCCCCTGTCTTCAACCAGGATCCCATCATGATGATCTGTGCAAAATATAACAATTTTGAGTAAAATAAATGCTTCACCATAATTTCTAAATATTTATGGGCATTACCTTGTTTAAGTGTTCAATACAGGTGTGACTCCCTAAAAATTCTGGAGTCATGAACTGTTCCTGGCCGTCTAGCCTGCATGTTTGAAATGACGCAAGATGCAGCACAGATCATCTGATAATGTATTCATAACGTGTATGTCAGACAAATGTATTCACTTTGTCAACAGGCCTATTGCCTATTTTCAGCTGTAATGGTATGTGGCACTACCTGTACATTAATACTATGGAAGCCTTTTCTAGTCACGTAATCCACTTCATTTTCACCTGACAGAGCCTTGATTTAGATCTGAGTCCAATGCTCCAATCACATTAGGGAATCCTGGGAAATGAGAATATTAGTCTGATTTTAAAGTTCTTTAAAGAAACCTAGGCTTTTGCCTATATATTGCCTGCAATATCATAAAAGGCCTCTTTAATTGTCTGTACACACAGGTGTCCAGGAAAAACAATAAAATCCCTTAGGAAGTGTTTCAGGGCCAAGCAGACTTTACAAATTGCCCGACAAAAAGCACTCTTTGACAGATTTTCCATAGCGCCTACCATATACAAAAAATTGACACTTGCAGAAAACCTCAGAGCACTGCACAAAGTCTGTGTGGTCAAGAGAACACAAGTTCTCAGAGTTTGGCTCCTAATATAAGGAGCTAATAAATTTCTGATGTTTAAAATTCCCTTTCAGCTGAAGCGATATCTCCCAAAAAGATGGCTATAGATTTTGACAATTGTGCAAAAGTCTCTTGACTTGAAATTCTCTTCTTATTATCTGCACACTGATTACAATTGATTGCTTATCTATTAATGGTGAGGCCATGGCTGAATGGATTTCCATGCATGGGAACTTGTTAAGTGTGCAAGCTATTCCTTTTTGTTGCTATGACCATACATCTTTTTTTTTTTTTTTATTGAATTTATTAAAATCAAATAAAATTCCATACAAGCAAGTCAAGTTTTACAAAATTAGGCTCGAAACAAATCAAAGAGAAAGAGTGCTAGGTCAACAGAATAAAACTTTAATAGTAGGAAAAATAAATAAATAGAATAATAAAGGGAAGGGAATTCGCTTCTTCTATTCAAATGCTTATTCTAAAATTTTATTGATTAGATCCTGTCAAGTTTTGAAGAAGTTTTGTACAGGTCCTCTAAGTGAGAACTTGATTTTTTCCAATTTCCGATAATATATAACATCAGTTATCCACTGACTTAAAAGATGTGAATTAGGATTCTTACAGTTGAGCAAGATAAGTCTACATGCCAATAAAGTAGTAAAGGCATTTACAGTTTGTTTCAACTTCTCCACTTTAAGTCCATTTGGAGGTACACCAAACACAGCTGTTAATGGGTTAGGAGGGATTGTGACATCAAGGCTGTCTGAAAGGTATTTAAAGGTTTTGGTCCAGAATGATGTCAATTTGGTGCAAGCCCAAAACATGTGACCCAGTAATGGCGGAGCTCGATTGTAATGTTTGCAGATTGGGTCTTGCCATCCATCCATCCATCCATTATCCAACCCGCTATATTGTAACTACAGGTTCACGGGGGTCTGCTGGAGCCAATCCCAGCCAACATAGGGTGCAAGGCAGGAAACAAACCCCAGGCAGGGCACCAGCCCACCGCCAGGCGGTTGGATCTTGCCCTGGAAACATTTTGGACAATTTTAAACAAGACAGATGCGCTTGATATATAATTTTACATTCAATAATTGTATGCTTTGCACATATGGAGCTCGAGTGAATTCTGTGCATGGCTGCCTTCCACTCCTATTCTGAGATATTGAATGAGAGGTCCTTTTCCCACTGTTCTCTGGGATCTTTTAAAGGATGGGACTTTAAATGGTTTTTATATATTGCAGAAATGCTGTCTGAGTCCTCAAGACTGAGCAATATTTTTTCCAGAATAGAGGTTGGTAGGAGGTGAGGAAAATTGAGCAGGTTTTGTTTAACATAGTTTCTAATTTGGAGGTAGTAAAAGAAATATGTTGCTGGAAAATTAAATTTGGAGTGTAACTGTTCATAGGATGCGAAGATGTAGTCTATGTACAGGTCTCTAAGTGATTTAATCCCAAATGATTTCTAAACATTAAAAACTGCATACATTTGAGAGGGTGGAAAAAGGTGGTTCTCATGCAGAGGTGCCACAGATAAAAGCTTCTCTGTCTTGAAGTACTTTCTACATTGGCTCCATATTATGAGTGAGTGAAACAAATTTGAGTTGTTAGTATATTGGCGATAACTTGTACTTATTGGGGTACAAAGCAAGGGATATAAAGAAGTACTGCAGAATTTTATTTCCATTGCGGACTAAGCCTGTGTATGTTCATTTGTTTGTGTAAATGTCCAGGATTTTATACTTTGTATATTTGCTGCCTAGTAATAAAAGTGAAAGTTAGAGCCATGCCACCTTCTGCATTAGGTCTTTGTAGGGTCGCCCTTTGAATACGTGGATGTTTTGAATTTCAAATAAATGAGGTTATGATTGAATCTAATTTCTTAAAAAAAGATTTATTGATGTGTATTAGAATGTTTTGAAATAGAAAGAGAAGCTTAAGAAGGATATTCATCTTAATAATGTTAATTCTTCCAGCTAAAGTGAGATGGACAGTAGACCATCTATGCAAGTCTTGCTTAATTTTTTCCATACAGACAGCAACATTTTGCTGATAAAGAGCTTTATGTTTACTTGTGATGTTTACCCCTAGATATGTAAACTGATCTGCAATGATAAAAGGGAAGGTGTCCAATCTAGTATTGTGTGCTTCAGAGTTCACTGGAAAGAGAACACTTTTATTCAAATTAATTCTGATACCGGAAATCTTTTATTATTCTGTTAGTGCTGTTAGGACAGCAGGCACAGTATTTTGTGGATCTAATATATATATATATATATAGCACCATATCATCTGTATATAGTGAAATTTTCTGTTCAAGTCCTTCTCTGATAATCTCCTTTATTTTATAAGCATTTCGACAGTGAACTGCCAGTGACTCAATGATGATTGCAAAAAGCACTGGTGACAAGGGGCATCCTTGTCTAGTAACACATTCTAGTTTGAAGTAGTCTGAAATAATGTTGTTCATACAAACTGAAGCTTCTGGACTGGGATACAGTAGTTTGATCCATGCATACTCTGACCATACATCTAACAAGAGTTTTGAAGAACTGACAGATCTAGGATCCTGCTAAATCATCAGCAATTTAATCCTGCTAAACTGGTAATCCATGTACGGAGAATACCCCCTGGTCTACTTTTTCTGTAAATCCTGCTTTTCCACCTGGCAGTATCTTACTGCATCTGTTTCACAACAGAATATCAGGATTGTGTGATCCCCAGATTAATTTTTTAACAAAAATGAACAGCTAAAAAGGAAGCAGAAAGGTCTGCAAAAACAATTAAATGATCTAAATGCGACTGTTCAATGGCTAGTTGTCATGTTCACTCAGCTTCAGCCGGGTTTTGAGTCAGGAGCTGCTTCAAACATTGCTTAAGTGATTTTTGTTACAGAACCCCAATTCCTCAGTCAGAACTGTCTGGTGGGGATTTTTAAAACAGTGTTGACTGACATTTGACTTGCAGAAAAACACTTCTGTTTTTGACAGGATTAAGACTTCTTACGTTATTTCCTGGGTGGTGCAGTGGATAGCACTACTGCTTTGCAGTTAGGAGACCTGGGTTCGCTTCCTGGGTCCTCCCTGCGTGGAGTCTACATGTTCTCCCTGTGTCTGCATCGGTTTCCTCCCACAGTCCAAAGACATGCAGGTTAGGTGCATTGGCGATTCTAAATTGTCCCTAGTGTGTGTGTGCCCTGTGGTGGCTTGTTTGGGGTTTATTTGTTTCCTGCCTTGCACCCTGTGTTGGCTGGGATTGGCTCCAGCAGACCCCCGTGACTCTGTAGTTAGGATATTCCGGGTTGGATAATGGATGGATGGATGAATATATTATTTCCTTATTGACTGGGTAGTGAATTGAATGGGCATTCATGTTATATGACAGCAATGATAATTTCTGTAATAATTTATTTTCTTAACAAATTCATGCATCAGAATAAAAGTATTAATGAACCTATCACTTTCAATACTTTGTCAGCAGACTCTAAGTGGAATGAGACTTCATTAAAGAAATTATCTTTCAGATGAATTAAATGATAAATTAGGGAAAGAAAGAAAGATGGGTTAAATAATTTTCATCCTCTGCTCTTTACAGTTAAACAGACGTTTCAGCTTGTTGTAAAAGTAATGTTAGCATAGCAAAAGAGACAACATCCTAGCATAGGAGGAATTGTGTGTTTTTGCGGAGGTTCTAGACATTTAATTTCCCCAAGTTACAGGACACTAGAACATCACACAATATTTGTGATTGGACAGATGGGCAGTTCTTATTAACCCCAACAATCGGTAAGATCCAGATAGAGGGTTTAATGTGTTTTATAGCAGCAGTAAATTTAATTAACTCTGCAACGTTTAGAGCAATTTCATCTTACTGGTCACCTATTAATAAAACAATTAAAGGTTTATTTTTAATTGGAGTTATTGAAAAGAGGTCACCCTTACTTATTTAAAAGTAAGTCTTTTGCTCAGGGAAAATATATCATTTTTTAATGTTGTTTTACTGTACTACTCTACTAATCCTGAGCTACAATTGGTTACAAGATCACAAACCAAGTATTGATTTGGTTAATAAGGATTAGTGTCCTGGGTTGTCAATTGCCATCATGATTGTCTCATTAAAATCACTTGTTTTTAAGAGAATGTCATCAATCCAAGCTAAATACCAAATGTTTTCTTATGAATCTGCTGTTGACCTTCTTCCTGGGGCAACTTTATCTAATGAGAAGGGTTTTACCCAAAGTAAAAGCCTTGGAAGAATATGTACAAAAAAAGTAATGGATTTATTACACCCTCCAGATGCCCCATTCGAACATGACCTTGTATTCAGTATAGATGACTAAATTAAATTATGATTAGAAACAATTATCCAGTCTTGTTAATAACATCAGGAATTAATCAAATAACAGAATCTGCCATCTTCAGTTAGGCTTGACCTTTGCAAAGCTTACAGCATTATTAGAATTAGAGAAGGGGATACGTGAGTGGCAGACAGGCTTTAACACCAGTAAAGGCCACCACAAAAATCCCGTAATGCCGTTTGACCTTGCTAATTCTCCCAGTGTATTTCTGTTATTTGTAATGTGTTCTGCTGGAGAAAATTTGCTTTATTGTACATTGACTATATATTAATCTTTTCCCCTAATATGTCGAACCATATTTTCCATGTTTGTGAGTTTTTGCGGAGATTTAGAAACAATCATTTGTACACAATTAGTCAACAGTCAGTTCCATAAATCATCTGTTCCAGTGGTTCCCATACTCGGTCCAGTGGGGCCTCTGTGGCTACAAGTTGAGTCATAATCAGTGATAATAACTGATCTAATTTAATTAGCTGGTCTTTTTTTGCATTAAGAAAAGTACAGCCATATGATTTTTGCATTTATAATACATTTAGAAATATTTCTATTTTTGCAACAGCTTTATATGCTGAAATCTGTGTTTTCCTATTATTTTGCCCCTTTTTGTGTAGCTTGCTCCCTTCATAATCCTTTCCTATCATAATAATGACAATTAAAAATAAACAGAGCTGACACCCGGGCAAACAACACTGAATGATGAAAGGGCCAACTACTTCAGCATCAGACCCACTAATTAGCAAATAATGGATTAAATAACCAGAACACTTGGAAAAGCAGAATGAAAATCAGGATACAAACATTGTTAAAAAGCAAACAAGCAAACAAAACTACATTATCTACATAGAACTGTTTAGTTAATTTTAATGAAAATGTACCCAATTTAGTTGTGTAATTTCTACAAGGTGGAGCTAAAGTTAGAAAATAGGATTTATTAGAAAATGGAATGAATCTTAACAAAACTGATAATGTAATTTCTCAATTGCGTCTCCAACCTTCTCAATGCACTTGTGCCACCTGCCTGGAAGTGCCTGGATTCCAGCAGAATAAAAGGTCTTGTCTTGTCCTCGCCACCACTCGTACACCCGAGTTGTTGCCGAACACTACATGTCGAGAGGTACTACAGTCACAAGTGCAAGTTACTGTGACTTGCTGGGACCAACGTGAAGCCTGCTATTCAATCCAAGTGGCGGGGACTGCTATTACAATGCCCAGACACATGCTGCTAAGAACACCAAGGCTTGTCTGGAGAAACTGAAATTTGTGGTATTGCCACACCCTCTTTATTTGCCAGATTTGGCACCGTGTGATTTCCACCTTTTTGGACCACTAAAAAAACATTTGGTTGGTCATCGATTTAAGACAGATGACAACGTGAAGAAAGCGGTGCACGAGTGGTTGAGAGGGCAAGACAAAAACTTTTATTCTGCTGGAATCCATGCAGGCAGGTAACAACAACAACAACATTTATTTATATAGCACATTTTCATACAAATAATGTAGCTAAAAATGCTTTACATGATGAAGAAAAGAGAAATAAAAGACAAAGTAAGAATTAAAATAAGACAACACTAATTAACATAGAATAAAAGTAAGGTCCGATGGCCAGAGAGGAGAGAAAAAACAAAAACTCCAGACGGCTGGAGAGAAAAAATTAAATCTGCAGGGGTTCCAGGCCACGAGACCGCCCAACCCCCTCTGGGTATTCTACCTAACATAAATGAAACAGTCCACTTTGTATTTAGGGTTCTCATGGAAGGGCTTGATGATGATGGTCATGTAGACTTCTGGCTTTTAATCCATCAATGTAGGAACATCACGGTGCTTTGATTAGGTGGTGGTGGCGCAGATCGCCACCACAGAAAACCGGGAAAAGAAACAGAAGAGAGAGTAGGGGTTAGTACAGATTTTACAGCCACCATGAACAGTTATGATAATGAATTGAATATACAGAGTATCAGGATTAAATGAAGGTGAAGTTATCAGAAAGCCATGTTAAAGTAATGTGTTTTTAGCAGTTTTGTAAAGTGCTCCACCATATCAGCCTGGCGAATTCCTATTGGCAGGCTAGTCCAGATTTTAGGTGCATAACAGCAGAAGGCCACCTCACCACTTCTTTTAAGTTTAGCTCTTGGAATTCTAAGCAGACACTCATTTGAGGATCTAAGGTTACGGTTTGGAATATAAGGTGTCAGACACTCCGATATATAAGATGGAACGAGATTATTTAAGGCTTTGTACACCATAAGCAGTATTTTAAAGTCAATTCTGAATGACACAGGTAGCCAGTGTAGTGACATCAAAACTGGAGAAATGTGTTCGGATTTTCTTTTTCTAGTTAGGATTCTGGCAGCTAAATTCTGCACTTGTTGCAAACGATTTATGTTTTTTTTGGGTAGTCCTGAGAGGAGAGCGTTACAGTAATCTAGACGACTGAAAAGAAAAGCGTGAACTAATTTCTCAGCATCTTTCAATGATATAAGAGGTCTAACTTTTGCTGTGTTTCTTAAGTGAAAAAATGCTGTCCTAGTGATCTGATTAATATGCATTTTAAAATTCAGATTACAGTCAACACTTAAACCCTAAGTTCTTTACCTCTAATCTAAGAGGATGAGAACAGATACACAGCCTCTGTCAGCCCACAAGTCATTTACTACTTTAACGAGTGCAGTTTCTGTGCTGTGATTTGTTCTAAAACCTGACTAAAATTTATCAAGAATAGCATGTTTATTGAGGTGGTTATTTAACTGCATAATGACTGCCTTCACTAAAAGTTTACATAAGAAAGGCAGGTTAGAAATGGGTCTAAAATTTTCAAAAGCAGAGGGTGTCAAGATTATTTTTCTTGAGTAGGGGTTTAACTACAGCAGTCTTAAGACAGTCTGGGAAGACCCCCGTATCTAATGACGAGTTTACAATGCCTAGGATATTATCAATTAGGTAGTACAAGTGCATTGAGAAGGTTGGAGATGACATTATCAGTTTTACTAAGATATGTTTCATTTTCTAATAAATCCCATCTTTTAACTTTAGCTTAACTCCCTCTCATATATCGAAACACAGAAACTAGGAAATAACTGCTCACTTTATTAGGCTAGGAGTCCAACTTAAAGGAGAAAATTGGAAAAAAAAATCTGCAGCCACAGTGGGTCCCTAGGACTGAGTTTGGGAAGCACTGGTCTAATGTATTTCTTAGATATAATATCAGTCAGGGGTTGAGCATGGATCTAATTGAAATTAAAGCAAAAAAAGAATGGTCAATCTGTTCAGTGATTTTTAGTCTTTGCTAACTGCAGCAGAAACTTTGTTGATAATTTCAGTTCTATCATTACTCTTATAAGTGCTTTAGCATGTAAGACTGCTTACAGATTTTGTTATAATCCAGAGGCTGAATCAACCATGTTTTAAAGAAACTTTTGTTTCAACTGCTATACTTAGACATCCCAGCATGTCCTTGCAATTTGAAAAATAAGTTGATGTTTCCAATATCGGGGCAGGGTCAATATTTCCTCAACAGTTTCCAGATATTAATAGTGTACTTGTCCAGAATACTTGAATTTAATTGTTAATGGGAGTTCTATTGTACCCATGGGTAAAGTCAAGACATGACTGAAGAATGAGTATGACTGTAGACTGGCAACATACTTGAAGGGTTTCAGTTTTTAAAATGAACACGGATGTGTTTTTGTGTGATGGAGTTATACTAGCCTAGATATTCAAACTTTCAACAGCTAGCTCAGAGAGAACAACTGAATTAAAGGCTGATCAGTATTTATTAAATACTGTACTAGTATATGATGTCATAATTGGATTCTTTTGGAGCTGCCTGCTTTACAAATAAAATTAGCATCCGAAAACTTCATACGTGACTGATATTCTGCTGCTTCCAAATGCAAATCTGTCCCCTTGGTCAGATGTATTAATGTCATTGGTTTTGCACTGCTGCAGATCTTGGTGGTATGGCAAAGAACATGGGATGGGGTGAGATGATGTTAGTGGAGTCAGTTTGGGTATTGCTTCACAAGTGAATTGATTCTTGCTCTAGCATATTATTTCCTTTTCATTTTATTCATAAAGAATTGGTGACAAATAATAAGATAGGTGTCCATTCTGTCAAGCAGTTAAAGGTCTGAACAGATATAATCATTTACTAACCTGTTCATTTGATACACAAACACAAGCGCACCTACAGGGTCCAGAATTGTGACTTTAATGTGAGCCATTGCTAACATTTTCAAGCATTTAAAGTGCATAGAAGGGAGTGTTTCTGGGCTGTAGTCATTTAAGCATGATAACTTCATATTCTTAGGTATGTGCACTATTGTTGTTTTCCTAAAACATGTGTTTATGGAAGATAGTACAAAACAAAAATCATAAGCAAGATAAAGAATTGGAGTCTTAGAAGGAAAATCCCATTTTGATTCTTGTTGATGTATTTTTATGTCAGCATACTGCCGGAAGCCTCTTCAGCGCATTCTGCAGTTTATTCCCCTCTCTGTCACTTCCCCATGTCTGTATCTGGGCCTTACCCACAGACATATTTAAAAAAAAAACAGTCCTAGAAACCTTACATCCCTTGATTAATTCCACCTAGGGTAATAATAAAAAAAACAAAATTAACACCTAATTTAGATACATAAGAAAGGACATATCAATATATCAATATTTAGGGATAAATCCTGCCCCTACAATAAAATAATAAATACCCTAAATTCTCAAAAATGCTTTGATAGATTAGAATAAAATGTAGTAAAGTCATTAAAATGGAAAATTAGCATATCATAGCATAGCATATTAACACATATTTTTTTATTTGTCAGTGTTTGTTAATATTATGCTAACTTACAAACTATGTGCTATGCTGAGAATGTGATTTATGCAAATTTAGGAAGCAGCAGAAGTGATTGATGGGCATCACAAATAGCACCACTATCCAATAGATTGGACAGACAACTGAAGACAAGGTGGTGTCCTGGACAGCAAAAAGGAGATGTTGTAAAGTGAAAAAAAGAGAAAGCTCATAGAAGGTGCAAAGCTTAATGATTTGCAAGCACTTAAAATATTAAGGACGAAACCCCCCTCCTTTCGATTGTGGTACTGCAAACCCCAAGGGAGAAATGTCAGTTATAGATAATGGTGTTTGAAATTATAATGGGAAAGCCACAAAAAATGTGTTACAATGCTCAAAGCTCTCGCTCCACTCCCCCTCTTCATGTTAATACATCATTGTAACACATAGGATTCCAGCACTTAGGTATAAACACTTCAAACACCACTTTGCATATACATTCACATCTTTAAAGGGGGACTACCTACAACTGACAAAAAACACAAAAAGAGCTAAGCTTCTTCTTTCATTCCAATTTCAAAACATTCCAATATACATCAATAAATCATTTTATAAGAAATTAGATTCAACCATAACCTCATTTATTTGAATTCAAAACATCCACATATCTAAAGAGCGACCCGACAATGACCTAAGGCAGAAGGTGGCATGGCTCTACCTAACTTTCAGTTTTATTACTGGGCAGCAAACATACAAGCTATAAAAACCTGGACATAGATACAAATTGATGAACACACACAGGCCTGGTCCGCAATAGAAATAAGACACTGCAGTACTTCTTTATATTCCTTGCTTTGTACCCCAATACTTACAAGTCATCGCCAATATACTAACAACTCAATTGTGCTTCTTTCACTCAGAATATGGAACCAATGTAGGAAATATTTTAAGCTTTTATCTGTGGCACCTCCTCACAAGAACCAGCTTTTTCCACCCTCTCAAACGTACACAGTTTTTAATGTCTGGAAAACATTTGGGATTAAATCACTTAGAGATCTGTATATAGACAACGTCTTTGCATCTTCCGAACAATTACGCTCCAAATTTAACTCTCCAGCAACACATTTCTTTCATTACCTTCAAATTAGAAAATTTGATAAACAGAACCTGCACAGTTTTCCTCACCTCCCACCTACCTCTATGCCGGAAAAAATATTGATAAGTCTTGAGGATTCAGACAGCATCTCCATGATATATAAAAACATTTTATAGTCTCTCCCTTTAAACATCCAAGAGTACAGTGGGAAAAGGATCTCTCACTCAACAGGAGTGGAAGGTAGCAATGCACAGTATTCACTCGCGCTCCATATGTGCAAAGTATACAATTATTCAACTTAAAGTTATATACACTGCAATCGAGCTCCAGCCTCATTGGGCCATATGTTTTGGGCTTGCACCAAATTAACATCATTCTGGACTAAAATCTTTAAATACCTTTCAGTCAACCTTGGTGTCACAATCCCTCCTAACCAGGGGTGGAAGTAACGAATTACAACTACTCATGTTACTGTAATTAAGTACTTTTATCGGGTACTTGTACTTTTATTTAAGTACGAATTAAAGTAAAGAATCTACTTCGCTACAATTAAAATGACAATTCGTTCCTGAGTACGCCAAAAATTTGAATTAATAGTCAAACTTTTGACAGGCATTTCGGTAGCCAATAAAAGTATCCGATGGCAAACGGACCAAAGACCCCTGATATTTGGACTTGAAAAAAGCACCCGTCCCTGCTGCAGCAGGTTTTGATCATAATCGCACAGTGAAGGAGCTCGGAGTAATTTAAGGATTGAAGGTTTGGAGAAACAAACTTCATGGAGGACAGCAACATTCAAAGCAGTGAAAAAGACCAAGAAATACTGGAGGATGAGTGCCCCTGGCCGCACCTGGAGGAGCTGTTCACGTACAGAGGGAGGAAAGGAGACAGCGTGCTAATGCAGTGCAAACTTTGTTTGCCATCTGCGGTGATTTTGGCATACAAGACTTCAGCCTCTAATCTCAAAAAACACATTATGGTAAGAAAACTTGAATAAGCGATTTTTTTGTTATACTATTTTCTTTTTTTAATATGTCAAAGGTAACTAGCTTGTCTACTTGAAGCCAACAAACGTCATCCGTTAGCCTGCGATTCAAGTATAACTGAGCTAGCTAACCAATGTACGTGCTCGCACGCATGCATATTTTATATTAAAAAATACTATCACAAAATATTAGGGGAACCACTGTAATATTTATATGTCATTGAAATGTATTATTATCAGGCATGGTTTAGACACCTATGTCATCAGGAAGGCATCAGAAAAAGGGATCTCAAAGTTTACTGTTATTGAAGTTAATTCAGAGCACGGATGCCGTGAATGTAAGAGCTGTAATAAATTAAGTTCCCCTGCATACTTTAAAATAAAGTCTCGCCATCATTTCATTTTTCACAATTTGTGAAAACAAGACACCACTTTCATTATCTTAAGGTTATCTCAGTATTTTCAGTCACTTAACCCTCAAAGATCCGCTGTGGCGACAACACAGTCAGCCACATACAGAAGCTGTAGCAGGCTCAGTTTTAAAGCTAAAGAAAAGATACTTGTATCACATAAAACCATAAGAATAAAGGTGCCAGCTATGCACCCATGATATTTAGAGCTAATTTTTAGTGATGCCCTTATAATATCGGGAATTAAGGTATCAGAATGAAATTGCTTGTGGTGCTACCCAAGTATCAGCTTTAAAGACATGCCCACATAATACTAATCCCACGCAATTTGGGGCAAAGAAAAAAAAAACATTTTTTGCATGCAGCATTTATGTAAAATTTGCCTCTTTTTTAATATTCCTGCACACTGGGGCCAAATACACAGTATTTGACTGTACTGGAATTACATAAATGGGTTTGACTGGAGAAATTTAACACACACCCCCCCCCCCCAATATAAAAATGGATGTATGGTTGGTTTCTAATGATTAAACAAATTTACCACACTTCATTCTAAACATTCAAAGTTTAGCTTAAATAATTACTCTAGGTAAATGATTTTTTTTTTTTATGTTTTTTCTTTAGTGTTGAAAGTGGTGATATGAGGAAGTGATGTTTAGAGTCTGACTGATATATAGTTTCGCTGATATAATTTAGATTTTCCTTTGTATAATTCCTCTGTGATCTTTCCAGAGGAAACATCCATCAAAGATTGATCAGTACCATGACATCATTGCAACATCAGCTAGTCGTCAACGGAAGACCACAGCCACACCAAACAAGCTCTCAGCAATTAAGCAAGCCAAGTTACCAGATGTGATGTTGGCACCTTTAAGCAAATGCGTCCCTCAAGCAACTGCTGACAAGCTTATCATTAATTTCATATGTGAAGGTCTACAGCCATTTGCAGTAATTGAACAGCCAGCTTTCAAAGAATTAATTACCACATTGCAACCTCATGCCAAAGTTATCTCCAGGTCCACCATTCGTACCAGAATCTGTGACGCTGCTGAGGACATGAAGACAACTATAATTGCAGAATTGGGTAAAGCCAAATTTGTTGCAACCACTACTGATTGTTGGTCAGCTCATCAGAAAAGTTACCTTGGCATCACTTGCCATTGGATAGAGGAAGAGTCCTTGGAAAGAAGATCTGCAGCACTAGCGTGCAAAAAATTGAGAGGATCTCACACATTTGACATGATTGCTAGTGCTCTTGATGATGTCCATTGCCAATACAAGATTAGAGACAAAGTTGTAAGAACGACAACTGATAGTGGATCCAACTTTATCAAAGCTTTCCATGTGTTTGGGGCACAGAATGATGCAGAGGTAGATGAGGATGAAGCAGACTTGGATGCTCTTGATGTGAGTGACCATATTGAATATCATGATACAAGTGTAATCCTTGATGAAGACTCTGGTATGGAATATCAACTACCCCCACATCAACGATATGCATGTCACCTGTTAAATCTTGTGGCAACAGCAGATACAGCTCTTGCAGAGTGCATGAATGACACCTACAAAAGGCTTTTCCGTGCAACCTTTGCAAAATTCCAGGGCAGTTGGAACAAAACTGGGCGATCTCATTTGGCTAGTGAAGTAGTAGAGGACAAGTGTGGGCTACAGATCATTCGTCCCAGTGCAACACGGTGGAATTCAACCTATCTTGCCATTGAAAGAATAATATGCATCATTGACGAGAAGGGGGAAGATGCCATGAGAAGTGTATGTGACGAATTCAAGGTGAAAATGCGAGTAATATTAGGTACCATGTATGCAGGCTCTTCCTATTAGAGTCATAATTGGCTTAGTTGTTTATGTTATACACGTTTTATCTTCCAGGTTGAGTCCTGCAGAAGTTGCATTCCTCCGGGAGTATTGCATCACCATGAAGCCGCTGGTAAAAGCTTCAAACATTCTCCAGTCAGAGACCAGCACCTACATGGGATGGCTGCTGCCAGTAATCCACCAACTTCTATCAAAACTGAACAGGCTGGAGACATCAAGCAAGACCTGCATGCCACTCATTAAAGCCCTGCAAAATGGCCTGCAGAAGTGTTTTGGACAGATGATGGCGGATACAGACTTGGCTGCTGCTGCAGTCCTTTTACCCAAGTTCCTCCTGGACTGACAGAGCAGATGTTATAGAGGCTGGTAAGTTCAAATTTATATATTTGCATGTTGCTATGACTGCATACTGGTATAAGTGTATATATGTTATATCTCAGTCATGATAGTTCCTCAAAATATTAAAGTATCATTTGTTGTGGGTATTTAAAAATAGTCACATAAATTAAAGTAATTGTGTTCCAATTACAGCCTTGACATACCTGAAACAACATCTTGAAACCATGGAGCATGAGAGTGAGCATCAGCAGAGAGAGTCGTCTGATGATGATGATTTCTTCTCCAGACCACTCTCCAGAATGATGCAAAGTCCCATTGAGCTTCATGGTTACCTTGCATGTGCCTCGGACAGCATGGAGCTGCTTCACTCCTTCCCAGCCATCAAGAAGCTGTCTCTTAAGCTAAACACAGCTCTGCCTGCATCAGCTGCATGCGAACGGCTTTTTAGCTGTGCTGGTCTACTATTCACATCCAAACGAAGCCGGATAGATAGAAAATCAGCTTTTGCTGAAACTTAACAAAAGGTTCAGAAAGTGAACTGTCCAAGACATGTTTCTTATGTCCAAGGCTTTAAGGCCCTTGCCCAGCTGTTTGTTTTCAGTACTCTGGTAAAAATTTATACTACAGGCAAAACTCCTGTTTAATCTTTGTTTGTTTAGAAAACAAATTTCTTAAATTTGATCCATTCATATACTTCATCAGTAATGTAGAAATATTTGTAGTAGCTGTTTTCCACATGGTTCTCCGATTTGATTCAATGGTTTTTGATAATTCATTAAATATCAACGTCCAAAAAGTAACTAGTAGTCTGAGTAGTTTTTGAGATGAGTATTTTTTACTTTTACTTAAGTACTTTTTTAACACTAGTACTTTTACTTGTAATTGAGTGTTATTTCAGCAATGTAACAGTATCTGTACTTAAGTACAAATTTTCAGTACTCTTTCCACCACTGCTCCTAACCCATTAACAGCTGTGTTTGGTGTACTTCCAGATAGGCTTAAAGTGGAGAAGGACAATCTATAATTGCCTTTACTACACTATTAGCACATAGACTTATCTTGCTCAACTGGAAGAATCCTAACTCACCTCTTTTAAGTCTGTGGGTAACTGATGGTATATACTATTTGAAATTGGAAAAAATCTAATTCTCACTTAGAGGGTCTGTTCAAAACGTTTTCAAATAACATTTTGATTAACTCTTCAAAAAAATATATATATATAAAAAATAAACTACAAATACTGTATACAGAAAACCACTTAGTTACATTGTACTTCTGATACACCCAATTAACCAACAGCATTATTAGTGACACACATTGTCTTCTGGAATTTCTGAGGAAAAGCTGGATAACGACAAACAAATAAAACAATATTAAAATTCAGAAATAATGAATTATAATAAACCCTGAAACTGAGAGAAGAGCTCTAAATTCAAATTAAGTAGCCTAAGGCCAAGAATCTATAGCTTTAGAAAGCAGGACAGAAAACAAAAACTCAGGGACAGAACACCCAGGACTAATCAGAAGATAAAGAACAAATTTGAGAAAGATAAACTCTAAGAACCAAATCTGTAATCCAAAACTCAAAACTAATTAATAAGTACAAGGATAATTATACAATTAAAGTAAAAAAAGTTAAAAGCAAGAAAAGGTGCAGTCCTGTGCTCTAATTTACAAAACTTTCCTTGGATTCAAGTGTTAAAATATGCATATGCCAAAAACAGGAAAATGTGTATGCCAACAAAATTGGATTTATGGAACCAGGTGTACACACATTTGTACACAATTTACCTTTAGAAATCACAATCACCTTGTAAATGTGTACATGTGAACGTGCCGTGAACACTTCCTTGAAACAACTATATATAGGTGGTTGTATATATACTATTTAACCTTGTACATTTCATAGTGTTGCAGACGCTCATTGGCTTGTGAAATAGCCTCCCAAGCTGACACAACAAGACATTGCTGTCCTGTGCTGCCCTCCACAACTAATCATGCAAGAATGCACAGTAGCCTTTTCTCTGCGTCCTGTGGTAAAGAAAAGGAGTAAGGCACCAGTGTCTAAGTAGGTAGCCACTATCTTCTGCCACGTATACTGACATGATTGCTGGCACAATGAATAATACAGGCCTTATGCAACACTGATGGTTCAGCCAATTACCTTATCAACCAGCCAGCCAATCACGTCTTCCAGCAGTCTCAAAATAAATGATTGATGGACAGTCTCATCTTGGCATCACAAGCTGCTCATGACAACAACTTCCCATCCATACATACAGTCTGCTGGCTTTTCAGTAACATGTATAGGGGATCTGTTTCATTTCTGTTGGGGATCTGTTTGGTATCAGTAGCGGGTATTGTAGGTGAAAAAGCTGTTTGAAAATTTTCTTAGAAGAATAACTGCCACATTTCTACAAAATTGATCCACTGGTGGTCAAGTTGTTTCATGTGACTGACATTCGACAGAGAGAAAGATGTGGCTATTGCAATAGGTGCTTCTTGCATTATATGTGACCACACCTTAAAACAAGAAATTCAAACTAGATAAAAGGCAATGCTGAAGACACTGTGAGAACTCCAACTTCTCTATTTATACTTCTGGGTGCAGTCCCAAAGCTGCATAATCAGCAGGGCTCAAAGTTCAGGAGACAGGACAGATAACAAAAACAACAACAACAACAACATTTATTTATATAGCACATTTTCATACAAACAGTAGCTCAAAGTGCTTTACATAATAAAGAATAGAAAAATAAAAGACACAATAAGAAAACAAAATAAATCAACATTAATTAACATCGAATAAGAGTAAGGTCCAATGGCCAGGGGGGACAGAAAAAACAAAAAAAACTCCAGACGGCTAGAGAAAAAATAAAATCTGTAGGGATTCCAGACCATGACACCACCCAGTCCCCTCTGGGCATTCTACCTAACATAAATGAAACAGTCCTCTTTGGATTTAGGGTTCTCACGGAAGGACTTGATGATGATGGTCACGTAGAATTCTGCCTTTTAATCCATCCATCATTGTTGGAGCATCATGAAGCTTTGAGTAGGTGGAGGTGGCGCAGGCCACCACCACAAAGAAACCTGAAAAAGAAACAGAAAAAGAGAGTAGGGGTCAGTACGGATTTTAGAGCCACCATAAGTAGTTATTATGAGGAAATTGAACATACAGAGTATCAGGATTAAGTTAAATTAAGTTAAATTGAAGTTATAGAAAGGCCATGTTAAAGTAATATGTTTTCAGCAGTGTTTTAAAGTGCTCCACTGTATTAGCCTGGCGAATTCCTATTGGCAGGCTATTCCAGATTTTAGGTGCATAGCAGCAGAAGGCCGCCTCACCACTTCTTTTAAGTTTTGTTCTTGGAATTCTAAGGAGACACTCATTTGAGGATCTGAGGTTACGATTTGGAATATAAGGTGTCAGACATTCTGATATATAAGATGGGCGAGATTATTTAAGGCTTTATAAACCATAAGCAGAATTTTAAAGTCAATCCTGAATGACACAGGTAACCAGTGTAGTGACATCAAAACTGGAGAGATGTGTTCGGATTTTCTTTTCCTAGCTAGGATTCTAGCAGCTGCATTCTGCACTAGTTGCAAACGATTTATGTCTTTCTTGGGTAGTCCTGAGAGGAGTGCGTTACAGTAATAAAAAACACCAATAAGCTGAAGAATAAAATAAACGATAAGCCAAAATCATTAATCAATACACAAAATGCACACAAACCAAAAACCAGATTAACAACATAATGCACAAAGTAATGAAAAACAACAAAATGATTAAATAAATAATAAAAAAACAAGCCAGGCAACAAATCTGGCTGAAACATAACAGCTGTCATGTCATCAGTCACATGGTACATGCATCACATATCTAATAGTCATGTAGCATTAGAGAGACCAGACACACAAAATGGTACTGCCCATGAAGAAATAACAAAATGGCACAAATATATCACCATCATCATAATAAAATATTTTAAAAAGGAAAATAAAAAATTGTTTATGTATTTTGACAATATTGAATTTCAGGTAAATACCTGTTTCACTGGAAGCCTTGATGGATGCACTAAAAATGGGTGTATGAGTCTATCTGCAGTGGGGTGTCTATGAAGACTGTCTTACTGGCACTCCCTTGCAAGTAGGTAACTGTTTCTGCATTGTCATTAATGCCACTCTATCTACCATAATGCCTATGATTCTGAATGAAAGTTTTTTAACATGAAACAGCCAGGAGTCTGAACGTCCCAGATCCCAATTTCTTGCAGTTTTATGTGTCTGTAATTGCAGCTCTCCATTAACTTGTTAGGCAGAAGAACAGATGGTAAGGGCCCAGGTGGTAATTACAGCAAGACAGACAAAAAAGTTGACAGAAAGGAAATAAATGACTGTAAAATGATTGTGGCATCAAGTTTATTTCACTGCTATACTCCTTCCTTACTGTTTTTAACTTATTTTTAACTTATTATAATTTAAAACACTACAGAAAACATAGTTAAGAAATCATTACAAAACCACCATTCAACTTCAACTTTTTGGTAAAGTTAGTTTATTAAATATATATTTTCATAATTGCATCAATATAAGAGCAATAGGTAAAAAAACATGTTTTAGAAGAGCTGTTTCATTTTCATTAGTAGTTTATATTTTTGTCTGCACTTGAAGCCACCTTTGCACACGAAGGAGAGCACCCTGTGCAATTCCAGAATCCCGCTGCTATATAGTGGATCCTGCTCCAATCTGCACGTCAAAACTCTGCAAGTCTCTGATTGCAGCCAACAGTCGTGGCTTCGTCTTTTCTATCTGCTTGATTATTTCTATGAAAAGCAGTTCATTCAAACTGCTGTGACAGTTTATTCCTGTGCTACTGAAACATTAGGTTAAGCAATTCACCACTGAAAAGATAATAACATTTACCATGATGGGGAAAATGTAATTTATACTAAGATGTAAAGTCCATAGTTAATGTGAACTTTGTTTAGTTTTCAGAAAATGTAAACTCTTCATTCATTTACCCATGCATTCTCTGAATCTGCTAATTTGAATTTATGAATGCAATGGGAATGCAACAAAAACTATCTATGGAAGGAGCACCAGCTTAATTGTAATCTTACTGTAAAACATCCTTTTGTAACCAAATAAAATTAACTAATTTTGACAGGTGCTATTTTAAGATAGTCTTTGCACTAATTGGATGAGTAGTAATTTTCCTTACATTTAACAAGGAAAAAACAAAAGCCTGGTCTGTTTGCCATGGAATTTGACAGATTTATTTTCTCCAGCATTCTGCCAACAGGGGTTTTAATTTCTCTGTCCTCCTTGGCCATCTGACCATAATTTGTTTTTAAGTTAAACATTATGATTCTCTACTATGTAAAAGATGTAACTGCCAATTATAAAGAGTTGGAGTATCACCTTAGTGACCCCAGATAATTGTATGATCAAGTAAGGAAAATATGCAAGAAATACTGAGTAGTCTTTTCAGACTGGAATCCTGTATCTGAACTGAACAATATAGTTTATTTCTGGGTTATTTTGTGCTAAGCAGTAGAAAGGGAAGGGTCCAGGTGGATGGACACAGAAGAGACATCAGCGGTGGAGTGGTTGTCAACCTTCTGTTCTGCTGAAGGAAGAGAAGAGAAGGCATAAGTACACAGTGCCACCCGCTGGTTCAGAGGGTAATTACCATGATTATTGCCCTTAAGCTGTCTCCCATGTGCACACATTTGACAACTGTTATAGATAGCTGAAATGTAAATATATGCAGTTGTTATAACCATAAATTCTGCTATATGGAAAACAAGAATGGTATTTATTTGATTCGTATTAGATTGATATTGTATTTAAAAATGTCATTATGAATCAACGAAAATTTCAAAGATAATGTTGCAATTTGGTGAATCCATAATAAAGTACACTTAGTAGAGACATCACTTAACCTAGATAGATAGATAGATAGATAGATAGATAGATAGATAGATAGATAG